>OX103951.1:4284545-5029545 GCA_944470405.2 Schistosoma mattheei
GTGAGTGAGTGAGTGAGTGAGTGTGAGTAAGTAAGTAAGTAAGTAAGTGAGTGAGTGAGTGAGTGAGTGAGTGAGTGAGTGAGTGAGTGAGTGAGTGAGTGAGTGGTGAGTGAGTGAGTGAGTGAGTGAGTGAGTGAGTGAGTGAGTGAGTGAGTGAGTGAGTGAGTGAGTGAGTGAGTGAGTGAGTGAGTGAGTGAGTGAGTGAGTGAGTGAGTGAGTGAGTGAGTGAGTGAGTGAGTGAGTGAGTGAGTGAGTGAGTGAGTGAGTGAGTGAGTGAGTGAGTGAGTGAGTGAGTGAGTGAGTGAGTGAGTGAGTGAGTGAGTGAGTGAGTGAGTGAGTGAGTGAGTGAGTGAGTGAGTGAGTGAGTAAGTAAGTAAGTAAGTAAGTGAGGAAGGAAGGAAGGAAGGAAGATGAATATTTAATTCATAACTATATTAATATACTCTTACTTATATAATGAAACTCCTTGTTTATTATCTAATTTTTCATTTAATTTTAATCGATACACTGAATTCATTAATGAATCATTTTGTTTTGTATAATTTAATGAACCAATTGCTGAATCATTCAATGTGGATGGTGTTATTGAATGAATAGAATAATTTGAATAATTTTTTTCTTTTATTAAATTTGATTTTATTGAATTCTTTATAGTGATCATATTTGAACATGAATCATTTAAACATTGATATGAATTATTACTACTGATATGATTATTAGTAGTATTATCATTAGTAGTAGTATTATTAGTGGTAATATCATTAACATTAGTGTTACTCTTCTTATAACCATTATGACATAATGAACAATTGATTGTATTATCAAAATCAATTAATTGACATGAATGTGGTGTACTAATTGAACTGACCCATTCAGCAACACGAAATAATGAATTATTAACAGTATTACTAGTAATATGAGTAGAAACATTATGATTATTAATACTATAACTATTATTATTATCATCATTATTACTGCTATTATGTAATAAGCTATTTGTCAATTTCCTATCAACTGCTGGTGTATTCAATCTTGATCGTGTTAAATGTTGACATTTCAGTTGGTTATGACTACAATGATCTTGTTGATTAGATTGTTGTTGACATTGATCATTGATTGATAGATTAAAAGGAACAATAGTGGGTTGTGAAATGTTTTTATCATTAGCTTCATTGTTCTCTATAAATTTCATACTAAAAAACAAGAAAACACAAACAATTGGAATAAAGATTTGTTGGTTCAGTAAAACATTTAATCATTATGATACATGATGATTTAGAGTGGAGATTGTTTGATTATGATCATGAATCGATTAATGTTATATCATCATTGAAAACATGGAAGTACTGAACAGCCGTTTCGTCCTATTATGGCACCACTCAACAGTGCTCATCCACGATCCCGCTTGCAGTATTTGAACCCAGGACCTTTGATCTCGTACGCCAATGCTAAACATCTAGATCGCTGCGCCAGCATCCATCGGTGTTAATGTCTAACCTCAACAAATCCACGAAATCGCGCAACCATCTTCCATTATACTGAGGTAGACACCTGTCTCTACCAAGCTTTTATTGGTGATCTTACATCAATGGATTCATGATCTCATTCAAAAACTTAACAATCTCCATGACCTCATACTGACACTGATAAAAGCTTTTATTTGATGAGAGAACTATTGAAAAACATAGACTACTGAAGAATGCGTCCACACCAGCGACCAAATAAGGTATTGAATATTGAAACCTTCAAATTTAGCGATCCAATTGTATTGAATCCCCTGAGGCATTCAGTTATTCAAGCTGTATCTTATCACTGATAACATTTAGAAATCAATGTTTATTTCTAGACTTATTTATCCAACTAACGCTGAATCACACCTTATATTATAGAGCAAATCATACCAATCGAATACTTAAATGATATAAAGAAGGCATAATTTCAACATTTTTAACCCAGTGACTAAAAGTCGAACTCAACATTCCATCAACAATTATAGACTTTGAGTTCACAGAGTTCAATTATCTGTCACAATTACAGAGTACCATACTATTGAATTAAGTTTATTGGTCCCCTTATTAGGATAAAACCATTACCAGTAATAAAAACAATTTACTTATTATAATAATAAGGTGAAATCATTACTCTCCCAGCTTTTTATCTCAGAAAAAACTGTGAATTCTCTAAATGCATTTTGCCTTCATTTCTCTTAGTCTATAATTTTAGCGTGTTGTACCATACTACTTAATAATATTCAGTAATTCACTTTACTTTTCATGATTTTCAGTATATGGTGTACCACATTTCATTCTTCTTGTATGGCACTTCTAAGTACTCACATAAATTCGTAATATTCAACACACTTATTACTATAATTGTGACTTCTCAGCGCTTGTAAGAATTGCTTCCAGTTTTTGTGCATTCACTAGATCTCTGCTCCTGAAAGTTAACGGTCAGTATTAGCTTTAGACATACACAGTTGCTAGCGACTGCCTCCCAACCCTATACACTGGCGTACTGAATCCCAAAAAAAAACACTTCAGGAACTAAGGTCTGTAGCACCACTTTCTAAACAAAATCATTGTTTTAGACCCAGATTGTTCCCAGTTAACTCTATCGTATGATCAGACACTTCAATCAAATAACATTACCTAAAATTTCATAATCCCCCCCCCAATTATTAAATAATGAAAACGAAGAAACAGTGGTATGATCACAACAACAAAGTATAACACATTACAATACTGAAAGTATACAAAACAATGATTATTACCTTGGTGATAAGGAAATTCGATTCTCTGAATTCGATGTACTAACCGTATCATGGATAGTAATAGGTTGTTTTAATTGATTAACAAATTCTTGATTTAATACTGTTGATTTAGTATTACTCATGTTTAACATTAATTCTTCATCTTCATTTAAATGGTTTAAATACTAATTAATATAAAATGAATATTTTAAGAAAAGTTCATTTAGCCATCAGTCATTATCTAATATTAAAATATATAATATTTACAATTCACTTGTTTTCCTTTGACTGTGTTCATATAATCTGTGGTGAAGTTGAATCAATGTACACCTAATAATATGAATCAGTCGACCAAAGCTAGACCACCACTGAAAACCTGAAAGCATTGAACAGCCGTTTCGTCCTAATATAGGACTCTTCAGCAACGTGTATCCATGATTCTACACGCAAGACTCGAACCTAGGACCTTCATCCTTGTGCGCAAACGTTTAACCTCTAGACAGCTGATGTAGTATCGTGTCAGGTGTGAGACAGTTATCCACCTCAGACAATGGATGAAGGGTTGTGGAAGATCAAGGATCGACTGTAGTTGGAAATTAACACTGTTAGATGCCGGCTCACAGGCCTATAAGTCAAACGTCCGCTCGCCAAACCGAAGATATTGGGCTGTAGTCCCGCGTGCCACATATGTCCCAGCCATCTCAACTGATGAAGTTTCACTACGTCATCAATTGATTTTCCATCCTTACCTAGTACTCGTTTCCTAACAACTGCATTAGTTACTCGGTGTTCCCAGGATATACGAGCAATGTTTCGAAGACACCTATGATCAAATACTAGTAACCTACGAATATCCTCTACTCTTACCGGCCATGTTTCACAGCCATAATGTAGGACGGAACGACCAGCTGCACAGTAAACCCGTCCTTTGATTGGTAGAGGGATATCTCGCCTACTCCATAAATGACGCAAGTTGGCAAAAGCTAGACAAGTTTTCCTTATCCATGCTGAGATTTTGTCACATACCAGACCACAAGGGTTGATGAGACTTCCAAGATAAGTGAAGCGGTTTACACGCTCAACTACTTCACTCCCTATCATTAGTACATGTGTCGATGCAACCCAATCCTGAAGCAACATTTTGCATTTACTAAAGTGTAGACTCTTCCTATTTGAATTCTACAAGATAATTTAGAATTTTGGATGACATGAATTCAAAAAAAGAGAAGATTTGTTCCTAATCTTCTACATTTTCAATGTTAACAATTAATTATACATTTTATTGTACAGTAAGATCAGTTCCTAAATGATCAGATTTCCCACGTTTATTTATGCTCTACATCATTAATATCATGAATAAGTTTATTTAAACAAAACTATTTACAGTAAATTTCACCATTGAGTTTCATAAACAGAATTAACATGAATTAAAATAAGCAGATATTATTTGTTACTACTCTGTTAACGTTTTTTGGGGGGTAAAAAAACTTACTTAACTCTACTTACCTGAGGTACATTTACAGTTGTTACATAAGATGTTGGAATTGTGTAATTATTACACTTTGATGCTTCACGGATTTGTCTTCCAATATCAAGTAATACTTCTGTAGGCCTAGTATTATTATTATTATTATTAGTAGTAGTAGTAGTAGTATTCATCATGGTAGAAAGATTAGAAATATTATGATCTGTATTTTCTAAAACAGAGTGAAAGAACGATTGAATAATAGTGAAAAACTAATAAGAATTTTATTGGTAAGAATTATATTGAAAAAGGAAAGTCCTCTGAATTTTGATTTGTTTCTTTAAACTACTTTAATTAGAATGTAGTAGGCAAAAAGAAATTAACAAAATAATTCGGCATGATGATTCACTGTTGGTTAGCGTTCACTCAACACAACTTAGATCTCTCATTAACCTCTAGCAGTATAGCGAAACATGCTAGAAAATACAAACTAAACAATTAAAAGCTAACACGTCTAACACCTTCTTTTGATTTCAAGTGCTATGAAATTATAACAAAATTATTTCATTGAATCTATCTTTAAATCTTGGCTGATGTTGTCTTCACAAAAAAAAATTCGGTGAGACTATAATTGATGGACGACTTTCGAGCTATGCTAGACTGACCTTGAGAGTATCCACTTATTAGCCAAGACTAAATGAGGGATATGAACATGTATGAGAAATTGAAATTATAATTTACGGTTGATGATTAGGCTTAGGAATTAGATATAGGGTTTTCATCATGAACTGACATCAGGTAAATGAATTCCACGCCAAAATCAGAGACCTGATAACTTAAGCCTGATTGGTTCGTGAATAAATTATAGTCTCGCCGACTACGATATTGACTTTCTAATCAATTTTTAGTCGACTGAAAATTACTATGTTTAACCAACTTATTTATTTATTTATTTAAACACATAAACATTGGTAAAAGAAGGCACCAAATAGATATACACCACATAAATCCTTCGGTTTATGTGAGAGCTGGAATATTGCTCGGGTGCCCAAGCCGAAATAGGTGGTTTTCTTATGGGGCCATCCTCCAGCCTTTGATCTAAAGGTCTGGTTCACAAGGAAGTAGAGCAACGTCACGAGATGCAGTCACATGGTAGCTCCTGACTAACGATTGATTCATACACCATTTGTTTCCCCAGGATCCTGGAGCCCATGTACACCATCGGTTTGGAATCATGATTTTCCAACTCCCTTAGGTAAAACCTTCGTGTCCATCAACTCGGATAAAGTGCCAGACATTCACTCTTCGTCCTCTTAATTTTGTAAACAACAGTAATGCCGCGAGAAGTCAGTGAGTAGGACTTCCCTGTCAGTGTTTGTATGCATGTAACCACTTGGAGAGGGAGAGCTGACTCTCCTCACACTCGACCATACCAAGGTATTTGAAAACATTTAATCAAGCAAACCAGAATGCAAAAATATGAAAGAGAGTTTATTTTATCAGTACTCATCGTTAAATTCAAATTATATACTAGTTTTAAAGCATTAGTAGAGCATATCTACAATTTAGCACTCCCTCCTAACTATTTTCAACCGAATACCATCAAATAGATATGAAGTCACTTAATTTACTGATCATACATTACAATATATTTGACACCATCCGACTAATACTATAATAGGATAACATGAAAAAATAATAAAATCGGTTACTGATTATTCAATAATTAAACGTATGATGAAGTTTTTGTTCTCTGAACTGGATGATTTGGTCATGAAGCTTTCAACGTTCTTCTAAACGACATCATCAACAGCACAAACTTCGGGTAGAAGTGAAGTGTTTGAATCTCTCAACATCCGGTTCACAGTTTGTCCTGTAGACCTCGATGTTGATTAGTTCTAGTTTATGCTAATGATGTCGTACAGAAGAATGATGAAAGCTCCATGATCAAACCATTCAGCTCAGTGAACAGAACTTCATCAAAATCATCCATCGGAGCTACAAATCTTCTCCACTATCTCAATAATCAAACTAGAGTATCAAATAAAACTTTTTAACTAATAATAATAATCTCACTTTGTTTTTCATTCAACATACTACTTATTGATAATTGACAACAACTTGTATATAAATTATCAAATGTCAATAAATTAGCTGTTAACAAATCAGTTGATAATTCATCTTTTAATGATAAATTAATCATAGATTGTTTTATTGAATTTGATTCATGAATTGTTTCAGCATCTTCGGTACATTCAGATATATCAGATAATGCTCTTGGTATATTATCAGTTGGGTTATTATCTAATGTAGAAAATGAACTATTCATTGAATTACTACTGAAATGATTTTCAGTAGTAGTAGTAGTAGTAGTGGTAGAAGTAGTAGAAGTCGTGTTAAAATATTGGATTGATTTATCCATAGATGTAGTGTGTATATTTTGTGCTTCAATTGAATTTATAATCTGAAATAAATAAATTTTTTTAAGAAAAGTTTTGATAGATACACCTAAGCATAAGTAAGCACAGATAATCATAACTTACTTACTTACTTACGCCTGTTACTCCTCGTGCAGGAGCATAGGCCGCCCATTAGCACACACTATCGCAACCCCGTCCAGGGTAATCATTTCCAATTTTATCCAGTTCTTATTCATACGTTTCATGTCTTCTTCCATTTCCCCACGTAATGTGTTCTCTGACCATCCACTTTTCCATTCCCTTCACAATTCCAATTTAGAACTTGCCTCGTGATGCACTCTGATGATTTCCTCAATGTATGTCCTATCCATTTCCATCTTCTTTTCCTAATTTCCTCTTCAGATGGAAGCTGGTTTGTTCTCTCCCACTGTAGGCTTTTGAGTGTACTGCGTAGACAGCTAGTTATAAATACTTGTACCTTCTTTATGATGGATGTATTAGTTCTTCAAGTTTCAGCACCGTATAATAGAACTGTCTTGATTATTCGTATTGAAGATTGTGACTTTGATATTGGTCGATAGACAGTTGTTTTGAGTTCCATATATTCTTCAATAGTAAGAATGCTGTCCTTGCTTTTGCAATCATAGCCTTTCCGTCTGTATCTGATCCTCCTTGTTCATCGATGATGCTTCCCAGGTACATGAAGGATTCCACATCTTTCAGAGTTTTGCCATCAAGTGTGATTGGGTTGGTGTTCTCCATGTTGTACTTGAGGTCCTTGCTTTTTTCGTTTGTGTATGTTGAGGCCTACTGATTCAAAGGCTGCTACTCATAACTTATTAATAGTTAAATTTAATCACTCAACTGCTATCAAACTTTTTATGACACTCTGTAGTGAATTTGCTTCGTTAGCCGATCACCTCGATAACTGTTATTATGCATAAATCTCAATGGTGTTTTAAATTAGAAGACCATAAGAAGCGGCGATTACAGTTCGTTAGCTGATAGTACGGGTAACAAATCTAAAAGCGCATGGAGTGAATTTGAAGCAGAGAGGTGAATGTTTGTGTACGAGCGAATACAGAGGCGAATTTATGGTTGAATCAAATCAAGGTCTAGATAGGAAAGACAAAAGCTAATGATAGGATTCGAGCACAAATATACATGAGAAAGAGGAGGATTTATCGGGCGATATTTAAGCGATTAACATTTAAGCTAGAGAGAGATATATGCGTAGGCTATCACATGTGATCATAATAGTACAATGAAATAGATGAGTTGCTACTACTAGAATTACGTTGTCTGTTAAGTAAGTTAATAAAAGGGCTTAATAAAATTTAATCATAACCGAAATTGATTGTAGAAGAGTTGCTATAACACAAAAGAAGCCTAAATTGCTGCTTTACAATCATATATTTAGGATGAGTATAATTCAAGTGTACCAAGTTGAGAGATCCACATATGATTGAATGATTTTTACCCAAATATAGATTGTATATACTATATGTTGATAACAGCCTCTGTATAGTATACTCTCCACCTTGGTTCCTAGATAGATATCTTACCTACACAAGTCGACAAAAAGTGAGCAAACTTTCTAAATCTGCTCTAGGACTTCGTCAGACAGCATCCTATCAACTCTGATGAAACTTTCATGATAAATAAATTGATCAGTTCACTCAAATATTTCACTCCCTTTGATCAATCCAGACAATGATATCAACCAATAAGTAACACATCCAAAACATGTTTACATTTTTACTTATGGCAACCAGAAGACTCTTCATTTTATCAAAATGTTTACTAACTATACCCTAATAACGTTTTTTCTGTGGGTAAAACATTACTAACAATAAAAAAATCTCAATGGTTGAGACCATAGGTCAATTGAAGCTAGATCACCATGAGAAATCTTAAATCACTCGACAGTTGTTTCGTCCTAGTACAGGACTCCTCATCAGTGCGCATCCATGATCCCACCTCGCGACATTTGAACATAGGACCTAGAAGTCTCGTGCGCGAACGCTTAACCTCTAGATCACTGAGCTGGCCAGCATCCAACGGGGTTAATGTCTAACTTCAACTAATCCACCATTGTCTCCAAAGAGTTACTATCTCACAACAGACCTGATTGCACTCCACTGGTCACTACTTCACACTAGAACTTCAGGAAATACCTCTTGATGCCATTCACTAATGACTATATGTTTATTAGTATCAGAAAAGGTTTCAATTGACTCATAATCTCAACATCCACAAAACCCCTTTTGACATTTATTTTAAAAAATCATTTAACATACTGGTTCCTCTTTCATTTGTTCGCATAATTCCTCTGTATTTGATAGAAATGATGTTTTAATATGATCTTTAATCAAATTATGTACAACATTATGATAGGATGGTGGTGGTGGTGGTGGTGGTGTCGGTGTCGGTGTCGGCGGTAACGGCAAAGACGGTTGTGATAATAACAATGATCCATTTGAAGAATTATTCATTTCACTCATAAATGAATTATCTTTATAATTTGATAAATTTACAATATCATTTCTTTGTTTAATCAATAATGATAATGATACATTTGGACCATCAATCCAAGTTTCTTCAATTCTATTATTATTCGTTATCATTTCTGATATTTTCATTGAAGTTGGTGATGATGATGATGATGTTGTGGTTGCTGTTGTTAAAGATTGTAAAAATTTTCTAGATTTTGTTCTATTCATAATACGAGGCCATACAGTTGCATTTGTTCTAGGAATCATTCGTTTAATTGTTATTAAATTATTCATATTTGGGAATTCAGTATGTTGATTCTGTTTAGATATAAAAAAAGGTATGAGAAGTAATGAGTTTATTCTGGAGATTTACATTGTGACATGAATTCAAGTGTTATATGATTTCGTAAACAACAACCCAGTCGCGAGAAGTCAATGAGTAGGACTTCCCTGACAGTAACTGTATACGTGTGGCCATGTAAGAGTATTTCGAGAGATAGCGCGGCTCTTCCTACCCTCGGCCATACCAGGGCATTTGGGAGCTTTATTGTATAGATACATGAAGACAATAGCTGATCCATGTAGGTAAGTGAAGATTATCTTGTTGGGTTCCATATGATTACTGCAACCAATGTTCAAAGATTTTGGGTGACATGATCCAAAGTCATTCGTAATGGAGTAGGTGAATTTACTCTTTATCTTCTCTTAGATCCTAAGTTGCTGAGCTTATCATAAACTCTTTTTTCCACTATTCTACTGATCTATATTTTTCCAAATGGTATTTTTGATCACTAATCTTTCTTATTACCACTCACGACTCTTAATACCTCCACCACTCTAGGATTCACCCTGACAATTTCATCTCGCTGTACTAATGAGACACGGTAAGGTGAACCGATATACTTATGTTCAAGGTTCTACATTACTTATGACCGAGTTCATTTTATAACTAAGAAATTTTATTATGATAATAAAATATACGTCTAGTGGTTTATCGGATCGACAAAGTAAGAGCTGCATTCCTACCACTGAAGAATATATGGAACTCAAAACAACTGCATATCGACCAATATCAAAGACACAATCTTCAATACGAATAATCAAAACAGTTCTATTATACGGTGCTGAAACTTGAAGAACTAATACATCCATCATAAAGAAGGTACAAGAATTTATAAAGAGTTGTCTATGCAAGATACTTAACATCCATTGGCCGGATACGATCAGCAACAACAGCCTACTGTGTGAAAGAACAAACCAGCTTCCATCTGAAGAGGAAATTAGGAAAAGAAGATGGAAATGGATAGGACATACATTGAGGAAATCATCAGAGTGCATCACGAGGCAAGTTCTAAATTGGAATTGTGAAGGGAATGGGAAAAGTGGATGGTCAGAGAACACATTACGTGGGTAAATGGAAGGAGATATGAAAAGTATGAATAAGAACTGGAAAAAACTGGAAAGGATTGTTTAGGACTGAGTTGGATAGAGAATGCTGATGGGCGGCCTATGCTCCTCCACGAGGAGTAACAGGCGTAAGTAAGTACGTAACTAGTTCTTTATCATTCTCAATGATCCGTTAACTGATCTTGATCAGTGATTTCAACTATATTAGAATTGAAAAACTATAATATATGTCCAATATTTTTTTTTACAAATCTGTCAATTCTTGTGAAATATACGAATAGTTTATGTATTCATATTGTACTGTAAGTGACCCAACTTGGAACCCCAAAATTTTATGATTATCTCTTAATTCTCAGATCATTAAGCTTCCGTAAGCTGGTTTAAATTTTTAACTTCAGTTATGATCACATTCATTCAAACCTATCAGTGAATAAGTGGTTTTCACTCGATATTGGCTCAAATCCACTATTCACAATTTCTTACTAGAGCGCTTGGAATTACCTCTTGAAATTAGTCACTATTGTATACATGTTTAAGATAGCCTTTGTATGGAACTTTTGAGTAGAATAGATTCATAACCAATACTCTTGGTGAAATGGCTCAGAATCGACCACAATGGTGTCGGTGTATACACTCCGTTTTCCCTTAAACTAAGAGATTAAAATCGCTTCATATCTTTCTGTCTACAAGCTAATTATTTCTTCCTGTATTATATCCTTATTGCAATTTTTCTTTTATATATTTCCACCTCTGAATTAACTAATTTAATGAATCCGGTGTCCATCTTGTTGTGTTAATGAGGTATGGCAACTTGGACCGATGCATATATATGCCTGATCCTACGTTGTATCTGATTGACTGACTGACAATACAAGATTTAATGTATAAATTTCAAGTGTAAAAAGTAAGCTCAATGCTGTGTTAAGCTATCACCTTAGATCTGTTCAATATTATCATAAAATTATAAAGAAACGTACACTATGGTTATTAGTAGTTATGTGAAAACAACGGATTACTTATAAAGCTTATGACTTAAGATAATATCGAGGCAATCCGCACACGATACATATATGCCAACAAGAGACTGATCAGTTGTAGACCTAAACAACAATCGGAAGATACAAGTAGGCAACATCAAGTGAATTTAACCCTTCACTCCATTACACAAGCAGGTAGCTATCAGGACTCAGTTGCTAAGTGGATAACATGATAGTGTTTAAAACAAATTGTACTGCGTTCAAGTTCCACAGTGAACATCAATATATCTAGGATACAGGTACATCCAGCCAATGAGTCCCAAAAATAGGACGAAACGCATGTCCTAAATTTCACTGTTAGCAACTATCCATCTTTGCTTAAAATACCAAGTGAATTGAATAGTATTCAAAGTAGTGATATCATCAACAATCAATAAACCAAACCACATGCTTTTACTCATTTGCATAACAATAATAATAATAATAATGGGCTACTTATTGTTGATTTAACTTAGTAACTGTATGGATGATTTTTTTTCTATTCTTTTAATCATTAACTTTATTTATTTTGAACACAGCGGGAATTCTTTAAAATGAAAGTTGAATATTCAATATTCAAGTTATATATTTATGTGATTGACCTATGGCATGTTTAAACGTGTGTATCATTTGTTTGTTTGTTTGTTTGTTATAGATAATAAATGAACGATGTAACCTGTTATCAACCATTATGATTAGTAAACATGGCGAAATTATGGTCTATGAATGGACCAATCAGATTTAAGATAACAGGTCTTGGATTTTAGCGCGAAATTCATTTACTCATTTGACCAAATAGTATCTTGGCATTTTAGCTGTTATCAGTTTGTGATGAAAAATTGTAAATCTAATTCCTAATCCTAATCATCGGTTGTGATTCATAATTCTTATTCTTCAAACTGTTTTACAACCCTCATTTTGCCTTAGTAATTAGGTAGACAATCTCAAGGTCACTTTGGCGTCACTCATAGGTCGTCCATAAATTATAATCTCACTGTAAACATTGAAGAAAATTGGAATAATAATAATACTAGTAACCTATTATATTCTGAGACAAGTTGACTCTGTATATCTAACTACATATAAACATGTTGCCATATTGGTGTATTGTTTTTACATTTGTATGTATGTAAGTATGTATGTGTGTTTGTGTTAGTCTGTGTATCTAATCGAATTCTAGAACTCACGTTTTTTTAACATAAGACTTTTCCTCAACTTTCATTCACACAACCAAAAAATAACAAATATTTATGTCGGAAGGGTTTTTGTGCATATTGTAATAATTTCAATGATTGAGACCATCATGGAAAACATGGAAGCACTGGATGGCCGTTTCGTCCAACTGTCAAACTCCTCAGAAGTGCACATCCGTGATCCCACCTCGCGAGATTCCAACTCAGGACCTGTAAGTCTCGTGAGCGAATGCTTAACCTGTAGATCACTGAGCCGACCGGCATTCAACGATGTTAATGTTTAACTTCAACAAATCCACGAAATTGAGCAACACATCCATCATTGTCATCAATGAGTTACTATCTCACAACAGACATGGTCGAACTCCACTGGTCGGTAATTCTCACTAGAACTCCAGGAAATACCTCTCAAAGCAAATTACAAGAATTCATTCGTTTGTTTTCTTAACTAAGTAAATCAGTTTATTAACTGTTTTTTCATTACGTAATAGATTGAACTATTGATCTTACCTGATCCATTGAATGTTGCTTAAGTGTTTCATCATTCAAAGCTATTAATTCTGATGATCCTCTACAACTGTGTGTTTTATCCATTATATCTATACTTCCATCAGCTAATCCTCTTGGACCTAGTTTTTTAATAGAATATGATGTAATACGACTATCACTTAGACGACGTTCACCTTGTAATAATTTATTATTTCCAACATAAATTACTGTATCACAGGATTGTTCACCACTTGATGTACAATCTAATTCAGAACTACATGATCCTAATGATCTAGCATATGATAATCGACCAAGTCTTGGTCGTCTATGTAGATGTTTTGATTGATTTACACGTAGAAAATCAGTATCTGTATCGTTTGATGTTGATGAACCAATTTCTTCTTGACTTTTACTAGCATTCAATGATAATGGTAATGATAGTTCATGATCTTTAGTTAATGTACCAATATGATTGATAACAATTTTACGACGTCTAAGACGATTAATTTCCGTAGCAAGTTGTATAACCTGTAACAGAAAAATAAAGGAAACATATAGAATATATATATAGGATTATCCTAGTTTTTTATTTCTTATTATTTGAACACATACATAATGGTACAAAGGGGCACTGAATACATGTGCGCCACACAAGTCACTTGGTTTGTGTGTGCGTTATAATACTGCCCGGGTGTCTAAACTGAAGAAGTTGGATTTCTTAGGCAGCCAGACCTGGAGCCTTTGACCTAAAGGTCTGATCCACAAGGTAGTGGAACAACATCAGGAGATACTGTCACATGGCAACTGGTGACCAACGATGGGTTCATACGCCAATTGTTCCTTAAACATCCTAGAGCTCATGTTCATCAATGGTTTGAAATCAGGGTTTTCCAACTCCCCTCGATGAACTGTCCCTGTCCAACAACCCGGTTAAAGCGACGGACATTCGCTCTTCATCCTCTCAATTTCGTAAACAACAGCAATAACACGAGAAGGTAGTGAGTAGGACTCCCATGTCAGTGTTTATATGCACGTGGCCATGTGAGAGTATTTCGAGGGAGAGTGCAGACTCTGTCCACCATCTGCCGTATCAGAGCATTTGAGGGCCACTTTATAATGCTTAATAAATGTATAGTACCCAGCATTTTTGGTTATTTCCCTATCCAATTGATGGCTATGTGTCGCATATTACAATGTATTTGCACAAAAGATTTTATTTCAAGACCTAAATTTCATCTTTTTGTGTTTTTGACCCAGTATGTCTGGTACCCTACCCTATTCAGAACAGAGTTTCATATAACTTCTGATGTTTGATTTGAAATGTTTAGTGATAATTACTCTCCAACAGGCAGTACTCACCCACTAGATGAACTGACATATGAAAAAAAATCTTAGATCTTAAATATTGGATAGTAAAATATACCGAAATTCCACACTCTCTTCCTCCCTTCCACCAATACTGTCACACGATTGTATAGTTATAGACATCTAAAGAAAAATCCTGTCTACCACTTTCGTGCAACTGAACTGTTTTCGCACAAGCATAACAGAGTGAAACCTAATGCTATGGGTGAATTACTGTATAAGGAGTTTATTACAACCAGAGATGTTCAGTCAGTCAGCTACAACGTAAGACCAGGCACATATATGCATCGATCCAAATTGCCATACCTCATTAGCACAACACGATGAACACCAAATTCATAGAAGTAGTTAATTCAGTGGGGTAATGTATAAAAGAAAGATTGTGTATAAGGATATAGTACAGGAAGAAAGAATTAGTTCCTAGAACGAAAGATATAAAGCAATTTTAATCTCTTAGTTTAAGGGAAGACAGAGAGTATATACACCTACGTCATCGTAATCGTTTCTGAGCCATGTCACCCACAGTCTCCAACTACTAATCGTCAAGATAACCACACGGACCCCAACCAAGTAGTCTGCATCTACCAACATGCCTCAGACTAGAGGTTGGTGACTTCAACGACTGATGCCACGTTTTAGTTTGGTCATTTCTAACTTTCTTCCAAACATCCCCAACACTAGTCAGCATTGTGCGTCGTGGTAAACAGTGTTCAGGCATACATAACACGTGACTCAACCATCTCAGTCGATGAAGATTCTCAACCTCATCCACTGATTTACCATCATTACCTAATACCCTATGTCTAACCCCACCATTACTTACTCGCTGATCCCATCACATGCGAGCAATATTTCTAAGACATCTGTGATCAAATACTAGTAGCTTATGAGTATCTTCTACCCTTAATGGCCACGTTTTGCAGCTGTGAAGTAGAAAAGAACGAACTACCACGCAGTATACTCATCCCAGAGAGATGTTATATAATTTTAATGTTCATAATTAAATAATCTCTTGAACATTTACATACTTATAATTAATCAATACAACTAACCTGTAATGTTTCTGTATAATATTGTACATTTTCAGATATATGAGCTAAGATACATGGTTGAATTTGATTGCCAGTTATTGCTTCACGTAATAAATAAGTAAGTGAAGAATCATGATATGGTAATTGTCGTCGACCAGTTAATAAAGCTAATAAAACACTACCAATACCAGATAAAGAAAGAGCTTTTGAAAGTGTTCTATATTCTATAGACTTTAATTCTTGATTAAGGTTAGTTGTACAATTGGACAGTGAATCTTCTGAAGTTGAAAATTTCGAAACATTATTACTATCACTAGAAGTAGGAGAATGGGAATTAGTAGTATTGTTAGTGTTTTCATTTTTATTGAATTTTGAATGATTATTGAAATTTGAATTATTTTCTGCTTCAACACATTTGTTTACATGAATTGAATGTTGTCCATATCTTCCACAACCCAAATCAAGGAAATGAAATTTCGTTCTACCACCGGAAACTAGTTGATCAATAGAAATAACATATATTATACATAATGAATAAGAAATGTATTGTAAATTAAGTTTGTTTGTTATTTGTCTAATCTAAACACGATTATCATGATATAATGACAAATAGAAATACTTATTACATACTGACAAAAGCCAGGTGGGCTTTATCCTGACTTCCAAAATCTTCAGTCAGTCAGTCAGTAACAACGAAGAACTTCGTACGCACGTACATCAGTTCGAATTGCCACACCACATTAGCATAGAGGTGTAGTGGTCGATTCAAATCCCGTAGTAGTAGTAGAGGTAATAAGAGTATAAGCAGTAATCGGGAAGATTAGTGTTTGGAGATGTTATTTAAAGAGTATAATACAGTGAAATAAATTTGAGAGGAGAAAGAAAAGAGACAAGGAGGAATAAGGAGATCAAAATTTGGGAGAACACAAAGAGTAGATGCACCTGCGCCATTGCAAACGATTTTGAGCCATGTCATTCAGGGTCTCTAACCATCGGTTGCTATCATCTCGCGGTCCCCAACCAGGTAGTCTACACCTACCAACATGACTCAGACCAATTGTCAGTGACTTCATGGAATTGTGCCATGTTTTGGTCTGGCCGCCCCTAGCTTTCTTCCAACCTACTCCTATACCACTGAACATCGCACTTCGAGGCAGTCGGTCGTTGGGCATACGTAACACATGTCCAAGATATGTAAAGTGAGCCAAGGGCTTGATTAAATCAGACTTCGTAATGGTTAGATTAGGCATACAACGGTTAAAGACGACATTTTAAATTTGAAAGAAGTCAAGGTCATCTCAAGAATGTACACATCCGTTCGTATTGTTCAGAAATCCATATATTTTTAAAATTTTCCATGAAACAGAAAGTAGTTGTCTGTGTCTACGCGATAAATTAGCAACTGATTATTCCGGAAATAATTGTTAATACAGTTAAAATACAGACACAAAATATGTTGTGTACGAGACGGCCGTCCAATGCTTCCAGGTTTTCAATGGTCGTCTAACACTGATCGATTCATGATCAATCAAAAACTCAACAGTTTCCATAACCCTATACTGAAGATTATATATATATACTATGCCTCATCCTACAAATAGTACACTGTAACTCTACATACACTTATAAAACAAAAAGATGCGAACAATCCTATCCTGAAGCAAAACTCTTGAAGTTCTCCATATTTTTGTTATAAAAATTAAACTACTTAATAGTAAGCAAAAATATTAAACAAAAAATAAACGGTAATTTCGTTAGTGGCTAGCAAAGAAATTCAAAATCCCTCGTTTCATCTGATGTTGTACGATGTATCTTAGTGTTAATATTCACACTGAAGCCTAAGCCGACATCTACTGCCAACCATCAAAAGTAATCATAAACATAAATATTAACTTACTACTCATTTCACTGCTGTTATTCTCTAATTTACATTGATATAAATGTAATGTAAATAACATATGTGATAGACCGGATAAATGATTACAATTATGTACTGTACGATTTGATAATGCTGTATCAAGTAGATAAGCGGCTTTTTCAGCTGTTGATGCACGTAATTCACATAGATGTGATAATTTATCAATCATATGAGCAGAAATTGTTTGTGCCTTTTCATAATTTGTTCCCAGACTAATTTTATTCATGAATGATGATGATGATGATGATGATGAAGAAGAAGTTGAATTCTTCTGTTGCATTGGTCTATTTGTTGTTTGTAAATAATGACTTGGTGATTTATCAGAATATTCTTCATCATCTGAAATGAATGATAATTACAATTGATATAAGATTTTATCTGTAATGAGATGATAACAGATAACATGCTTATCAAGTGCTGAACATTATCTGAATCCTAGTAACTAAGTTTCACTATAACCACTAGTCTGTATTTTCTGCCTTGAAATGATCATTAGTAATTTCTCTAAAGATCTAAGTTGATAGTCAATTAAGTGAATTTCGAACAAAAGGAAAAAATTGCCTAAGTATTGATTGGCCCACGTTTATGTCATAGTTTTACCTTATCTAAACTAATAATAAATACGTTTCAACTTTGAGATGATGCTCCTACGAATGTCTTCGTCAGCATGTTCTAACAGCAAGTGCAAACTGCAGACCTCCAATAAACTACTCAATGGGATAAAGAATAGCTAAGTAAAGTGGAAGAAAAATGATACACCTAATGATAACTGATGCACATTACGGGATACGCATATACCAACAAGTCATAGAGGACCAAAAGATGAAACTACAAAGGATACTCATGTCAGAACATTTGGAAATCTTGACAACAGCTATCGAAATATCATGCAGACGATACAGAGGACAGTGCCTTTGTTGGGGACGTTAGATCCCCAGAACTCACTTGGGAAAGGACCTAATTTTGTAATTTTATTTAGAAAATTTGAATATCTTTGTTTTCGTGCCAAAGGCGCTCTTGTCACCTTCATGTCGTATTTCCCACTGGGAAATATCTTAAATGCTATTGGTCCGTTGTGTCTTTTAGTATGCTATTTGGTAATTCTCCCCAAGGACGGTTTTGTACTGTATATATATGTTTGAATTGTGTTTGTTGTTACCGCTCGTTTTTGGCTGTTTGCAGAATATATTTCCCCATTTCAAGCTTGGACTTCTCCCTCTAGTTAGCGGGTCTGGGACGCATCAATAGCTAGCTTACTGGTCTTTGGTCACCGAGTCTTGTGTCTCGTTCGTAGATTCAGTGAACTCGTAATAGCTTCAACCCTAGCAGCCTTCTACTGATATCAGTTCACAATAATAATAATAATAATAATAATAATAATAATAATAACAATAATAATAATAATCCAATTACACTCACATGATGCTTTTGTATTTGCTAATAAATCACGAAATTCTTCATTTAATCCAGTAATTTCAACAGCTGATATTCTTATAGAAAATCGTGTATTATACCATTGTTTTTGATAATTTAATAATTGATATAACCAACTTATTCCACATGGAATAATACCACATTCCATTGGTGAGTAATCATAACCAATCATTGAGTGTGTTTTACCTGAATATGGAACAAATATATACATATATACAATAAATACTGTGGACACTTAGTCATTGAATAAATAACGTATGAACCTATTGTTATTCACCGGTTGTCATGGGACTGCATCTTCTAACATCGCTCCATTGCCTTATGGATTAGACCTCTAGGTCAAAGGTTCGGAGAGTAGCCTCTTAAGGAAACCACCTGCTTCGGCTTAGGCACCCAAGCAATAAACCAGCTTTCATACAGATACAATGATTTGTGTGGCACATCTGCATTCGGTGCCTCCTTGTACCGATGTTTATGTGTTTAAATAAATTCGTTGGTTGGTTGAAGTAAAACATTAACACCGTTGAATGCCGGCCGGTTCAGTGGTCCAAAGGTTAAGCGTTTGTGTGCGTGACCGATAGGTCCTAGGTTCGAATCTCGTGAGGCAGGATCGTAGATGCACACTTCTGAGGAGTCCCATACTAGGATGAAACGGCCATCCAGTACTTCCAGGTTTTCCATGGTTGTCTAGCTTCAATTGACTCATGAATTCAATTATTAAATGAACTATCATAGGATATGGAAATCAGTTGGTCCTCAATTACTGACTAGCATTTAAACAAGTATTATCCTAAATGTTTATCATATCGACAAAAAAAAGCAGTTAAATCCACGTTAAATGAGGTGTGTATGTGTGTAAGAGAGAGAGAGGGAAAAAGAGAAACGAAATGATTGTTTCGCACTGAAAAATGAACGAAGAATTAACAATTGATTGACATTTATTCAGTAGGATTGATTTATCATAACAAGAAGCATTCAATTTAAGATTCATGAACCACATAAATTCACTTGGTATTGTTTTATTTGAATATTCCCATTGATGTTAAGACTGAAATGGTCAACCTCTTATTGATATTTGTGCAATACGCAATGACGTTTGAAGCGAACGGTACTGGGTTCGAGTCCCAGAGTGAAAATCAACTCTGAGGTGCATTTACATGCAGCTGACGAATCCCGAATGGGACGAAAGGTGTGTCCTGGATTCGACTGCTTTTAATGCTAGTGAACCACATATTTCAATATTTAAGACCGAATGATACCAATAATCACATTTGTGGGTGATTGAAGATAACTGATAGCAGGTTATGCTAGACCTAGTCTCATGTAAGCTGACACTAATCAGAAATGTTGATCCCTAGCCTTGAGAGCACTGGTACTTTAGGTTTCAAATCCCACGGGAACCATTAGTTCTGTCATATAGAAATTTCTACCGATTACTCCCATTCATCTAACATTCAAACATAAATTACATATGTTCATCGGTCCAAGTTGCCATACCTCATAAGCACAACAAGATGAACACCGGATTCATAGAAGTGGTTAATTCAGTTAATGAGAAAAACACAGACCAACTTACCAGTAGCTTTATGTCCAATAGTTAGTATACAACTATCTTTTCCATTCAACACAGCAGATAAAGCATCATTGAGAACCATAGTATAAAATTCTCGCTACAGATCGTATATTTATTTGTTTGAAAAAAAAAACAAGAAACGAAAACTTTGAAAGTATATTAAATGTGGATTGGTTGAAGTCAGACATTAATACCTTCTGGATGTCAACTCGATTGTTTACAGGTTAAGCATTCGCACGCGAGACCGATAGAACCTGGGTTCGAATCCCGCGGGGCAGGATCGTGGATACTCACTACTGAAGAGTCTTACACTAAGACGAAACGGTTTCCAAGTGCTTCCAGGTTTTCCATGGTGGTTTAGCTTTAATTGACTCATGACCTCAAGTATTAAGTTATCTATAACTTGAACTAATGTTTACGAATGTTTCAATTAAACACCATAGTTTACATATTGACAACTAACCAAAGCAAAGTGACATGCTAAAAACAAAAAAATTGAGTACTTATTGAAACATTGAACATAATCCTATATCTTCTCATTACACTTTCCATTAGTCGATTTTATTAATTCTCTTCGAAGTATACATTTCTTATGCTCACATATCTTTCCTCTTTTCTGTTTGTAATCTTATCGTTTTCCCTACTGTTTCTCTTTCTTGCTCCGTACTACTATCGATTTGGACTGTTAAAGACTCATGACATGGTTCTGCGTATAATTCTACACATATTCATTATTGATTGGTTGGAGACAACTAGTGAGAAGCTACGACTGTTAATATCTGTTGACAGTTTTACTCACTGTCACTATGAATGATATGGGTTCGAATCTTAC
The DNA here is from genome assembly GCA_944470405.2 of Schistosoma mattheei. NCBI lineage: Eukaryota > Metazoa > Platyhelminthes > Trematoda > Strigeidida > Schistosomatidae > Schistosoma > Schistosoma mattheei. Next base: position 4,305,933 of record OX103951.1, read on the forward strand.
AAGAAGCGTACACTCCTTCCAAATATACCATAATAAAGAGTTTTAAATTTCATAGAAGCTTGGTCAAACAGAGCTTTATGTTAAATCCTTCTAGTCACCAACTTATATCCAAACATGGTGTACAAGATATTGAGTTACTTAGATTGATGTTCACAATCCAATTTAATCGATAGAATCTAATCAGTATGAAAAGCCAAAATAAACATCATATTAGTCGCTAATCACTACTGCATCAACTGTAAATACCTCAGTCTTACAGGAAGTCATTCGTTACTCGAATATAGCAGTGATAAATTCTTTAAAATGTAAAGTTGAACGAAGCATACTTGAATCCGATCATCAATTTCCTCAACATTCCAGATAAATCATGTTGACAAACCCAAAATAGCACGAAACCTGAGTCTATGGTTTCTTGTCAACTATCTCTAATCACATCTAAACATTATCCAAATGGATTCTAAATGTACACAGAAAATACATTACATATAAAGTTAACACACAAACAATAACATACTTTCAATGTATCCTGTGTTACAATATTATCAAATTTATAATTTCTTACGACGCCACCAATTCCTCGTCTACGACGTGATGGTGTAGGATCTAACAATGTAATAATTCTTTTATTCTCATCAATTTGAATACAACTTGATGAAGATGAATTCGATGAAAAATCACAAGTATTTTTGTTCACTTTTAAATGTATAGTATTTAAAGGATTATTTGATGATAATAAACTCCCAATTGTATTCAATGCTGTTGTGGCCGTTATCGCTAAACCTTGATTATTATGATTATGATTACGATTATTATATTCTTGATTTATGCAGATAATGACTTTGACCTAGTAAATAAAGTAATGCATTTTTACAGAATGTATATAATTAAAACAGTAACTGGAATGTTGAATAAATAGAATGTGGCATGCAATGGATTCTAAGACTCGTCTATTGTCATATTTGTAATTCGTCAGTTGAATGTACCTGCATTCTAGAAATTGACATCCACTCCACCACTAGAACAGAGTTCGTTCACTACAAACAACATCATATTATCCACTCAGCAGTTATTGATTACAAATAATCCAAAAGTGAATATCAACTATGGGATACAGGGAAATCCAAATGACTAGCATCTAGAAGAAATGAAACGAGAGTCGTGGATTCCACTGCTAGCTGCATTCCATCTATTCTAAATTAACTTGTATCATAATGATAATATCAAGACAATTCGTACAAGCTGCACATATATCAACCGATACAAATCAAATTTCAGTCAAAATGATAACAATTGGATAATTCAATCCAGTTCTCTATCTATAACTTCTACCTGACGTTTGTGCTGATGATGTCGTTCAGAAGAACAATGAAAGCTCCACGACCAAACCATCCAGTTCAGAGAACAAAACTCCATCAAAATTATCCACCTGAGCTACAAATATTTTCCACCATCTCAGACAATTCGTACAAACTGCACATATGTCAATCGAGACAGATCAAATTTCAGTCAAAATGATAACAACAGGATATTTGAAATCACTTCAGTTCCAAGTATTTATAATAATACTACTAACTAGAGAAAGAAAAGCTAAGTTACTTAAGTCATTAACTGTAATGCCTTTACTAATTATAATACTAATAACTCATCTATAAGATAGAACTGAGAAAGGCTGATATATTAAAAATCAATTAAAATCGGGAAATGTGACTTACTAAACTCCAACTCAGTGATTGAATAGTACAATGGCATAGTTAAGTGTTTTAAATAAAACTGAAATAGTTATAGCAAATTGTAAAATTTTAGGTGATATCTTCAAGTTAGTCAGTCGGTCAACAACAACGTAGAACTTCGTACTTATGTACCTACATCAGTTCAAGTTGATATACCACATTAGCACACAAATACAATTGTCCATTCAAATCTCAAAGTGGTAGAGGTAGTAGAAGTAGAAGTAGTAATTGGGAACATTAGGGTTTGAAGGTGTTATTCAAGGAGTATAATTCAGTGAAACAAATTTGGAAAGAGAGAAAATAAAGGGACATGAAGAATTCAGAAGACTAAAATTTGGGAGGACACAAATAGTGGATGCACCTGTGCCATTGCAAACGATTTTGAGCCATGTCATTCAACATCTCTAACAATCTGTTGCTGTCGTCTCTCGGATCCCAAACAAGTAGCCTACACCTATCAACATGTCTCAATCACCTTAACAATGACTTCATGGATTTATGCCATGTTTTGGTCAGGCCAACCCTAGCTTTCTTCTAACCTACTCCTACACCACTGAACATCGCACGTCGGGGCAGTCGGTGGTTGGGCATACGTAACACATGTCCCAGTCATCTCAACTGACTACGTTTCAATTGATGTGCCATCCTTACCTAGTACTCATTTCCTAACAACTGCATTAGTTACTCGTGGTCCAAGGATGTATGAGCAATGCTTCGAAGACACTTATGATCGAATACTAGTAACCTACGAATATCCTCTACTCTTACCGGCCATGTTTCACAGCCATAATGTAGGACCAAACGAACTGCTGCACAGTAAACCCGTCCTTTAGTTGGTACACGAATATCCTGCCTTCATCATTGGTGACGTAAGTTGGCACAAGCCAAACGAAGTTTCTGAATCTGTTCAGAGATTTCGTCAGACACCAACCCATTAGAGCTGATCAGACTTCCAAGATAAGGGAAGTTGTCAACGCGTTCGACTACTTCCTTCTCTAAATACTGACTATCCCCTTTACTATGCAATAATATTTATATGCATATTATGAAATTACTATACCAATCAAGCTAGTATATGAGTCAGTGATTACAGTGGAATAAATAAGCAAAATATGTAAAAATTACAAATTGATAGTATTATGATAGATGTAGTAGCTGTGATAAGAATAACGAAGGCTTGAATTCATATTTCACAATGGGAAATACGTCAATAACTTGAACAATATATAAATACTGAAATAACATTCATAAAAACTATAAGATTATGTAATAAGAAGGACTCAAATCATTGAACAGTGAAGCGTATATTTGAAAGACGAAAAAGAGGGAGTGAAGAAAAATAAACGAACAAAGAGTATCCGGACTACTATAACATAGGACCAGGCACATATGGGCATCAATCCTAATTGCCATACCTAATTAGTACAACAAGATGAACACGGAAGTAGTTAATTCAATGGTAGTGATATATAAAAGAAAGATTGCATATAAGGACATAGAACAAAGAATATAGAAAATAATAATAAATAAAATCTTTTATTCAGGTTAATATAGGCAAGAAAAACATAAAGATGGAACCAATTTCTAATGAAGATAAAGACTTGGATTATTAGTTCGAATTACTATAGCTTCTGTTCTATGTAAAAGACGAGATCGAACCCCGTAAGGGAAATTAGTAGGAATAATATAAATGTAATTTAAATAATCTATTCCTATCTATTATATGACTGCTATCGATCAAGTGTGATCGAACAAAGCTGTGTGGTCGATAGAATTCAATCTGCACTAAGAAGGACCTGATACATATGACATTGATCACCACTCAGTGATTAATCACTTGTAAAGCTATGCATTGTTTTGACGGTAGCCTTTCCTAACCACAAAGGGAAGTATTTACTAACTCGTTGACTCATTTCTCTAGTCGTGCGTCCAAAAAACAAGAAAAGAATCTAACAGCATAAAATAAATAAATAAATAATAAGCGCACTGCTGAAGAGTCCCATACTAAGATGAAACGGCCGTCCAATGCTTCCAGATTTTCTATGGTAGTCTAGCTCCAAATGATTCATGATTTCAACTATTGAAATTACTAAAATCTTCACAAAACCCCTTCTGATAATAATCATCTGCTCACTAGTGACTGACTTCAAGAGGCATTTCCTGGAGTTCTGGTGAGAAGTAGTGACCAGTGGAGTTCAACCAGTTCTGTTGTGAGATAGTAACTCACTGATGACAGCGGTGAATGTGTCGCCCAATTTCGGTGATAAGTTGAAGTTAAACATTAACGCCATTGAATGCCGGTCGGCTCAGTGGTCTACAGGGTAAGCATTCGCTCACGAGACTTACAGGTCCTGAGTTGGAATCTCACGAGGTGGAATCATGGATGCGCACTACTGAAGAGTCCCACAGTTGGACGAAACGGCCATCCACTGTTTCCATCTTTTCCACGATGGTCTAGCTTCAATTGAGACTCATGAATTCATGAATTATTAAACAATAGTTCTTTACTTAACTAATAATTCCATAAGAATAATCTAAAAGAATTTCTTTCATTTTCCCAGTCTACATTAGATATTGCCACGTCACAAAGACAACTCATTTTATAATCGAACAAAGCATGAAAATAAAATAAAAAAGAGGGAAACCATTTCTCCATTATCTAGAATTCATATTAATACTCATAAACACAATTTCTCTCTTGTATTTTTTGTTTTAATTGCATAACTATTGAACATTGAAATAGGTATAAACGAATTTGACTATTAGGTTCATTCCTTTTCAGTCATGACTCATCACTATTTGAATGGATATACACATATAATAATTCCCCCCTTCATTCATAAAAACAAAGAAACCAAAAGTAACTGAGTTTTATGTAGAAACAAATAACCTAGAAAATTATCTTACTCACTTTTTCCCCCCTCTTCATTATATTTATACTTTCTTTCATAATCATTTAATAAAGGGGGAAATGACTACTTCTACTACTACTACTACTACTACTACTACTACTACTACTACTACTACTACTACTACTACTACTAATACTAATACTAATACTATACAGATTACTGAAAGACAATAAAAGAAAAGAAATAGAGTCAACCATCCGAATATTTTTGCGCCTGAAACCATTAAGCTGTCTTTTAAATTCTAGTTTAACTAAGTTGAATCATCAATCTAGGTCAATGGATAGGCAAATAAACAAGCAAACATTCAAGAAAATAACACTAGACGATATACACAAATAATAGTCTGTTAAGTATGAAACTTCTTTTTTTGACAGACTGATATATTTCTGTTGGGTTAAGTTGAATATGATAGACTATCCTTTAAATGTAAGTGAATTTAAATGTGTAAAACAATAACATTCAAAGATGGATAGATCTATTTCATGTCTCACTAGAAGATGATATACATCTACAATTGATTGATCACTGGATAGTGATCAATGTCATTTGTGTCAGGTCCTTCTTAATGCAAATAGAATGCCAAGATTACAGGTACATCATGCTGATGAGTGCCAAATAACATGAAACCTAGGTCCACAGTCTCCTGTTAACTATCTCCAATCACCATCTTACGATATACATAGGTTGGAAGTTTATAATTAATAGTGCCTAAAAACCAGTATCATATATGATGAAACTACCAAGTGAGTAATGTTTATGACGGTCAGAACCATCATTGATTGAAATAGATTAGATATATTTTAATCCACTGTCAGTTGCAATACATAATGATGGCTAGCATCATACTGGGAGAAAGTGAACAAAGGTCAAATATGTCATATCACCAATGTATGCTCGTGCACTACCCCATAAGAAAATCATCCGCTTCGATTTGGGCACTCGGACAGTATCCGAGCGCTCACACAAATCAAATGATTTATATGGTGCATATCCTTAGGAGGCCACACCCGGAGTCTTTGACCGAAAGGTCTAATCCACAAGGCAATGGAGCAACATAATGAGATGCTGTCCCATTGTAGTCGATGACCAACAATAGGTTCATACGCCATTTGGTCCTTCAGGATACTGGAGCACATGTGCACTATTAGTTTGGAATCAGGGTTTTCCAACTCCTCTAAGTGAACTCCCTGTGTCCACCAACCCGATTAAAGCGACGGACATCCGCTTTCCGTCCTTTCAGTTTCGTAAACAACAGTAATCCCGCGAGGAGTCAGTGAGTAGGACTTCCCTGTTAGTGGTTGTACGCACATGACTATGTGAGAGTATTTCGAGAGGTAGAGTGGACTGTCCCCACCCTCAGCCGTATCAGGGCATTTGGGGGGTTTATGCGAAAGTAGAATCTTAAATAAATATTTTATGTAATGAATAGATTTCTTGAATTTTGTCAACTTTTCATTGATGAATTATTATTTCATTAAATCAACCCATTATCATTTAATCGACCTTGTATTCACTTGGTGAATGAACAAGCATACTTACAAGTTGTATAACATTAACTTAATGTATTGTCTGTCGATAACCTACAATCGTCTTCCTATTCTGTCAGCTATTCGAAAAGTGCACTAGACATTCATAAAGAGTGTATTCAAACTCATTAATCATGTGATGTTCCCAGTTAAAATAACGAGAAACACGTGACATGGAATTCAGAATATCTTTAGACTATTGCTTCGCAATAAAATAACCTCAAAGTGTTGCTATGGAGATGATCAACCTTTTTTCAGTGTTTAGTAAAATTGCAATATTTTCCGTTCATTTAATGCATTAGTGTTGTTTAAAACAGTGTAACTTTCATTGGCTACTTCATTTTAATGATCTAAAGCTATCCACACTTGTCTATTGTGAATATAACATTGTAGTGTATCACAACTTCCAAGATGAAAATAACCAACATGAAAGTTAAAACTTGAAATAAAATCTCCAATGAGAATTATACTCTTATATGTAGAACTAACCTGTTAAATGAACTGAAAACTGTTAGATATTATACGCATATTGAACATTAAGAGACAGTTGAGCTACAAATTCATGGATATTTACCCCACCCCAAGTGTTGTAACCTATTTATGGAGTACAGTTGTACTCGTTTTTGAGCTATGGCGTTTATGTGTATAAAGCATTATAGATTCTATCTGGTTGCCTAAACCAAAGTATCTGGGGCACATTTCAAATCTACTATCTACTGGTTAGGAGGCTAATCTCTTTAATCACTATCATAAATCTATGAATTATCCTTTAACTTTGATCCCATCTATATTCATAAGGATGAAGTTTACTAACAATGATTACAAATATACCTCATTTCATGTCAATTCATTATAAATATCTATATCAAATTCTAAAACAAGAACAACAACAACAACAACAAAAGAAACGAAAACATCTTCAATACAAAACGAAATGTACACTGACTTTTCCAGTTGAATTTGCATTGACATTTGATCTTGACAAGATAGGTGTTGATGTTGTTGTTGTTGTTGATGTTGTTGTTGCTGAAGTAGATTTAGTAAATCCTAAATAATTCAATATATCACCGGGTAATATTGGAGGATTAACACGTAATAAATATGAAAATGTATAAGTATTTTGTTTATTACATAAATTTGTACAACAGTGTGAGATTGGAGACGAAGATGATGATGATGATGATGAAGAGGTAGAAGTCATAGAAGATAACAATGATTTTGAATTTATGCTTTGTTCAAATGTCACTGAACGTTTAATCATTTTTTTATTTTGTTTATTTAATAAAGATGATGGTGACGATGATGATGACGGTGGTGGGGGTGGTGGTGGTGTTGCTATGAAAGGTGGATGTTTTAAATTGTAGGAATCCTTTTTGAATTTCGATGACATTATGATTTATGATTAAATGTAGATTTAAGTGAACTGCAAGAAAAAAAAAGAGAAGGGAAACAAAAGGTTAATATGTTAATCGAATTGAACTATAAACGATAGAATACAATGAGATACAATGATAATATACATTAATAAATGTCAATTCTTGTTATAGAGTTAATTAATACTGATAAAAAGAATTTGAATTATTTTTCTGGTTAGCGTTTTTTTTTTTAGCGAGTTAGTTTTCTACGGGATGGAATCGCTAACCATATGTCCAACCATCCTCTTTTACCCGGGTTTTAAACCAGTAGTAACTCTAGAAGAGCTACAGATGGGAAGCATCATCGATGAACAAGGAGGATCAGATACAGACGGAAAGGCGAGGATTGCAAAAGCAATTACAGCATTCTTACCATTGAAGAATGTATGGAATCCAAAACAACTGTCTATCGACCAATATCAAAGTCACAATCTTCAATACGAACGTCAACACAGTTCTACTATGCAGAGCTGGAACTTGAAGAACTAATGCATCCATCAGCAAGAAGGTATAAGTATTTATAAATAGCTGTCTACGCAAAATACTCAACATCCATTGGCCAGATACCATAAGCAACAACAGCCTACTGTGGGAAAGAACAAACCAGCTTCCGTCTAAAGAGGAAATTAGGAAAAGACGATGGAAATCGATAAGACATGCATTGAGGAAATCACCAAACTGCATCACGAGGCAAATGCTAAATTGGAATCGTGAAGGGAATGGGAAAAGTGGATGGCCAAAGAACACATTACATGGGGAAATGGAAGGAGATATGAAAAGTATGAATAAGAACTGGAGGGAACTGGAAATGATGACCCAGGACGGGGTTGGATGGAGAATGCTAGTGGTTGGCCTATATCCCTCCACGAAGGTTAACAGGTGTAAGTAAGTGAATAACAACAGAATATAGTTGATGAACTGGTTAGTGTTTAGTATTCTTTATAATTCTAATTAAACATTATTTTGTGTCATGATATCTTATGATAAATCAGATGAAGTAGGTCTATATTCAACATTGACTAAATAAATGGATTATGTTCACTTAGAACATTGAAGAAAGTTCACTTATGTTTACCACGACACACTAGGCAACAAAACAAGTATAAAGATCATAATAATGGTGACACTATAATTTATATACAACCTACAAGAGACGTTAAAGTGACCTTTAGAATCTCCATCTACTTACTACAGCTAAATGAGTATTATAAACCTTTGTGAAGGATAAGGTTTATGATTTACAGTTGATGGTTAAGTATAAGGATTAGATTTAGGGTTTTCATCACAAACTAACATGAGCTAAAAATGCCAAGACGCTATTCACGCCGAAATCCAAGATTTGATTAGTTCGTCCATAAATTATAGTCTCGCTCAGATTCTCATCAATTATAGTCAACCTACAACCTACCATAGATATATGTTTTAATCCAAGTTCCAACACTGAATAATCACTCTATTAATAAATTAATAAGGCATATAGTAAATAAGTAGTATTAATAGTAGTAATATAGTTTGAAAAGAAAGAACAGAATTTATTGAATAAAAAGTATGAAATAATCAATATTGAAACTTAAAATTTAGATAAATATGTATGAATACATTTGCCATGTTACGACTAATTTGAACATACATTATCAACCGATGACTTCAATGATCTTTCACAGATTGAAATCACGTGTCAATTGAAGCTAGACACCATGGAAAACTTGGAAGCAGTGGACGGCCGTTTCGTCCTAGTACGGGACTCCTCAGCAGTGCGCATCCACGATCCCATACCCCGCGAGATTCTAACCCAGGACCTATCAGTCTCGCGCCAAGCGCTTAACCAACTAGACCACTGAGTCGGCATCCAATTGTGTTCAATGATCTTTACCAATCAGTACGGTTGTATAATCTAACATTCATATTCAATAATCTCAAGCGTACAAAAAAATCCTATCTTGTATATTTTACATCAACTAAATAATCTCCAAATAGTAGAAGTAATTAAGTCTACGAATTCAGTATTCATTTTGTTGTGCTAATGAGGTGTGGCAACTTGAACCGATGCATCTATGTGCCTGGTCCTAGGTTATAGCTGACTGATTGACTGACTGAGAAAGATCTATAACTTTGTAATGTCAATTATTGAGATTAGAGGTGAACAATAGAACAAGTAACTAAGTTTCTGAGGATTCGACAATATTATTGAAAAACATCACTTTTTAATGATATACTCATGCTATTCAAAAGATGTGCTGAATATTTATATCCCGGAGTTTGTGTCTTACGAGTCGGGATCATGAATACACATTGCTGAGGAATCCCATACTAGGATAAAACAGCCATCCAGTACTTCCAAAATTTTTCCATAGTGGTCTAGCTTCAATTAACTCATGAATCCAACTACTGAAATATAAATATCTTTTTCTGAGTATTTGACTTGGGTAAGTTACGTGAAATTTAATATCCCTCATTTAATTCAATGTATACATTTAGACATTATATATAATAATATGTATATTCAGTGTTCAATTATATTGTTTCAACATTGAATACCTCATATTTTCAGTATTATTTAAATAGAATGACAGTTCGATACACATTCAATTGAATGTTAAGTACATAAATTATTTATTGCCTATATATTTGTGTGTTCCAGTGTGTGTGTGTGTGTGTAAGAGAGTTAACTGTGTTTCTCCCTACAATGTCATTAAATTGTCTCTTTGTTCTTTGTTTGTTTTCAAATCCAGAAAGGTTACTACATCAGTTGTGGATAGATTGTAGATTGGAAAAGTCAATGAATGTAACCTTTTTGTAAGTCCAGTTTTGTCATTGTTTCAAATGATCTTTTTTTTGTGGATTTTAACTAATTGTTTAGTATAACTGAAATACTTACACAATATTATGATATAGTAAGTTAAACAACCCTCATCTAACGAATAATGAATTCATAGTACAACCAGTAAACGGTTTAGTGATTATTATGAATCAATAGTCTAAATTGAATAGTTCTCTGAAGTTTGGGATGACGGATATTGGATTCAAATGTCAGCAAGAGTGGTAGCGTTTGAATTCAAGTGAATTCACACTAAAAAGTTTCACATAATTAGTCAAACAGTTTTACGGGACGTAAGACATAGTTCACACATGCATCCACTATCTTCTCGTCCATAAATGCCCTGGTACGGCCGAAAGCGGAGAGAGTCAGTTCTCCCACTCGAAATGCTCTCACATGACCACGTGCATACAACCACTGTCAGGGAAGTCCTACTCACTGCCTTCTCGTGGCATAACTGTTGTTTACGAAATTGAGAGGTATATCTATACCATAGTAATTAATGTCAAGTTCTTAATAAGACAAAAAGGGAACCTTGAATTTCATTATTATTTAAATCAATTATCTTAAAATATATTAGTAAAGCCATATGTTGAGAATGTCATTCCCACTCCCCGCTATTACCCTGAACAGTTTAGATATCAGTCAGTCAGTCAGTCAGTCAGTCAGTAACAACGTAGAACTTTGTACGTACGTACATCCGTTCAAGTTGCCAAACCACATTAGCACAGAGATGCAGTTGTCGATATAATTTCTCTGACTGGGACCCTAAGTGAAATAGATTAACCTAACAACGAGGCAAAATAAATGTTTATTAATTACAATATATATCTATTACATGGATTACCATTTACATTGAGTTATTTTTTCTGGCTAGCGTTTTTTTGTAACGAGTTAGTTTTCTACGGGATGGGGTCGCTATTCCCATGGCCAACTCTCGTCATTTAGCCGGGCTTGGGACCGGGAGTAACAGGCGTAAGTAAGTAAGTAACCATTTACATATGTGAAAACTTAGTTAAATATAGTTCTGTTAATTAATCTCAACTAATTACAGTAATAACTATAAAGCTCACAATAGAATTGTGAGAGTTTTTATGTAAATTATGTAGAAAATGACAACCAATATTACATACATACTTAATTAAGCAGTGGTGCCTTAATGAGTAAAGTACTCGGCTTTGAATAAAACGATAAATATCATTATTTCCATTCAATTTGAAATGATTTGGATTATCCTGTTGTGATCATTTTGACTGAAATATGATCTGTCTCGGTTGACATATGTGTAGCTTGTCTCGATATTAGCATTATGACACAATTTAGAATAGATGGAATGTAGCTAACAGTGGAATCCATGACTCTCGTTTCATTTCTTCTTGATGTTAGTCATTTGGATTTCCCTGTATCCTATAGTCGATATTCACTTCTGGATTATTTGTAATCAGTAGCTTCTGAGTGGATAATATGATGTTGTTTGTAGTGAACGAACTCTGTTCTAGTGTTGGAGTGTATGTCAATTCTTGGATGCAGGTACATCCAGCTGACGAATGACAAATGGGACAAAAGATGAGTCTTAGATTCCATTGCTAACCACATGTCATCTACTTCGTTCTGATTACTGTTATCATGATTATGATTATTATTACTATTATTTTGAACCAAACTCCATCAATTCGACTTGGACAGCCGGGCGGTATCTATAACTCTCATACAACTTATTGATCACTCAATAATGATCATCTTCATATTTGTTTAGTTTTTGTTGACCTAATTCTGTCGATCAAGTTGCAATTTGGCTACTAGTCCAAATAACTTGATACCGCGTGCACTATGCTGGGGTGTTAAGTTATTAGAGGTTGCCAACAGGTAACTCACACATGGTTTTATACAATGTAGGTGGGTAGTAGATGAACCTGTGTACTGAGATGACATATACAGATGAAAACCATGTCTTACGTTCCTTAAGACTGATTGACTAATTATGTGAAACTTTTTAGTTTGGATTCACTTGAATTCAAATGTTACCATTCTTGCTAACACTTGAATCTAATCTAATATGTTAAGTCTAATAATCAGGTTTTATATATGAACAAGTGACTGACCTCTAATCGCTTATAACAGTCAATTTGCGTATTTCCATTTTATATACAAACATACTATATTATCAAATAGCCATAATATACTTTTCTGGCTATTGATCATCTAATTGATCTCAGTTCGTTCGATGGTATCTATCTCAATATTTTAGAAACTTATATCTTTAACACTCGGCCTCAAGTTGTAACATTACGTTTTATTTACTAATGGATACTATTCATTCATTTGAATAGATCTTAAACTCGATGTCAATTATCATATCATGACCTATAACACCACTATCTTAGCTGATAACTTAAGTATACAATCTTAATGTGAACATAGATAATATAAATATAGAATATACTTTTTAATAAATTCTAAAATAAATGATCAGAATAAATATGGCCAACATAGGGTGAAAGAGAGAATAATGTAATTACAAGCCGGAAATTATGTAATATGAATTGGATACGAATTAGTAGATAGGGCTGGATGCTGAATAAATTTCTCAAAATAGTTGTCAGGTCTTACAATAATAATGATAACAGTGGTAATAGTAAGATTTGTGGTTAAGATAAGTTAAAGCTATGAAGATGCATATTTCTTGTGGACACAAAACTATGGCTTTTTAATCTGAATAGCTTTGATTCAGCTGTCTGAATAATTCTTAGTCTATTGGATTTAGGTTGATTACTGTTAACACAATACATTACTATAAATGTTCGGTTCATGTTGACTGTATATCTTGTTTGTACTAAATGGGCTAAAATCAGGCACCTTCTAGTTTGGTTAAGCAAGGGTATAGTTAAAACTGTTAACAGTTCGATTTTGGTTTATTTAATACAAATAGCCCTATTTGTAAAGTCAACATGAACCGATTATTTATAGTAATGTAATGTGTTAACAGCAATCAATCTAAATCCATCAGACTGAGAATTATTCAGACAGCTAAATACAAGCTATTCAGATTAAAAAGCCATAGTTTTGTGTCCACAAGAAATATGTCCAACCTCTCCTTTTGCCTTGATCAACTTATGACTTAATTAGTTAATAATAAATTTAATGATTACTTAATAATCACTGATATTATTTTAAATTGATACACTTACACAACTTAAATCTTATGCAGTTGGTTCTCTTTACAGTAAGTCAGTCAGCTACAACGTAGGACCAGGTACATATATGTATCGGTTCAAGTTGCCATACCTCATTAGCACAGTAAGACGAACACCGGATTCATAGAAGTAGGTAACTCAATGGTGTATATAAGGATATAGTACAGGAAGAAAGAATTAGTTCGTAGAAAGAAAGATATGAAGTGATTTTAATCCCATATTTTAAAGAAAGACAGAGAGTGTATACACCGACACCATTGTGATCGATTCTGAGCCATGTCACCCAGAGTCTCCAACCATTGGTTACGATAGTCGCACGGACCCTAACCAAGTAGTTTCCATATACCAAATGGCTAAGGATTTACAAATTGTTTTGTTTAACCTTAAAGTTTGTTTAGTTTTTATATAGTAAATAAAGGAATTTTATATTGATTTGATCGATTTGTAGGTGGTATTCCTCATAGATCGACTTCATTTAGGTCAGTCAGTCAGTCAGCTACAACGTAGGACCAGGCACATGTATGCATCGACCCAAGTTGCCATACCTCATTAACACAATAAGATGGACACCGGATTCATAAAAGTAGTTAATTCAGTGGTGGTAATATATAAAAGAAAGATTGCAATAAGGATATAGTATAGGAAGAATGAATTAGTTCGTAGAAAGAAAGATGTGAAGTGATCTTAATCTCTTAGTTTAAGAGAAGACAGAGAGTGTATACACCGACGCCATTGTGATCGATTCTGAGCCATGTCACCAAGAGTCTTCAATTAGGATAACAATACGAACTAAACAGTATTGTACAGCATGCTTGTCCCAATACGAGACTTTTCAGAAGTATTTATTCATGTTCCTTGTATGAATGAGATCCATATTACAATTAATTTATGAAAATCTGAAAGTTTAATGTCTATCATTTGAAAATAATTAATAGACAAAGTAAACAGGTTGTGTTTAGTTAGCTGGTTTCCATTGATCCGAATTGAATTTTGAAGTTTTCATTATCCTGCTAGACATTATCATCCATACAGTACTTCATACTCTAACTGATTATTGAGTGAGTAACTAATGTCATGTTCGTTTAGTTTTTAGCACTGATCTAATTGTACTAGTCGAGTTACTATCAGATCATTAAGCGAAATAATTCAACATTACAGTGCATTATGTTTGATATTAAATGAAAACCTGTTTAACTTACATTCCAAACTAACTGAGACTCATCAGTAAGATGCACCTGTACTCTCAACTATAACTGATGAGCTTCAGGAGATTCAAACCGATACTGAACAGAATTGTGGCTTGAATAACTCAATAATAATGTATGCAAGGGTTCAAATCCCATATAGAGTACCAAACTGTTAAACACGGCAAACATATCAAATGGCAAAATTGTAGGTTAAAACAGCTTTCATACAGACCCAATATTTTTACCACTTAACTATCATCATAGAAGTAAAATCTAGATAAACATGGTCGATAAACTTGGTTGACAGTATTCGATCTGCACTAAGAAGGACTTGACACACATGACATTGAGCACTACCTAGTGATCAATCAATTGTGATTACATCTCAGTCCTACAGGAGGTCAGTCTGTGACTGTGAAGCTGGGTGACACGGATCGAATCCTTCAGGAAACATCAATTCCTTCAAGATTACAGGTACACCTTGCTGACGAGTGCCAAGTAGCACGAGACCCGGGTCCAGGGTTTCCTGCTGACTACCTCCAATCATCATCTTAAAATCTAGATAAACATGTTTTCCATGAATTAGATCAATGTAAAAATGTCACGGAAACAAAGGGGTGAAAAATAGGAGAAAAATATTTATTTATGTGAATCATTTTTGACAACTGAATTATTGAAAATATCCCAATTTAGAAAAGTAAACATCTATACAATCTGTTTATCAAATATCATATTCTTTAAGATTGTATACATAGAAAAATGTATCCATTACATATTTGCATCAAACAAGAATCCCCCCCCCTTTGTATCTCTCTTTCTTTCCTTTACTCTCCTCTTTCCTATTCTACCAAGTATACTTACACTCGTTTATGTATTTATATTCAACTGAGAATCTGTAAAAAAAAAGCCCCAAAATATGGTCAGGTTAAGGTGACTTAGAAACACAAATATTTATACATCTTCATGTCTAATCAAAATTGTTCCCATATGTTGACAGGTGAAAACTGTATGAATTCATCATGACAATAATAATAATAATCTGATGAGAAACATAAAATTGGTAAAGTTACATAGCGAAATTTTTCATAATTTCGGTATTCGATCAAGTATATATTGTCAATTTTCGATTTACCATAGTAACTAACAAAATGTATAAACCATTTGATGATATAAAATAAACTGTTCTTATTTCACATTCATTGTATTGGAAAATATCAATGAGGATATTAGAGATATAGTAGAAATGATAAGTTGACAGATAAAAAATGTGCCGTAAGGTTACAAAGTTTTTTTTCTCATTTCAAATTGTTCACATGTAATTTCTTGCTATACCAATATAATCGTCAACAATTTTGTGACATATCATTACATTAGTGAATAGTGAACTATAAATTTATTTTAAATGTCTATATTCCAACTATATGAATAAATGATGGGGTCAGTCAGTCAGTTAGCAACAACGTACAACTTCGTACATCAGTTCAAGTTGATATACCACATTAGCACACAAATACAATTGTCCATTCAAATCTCACAGTGGTAGAGGTAATAAAAGTATAAGCAGTAATCGGAAACATTAGGGTTCGAAGATGTTATTCAGTGAGTATAATACAGTGAAACAAATTTGGAACGAGAAAAAATAAAGGGAGATGAAGAATTCAGAAGACTAAAATTTGGGAGGACACAAATAGTGGATGCACCTGTGCCATTGCAAACGATTTTGAGCCATATCATTCAAGACCTGTAACAGTCGGTTGCTGTCGTCTCGCGGATGGCAACCACGTAGTCTACACCCACCAACATGGCTCAGACCATTTGTCAGCGACTTTATGGATTTGTGCTATGTTTTTGTTAGGCCGCCCCTAAATTTCTTCCAATCTAATCTTACACCATTGAACATCGCACGTCTGGGCAGTCGGTGGTTGGGCATACGTAACACATGTCCCAGTCATCTCAACTGATTGCGCTTCAATTGATTTGCCATCCTTACCTAGTACTCGTTTCCTAACAACTGCATTAGTTACTCGGTGGTCCAAGGATGTACGAGCAATGTTTCTAAGACACCTATGATCAAATACTAGTAACCTACAAATATCCTCTACTCTTACCGGTCATGTTTCACTGCCATAAAGTAGGACGGAACGAACTGCTGCATAGTAAACACGTCCTTTGGTTGATAGACGGATATCTCGCCTACGCCATAAATGACGCAAGTTGGCAAAAGCTAGTCGAACCTTCTGTATCCGTGCTGAGATTTCGTCACACACCAGACCACAAGTGCTGATGAGACTCCCAAGATTAGTGAAGCAAATGATGAAGTCAGAACGATTACAATAAGAGAAAAAGTAACAGAATAGTGAGTCAATTGATATGAACGTTTGGAATTGTTGTAAGCGGATTTTTGTAAACTGATTCAGTTAGTCAATCAGCCAGCAACAACGTAAGACTTCGTACGTACGTAGATCAGTTCAAGTTACTATACCATATTAGCATAGAGGTACAAATGTCGATTCAGTCAATAAACATACATAAAATCAATCTGTTACTAAGCCATGATGAATACATTAAAAGAGAACATGAAAGTCAATAAAATTCATTATGAAATGGGATGATATCGTCTACACAAACAAAGGTACTTCAACGAGAATACTTCAATGAGTCTGTGAAGATTTCTATAAAACTCAGTATATAAATGAATTTCAATTGTTGAGATCATAAGTCATAATTTAAAGCAATTTCCTCTATTAATGCCTATTCAAGGCTTAAATTCATCTTTCAAAAAGCTCATGAGTTGGTTGAAGTTAGGCATTAACACTGTTGGACGCCATCTCAGTCTGCAGGTTAAGTATTCGCGCGCGAGAATCTCGCGAAGCGGGATCGTAGATACACACTTCTGAGGAGTCCCATACTAGGATGAAACGACCGTCCAGTGCTTCCAAGTTTTCCATGGTTGTCTAGCTTCAATTGATTCATGAATTCAATTATTAAATCTTAGATTATTACTTCTCATATGTACATTGATTTATAATTGTGTTTTTCACCCTTTCAAGATCTTACACCCATACAGATGTTTATGTATCTATTCCCTATAGACACGATACAAACCGATTGTTTTATTCCTATCAAACAAGTTCAAGGTCAATACTCAGTTAACCTTATTCTTTTTTCCCATACCCATGAACGATTATCTTTCAGTTAATGGATGAGTTCAGTTTTTTTTCTTGACACATTGAAAAGAAAATGAATCATTCTAAGAAATGGCTGGAATGATGATGATGGTTTCAAATTTCTTCGAGATATACAAAATAATGAAACATAACGATTTAAAACAAGAAATAATTGACTCCGTATCTTAATACTTTTGATGGAGTTTTATTCTCTGAGTTGAATGGTTCGGTCGCGGAACTTTTATCGTTCTTTTGAACGATATCATCATTAGCACAAACTTCAGGTGATGATATGATTCAGAAGAACGATGAAAGCTCCATGACCAAACCATCCAGCTCAGAGAATAAAACTTTATCAAAATCATCCCCTGAGCTACAAATCTTCTTCACCATCTTAATACTTAATATTCGATTAAACTTTGTTTGATTTTCTTCCACAAAATTAAATAAAACTTCCGTTGATTACCTGATTAATCAATATCAACATAAAGCCTCATGACAATTTGGATCGGCACAAGCTGTTATATCATATCAGACTAATGTGATATGGAAAATGGGTCAACATAAAAATAATGGCAGTAAGAAGGATTAAACATTGGAGAATATAAATAGAAAATAGATGAATTTGAGGAATGAACAGTATGAAATAGTATTGAACCAGAAAACTTAAGAGAAGATAACCAATAAATTTATCTACTCCACCTTGAATGGTTCTGAGTTATGTCACCTAACGTCTCCAACCACTGATCATAGTTACCACACAGATCCCAACCAAGTTGTTTGCACCTGTTAACATCGCTCGGAACAATGGTCGATAACTTTGCGAAACTTGTTTGATTCCCCGAAGTTTTATTCCTACATATTTCTAGTTCCCCCTAACATTGTACATCGAGGTAGGTAGTGATTAGGCGTACACTTGTTGAATTATAGGATATAAGAAGTTGATTGTCTATTAAATGTTAGATAATACAAAGACTTTGGGTTTGTGCCTCATTGATTGGTTGAGTTGATCAAAACTATGAAGTACAATTTTTACTGATATTATTGATCATACCAGAGTGAGATAGTAACTCACTGAAGACAATGATGGATGTGTCGCTCGATTCCGTGGATTAGTTGAAGTTAGACATTAGCACCGTTGTATGCCGGTCGGCTCAGTGGTCTACAGGCTAAGCATTCGCTCGAGACCGATAGGTCCTGTGTTCGAATCTCGTGAGGTGGGATCGTGGATGCTCACTGCTGAGGAGCACCATAATAGGACGAAACGGTCATCCAGTGCCTCTGAGGTTTCCATGGCGATCTAGCTTCAATTGACCCATGATCTCAACTACTGATATAGAAATTTATCGAAAAACACTGCTCAAAATGTGAGGTGATTTAAAACAAATTGGGGATATCGTTAGGCAAGGGGAGGAACCGGATATTCAAGTACATGATTATCTATATTTTTATTGAAACCAAAGGTTATGCAATGAGTTTAAAATGAAATCGTAATTGATCTATGCTTAGAACATACAAAATGAAGTCCGATGCAAACACACACACACACACCCATATGAATATGGTCTGTATAACCAAAGTCAATCTATAGCAATAAACTAGAAACGCTAAAAGTAAGTGTATTAGGACGTGTATAATAACTTTAAAGTTGATATCATAAAGTGATTTCAGTTTTTAAAAACACCCATTAGAAACCAAGAAATACATGACAATGGTTTTGTTCAAGTATGGGATTCCTCGGCAGTGGAAACCACCACACCCCTCAATAAATATCTAACTCAGAATATTCATATCTCATGATAAATAATTAGCCTTCAGATAACTGGGTCTCACTCAAATAGTTTCCATTTCTAACCTCAGTCAATACAAAACATTATGCAATCATCTTTTATGTAAAACTAGATAAGGATAACAATTTCCATACACCCCTATTACTAAAACAATCTCATTCACTGAATATATACATAACTACTTAGAAACCATAGAAATATCATTTTAAAACTTACCAAAATGCTTAACTATTGAAATGGACATTTTACAAACAAGTACAAATTGCATGTACATAATTGTATTATGTTGGTTTGTAAAAGTGAATTTTAATATCAAATATGATCAAGAAAGGTGAGATGATTAACATGAACCTGTAATCTTGCCTTCAACGTAATCTTTCCATCGAAAATAAAAACAAAGAGAGGAAAACAGAACTTTCTCTGATATGATCTTGATCAATGTGAATTTACATAGAACTGATCATTGAGAACTAATATTTATATATGAAGTAAAAAAAAAGAAGGGTCATTCATAAGCTTAATAGGTAAGGTGTTGATTTTGATACATCCCATAGTAGGTGTACATACACACATCAACTTATGTACATGAACAGTCAGTCAGTCTATCAGTTAGCTACAACGTAGGACCAGGGACATATATGTATCGGTTCAAGTTGCCACATCTCATTAGCACAGTAAGACGAACACCGGATTCATAGAAGCAGCTAACTCGATGGTGCATATAAGGATATAGTATAGGAAGAAAGAATTAGTTGGTAGAAATAAAGATATGAAGCGATTTTAATCTCATAGTTTAAAGGAAGACAGAGAGTATATACATCTACACTTCTATACATGAACAAATTCAATTTCATCTCATATACATCTGTAAACTCTGATTCCATTAACATTCAATGGATAATAATAGTACAATGAATAAGAATATAAATTAACCATTCATATAACACCATGTACACATCATGAATGAAAACAGTTTCTTTCTTTTTTGTGTAGATTAAGTGAAAACTATTCATTCGATTGGTTTGTTAAATAATTTTTTTCTTTTTAACTCAGTTTTTTTACATGGATACAATCAGTCAGTTAGTTACAACGTAGGACCAGGCACATATATGCAACGGTCTAAGTTGCCATACCTCATGTCAATATGTATATATTTATGAATTAAAACTTTATTCATGTGTAAATGTAAACGATTTAGTATGTCTATACATAAGATATAAATCTTAAATTTAAACGTTTCTTTTTCTTCAGTAGTTGAGATCATGAGTCAATTGAAGCTACATCACCATGGAAAATATGGAAGTACGGAACGGCCGTCTCGTCCTATTGTGGGGCTCCGTAGTAGTGCACATCCACGATCCCAGCTCGCGAGATTCGAACACAGGACCTATCGATCTCGCACACGAGTGCTTAACCTGTAGACTACTGAGCCGGACGGCATCTAATAATGTTAATGACTAACTTCAACTAATCCACAAAATTGAGCGACACATCCACCATTGTCTTCAGTGATTTACTATCTCACAACAAACGTTTTCGTTTTCTTTGAATAGTTGAATTCATAAGTTGATGTAAGTAAGACCATCATTGAGAACCTGGAAGCAATAGACAGTTGTTTCGTTCTTGTATAGAACTCTTCAGCAGTGCACATCCACAATGATTTGAATAGATTTTTAACAACTTCCATCGAACTATTGACAACTAGGAGAATTGGTTAACTATTACGAGTCACTTAAAACGTATTAAAATATTGTTATCGGCAAATTGTGAAATTTATCGAACTCTGATTTTCTGATAATTTTACCGACTAATATTAAAGTTAACAATCATAATCAATGTAGAGAGTGGCATAAATATGTCTAAAGGTGACATCACAAATCAGCATGATAAGACGATCATACAACGATAAATGGAAGAGGATGTATGAAGGAATACTCTGACTCAAGATTTAGAGAATGATAGTGAATGGGTCTGTTCTATTGTAACTCATACTGAGCCACTTCATACATATATATACTTACTAAGAAAAAGGTCATTCATTTATTTGGAATTGTGTTCAAACCAAAAAAGGTGGATAAAGAATGAATGTATCTAAACAACTCATTCCACTTTTGAGTAGTATCAATGTGAAATCTTCAACTGTTACTTAGTTACTTACGCCTGTTACTCCTAATGGAGCATAGGCCACCAACCAGCATTCTACAACACACTCTGTCCTGGGCCTTCTTTTCTAGTTCCATCCAATTCTTGTTCATTCTTCTCATGTCTATTTCCATTTCCCGGCGTAATGTGTTCTTTGGTCTTCATCTCCTCCTTTGGCCTTCAGGATTCCATGTGAGGGCTTGTCTCGTGACGCAGTTGGATGCTTTCCTCAATGTGTGTCCTATCCACTTCCACCGATTCTTCCTGATTTCTTCCTCCACTGGGATCTGGTTTGTTCTCGCCCACAGTAGGTTGTTGCTAATAGTGTCTGGCCAACGGATCCAAAGTATTTTGCGTAGACAACTGTTAATAAACACTTGTATCTTCTGGATGACAGCTTTCGTAGTTCCCCAAGTTTCCGCCACATACAATAGAACTGTCTTGATATTTGTATTGAAAATCCTGACTTTGGTGTTGGTTGACAGTTGTTTTGAGTTCCAGATGTTCTTCATTTGTAGATATGCCGCCCTTGATTTGCCGACCAACGCCTTCACGTCTGAACCAGATCCACAGTACTCACCAATGATGCTACCCAAATATGTAAAGGTTTTCACATCTTCCAAATCTTCTTCGTCAAATGTGATTCGATTGGTGCATGTTGTGTTGTATCGGTGAATCTTGTTTTTCCCTTTGTGTATGTTGAGACCTACTGTTGCTGAGGCTGCTGCTACACTGGTCGTTTTCTGCTGGATTTGTTGTTGCGTATGTGATAGAAGAGTCAGATCATCTACGAAATCTAAATCGTCCAACTGCATCCTATCTGTCCACTGTATCCTCAAAGCAAGAGGAAAAAAGGAAGACCAAAGAACATGTTGTGTCTGGAATTGGAAGTAGATGTCAAAAGAGTAAATAGCACATGGAAACAACTAGAAAGGAAATCCCAGGACAGAGTAAGTTGGGGACTACTGGTCGGTGGCTTATGCTGTACGAACGGTAAAAGGCATAAGTAAGTGACTTGCTTCTAGATGAATTACTAGAGTCCTAGTGAGAAATTCTGGCCCGTAGAGTATTATTACATCCATACAAAGAAATAATAACTTGATTCAATAGTAAATCAAAATGTTTTTAAAGCACTCTACGGAATACAATATAAAACAACTTAAATGTATATACAACTACTTCCTTATATACTGCTACTACTACTACTACTATTACTACCGATATCTGACTACCCAAGAATTAAACAAAAACAGAGAGTCAAATTCATACATAAATTATTCTAATGAGTAAATTATAACACACTACTAACTTTCCGTTAGTGAAATTCAGGACGCCCATTTCGTCCTATTTGGAACTAATCAGCTAAACATACAGGATTCAAGTCTAAGTGCAAGCATTAACACTGAGGTGCGCGTACATTCAACTGACTTATCCAAAAAAAGGATGCAATATGCACCATGTATTCCACTGTTATCCACATACCATATGACAACGTTATATTGAGATCATTCATTCACAATGCATATATAGACAACAAAGACTTGAATATTAACGATGAGAAATTGCAACCCCTTAAAAATATTCCGCTAACTTATTGATGATATATGGATGATCGTTCGCATTTTAAAGCAGAAGAGAACAATGATTGTCATAACTTGTGCCCTGTGTCCTATTAATGTATAACGCGATGATACTGACAATTGGAGAACAGTGATTTATCAACCGAACCAATAACGCATAAAACAAGTACAAGCAGCCTAAAGTCCTTATCGGTCCTGCTTCGCGCTTAGCCATGCCTGTTAGAGTTAAGAACACCAATTTCAGCCTCCTCCATTTGAACCATGTATTTCAAACATACGGGGTTTATATACAAACCAAACAAATCACATCGTACCATAAAGTGGAAAATAACATTTGTACAAGATTTAGCCAAATGTGACTGTGAATGTGGTAGACTGTAGTTAATAGACTGGGCATAACCTTAAGAATGGTAAATCGTTTCATAATAGTCTATAGGTCAAAATAAAGCTTATAATATGAGGAAGATGAATATGTATAGTTTAGTCACTTAACAATTATACAATAAAAATATATGTATAGTATCAGTCCATAAATGAATCCCAATAGTTACCATCCATTATTCTCATCGGGATATAACAATGATAAAAACCCACAACATATTAATATGTGATAGGAATAAATGCTTATAAAATACCATTCTTGAAGTTCCAGTGAGAATCCATGACTAATCCAGTCCAACTACATTGGATATGAGACAGTTATCTACCACAGACAATGAAATATGGCCGCATAATATTATGAATTTATTGAAGTTACACATGTACACAATTGGATAACAACTCATTGATCTTAAAGTTAAGCTTTCATACATGAGACCAATAGTCCTGAATTTAATCCTTTGTGAAGAAGTCATGAATAAACAATGCTAAGGACCAAATAGTTATTCAGTATTGCCAGATTTCTAATTGTGACTCAGTTATATAAACTATGAACGTTTATTTATTTTTATAGTTGGATTCATGAGTCGATTGAAGCTAGACCACTATGGAAAACTTAAAAGCACTAAACGGCCATTTCGTCCTAGTATGAAACTCCTCAGTAGTGCATATACATGATCCCACCCCACGAGATTCGAACCCAGCACCTAATTTTTATTTATTCTACTTATCATACAAATATGTATTATTTAGAACAGAAAGACATCATTATAGATTAAATGATAATGGTTTCTTACAGTAAAATATTAAAAAAAAACAAATTGTACAATGATAAATTACACCACTAATTTACGTACATACATATATACATAAATAAATATACACATATAAGTATACTACAATCACCGTGGTTACTACATGTATACATTTCACCATGCCTTTAGCTAACTTTATAACATAAATAGCGCGCGCGAGAGAGAGGGAGGGGAGGAGTAGGAGGGTATAGTTTGATTTCTCTTTTTGCACACATGTTCTAATTTTATTTTATGAAAAATAATAATAAATAATACACTTGATTAAATTACCAATGAGAAATTTTAATGAAACTAAGCAATTTGTTTTTATCTAAGCAACATTGTCTATTCGTTTATTATGATTGTTAATCTACAATGATGAATAGACTGAAATGGTATGACAGTGATGATAGTGATAGTGGTGATTAGTAAATACAAAAAAAAAGGAATGGATCATGCCATTCAGGAGTTTATCATTAACCAAGTAAATGAATATTTGTTTATTTGCTTGTTTGTTTGTTTGTTTGTTTTCTTGCTTTCAATGATAAATGTGTACGATTTTAATCATTTTAGTCAGACGTTTTAATCTATACACTTAACATTATTTATGTGATTTTCGAAAAGTAAGAATTTTACACTTGTAGACATGTGTACTTATTTAATGGGAATAACATCAATAGTAATAATAATATCAGAAGGGTTTTTGTGGATGTTTTAGTAATTTCAATGATTGAGATCATGAGTCACTAGAAGCTAGATCACTATCGGGAACTTGGAAGTACTGAAAGACCGTTTCGTCCTATTGTACGACTCCTCGTCAGTGAGTATCCACACTCCCGCCTCATGAGATTCCAACTCAGGACCTATCAGTCTAGCGAGCGAAAACTTAACCTATAGACCACTGAGCCAGCCGGCATTCAATGGTGTTAATGTTTAAATTCAACTCATCCACAAAATTAAGCAACACACACATATACTGTATTCAGCGAGTTACTATCTCACGATAGACCTGGTTGAACTCCACTGGTCATTGCTTCTCATTAGAACTCCAGAAAGTACTTCTTGTAGCCAATCATTAGTGAACATATGTTGATTAGTATCAGAAGGGTTTTTTGTGGCAACACTATGGAGGCTTCTTCTACACTACGGCGTGCCTGAGAAGATAGTAAATATCATACTAAATTCCTATGATGGATTAAACTGCAAAATCGTGCATGAAGGAAAATTGACAGACTCGTTCGAAGTAAAGACCGGTGTCAGGCAAGGTTGCTTACTCTCACCATCTCTCTTTCTCCTATTAATCAACTGCATCATGAAGACAACAACATCTGAAGGGAAGCATGGGATATAGTGGACAGATAGGATGCAGTTGGACGATTTAAATTTCGTAGATGATCTGTCTCTTCTATCACATACGCAACAACAAATGCAGGAGAAAACGACCAGTGTAGCAGCAGCCTCAGCAACAGTAGGTCTCAACATACACAAAGGGAAAAACAAGATTCACCGATACAACACAACATGCACCAATCGAATCACATTTGACGAAGAAGATTTGGAAGATGTGAAAACCTTTACATATTTGGGTAGCATAATTGATGAGTACTGTGGATCTGGTTCAGACGTGAAGGCGTTGATCGGCAAATCAAGGGCGGCATATCTACAAATGAAGAACATCTGGAACTCAAAACAACTGTCAGCCAACACCAAAGTCAGGATTTTCAATACAAATGTCAAGACAGTTCTATTGTATGTGGCGGAAACTTGGAGAACTACGAAAGCCGTCATCCAGAAGATACAAGTGTTTATTAACAGTTGTCTACGCAAAATACTTTGGATCCGTTGACCAGAAAATATCAGCAACAGGTTTCAGTGGAGGAAGAAATCAGGAAGAATCGGTGGAAGTGGATAGGACACATATTGAGGAAAGCACCCAACTGTGTCACAAGGCAAGCTCCCGTATGGAGACCTCAAGGCCAAAGGAGGAGAGGAAAATCAAAGAATACATTACGCCGAGAAATGGAGATAGACATGAGAAAAATGAACAACAATAGGATAGAACTGGAAAGGAAGGTCCAGGACAGAGTGGGTTGTAGAATGCTGGTCGGCGGCCTATGCTCCAATGGGAGTAACAGGCATAAGTAAGTGAGTAAGTAACATTGATATATTTATTAAAATTAGTACACTGACTCCAATCAGAAATCACACCAATCAGGATATAGAAGTGATCAACATTTACTTACTTCTCAGAAACATATCATACATTGGCATGAATAATTAGCTTCTAAGTTAAGCTTCACGAATCGTGTAGTTCAAAGCTTGAATCCTGTCTGAACCTTATCATGTTATTATTAAAACATAACATCGAGAACATGATTAATAATTTCAAAATACAAATTTTTTTTAAACTCATCCGTTACTCATTCTAATACCAATTTGACTCTATAGCTTTGAGAGTATGAACGAACTTTATAAACCCGTAAAGGTAACCATTTTTGTTAAGATGTTAACTTTTCTATAGAAATCGATGGTTTAATTGTTTCTTTCGAGGTTAATATCAGTAAGAAAAAAAAATATTTTTTTCGAGATAACTTGATATTATCAATAGTTATACGGGAAAATCACAAATCTTAAACACAAACACTACCCGCATGTTTTATTATCAATAATTAAGATCATGAGTCAACTGAGTCTAAAACATCATGGAAAACTTGGAAGCAATGGACAGCCATTTCGTCCTATTGTGGGACTTTTCATCAGTGTGCATCCACGGTCCCGCCTTCTCAGATTCGAACACAGGATCTATCGGTCTCGCGATCGAATGCTTAACCTCTAGACGACTGAGCCGGCATTTAACGGTGTTAATGTCTAACCTCAACCAATCCATTTGATTCCCTATAATTATTATTTGATATATATATATATATATATATATATATATAGCAAGCGTATCATCAAAACAATTTTGGTAGTAATGTATTTGTATCCACTTGGTATTGTTGTTTTACTTGTATCTTCCCATTGTTATATAGGACTATAATTGATCAGTCTCATGTTGGCCTATATGCGTCCTGTGCGGATTGCCTCAATATAACCTTAAGTCACAAACTTTTTAATATGTGTTTGTATGTTGACTAGAGGTCATGTGTAATTAATCATAAACAATTCAGGATAATTGTTATTGTAAATGACAATGATTGAAATTTGTATTTATTATCAACTGATAATAACTGAAAAATAATTGTTGAAATTTTAAATAAGGTTTGGATGACAGCTTCGGTTTAACTCCTTACATACTTACTTACTGGCTTACTTACTCACTCTCGTTGCTCCTCGTGGAGGAGCATAGGCCGCCCAACAGCACTCTCCATCTATCGGTTTAACTATACAACTACATTCTTTACTATCAGTCAGTCAGTCGGCTACAACGTAGGACCAGGCACATATATGCGTCGGCCCAAGTTGCCATACCTCATTAACACAACAAGATGGACCAACCGTTGTTGCTACCTTGAGGTGGTGGTCGGGTTTGCCTATCGTGATGAAGCAACCGAGCTATACTGGCTGGAACAACCCTTCCTCAAGGTCCTACCATGTCAGACAGGTCGGTTGATGAGCGGTAAGACTAAAAGCAACAAACCCAAGGTCCGAAGGTGAAGTCGTACTGCTGACTGTACAGAGGTGTGACAGCAGTAAGGTGTTTCCTTCAGACAACCAGCATGACAGCGATGCTGCCTTCCCACAAGGAGAGGTGGGTTAGAAAAGGTCGACCCTAAAAATCCACACCTCGCCTTATCCCACGGATATCCGTCTCCCGCGGTAAGGTCTCAATAAGTACGGAGCTAACACAAAAATTACCCGTAAAAAGGTCGTGTGTGACCGACCTCAAGCAGTTGTCCCTTGAGCACTGCGGTCACGCTCTCAGGTCACTAAGACCACCTCTAATCCAATTTCCTTTTCAGGCACCTCCAGAAGAACCCTTCCTCGGTGTGGACAACCGGGAAGTGATAACCGCCCTCATACCTCTAACAGCACTCGAGACCACTGTATTCATAATCAACCTTCCTCTTCAATTCCTATTATTCCTCCTACATCGACTTTCAACTCTAAACTTCCTTTATCGGCTTCCCCCTTAAGTTTCACCATAGCCAACGATTCTAGTGTTCAAAACACTGTCCCAGGTCTACTGAAACCTCGTTCCAAACTACACATTGGAGCCTTCAACGTACGAACCCTATGTCAAATCGGTCAGCAGGCTTCCTGGGCTAAAACCCTAGAGTCGCTTGCCATTGATGTGTGCTATGTCTCCGAAACACGCATGCAGGATTCCAGTGTGGTCATTCACTTGACCTCACCTCGGCAAAACGGACAGCCAACGAGATACACCCTCCGTGTATCTGTTGACCCGAAGGCCAGTTCTCGTGGACTGGCAGGAGTAGGGATAGCACTAAGCATGAGGGCGGAACAAGCACTGTTAGAGTGGATTCCCGTTAACATTCTTTACTATGTATATATATAACCTTTTGATTGTATAAGCTTATTGAATTATTAAAGTTTCTTTTCAGACTTGAAGAACACTCTCAGAAAACATACACAACTGGTTACAAGAGATAATACATTGAAAGAACTGAACCTTTTTTTAATAAGCATCAAATATTTCGATTAGTCCCATAAATAAATTAGATGATAAACAATCTTATAAGTTAATGAAAGCATCAAATAAATACGATCTCCTGCACTTTCCTATTACCAATTCAGTTTGTATGTAATAAAATTCTATAAAAATGTAAAACAATTACAAAGTATTTAAAGAGACTAAATTCTAAAAGACTCCTATGGATACTTTGAATAATGGGAACAAAAACGGAAGTGTATTTCAACGAGGATAGAACTAATTCAGTTTAATTTTTTTTGTAAACTAATAGTTTTTTTTTAATTTTTATATCTTAGTCGACGTATTTGTTTTCGATAGAACAATGAGAAGATGGAATTGATCTGAAATTGGTCATGTATTTGTACTATACATTTCGAGCAATCTATTGACCTCCTTCCAGGAGGTCCACTTATCGACTTGGAATACGCAGATGACATACTCCTCTTATGTGAAGACGCTGACAAAATGCACTAAGCAACAATGCCAGAATGTTTGGAATGCGCTTCTCCCTCCAAATGCAAGTTGTTGCTTCAGGACTGGTCTGCGTCAACACCTGAACTAAGGATAGGGAGTGAAGTAGTCAAACGCGTTGACGACTTCACTTATCTTGGAAGTCTGATCAACCCTAATGGGTTGGTGTCCGACGAAATCTCAGCACGGATTCGAAAAGTTCGTTTGGCTTTTGCCAACTTACGTCACCTTTGGCGAAGGCGAGATATCCGTCTATCAATCAAGGGACGAGCATACTACGCGGCAGTCCGTTTCTGTTCTAATTTACGGCAGCGAAACATGGTCATTAAGGGTAGAAGATACTCGTAAGTTACTAGTATTTGACCACAGATGCCTTAGAAATATTGCTGGCGTCTTGTGGGATCACCAGGTAAATAATAGTGAAGTTAGACGCATGGTATTAGGGAATGATGGTAAATCAGTTGATGAGGTTGTGAATCTTCATCGACTGAGATGGTTGGGTCACGTGTTACGTATGCCCGAACACCGATTACCACGACGTGCAATGCTAACCGGTGTAGGGGATGGTTGGAAGAAAGTTAGAGGTGGCCAAACCAAAACGTGGCATCAGTGCTTGAAGTCACTAACTTCTAGTCTGAGTCATGTTAGTAGATGCAGACTACTTGGTTGGGGTCCGCGTGACTATCGTAACCAATGGTTGGAGACTCTTAGTGACATGGCTCAGAATCGATCACATTGGTGTCGGTGTATACACTCTTCGTCTTCCTTTAAACTAAGAGATTAAAATCACTTCATATCTTTCTTTCTACCAACTAGTTCTTTCTTCCAGTACTATATCTTTATATGCAGTCTTTCTTTTATATATTACCACCTCTGAATGAACTACATCTATGAATTTAGTGTTCATGTTGTTGTGCTAATGCAGTATGGCAACTTGGACCGATGCATATATGTGCCTGGTCCTACGTTGTAGCTGACTGACTGACTTCAAACAATTTGATTATACATATACTTATCAGGGCATTTTATATGGAAATTAATAAAGGTCAATTAAATCCAAGTTCAAATTAAAAAAAGGTAATAAAGGAGAGAGAAACATTGTTTTCTTTCACATCATATAGAAAGAATAAGAAATTATCACATTACAGGAAGCTATAAAATGACTTAAAGATTAACAAGGCCAACTCAAGGTTAAGACAATTGTTTCTGTTATATCTTGAAAGTTGATTTCTCAATATGCCGCGTATAACCGAGCACTAGAACACCGAAAACCTTCCAAGTCGCAGTAAAAAGACAGAAGACGAATGAAAGGAATATTATTCCAAACAGTGTCAGTATAGTACAAAAATTGTCAGATATTTATAGTTTTTAGTGAGAACGAAATCATCATTACAATCTTCCAATCCGCATACAGGGGGTTATTAGCATTATCCAATCGGGGAGCTACATGTGGGAATTCTGGAATATTCTTCCGAAAGGTGATTGGATGGAACGTCTTCGGCTCCTTCTGAGCCTCTTACAGCTTCCTCGAGTTCACCGGTGGTCCGTCGTCACAGTTTCTGTATACATAAGGAGGTGGAGTTTAAATTTACAAATAGCCAAGTCTTCATCAATAAACCTGAGAATTTCGTCCTTGACAAATTCTATACAACGTTTTAAATGCTGTATTGATGTTAATTGTATGTTTCGTTATCGATGAACTTGGTTTTCTACCTTCCATGTTGATCAGACTTTTTTTAAAACAAACTATATGCACTATCCCCGCAAAACACTTCGGATCCGTTGGCCGGACATTATTAGCAACAACCTACTGTAGGCGAGAACAAACCAGATCCCAGTGGAGGAAGAAATTAGGAAGAATCGCTGGAACTGGATAGGACACATATTGAGGAAAGCACCCAACTGCGTCACGAGACAAGCCCTCACATGGAATCCTGAAGGCCAAAGGAGGAGAGGAAGACCAAAGAATACATTACGCCGAGAAATGGAAATAGACATGAGAAGAATGAACAAGAATTGGATGGAACTAGAAAAGAAGGCCCAGGACAGAGTGTGTTGTAGAATGCTGGTCGGCGGCCTATGTTCCATTAGGAGTAACAGGCGTAAGTAATTAAGTAATATGCACTATCCTAGTAGGCATCGTGTTCAAAATGTTGTGGTCTACCGAGAACAGTATGATATTTGCCTAAGCCATTAAAATCAGATGCCAACAATGTATATTTATATTTTTAACCTTATTTTAAAGTAGATATCACTCATTAATCAACGGTGTTGAAAGGTTCTCTGACTAATAACGATCCATCGTTCTTTTAGAAATTTAGTTTCAAACTATACAAACTATCTAGTATAACCATGAAAGGTAACTAACTTCTCAATTTAAATACAGCAAGATCGAATTCGGATGAAATAAAGGCTTGGTTTCTGGTTAAAAACAACATGTAACGTGTAATATATCCACAATGGTTCAATTTGTTAATACAGTAAGATAGGATTATCTAGACAAATGCTAGTTTAGCAGAAGTAGTAACAGTATTTGTAGATCAAACATAAGCAAACATAATTCCAGAAGAACGAATTCAAGGAACAAAAAGTATAGATATTTCAAGGAGTGCATCTATTCAACTATATCCAGTTTCCAGTTACGTAATCCTAAATGTCCCATCAGTGATTACAATAATCACTCGGACGCTGAGTTGATAGCCCATACCTACATATACGACTAAGTCCAACGGTCATGAACTGATGTCATGTCTTGGTTTTACTAATTCTAGTTTTCTCCCAACTTACTCTTAAACCAACCAACTACAAGCTTTGGGGTAGACAAATTTGTTTCTAGACCTACTAATGTTTGTTGGTAAGAGATAATAGAGATTACGATAGGCAAATTTTCCATGTGTTCATAAATACTTCACTAAAAAATTCACAAACACCAGTAAGTCTGTATAAAGCATTGGATTGACATATACTTGTTCTAGGTCCAATGATGGTTAAAACATATTGTTAAATCTAACTGTCATACCAACTCAACCAGTCTTGTAGACATATTATGTACTTGATTACGGTAAGCCGGGTTCGAATTCAACAGATATTTTCTCCAAGATTCAAAGTATACATTGCTTAAGAATGACAACTATCATAAAACAGGTTAGTGATGCCCTTTCTACAACACCCAACCACCTAAAAGCAACACTTGATTAGTAGGATTCGATACATATTCTGGAAAGACTGGAAAACATCCTATCACAGCATACATTACACATGAAACAGAGAGGAAATGACATAATAAATGGAAGTACCCACCCACCCCCCTTCTACTTTATCCCCACCCTTTGAAAAGCGCTCACAAGGGAATAGACGTTTTTTATCTAAGCATGACTTAGTTACTCAATAATGAATAAAAACAATATCGGCAAAACAATAAACAGACTTCCTTTAAAAAAGCTTAATTATATATGTCAAATTAACATGCTGAATATATGGTAAAAAATGATTTACTACAACAGGTAACTATGACAACGTTGTGTATATTTCTGTCTACTTGTTGTTGATCTGACATGAATATAACATTTATTATAGTTGTTAAGAGAGATCAGAAAACATTGCGCCTAACTATATGTTATATTGTTGATGCCTATATCTTTCGAGGACAGGTCAATAAATGAAACAAACCAAATATCCACCGAATAAATCATTTAGGTCAATAACAAAATTATTTTGATGATATATGCAATGATGGACAGTGGCTAGCAGTAGAATCCAAGACGCTCGTTTTATCCTATTTGAGACTCGTCAGCTGGATGTACCTGCATTCGGAGTTCATGTTTACTCTGGGATTCGAACCCAGTACCGTTCGCTTCGAGTCCCAGAGTGAATATCAACTCTGAGATGCAGGTACATTTAGCTGATGAGTTCCAGGTAGGACAAAACGCATATCCTGGATTTCACTGCTAGCCACTATCCATCTTTGCTTATAATGCTTGTTACTTAAGTCTCTATCGAGACAATACGCACAGTATGTACGTATGTCAATAAGAGACTGGTCAATTGCAGTCCTAAACATTAATGGGAAGATTCAAATAAACAATACCGAGTGAATTTATGTTGATGGTAGCTTTCAATGCTAAATTACTTTTAATGATGGTGGGATCATCATGAAAATGATTGTTTAACGAAAAGAAGAGAAATAAATAGGATGATAATAATGTTGCAGAAACAAAGAGGATGAAAGTGTGGAGAGGTATCCTAGAATAATCTAGAATTCCGTTTACTAAGTGACTAATAGTGAGCTTATTTATATAGTATGGGTCTATGTACTTGACCTTGTGACATAGTTCATGTGCGAGGATTTCCAGGACCAAAATACATATGTTGTCGGATTTGAACTGGTTGAAAGCTGTGAATGATTTTAATCAGTAAACTACTGTTTTTTATTTGTATAATAAATGAACTAGTTCAACATGGGAAATGAATAGTTCAACAGTAATGGAATACAAAGTATTAAAATCTGTCTAATACTAAGAAATAAACACCCTCTGATCAATATTGACTTTGAACATTTCATACTGATTTCCAACGTATTAACAACATCTACCAAATAATCTCTGTATCATAGGTAATTAGAGATAATCGACAAGTTTCTAACTACTTTCATTTCTGATTGAGATCATGAACCGATTGATGTTAGACTACCTTTGGAAACCTGGAAGCGCTGGACGGCCGTTTCGTCCTACTGTGGGATTCCTCAGCAGTGCGCATCCACGATCCCGCTCGCAGGATTCGAACCCATCTACAACGTGTACTTGTAATCTTAAGGGAAATGATGTTCTCAGTGGAATTTGAATTCGAGTCAACTAGTTTCATAGTCTGAGGCATTACTGCTGAGATTTTGAACACCACTGATTCTATCTATATATCTATGATTAACGTAATGAATTTATTCCATGTTTCAATTTGACTAGTCTTAACAATTTATTAAAATGAAAACCCACTAGGATCTTTACACCTTGATAATTGAAAGTTTTAGTGTTCAACAAATCTCCATAGATCCCTGTATTAAATGTTTTGACCAATAACACATAATTCTACAAAATAATGAACCGAGACACTTTTGATTGGGATAAAACAAAGTCAAGGAAAATTATGATGTTACATTTATATAAAAATGAAAGTGGTTAACCACCAGTAACCAATTAACAGGTAACTATTGCATAACATATATTACGTAACATATCCCTACTAACTGATTTTAAAATACTCTTCTTACTGTGAAATCTGAAAGTTCATGCTCACACATCCATAAAAAATCTTGACAGATTAATATTTCAATAGTTCAGATCATGAGTCCATTGAAGCTAAACCATCATGGAAAACATGGAAGCACTGGATAGCCATTTCTTCCTATTATGGAACTCCTCAGTAGTGAGCATTTACGATCCCACCTCACGGAATTCGAACCCAGGACCTATCAGTCTCGCACACGAGTGCTTAACATGTAGACCACTGATGATGATGTTAATGTTTAACTTCAACTAGTCCACGAAATTGAGCGACACATTCACCATTGTCTTCAGTGAGTTACTATCTATCACGAGACCGATAGATTCTGGGTCCGAATCTCGTGAGGCTGGATCGTGGATGTGTGCTGTTGAAGAGTCCCATAATAGGACGAAACGGCCATCCAGTGCTCTCAGGTTTTCCATGATGTTTTAGCTTCAACTGACTCATGATGTCAACCATTGAAATTACTATAATATCTACAAAGACCCCTTCTGATACAAATTAGTATTTCTCCAGATAACAGGTTTTATAAATGAAATGTGACTGTAATCATTAATAAATAACATTTTGGCCTTAAGAAAATAATCTTTGACTTTACTCTTATGATTTGAAATACTCATTGATACAAGATAGGAAACAATTGATTCAGAGATCATCATTCAATGTCATTGATCAGTGAAAACGATAGGTTGTAAGGTTATATTGTGATTTATACTGTTACATGGTCAGGATAACCTTACTGGATAATGATATAGTCGAATCAAACCATTTAATCACTTTCTCAGTATGATTTGAGAGTGGTATTTTCTTCATGAATATTAATTCTTCAATCACAGACTAGTCTCTATCTTCTAAATTCAGTGAGACATAAAGTTCTAGGAGGGTATGGAAAGTGACAGTCATATTTGCTGATGATTCATACATTATCAGTCCGAACTCATTTCAATTAACGAACAAAATTTCCCCAGTTATATCAATACATATATATATATATATATGCATGCTAACATAGAAGGTATTATGTAACCTGATATTTTGTTAATGGGATTTAATAAAATATTTCGCGGTAAATCTTATTCACTCGAAAGATAGAAAAGAAAAGATTTTCAAAAATGAACTGTGTCAATGAATGGTTGTATCATTTTTTTATCCCTCGTTACCCAGACAAAAATATTCGATTCAATATTATCAGTGTACATCTTTCACCACAGTTACATTTTCATATTCCAAGTTTAAATGACAAAAAGGTTTACACGAATC
This sequence comes from Schistosoma mattheei, assembly GCA_944470405.2. Lineage (NCBI taxonomy): Eukaryota > Metazoa > Platyhelminthes > Trematoda > Strigeidida > Schistosomatidae > Schistosoma > Schistosoma mattheei. The sequence continues at coordinate 4,342,228 of OX103951.1, forward strand.
GATAGGATACAATCCTGTGAATCAGTGTGAGGTGTTTGAACAAATTATTGAATTTCGTGGTTTATACCATAAACAGTGATCATTAGTTAGACAAAACATTTCTGTCTAAAGGTTAAGCGTTCATTGTATGAGATCCGAAGTTCCTGGGTTCAAGTCCCAGCGAGGTTGTTTTTACGTACATTGTCAAGTTGTCTCATACTAGAACGAAATAGACATTCAATATTTTCTGGTTTGCAATTGTTAGCTAATAATAATCATTCTACAATGTAACAATTATCACAACTAAGTGAGCTAATCCGTGTCGGGTAGAGACAGGTATCTACCTTAGTACAATGGAAGTTGGTCGCGCAATTTCGTGGATTGGTTGATGTAAGACACTAACACCACTGGATGCCGGCTCAGTGGTCTAATGGTTAAGTGCTCAGGCACGAAGCCAGTAGGTCCTGGGTTCGAATCCCACGGGGTGCGGGATCGTGGATGCGCACTGTTGAGGAGTCCCATGCTAGGACGAAACGGTCGTCCAGTGCTTCCAGGTTTCCAACGGTGGTCTGACATCAATTGACTCATGATCTCAATCAAGAACTTAACAATCTCCACAACCCCCATACTGTTTACTATATTCGATTATATTTCATTGGATATACAATTCTTTACTTTGCAATTGATTGATCACTGGGTGGCGATCAATGTCATGTTTGTCTAGTCCTTATTAGTGCAGATCGAATGCTATCGACCATGCTGTAATGTGGCCACCAGTCTAGGTAACTCGACTTTGCGGGCACTATACATTGAGATTAGATGGTGGTTGGAAGTAGTCGACTACCTCCAACTACCATCTAATTCTTTACTTTATATTCCATTCATTTCTTCTCTGTCGTTTTCCTTGTATAACACCTAAAGTGACTGATGTACAACCATTATCTTCTGTACTGTTTATAACTAACATACGGTTAAAACTGTGTTTCTTTTCTCAAGGGGTGGAGAGGGGAAGCTAGAAAACTTTGAAAACAAAACAAACAACTAAGATGGATAAATAAACAAGGACCAATGGTCTTTGTTGTTTTCTTCATTTTTCAACAAATAGCAAAGAAAAATAAATGTGAAAAAAACACCTAGTCACGTGATATAATGACTGATATTAGTTCCTACATGTGTCCTTATATGATGATGACTAATAGTAGTAGTAGTCAATGTTGAAACATGACAAAATCTACTATGAAAGTTAACTTATGATAACTGAACATACGAATAAACAAATAAACAAGTCACAATCATAAAAGGTTGAATCATCAAGTGACTTGTGTTGATGATTTTCTAAAGTGTAAACATGGATATATATAGGGATATGTATAGGGAGTTGTATATACAAGTATACATCTACCGATTAATAAACATAAATACATACAATAGAACATTATTATCATCACATGTATACAACAAAATAGGAAGATTTCTTTATTACTGATATTCTTCGATGAAGCATATCAATATATACATATCTACCGAATGTGTTTATATTGTGTCCATGAATTCATCCGATTCATCTATCCTTCATTGTCTTTTACTTCATTTCTTAATTAACCTACTTGTCTATCTATGGAAGAGTTTTCATCAGATGTTAAAACAAAGTGAATGAACATACAATTTTATTGTAAATGAATAAATGATGTCAGATTAAACTTATTTCAAACAAAGAGATGGAAAAAAACAAAACAAGCGTTTGTGTTTCTCTCCAATCGTTTTATCTAATATCTCGTTAACTAAAGGTTTTTGGTTATTCTAGGTTAAATGCTGGTGTGCAAGACTGATAGATCCTTGGTTCGAATCTCGTGACGTTAACATCATTAGATGCCGGCTGGCTCATTAGTCTAAAGGTTATACACTCGTGTGCGGATCGATAGGTCCTGTGTTTGAATCTCGTAAGGCGGGATCGTGGATGCACACTACTGAGGAGTCCCACAATAGGACGAAACGGCCATCCAAATGCTTCCATGTTTTCCATGGTGATCTAGCTTCAATTGACTCATGATCTCAACTATTAATATTCTAAGTATCCCGTTAAGTTATTGAAGTACAATTTGGAATTCATTGGAACCAGAAACAAGACTCTATCTGTCTGTCTATCCCTCTTTCTGTTATCTGGTTTAGTCAACTGCAAATTATCATTAGTTCTTACGTTGACAATGTGACTTAAACTCAAGTATACAAATCTATATCTTCACAGATTGAAATCATGAGTCAGTTGAAGCTAGACCACCATGGAAAACCTGGAAGCACTGGACGGCCGTTTCGTCCTCCTCAGCAGTGCGCATCCACGATCCCGCACCCGCGGGATTCGAGCCCAGGACCTACTGGCTTCGCGCGCGAGTATTTAACCATTAGACCACTGAGCCGGCATCCCATTTCTAAAATCTTCACAAACCCCTTCTGATAAAATCTATATCTGTCAAATGAATTCGTTGAATAGATTTTAACAGAGATTAAATCAAATCAAAGATATCCTTAAATTAGACAATTATTGAAAACCATAAATATACATGTCAATTTATTATTGACTATCTTTCTAAGAAGTTATTCCTAACATGTTCAATGACACGTTATAATCAATGAATTTAAGCACATCTCAAAATGGAAAAGTTCTCATTTTCTTCGAATTCCATATGGTTTAAAATTTGGTTGGAAGCATTCTGTAAGATTCTCTACATAATTTATACTTTATTTGGCAAGACTCTAACTTATGGATGAACCAGTCATGTATAAGATAATGGGTCTTGGATTTTTGTATGAAATTCACTCATCCATTTGGATAAATAGGGTTTTGGCATTATAGCTGATGTCAATTCGTGATGAAAACCCGAAATCTAATTTCTAAGCTTAATCGTCAATTGTAAATTATAATTTTAATCTTTCATACACGTTTATAACACTCATTTAGTCCCGACTATTAAGTGGACAGTATCAAGGTCAGTCTAGTGTCGCTCATGGGTTGTCCATAAATTATAGTCTCGCCCTTTATTTATACTTTATCTTGTCAACAAGATATATCTGTAATATTGATGTACTATGTCCCTACACACAATCTTTTATATATGTTATGTCCCGATAAGCATAATGAATGGTAACTTTTGGGATCCATTTATGGAACAATACTATACGTATATTTTTATCGTATAACTGATATGTAACTAAACTATTCATATCCTTGTCCCTCTTATTATGAGCTTTATTTTGACCTATGAACTATTATTACACGATTTACCACTCTTAAATTAGGCTCTTTCTATTAATCATTACCTCCCACATTCACAGCCACATTTAGCCAATTCCTGTACAAATGTTGTTTCCTATTTTATGGTACGGAGTGGTCCGTCTGATTGGTATATAAACTTAGTATGTTTGAAATAAATGATTCATATCACAAAGGCTGAGATTGGTGTTCTGGACTCGAACAGGCAAGGCTAGGCGAGAAGCAGGACCGATAGAGAATCTAGACTGCTCGTACATGTTTATGGGTCATTGGTCCGATCGATAACTCACTGCTCCCTAATTGGCGGTATCGTTAAGTTATACACTAGCAGGGCACACAGACCACAAGTTATAACAATATATTACTACCATTGAAATAACTATTTCTATGAATTTAGTGTTCATCGTGTTGTGCTAATGAGGTGTGGTAACTTGGACCGATGCATATATATGCCTCGTTCTACGATGTAGCTGACTAAATGACTGACTCTGTAATCCTATTGGAATTAGTATGTATTGTAGGACTTCATATATAGTTGTTAGAGAGGAATTTATTTATTTATCTGAACGCATTAATATTGGTACAAAGACGCACCGAATACATATGCGCCACACAAGTCACTTGATTTGTATGCGGGCTGTAATACTACCCAGGTGTCCGAACCGAAGAAGGTAATTTTCTTAGGCAGCCACACCCGGAACCTTTGACCTAAAGGTTTGACCACTAGATGGCGGAGCAACATCAGGAAATGCAGTCACATGGTAGCCAACAATTGGTTCATACGCCTTTCGTTCCCTCAGGATCCTGGAACACATGCAAACCATTGTTTTGGAATCAGAGTTTTTCAACTCCCGTTGTGTAACCTCCGTGTCCACCAAACCGGTTAGAGCGCCAGACATTCGTCCTCTTGATTTCGTAAAAAACAGTAATAACACGAGAAGGTAGTAAATAGGACATCCCTAGCAGTGCTGTATATGTGTGGCTATGTAAGAGTATATAGAGAAAGAGTGCGGACTTTCCCCACCCTCGACTGTACCAGAGCATTTAAGGGTCACTTTATAATGTTTAATAAATGCACAGAACCCAGCATTTTTGGTTGTTTCCCCATCCAATTGATGGCTACGTGTTGCATATTACAGTGTAATTGCACAAAAGATTTCAAGACATAAATTTCACTTCTTAATGTTTTTGATCCAGCATGTCTGGTACTCATAAGCAATAGTAATGCCGCGAGAAGGCAGTGAATATGCGTAGCCATGTGAGAGTATTTCAAGAGAGAGAGAGAGAGAGTGCAGACTCTCCCCACTTTCGGCCGTACTAGGGCATTCGGCGGCCATAGAGGAATCTCAAATATGTCTATTATTCAATAATTGTATCAGTGATTAACTTAATGTCAATTTATATTCTGGTTGCGAAGTCACCAATAAACCATTTAATATTAGTCCGTAATAGAAAAGTCTCTAAACAGTCTTTCACAATCCACTTAAGTAAGTACTATCGATTATTTGCTGACTTTTATGTATTTCTCTTTTTTAAAGTGATATATAAATGGTGAACATCCAAACCCATAGAACTGAAAGAACAAGGAGCATATATGTATATGCATATAATAAAGGTAAAGTATATATATATATATATGTGTGTGTGTATGAACCCGGATAAAAGAGAGAGAGAGAGAGAGAGAGAGAATTCATTAAGATGTATGTTACCATTCCGAACAATTGGGAAAAGAGGTTTTAGTCAGATTAGTCATACATTTACCCAGATTTATAATGATATTAGTCACAATTATGAAATTAAGAGAAAAACTCATAATGATTATGAATCATATACAAACTATTTAAAGGATGGTAACAAATTGAATTAAGTGTCAAAGACAAACATATACATACACACATACACACAAATACATAGATACAAGTTGATAGAGAGGACAATGACATCACAAGAGTTGTATAGATCGAGAACTGGATTATTATAAGTATTAGTATTAGTAGTATAAGAAAACATTGATATTCCAGTGATAATCATAATGATAAAGAATAATTTCTCCTGTTTCTACCATCTCCAAATGCACAACGTATTAAACAACGACGATACAGTAATGATAAAGAGTCTTCATACAATTTGCTTCCTGTTAAAACATGATTATCTTATAATGTATTAAGCTAAATCAACTATTTGTATAATTTGTTTGGATCTTCCCGTTGATGTTAAGGCCTGCAATTGGTCAGTCTCTTATTGGCATATGTGTATCCTGGGTGGATTGCCTCAATAATGTTTATGACTTAAAGCAACATCAAGACAATTCGCACAGGATGCACATATGCCAATAGGAGACTGATCAATTTCAGTCCTAACCATCAGTAAGAAGACACAAACAAACAATACAAAATGAATTTCAACTTCACCGTATTACAAAAACTAGTGGCTATCTGAACTCAATAACTAAGTGGATAACGTGATAGAGTTTGAAACGAATGGTACCGTGTTCGAGTCCTCGAGTGAATATCAACTCTGAGATGCAGATAAACCCAAATGATGAGTGCCATAAAAGACAAAACGCTCATCTTAGATTATAATGTTAGCCACCATCCGTCTTTACTTATAATATTTGTATTACACTCATAAGTAGGTGTTATGATGAAACAATCTAAGCTTTAGAAAACAACTAAAATTTCAGATTATAATAGTTGAGATTATGAGTCAATTGAAGCTAGACAACCATAGGAAACCTGGAAGCACTGGTCAGCCATTTCGTCCTAGTATGGGACCCCTTATCAGTGTACATCCACGATCTATTGAGATCATGAACCGATTGATGTTAGACCACCATTGAAAACCTGGAAGCACTGGACGGCCGTTTCGTCCTATTGTGGGACTACTCAGCAGTGCACATCCACGATCCCGCTCGCGGGATTCGAACCCATGGCCTTCAGTCTCGCGCGCGAACGCCTAACCTACTGGAACACTGAGCCGGCACCCAATGGTGTCAATGTCTAACCTCAACCAATCCACGAAGTTGCGCGACCATCTTCCATTGTACTGAAGTAGACACCCGTTTCTACTCGACATGGATTAGCCCCACTGCTCACTAGTGACTAGCTTCGTGAGAAAATTCTCGGAGTTCTGGTGAGAAGTCGTGACCAGGTTTTCAATGGTGGTCGAACATCAATCGGTTCATGATCTCAATTAAAACTTAACGATCTCCACAACCCCTAAACTGATAATTGGAAGTTGGCGGAATCCTGTCTGTATCTTTTTCAAATACCCTTAGAAAACTTTGGTTCAAAGTTTATGTTACTCGAATTTCATCGAATTTATTGTATTAACGATCTCTTTTCACATAGTTCAAACATCTCACTCGTTATCATCATCAACTTACAAACAGTCGTTTTGACTGGTGGCTTAATACACAAATTACCAGATTATATTTGATATAGTCGATGTAAAATTAAATGATAAACAAAAAAGATACATAATTCCCTTGAAGAAGAACGTCCGATTGAAATCTGTAAGCATAAATTTTACTCTAATCTATTATGAACACTTAAAAATTCAGCGATATTAAAATATCAACTTGATAGCTTAAGGTTTAAGCGTTCGAGTGCGATATTAAAAGGTTTTTGGTTCGATTCCTGATGTCATGGTTATAGATGTTCACTATTATGGTATCCCATATTAGAAGAAAACGGACGTCAAGTGCTTTCAAGTTTTCAACAGTAGTTTAATTAAGATCAGTCATTTATTTCGAATCTAGGAAAATCCTCTTATTTTATTATTTTATTTTATTTTATTTAAACAAATAAACATTGGTACAAGGAAGTAACAAATAGATATACGCCACATAAATCATTCGATTTGTGTGTGAGATGTGATACCTTCCGGATACCCAGACCGAAACAGGTGGTTTTCTTAGGAGACCACACCTGGAGCCTTTGACCTAAAGATCTAATCCATAAAGCAGTGGAGCAACATCAGGAGATGCAGCACGATGGTATCTAGTGATCAATAATTGGTCCTTTCAGGACCATGGGGCCCATGTACACCATTGATTTGGAATCAAGGTTTTCCAACTCCCCTAGGTGGACTCTCCGTGTTCATCTCCAACGAACCATATACTGGCGTTGAAATGAACAATCGGTTTCATTCATTTCATAATTAAGTTTTACATTTACAATTTCATAATTATTGAATTCAGATAGCTACATCCATAAGATATACATTAATCAGTCAAACAAACTAAATAACGGACGTGACATCGATTAAGTGTTAAATACATAAGCATTTGATTTGCTTTTTCTCCTAACAACATATTATTATTAGTAGTAGTATTAGCATTAGTATTAGTATTAGTATTGGTATTGGCATTGGTATTAGTATTAGTATTAGTGTTAGTATTAGTAGTAGTATTAGTATTAGTAGTAGTAGTAGTAGTAGTAGTGAGATTGATTAAAATTTATAAACAAATGTGGTTAAAAGCGATGAAGTAAACGACATGATCCCATGTTATAACGTTTAATTGATCATAAAATTGTTTAAAATGTACAATAATGTTTACATGGTACAACGCAATAATTAAAACGTAACTTTTTTCCCGACAATAAATGACTATAATAAAGGTATAGTACAGATAAGAGCCAATCAGAACCGAGAATGGGATTTTTTAGGTTTTAGAAAGAAATTCAAATATCATGTGTAACGGACAGTAAAAAATTATTTTTTGTAACCATAGTGTAAAACTATTCTGAAAGTGTTGATTGTTTAATTCTATCTATGTAGATTGTATTTTGATGGAGTTTTGTTCTCTGAGCTGGATGGTTTGGTCATGGAACTTTCATAGTTTTTCTGAACGATATTATTAGCACAAACCAGGTAGAAATAAAGTGTTCGGATTACTCCAAATGAGGTTCACAGCTTGTCCTATAGACCTCAATGTTGATTGGTTCTTGTTGACGATGAAAGCTCCACAATCGAAACATCCAGCTCAGAGAACAAAAACCCACCAAAATTATCCACCTGAGCTACAAACCTTCTCCAGCATCTCAAAATCATATGAGCATAGATTGTATATAATAAGCAGATCAATACTAGCTCCAAGTGTTAGAAGTCAACCGTTAATTCTGGAACGAATATTAATCTGACGAAGTTATATTTTATGGACGAAATGAAAAAATAGAATCTTTTATCGTTGTTTTTGTGAGCGAAATTCATTCATCCATAAGACTATAAAGCATTTCTATATTATAGTTGATGTTATTTCCCGGTGAAAACACTAACAGTAAACCCCTTATTATAACTCCAAATACCTAAGCCTGACTAGAAACCTTGTGAAGCTCTTAAGAATCTATTTTGGATCCTTTAAAAGGGTTCAAGAAGGCAAATAGCAAAAAATTCATAAGAATACGTTTATATGTCGTTGTTTAATCAATCTCCTAGTAAAATAACCTGTAGAAGATATTAATAAACCTACTAATTGTGTAAAATGTGGTTACATTTTTATTCACCGCTTTTATAATTTCTATTCAAAATATATTACTCTAGTGTAAAACAACACCAAGTGAATTTAAGCTTCACCCCAATGGACAAGCAGGTGGTTATCAGGACTCAGTAGCTAAGTGGATAACGTGATAGCGTTTGAAGCGAACGGTACTGTGTTTGAGTCCCGGAGTGAACATCAACTCTCTGAGATGCAGGTACATCCAGATGAGGAGTCCCAAAATAGGACGAAACGCATGTCCTAGATTCTACTGCTAGCCACTACCCATCTTTGTTTATAAAACTTGTGACTTAAGACTCTATCGAGACAATCCGCACAGGATACACATATGCCAACATGAAACTGATCAATTATAGTCTTAGATAACAATGGGAAAATAAAAGTTAAACGACACCAAGTGAATTTACCTTAGTGTCGTCAAAATTAATTTCTATTTCATGGCGCTGATATGAGGTGTGGTGAATTGGGACGATTCGTGTTGGGGGTTTTCGGTGATAAAAAGGATAGACAATACAGTTTTACATTTCAAATGAAGTGTTTCAATCCTTAGACAGTTGTTTAACACACACAGACATATATATACATGACACTCAGTTGTTTATGTTCCTATAATTCGTTATGTGAATTAACTATACTACTGAAATATTTGATTTATAATATATAACAGTTGTCAATTTCTATATGATTTCAGTCAATATAGCCTAATCAGTAAATAAGTACTAATATTGTATTGTATTTCAGAGGATATGCTGTCATAAAACCATTATGTTACATTCATGCATTAACTCATTCACTTAGATACTCTTCCTTAGAATACATGGTAAGTGATTTAGAACTATGTAATAATAATTATTATTATGGTTATTATTATTATTACCACAATTGTCTTTATTCTATGTATCTATGTATAACTTGCTATCTGTGTAACAAGAACCAGTTGCATGTTATTCTTTTTTAAAAAAATGGGTATATAAATCAGTGTTTATTACTATTATTATTACTATTACCATTACCAAGCTTGATGATGATAATGGTAGTAAGTACTTGACCGATTATTTCTTTAACTGTTGTCAAGGTGTAAACATAGTTGGTTTGATTTAACTTTATGCGTATACATTATGTCAATCCATGTATATATGAATATATCTTGTATGTGTGTATAACTATTTGAAGGATGTACTAAATAAGAATAATTTCCATCTTCCCAATCCTTTTTCTTTTTTTCATGGTTATTATTGGTAATCTACATACTACTGATATCATAAATAAATTTTTATTAAGTTTAAGGAATGAACAAAAAAGTTGTTTGCTTGTTTGTTTATTTGTTTATTTAAAGATTAAAAATAACTATGAACCACTTAGTGTCTATGGTGGTGGTGGTGGTGGTGGTAGTGAGGTATTTGTGCCTGTGAATGAATGACAGGCTACTTGACAACTATCATTAATAGTAATAACAACAAATAATAATAATAAACATCATGTAGTAAAGAAGAAACAGAATGTACTCAGAATAATAAAACAGAAAAGATGGTTAAAGACAAAAAGAAATTAGCATAAAATTGTAATGAGTCATTTAAATAAGGATATACATTAACAATACCAATACAGATACTACTACAATTGGTAGTAGTAGTAGTAGTAGTAGTAGTAGTAGTAGTAGTAGCAGTAGTAGTAGTAGTAGTAGTAGTAGTAGTAGTAGTAGTAGTAGTAGTAGTATTTGTAATTGTATTAATAAAGTAAACAAGACATCATAAATAGTAAATATAACCTTATTGTTTATTTATTTATCTATCAGTTTCCTTATTTCTTCTGGTAAAATTAAACCACCAATAAAATACCACACAGATGGAGATATACACATAAATATAAAGTCAGATGAATAACAAACAGTGAGAGGATACATTGTTAAATGGACTGAGGTTTTGAAAGAGGTGGATGGTTAAGAATATCACTGTAAATACATTTCTACATTATAGAAACTGATAGAAAATTCGAAAGTGTAATAGGTTTATCTTAAATAATTCACAAGTAAACACAATTCTACACTAGTAACAACATGATTACAATTAAATTGAATGACTGTTATAGTTGATGCTATTCACAACGATATTTATAAGTTGCATGTAGATGAATGTGATGCTGAAGTTTCAACAATTGTGAAGATTTTCAATGTATTGAAAGCATAGTATTGATAGAACACTTGGAGACCAGACAAGAAGATAGTTCATATGCCAGAAAATATCGAAAGATACAAATAGACAATTAAGGGCTATGTATATATTACCTAAATACTCTCTGACTTTTCGCAATAAACATGCGTTACTCCTGTTTCTTGTGGAGTTGGACACTACTACTACTACCAAGATTTGCTGTATGAGTAGTGAATATAGAAGATAGAAACAGTTATGATACATGACAAACGTTATTTTCAATACACCTGGTTTTATGTGTATCTAGATGTTAAAAATAGCCAGTTCAAACTTATGTACGGTCAAAACCAAACATGGAACCTGAAAAAATATTGCATGAATACAACCTGCCACAGCATATCAAACCCCATTGAGAAAAAATTATAACAATGAATCCCAAAAGAGTAGTAGTAGTAGTGTCATAGACTGTAAAGAAGTTCATATATACAGAATATGACTTGCGAAGAAAGGAAGAGTTTCCAGAACAAATTGTAAGGTAATTTCGAAATTCAAGATCTCATGAAAGACTGGTGAATTCATCCATATCATTACTATCGATTCCATACTACATTATCAAACATTCTTAACCATTGGTCAAAGTGATCTAATTGACTTCAACTAAGTAGTCTGTATCTACCAACATCACTTAAAATAACAGTCAATAACTTCATGAACGAATACTATGGCTCGATTTGGTCATCTTTAGTTTTCATTTCAGAATACACTTAAACTAATCAACACTGAATGTCAAGGTAAGCGATAATTGGGAATACACAGTATACATATATATATCTCAATCATTTCAATTAATGAAGACTTAGTACCGCCATCGACCAATTTACCATGTTTCTTTAATACTCTGCGTTTAATCATATATATATATATGAGTTAATGACTAATTATTTCTACTTGACAATATGTAATTTTGGTGGAGTTTTGTTCTCTGAGCTGAATGGTTTGGTCGTGGAGCTTTCATCGTCCTTCTGAACGACATCATCAGCACAAACTTCAAATGATGTCGTTCAGAAGGACGATGAAAGCTCCACGACCAAACCATCCAGCTCAGAGAACAAAACTCCACCAAAATCATGCACCTGAGCTACAAATCTTCTCCACCATCTCAATATGTACTTACGAATACCGATTCACACATCAAAGAAATTATCATAGTATCAATTCATAATAACAAAAATAAGGCATACAGAATAATTTTCTTAGAATAGTATATATAAGAGTCAGTCAACCACAACGTAGGACCAGGCACATATATGCATCGGTCCAAGTTGCCATACCTCATTAACACAACAAGATGGACACCGGATTCATATAAGTGGTTAATTCAGAGGTGGTAATATATAAAAGAAAGATTGTGTATAAGGATATAGTATAGGAAGAAAGAATTAGTTCGTAGAAAGAAAGATATGAAGCGATTTTAATCTCATGGTTTAAAGGAAGACAGAGAGTGTATACACCGACGCCATTGTGATCGATTTTGAGCCATGTCACCAAGAGTCTCCAACCATTGGTTACGATAGTCATGCGGACCCCAACCAAGTAGTCTGCATCTACCAACATGGCTCAAACTAGAAGTTAGTAACTTCAAGCACTGATGCCACGTTTTGGTTTGGCCGCCCCTAACCTTCTTCCAACCATCTCCAACACCGGTTAGCATTGCACGTCGTGGTAATCGGAATATTTAAGAGAATATCAACCTTATCATTGTTCTTCTAGTTAACTGACTAAACTAATTGATTATCATACTTAACAATGCTCTTACACCATCTGTTATAAATTAACATTATTACCATTGTTCCCTTTTTTAAAAAAAAATAGTGGATAGTCACTGTAAAAATAAACAAACAAACAAAAACACCGCCATTTATCCACATGTTCAATTGTCAGTGAAAGTTCATTCAATTCAACTAAGAAAAAATACATTTGCATGTTAATAAAAGAAACTTATTCACTTTTAGTTAGTTTAATTATTATACTCATAAAAAGTAAATAATTTTAATGAGATTATAATCAAATTTAATGTTGATAGGGTATATTTTATGATTACTGATGAAGATAATATGAAGAATATGGGAAGGGGGGTGAAGGGAGGTGTGGGACGGGGTGGTGTGGGATTGGATGTGGTGGTGGAGGGAGGCAGAAAACTCTAAAATTAAGGGAGAAAACATTAATAATACTAAATAAAAAGAAATCTAATAATAATTATCTCAATAAGATGGTATACATAAAGGATTTCATTAGAGAAAAAAAAAACGGATGATTAACAAAGATGGTTAGTGGCTAACAGTGGAATCCAAAGATGATGATGATAAATATACAACAGAACAATTGAATACATATATATGTATATTGTTAAAAGGAGACAATGATGCGTGTTTAAAGGGAATTAATTGATAATTTATTAAAACGATAAATGAGATAAACCATAACTATACACATACTATATATACAAATACATTGATAATATCATTAATATTTACAATTGTATAGAATATTGAGTTGTTTAGTGAGAATAACTTATAATAAATATGAGTTTTGTTATATATTGGTGAAAGTAATAATGAGAATCTAGAAGCGGTAGACAACTGTTTATATCTAAGTTCATAATAATGGGTATCAATGACCCTAGATATTATAAATACAATCTACAATCTTTATATAGCTCGGAATCGATCACAATTAAGTAGGTGTATACACTCATTGTCTTCCTTTAAACTATAAGATTAAAATTACTTTCTACCAACTAAATCTTTCTTTCTGTACTATGTTCTTATATGCAATCTTTCTTTTATAGGCGAGATATCCGTCTATCAACCAAAGGACGGGTTTACTGTGCAGCAGTTCGTTCCGTCCTACTTTATGGCAGTGAAACGTGGCCGGTAAGAGTAGAGGATATTTGTAGGTTACTAGTATTTGACCATAGGTGTCTTCGAAATATTGCTCGTATATCCTGAGACCATCGAGTAAGTAACACAGTTGTTAGGAAACGGGTACTAGGTAAGGATGGCAAATCGATTGATGAAGTGGTGAAACTACATCAGTTGAGATGGCTGGGACACGTGTTACGTATGCCCAACCACCGACTGCCTCGACGTGCGATGTTCAGTGGTATAGGAGTAGGTTGGAAGAAAGCTAGGGGCGGCCAGACCAAAACATGGCACAAGTCCATGAAGTCACTGACAAGTGGACTAAGTCATATAGGTAGGTGTAGACTACTTGGTTGGGGACCACGAGATGATAGCAACCGATGGTTAGAGACCTTGAATGACATAGCTCAAAATCGTTTGCAATGGCGCAGATGCATCCACTCTTCGTGTTCTCCTAAATTCTAATCTTCTGAATTCTTCATGTCCCTTTCTTTTTTTCTCTTTCCAAATTTATTTCACTGTATTATACTCCTTGAATAACATCTTCAAACCCTAATTTTTCAGATTACAGCTTATAATTTTACTACATCTAGCACTACGGGATTTGAATCGACCACTGCATCTCGTGCTAATGTGATGTGGCAACTCGAACTGGTGTACGTATGTACGAAGTTCTATGTTGTTATTGACTGACTGAATAAATAAATCTAATGAATTCTACATAATAATGAAATAAATCGTGAAGTAACAGTAAAGATACATATCAAATAAAGATTTATATTATCATGACTGTTCACTGAATAATGACCAATGTCATGTTTGTTTAGATCATAGTACTTATTAATTAAGTTAGAACAGGACCTAATATTTCATACAATATGCTCTGATATTAGACAACTGAAATTTCCTCTAGCACTAAACTAAGCATAACATTGGTGACTACTCAGTAGTCAATCAATGTAGATATGTCAGTCTTACGGAAAGTCTACTGTAACCTGTTGTGATAATCTAAACTGTAAAAAGACTGGGTTATATAGGTTTGAATTCCATGGAGAGTATCAATTTCCTCAAGATCATAGTTACAACTTACTATGAATAAATGTCAACTGGAATAAAACTTAAATCAAGTGTTTCTTATGAACTAGTTTCAAACACTAGACAATAAAATATTTTAACAGTCGAATTCGCGAGCCGATCCATGCTAGACCACCACTGAAAACCTGGAGGCACTGGATGACTGTCTCGTTCTAACACAGGACTTCTCAGTGGAGCACATCCACGACCCCACATGCGAAGCTCAAATCCAATACCTTCGGTCTCGAGCACGAATGCTTGACCTCTAAACCATTGAGCCAGCAACCAACAGTGTTAATGTCTAACTTAAATCAATCTATGAGGCCGAAGGTCCTAGTTTCGAGTCCCTCGTGAAGGATCATGGATGCTCACTGTTTAGGAGTCCCATACTAGGACGACAGTCCAGTGCTTCCAGGTTTTCAATGATGGTTTAACTCAGATCGACTCGTGAATTCAACTGTTAAAATACTACAATCCCCACAAATCCCCATGGTGATAATAAAATATTTGTTTATTTATTCAACAATATAAATATTATTGATGAATATATACATATACCTACATATAACTCATATTTTACTGGTGTTTTTTAAAACAATTTTCACAATTATGTAAACCATTTCATTGTCTGATTGTATGCACGTGTCCATGTGAGAGCATTTGGAGAAGGAGAGCTGGCTCTCCGCAATCTCGACCATACCATGGCAGTAAACTGTGGATTGGTTGAAGTTAGACACTAACACCGTTGAATGCCGGCTCAAGGGTCTAGTGGTTAAGCGCTCGCGAGTGAGACCGGGTTAGAATCTCGCGAGACGGGATCGTGGATGTGCACTGCTGAGGAGTCCCACAGTTGAACGAAACGGCCATCCACTGCTTCCACGTTTTCCACGATGGTCTAGCTTCAATTCACTCATGACCTCAACCAATGAAATTAGGTATGAATAAGTTAATATCTACCATAAATTTAGTAAATTATTGACTGTTGGTAGATTGAAGCCCATACACAATACTTATAGTGAGTGATTAGAGGAGTTGAGTGATATGGTTCGAAATTAGTTACACTGTGCAATTATGTTAACTCGATATCTTATTCTAAACCTTGGATTAACTATCATATAAAACTGTTAGTTCTTTGGTTACAGCATTCTCTTTTAGAAATTTATTTCTTATGCATTCAGGCTTTCATTACGTTCAACGTTATTTCAGATCCTATGCTTCTTATCCTATTGATTTCTTCTTACTGTATTGACATGATATATGAAAACCTTAACTAATCCATATTCATCTTTAGTCCTATATTGCTTACAACTAATTGTGTTGATCAATATTATCCCAATTTAATTAATTGAAGAATTATTCCTCATCGTCTTAAGACATGGACTTCTTAAAGTTTGATTGCATGTAGAGTCGTTGATATACACTGCTATACTAGTATAAAACAACTGTCCAATGCTTTCAGAATATTAGTAATATTTTTATTAAGATCATTCCATGACCTAAACAATATGTGATGTTATTTGGTTTGAAAGTGTAACATCAACTGTCTATCTCGCTCATAGAACAATCTATCATTATTCGTTATTCAGTGATAATATAAAAAGTAATTAAATCAACAATATAGTATAAAACTATTCATGATAGTTCAGTTTATTGTCCATAACGTTTGTTTATACAACAAGAGAGAAAGAGACATGTTGTTTACTTAATTCGTCTCATTTAACATTGATTTATATGTTTTGACGACTGTTGACAATGGAACATAGGCGAGTATATTATACATATGCATGTAATATGAACCATGTAGTAAACAATCATATGTAAGTACATGATTTCTTGAATAAAATCAATGATATATATATTCCATTTAATATGTACTCCGTTAGTCATATATATAGAAAGAGAGTGTGTGTGTGTGTGTATGTGTGTGTGTGTGACACCTTACAAATGTTTACACTGATGAAGACAATTTTTTGTTAAAACACTGACTTAGATGTTGAATCCCAAATTTAACTAGGTTTCCGTGTTATTTACTAATGAAATTGAATAATCTCCATAATCCCTTTTAGTAACTAGTTATGTGCTTATTTGTGACCAACTCTGGAAAGTAATTTCAGAGTTCTAGTGAGAAATCATAACTAATAGAGTTCAACAATGTCAAATGTAAACCGATTATTCACCAAATACATCAGGAGATGGAAGGACGATATAACTAATCGACTAGAGTTAGACATTAACATCGTAAAATCCTGACACTGGTCTGAAGGTTAGGTGCTAGAGAGCGAAACTAAAGATGCTTAGCTTGAGCTCAATCGAATGTATGTACTTCTGAGGAGTCCCTACCAGGATAAAACATCTATTCAGTGCTTCCGGGTTTGCAATGGTTGTCTAACTGCGAACAATTCGTATTCATTATGGAAAAAAATACCTATTCGAAATCGATTGTGTTGTATTGATTGTATTATTTAAAAGCGTTTATACTCAGTCAGTCAGTAGACTACAACGTAAGACCAGGCACATATATGGATTAGTCCAAGTTACCACACCTCATTAGCACAATAAGATGAACACCAAATTCATAGAAGTAGTTACTTCAATGATAAGATTATACTAACAGCACTCAAAATCAATCATGTATAAGATAACAGGTCTCGGATTTTGGCACGAAATTCACTCATCCATTTGAATAAATAGAGTTTTGGCATAATAGCTAATGTCAGTTCATGATGAAAACCAGAAAACTAATTCCTAATTTTAATCATCAACTGTAAATCATAGTTCTTATTTCGCACACACAGGTTCACAATCCTCATTTGGTCCTGGTTATTAAGTGGACACTAACGTCGCTCAAAGGTCGTCCATAAATTATGGTCTCACCAGTTATTCAATTCTCGTTATCATTAATATAATCTCGAATTTAATTAATACATTTATAATGGCTAAGAATAGTGTATTCAAGACGATTGTTCATTGTCTGATGTGATGAAATTGAAAATATCTTAACATATTTCTATATTCAACTCAATGGACTAGATGGGTAATATGAGGGTTATTACTAGGTATCAATATTCTTAAAGAATCGTTCATAAGGACAAAACTCTTGTTCAATGTTGCTTAATTTTTGAAAATCCTATAGTGACTATAAGTTGTTGTATAAATTTTTTTATAGATATATAGTGTCGGTTAGTATGTTAAACCCACACAAGTGTTCGAACTTCTGGACAGGCCAATTTATCCATTCTTCTTGAATCACGTTGGGCTCACCATTTTAGTGGCCAGGGATCTGACTCCATTTATATCGTATGAATGATTGTTGTCAAAATATAAATCCTAGTTATCCTCAAATATAATCATAGACTTAAATCACTTAAGTGTATAACGGAATTAAATAAGTCAAATACGAAAATGAATGTTTGAATACGCGTATTTTATACACTTGTTAATCGGAATAATCAGAGAATCGCATCGAAAAAGAGAGAGTGGAGCGAAGCGAAAAGACGCACACTGGAGAAGGCGTGTGAGCCAACTCCACAAAATACACGTATTCAAACATTCATTCTCGTATTTGACTTATTTAATTCCGTTATACACTAAAGCGATTTAAATCGATAGCCAGGATTTATATTTTGACAACAATCATTCATACGATGTAACTGGAATGAGATCCTAGGCCACTAAAGATATACAAAGAACTGGAGTACACTAAATCATTTATTGTTTAATTCACACTTTAACTATGGATTATTTGAAAAAGTAACTTATCAAAAATACAGTTAGTTATTAATGATAATGACACAATTCCTATGACATATGACAGATGATTTGACAAAGTAGATGTTTTTGAAAAACTTAAATCATGTTTGCATTTTACTAGTAGCGGTTAGGTGACTACCCATTGAATGGTACACACTACTGAAATGGGTAATCAAAGACTGAACATGTTAAATCGTTGTAACTTTATTCTACTGATTTACATAAATCTACAGTAATCAACCTTATTAACTTACAGAATATTTAAACGCTTTATACTAATGAATAATATGTCAAAGATTGATATCAGTAATTGATTGGTTGTCAGGATGAAAAATAAAAATATTCTCTGTTGTAATTATCAGGATCACCGGAAAAGTAATAGTGAGGTTAGACAAAGCGTATTAGGGAACGATGGTAAATCAGTTGATGAAGTTGTAAATCTTCATCGACTGAGATGGTTGAGCCACGTGTTATGTATGCCTGAACACCGATTACCACGACACACAATGCTGACTAGTATTGGGGATGGTTGGAATGAAATTAGGGACGGCCAAAGCAAAACGTGGTATCAATGCTTCACTTCACTAACTTTTAGTCGTAGTCATGTTGGTAGATTTAGAGTAGTTTGTTGGGGTCCGCGTGACTAACGCAATTAGTAGTAGTTGGAGACTGTGTGTGTGTCATGGTTCGGAATCGATCACAATGGCGTGGGTGTTTACACACAAACAACTCTCTCTCTTTTCCCTTAAGCCGTGAGATTAAATCGCTTTATGTCTTTCGTTCTACGAACTAATTCTTCCTTCCTGTCCTTATATGCAATGTTTCTTTTATATATTACTATTGTTGAAACAACTACTTCTATGAATTTGATGTTCATCTTGTTATGCTAATGAAGTATGGCAACTTGGATCGATGCATATATGTACTTGGTCCTATGTTGTAGCTGACTGACTGTTGTAATTATCATCAGTTAAGTTTGACTTGATAAATCCAAAGAATTGGATCATTGAATAGATTAATTTTATATATCGACAATGATCTAATTTAGTAACAGAATGTTCTAAAAAATTTCAACCATAGATTTTTATTCGTTTAAACCATTTAATAATATAATTTAATCTAATCGTTAATAAATGATGTTTAATATTGTCAACCATTGAACATTTTTTTAGTCAATATTATTCTTAGAATGATTGACTATTGACTGTTGTTAAATATTAAAAAAACTTTACAAACAAACCTATAACAACTAAAAAAGAAACTTGACATTTTCTCTTTCTACCATAATCCTCCAGCTAGATTATTTCCATTCACTATTATTATTATTATTATTATTATTATTATTAGTAGTAGTAGTAGTAGTAGTAGTAGTAGTAGTAGTAGTAGTAGTAGTAGGAGGAGGAGGAGGAGGAGGAGGAGGAGGAGGAGGAGAAGGGGGAGAAGGAGAGGAGAAGGATTAATAGTAATAACCTTACTTTAGATGTTAAAAACCAACTGTTACCAAATTTTTTTTGCTTTCTTAAAGAATGTAAAAATGTATAGACAAAGTTTTACATATCTTGTATATTTCCTCTTTTTTTTGTTTTAAAGAGGAAAAAGGGAAAAAAAAGATAAATAATTCAAAGGAAAAAATTTTTTTTATTCCTAAAAAGATAAAAACCCACATTAAAAAAAATTATATGGTAATAATCTAATGGTTACTAAATTTCTCTATGTAACAACCCATGTATGTATCTATGTATGTATGTTCATATTTATGTGTGTATGTATCCGTGTATATAGATATGCGTGTGTGTGTGTGTGTAACTGAGTGAATGAGTGAATATGTAATAATATTAAAAATTAAAAAAAGAAAGAGAAAAAGGTAACCTTGTTATCATCTCAATGAGATTATCATTCCTGAATCAAAACATAAACACCTAATACAGATATTATATCAGCAACTAATGTATAAATGACACAACAACTTAAATGTTTGCTTGTTTGTTCGTTTTTCTTTTCCTAATAAAAAAATATTTAAAAAGAAAAGAAAAAGACAAACTACACGAACATTAAACTTCTGTGTGTGTGTGTGTTTAAAGAAAGAAAGCCGATAGTTCTTGTGTTACATTTCTTTAAAAAAGAAAAAAGAATAAAGTAATGAATAGGAACATTTCTTGTACCTTGACTACTTACTTTCTTATAGACGAAAACAAAGTCATAAAACACATATATGTATGGTACCATCCACTTTTTTTCTTCTTTGGGTACAAGAAAGTACTTTATCTATTGTCAGTTCTTTTGAAGAATTTGCGTAAGTGTAAATAGTATTACATTGGTAAGAATAGAAGATAACCAACGACAACTATGTTTTACATACATGTTTACAAAAAAAAGGAATTATGAATAAAGCTTAGATTACTATAAATGATGATTAAGTTAAGGCTTTTTTTTCTAATTTTTAATACTCTAGGTAATAGATGATAAATAGTTCTAGAAAGAATCATAGACAAAATGTAAACGTAATGAGTGACTTACTTTCACAGTTCTTGTATATCCATTTATATATATATATATATGAATTTATCCATTCAGTTTAAAACATTTAAGATCAAACATCTTTTTTCTCTTGTTTTATTCCAATAATTATTGATTTCCATTTATTATGTTCCGCTTTTTTTTGTTGTTGTTGTTAGTAAATGTTATGATTTAAAAGACAAATAATCACCATGTAACCATGTCGTCGTAATAATAGTAGTAGTGGTAATTCACAAGTTTTTTTTCATTTTCATCTCTGTCACATACACAAAAAAAAAATTAAATAATGGTGCACAATGCAGACAACTTAACTGAATTCAAGGTCATTCAAAAATTAACCAATAGGGATTCAGAGATTATATTAATTCAATCAACCAATCACAAGAATTGAGTCATCTTGATTAGTTTCGAATATGATTGGTTAATAAATATACAACTGATGAGATATTGATATCAGAAGGGGTTTTCGGGAGATTGTACTAATTTCAATAGTTGAGATCATAAGTCAGTTGAAGGTAGACCACTATGGAAAACCTGGAAGCACTAGACGACCATTTCGTCCCATCGTGAGCGTCATCAGCAGTGCACATCCACGACGATGTTAATCTTTACTTGAATCTACCGATTTATTTTTAGGACTACATTTGACCAGTGTCATATTGGTATATATTCATCCTATGTGGATTGCCTCGATATTGCTTTGATTCACAAAAATTCCGAGCAAACATGGATAATGGCTAGCAGTAGAATCCAAAACGTGCGTTTCGTCTTATTTGAGACTCGTCAGCTGGATCTACTTACATCTCAGAGTTGATATTCACTTTAAGACTCGAACATAGCAACGTTTGCCATCGCGTTATCCACTTAGCTACTGAGTCCTGATAGCCACTTGCTTATGCGATGGGGTGAAGTTTAAATTCACTTGGTATTGATTGCTTGAATCTTCCCATTTTTATTTAGGACTGCAACTGATCAGTCTATTTGTTTAATATACAACTGGTCTTGAATTTACTTCGTTGTTGGCTAGATTGCAAGAATAATTATGATCAGGATGGGGTTTCTGAAGATTGTAGTAATGTTAACAAACGAATTTATGAGTCGAGTCCATACTAGGACGAAACAGCCGTTCGGTGCTTCAAGGTTTTCAACGGTGATCTAGCTTACATTGATTCATGAATTCAACTATACAAAAATAATTCTCATGCTGTAATGTATGTAAACAAAATATAAACCGTATATGACCTTAAGTGGAAACTATTAATTCATTTTACTAATTTTTTTAAAATATAGATTTCGGAATCATTTACAACATCAGTTCTGAGATACTTGTACATCCAGTTGATAAGCTCCAAATAGTATGAAATGCGCGTCATGGATTCCACTGATAGCCACTATCAATCTTTGACATAACAGTCTGCTTTTCATAGGATTTTCTTGGATGAATTCTACATAAGCACAGAGTGACAATCTTTATACAATGCAATAAAATTATTAATCATGTTGTGTTAACTTTTTGTCTTGCTAAAAAGACTAATAAATTTATGAAAACACACTTATGAATATGAATTTTTTAAATGTTCAAGACAAGGAATCTTAGATGAATAGAAGTGAAAGATCTATTGTTCAGTTCACTTGGGGTCCATGTTACTAGTATTGGTTGGAGACTCTTGGTGACATGGCTCAGAATCGATCACAATGGTGTAGGTGTATACACTCTCTGTCTTCCTTTAAACTATGAGATTAAAATCGCTTCATATCTTTCTTTCTACGAATTAATTCTTTCTTCCTGTACTATATCCTTATTGCAATCTTTCTTTTATATATTTCCACCACTGAATTAACTACTTCTACGAATCCGATGTTCATTTTACTGTGCTAATGAGGTGTGGCAACTCGGACCGATGCACACATGTGACTCTTTATCCAATACCATATGTTTGTTTTCAGTGATAAACTCTGAGCAGGGAACATACTAAATCTCGAGAAATTTCCCACTTGTGTCAAACATCTTATTTCTGAATATTCGAAAAATGTATTTGAATTATGTACAAACTGTATTAGTTGACGTCCATACTCATCAGCTTATGTTTACGATGAGCCTTGCTTCTATGATTTTGATATGTGAAATTTATTGTAATCGCCTAGTATTATTATTCCTATGGACAGATAAGGAGAAAAGCATACGAATCACCACGTTATCACTTCTTGATTCTCTCATGAACCAGATTCGTCATAGGTTGTAGATGTCTAATGAAAGTATGTGTGTATATGCGGTCAGTGAATACAATTAGTGAATAAATAGAAAAATTAAAACAGGGCAATTTATAACAATAAATGCGGATTTTGAACAGTAGTAGCTCAATAATAATAAGTATGCCGTTAGGTCTGAAGGTTTTGAGTTCGATTCCATGTAATGCTTCTGAGTAGGCAACATTGAAAACACACAAATCAGTACGAAGAAGCTGCTATGTATTTCTCAACTTTGACGAAATTTACATTTACATCCTTAAAAATGGTTATTTTTTAACATCATGGAGTTTAATGATAATAACATAAACTAGATAAAATATGGTTAGCAGTAACATCCAGAATACTTGTTTCATCCTAATCGGAAATCATCAATGTTTAAAGTAAAAACTATCGACTTCAATACCCAATCTGAGCATCAAATTTGAGATTCATGTATATCTGAATCTCAAATAAGATTAAGTGAGTGTCCTGAATTTCACTACTAGATGTAATTCATCCATTTCCTCCTCCAAAAAAGGACTAATTTCAACATTCATACATCAAGGCAATCTAACCAAGATGTACATCTCCCACTAAAGACTGATCAGAATTTCGTCGTGAATATCAATAACAGGACAATTCAATCCTTAATAATTAAGATAGTAATAATAATCTACCAAAATCTTTAATCAATAGTGCAATGGCCATCCAGTACTTCCAGGTTTTCCATGGTGATCTAGCTTCAATCGATTCATGATCTCAACTATTAAAATCAATAATGAATCAAAATTTAGTACCAAACATGGATGAATTTTCTTAGATGTTTATCTTTTGTCACGTTGTTTACATAGTTTCTTTTAACCCCCCCCCAAAAAAAGAGCAAACGATGATATTTGAAGGAAGTTAATCAACCAAATTATACGTGACAATTAAACATAAATAAATATACAATAGGTTCAATGTTTGTTTGTTTTTCCAATCAAAATTTAATTATTTTTAGACAACTATTTATTTCTAAAACATAAATTATGATTTATCAAATTGAATTAGATTTAATTATTTAAAGTGACAAGTAAATATGCTCACTAGTGACTCATTTCAAGAGGTAGTTCATGGAGTTCTGGAGTGAGAAGTAGTGACCAGTGGAGTTCAACCAGGTCTGTTGTAGAGGCAGCTAACCACTGAAGACAATGGTGGATTTATCGATGAATTTAGTGGATTGGTTGAAGTTGGACATTAACATGGTTGGTACCGGCCGACTCAGTGGTCTAAATATTAAGCGTTCGCGCGCGAGACTGATAAGTCCTGAGTTGGGATCTCACGAGACGGTCGTTCAATGCATCCATGTTTTCCATGGTGGTCCAGCTTAGATCAAATCATAAAATCGACTGTTAAAATTATAAAGATGAGTTAATCTTAATAATACAATTGATATTGTTTTACTTGAATCTTCCCATTGATGTTTTAGGACTGAAATTGATCAGTCTCTTATTGGAATATGTGCATACTGTGCGTATGCCTCGATATTGCCTTAATTTACAAGCATTATAAGCAAAGATGGATAGTGGCTAGCAGTGGAATCCAGGACACGCGTTTCGTCCTGCTTATAATGCTTGTAAATTAAGGCAATATCGAGGCATACGCACAGTATGCTCATATGCCAATGAGAGACTGATCAATTTCAGTCCTAAAACATCAATGGGAAGATTCAAGTAAAACAATATCAAGTGAATTAAAGTTCACCCCATTGCACAAGCAATTGGCTATCAGGACTTAGTAGCTACGTGGATAACGCGTTGGCGTTTGGAGCGAACGGTACTGAGTTCGAGTCCCAGGGTGAACATCAACACCGAGATGCAGGTACATCCAACTGACGAGTCCCAAACAGGACGAAACGCGCGTCCTGGATTCCACTGCTAGCCACTATCCATCCTTGCTTATAATCTTAATAATAGTTTTCATTATGAATTGACATAAGGGTAGAAGTAGAATAAGGTGAATATCCAAAGATGCATGATGATTCCATGTCACTGTTCGTTTATCTGTAAAGTTATCAACTATTTATTTTTTTAAAGCCTATTATACATTTTATCACGAATATCAAAGATTTATCAATTATTTTATTGAAGAATAGTTTAAGAACTAAGTTCATCAATGAATAGTTACATAATGAACTCATAGTTTGAACAAGACATGGTAATTAATATCTGAATTCGTTGACTACCTCCAACCACCATCTTATCCCAACGTAATACACACAATTTCAAGTCACCTGGATTGGTGGCTACATTGCAAAATGATCTTTAGGATTCAAACTGCACTAAGAAGGACTTGACATACATTACATTAATCAATCAATTGTAAATTATTTGAACTGTGATATGATTTCAAATACATAACAATGATTGTTGTGTTAATGAGGTATAGAAACTTGGACTGATGCACATATATGCCGGGTCCTATGTTGTAGCTGACTGACTGACATAACAATGAACTCCAATTCAGTAGTTTAAAAGAATTATATTCATCATAAGAACTAAAGTTTCACTCATTAACTCTGTATTACAAATGCATGTAATCATAAAACTTTGTATGAAAACTAAACACTTGTTCAGTAGTACATTGTTGTTTACAGTCTTAGATCGAGTTAAATACTACAACTCTATAAGTAAGTAAGTGAGTAAGTAAGTAAGTAAGTAAGTAAGTAAGTAAGTAAGTAAGTAAGTAAGTAAGTAAGTAAGTAAGTAAGTAAGTAAGTAAGTAAGTAAGTAAGTAAGTAAGTAAGTAAGTAAGTAAGTAAGTAAGTAAGTAAGTAAGTAAGTAAGTAAGTAAGTAAGTAAGTAAGTAAGTAAGTAAGTAAGTAAGTAAGTAAGTAAGTAAGTAAGTAAGTAAGTAAGTAAGTAAGTAAGTAAGTAAGTAAGTAAGTAAGTAAGTAAGTAAGTAAGTAAGTAAGTAAGTAAGTAAGTAAGTAAGTAAGTAAGTAAGTAAGTAAGTAAGTAAGTAAGTAAGTAAGTAAGTAAGTAAGTAAGTAAGTAAGTAAGTAAGTAAGTAAGTAAGTAAGTAAGTAAGTAAGTAAGTAAGTAAGTAAGTAAGTAAGTAAGTAAGTAAGTAAGTAAGTAAGTAAGTAAGTAAGTAAGTAAGTAAGTAAGTAAGTAAGTAAGTAAGTAAGTAAGTAAGTAAGTAAGTAAGTAAGTAAGTAAGTAAGTAAGTAAGTAAGTAAGTAAGTAAGTAAGTAAGTAAGTAAGTAAGTAAGTAAGTAAGTAAGTAAGTAAGTAAGTAAGTAAGTAAGTAAGTAAGTAAGTAAGTAAGTAAGTAAGTAAGTAAGTAAGTAAGTAAGTAAGTAAGTAAGTAAGTAAGTAAGTAAGTAAGTAAGTAAGTAAGTAAGTAAGTAAGTAAGTAAGTAAGTAAGTAAGTAAGTAAGTAAGTAAGTAAGTAAGTAAGTAAGTAAGTAAGTAAGTAAGTAAGTAAGTAAGTAAGTAAGTAAGTAAGTAAGTAAGTAAGTAAGTAAGTAAGTAAGTAAGTAAGTAAGTAAGTAAGTAAGTAAGTAAGTAAGTAAGTAAGTAAGTAAGTAAGTAAGTAAGTAAGTAAGTAAGTAAGTAAGTAAGTAAGTAAGTAAGTAAGTAAGTAAGTAAGTAAGTAAGTAAGTAAGTAAGTAAGTAAGTAAGTAAGTAAGTAAGTAAGTAAGTAAGTAAGTAAGTAAGTAAGTAAGTAAGTAAGTAAGTAAGTAAGTAAGTAAGTAAGTAAGTAAGTAAGTAAGTAAGTAAGTAAGTAAGTAAGTAAGTAAGTAAGTAAGTAAGTAAGTAAGTAAGTAAGTAAGTAAGTAAGTAAGTAAGTAAGTAAGTAAGTAAGTAAGTAAGTAAGTAAGTAAGTAAGTAAGTAAGTAAGTAAGTAAGTAAGTAAGTAAGTAAGTAAGTAAGTAAGTAAGTAAGTAAGTAAGTAAGTAAGTAAGTAAGTAAGTAAGTAAGTAAGTAAGTAAGTAAGTAAGTAAGTAAGTAAGTAAGTAAGTAAGTAAGTAAGTAAGTAAGTAAGTAAGTAAGTAAGTAAGTAAGTAAGTAAGTAAGTAAGTAAGTAAGTAAGTAAGTAAGTAAGTAAGTAAGTAAGTAAGTAAGTAAGTAAGTAAGTAAGTAAGTAAGTAAGTAAGTAAGTAAGTAAGTAAGTAAGTAAGTAAGTAAGTAACTAGTTAATTCATTACCAACTGATGAATGAGTCAATTTCAAATCAAATTTTTGTTTGTTTTTTTTGTCGAAAATTTTTTATTTATTTATTTAATTTTTAAAATAGTTAAATGCTAATTTTTGTTTGTTTCTTCTTGTAGATTTTAGTTACTATGCTAATATTAGTTTGTTACGGTTGTTTACATGATCTTATAATTCATTCATACAATTGTACAGATGCAAATTAACAGTCATATCTATATTTATGTACATAGACATGTGTACACACACACACACAAACAAACAAACAAAAACACATACATACATAGATAAGTACACAAACACGAATGTAAAACAAATAAACAAACAAGAGATTTTGATGGAATATTCACATTTTTATTAAAAGAAAATGTACTTCTCTAATCAAATTATAAGAACATAGACTTGAATGGGTTTTTTTTTAATTTTCATTAAAAAGAAAAAAAGAGATAGAAATGAACAAAGAAAGGTTAGACACTAACACCATTGGATGCTGGCTCAGTGTACCAGTAGGTTAAGCGTTCGCGCGCGAGACTGAAGGCCCTGCGTTCAAATCCCGCTGGCGAGATCGTGGACGCGCACTGTTGAGGAGTCCCACAATAGGATGAAACGGCCGTCCATTGCTTCCAGGTTTTCAATGGTGGTCTAACATCAATCGGTTCATGAACTCAGTCAAACAAAAAAACTGAAAATGTATAATTAATTTAACAATAGAAAATAAATGTAAGCAAATTACAATAAAGTACACTGATAATGATGATGCTTTGTTTTGTATTTTGTATCGATTTCCCTCTTAGTATAGAACTTTTTAAGGCGAGTCTATAATTTATGGACGAACCAATCAGATTAAGGATGACAGGTCTTAGATTTTTGCGCGAAATTCATTCATTCTGTCGGTTAAATAGCGTTCTGACATTTTAGGTGATGTCAGTTCTTGGTGAAAACCAGAAATCTAATTCCTAATCTTATTCATCAACTGTAATTCATATTCCTTACTTTTTATTACTGCTTTATAACCATCATTTAACCCTAATAAGCCAGTGGACATTCCTAAGGTCACTTTAGTGTCACTAAAAGTCGTCCTTAAGTTATAGCCTAACCCTTTTTAAATACCACCTGACTGTACATATACTACTGGATTAAATATTCACCTTTTGGACACTTTTCACATTACGACTAGTCATAATGTGGATAACTCGTTGATGATACTAAAAAATATGATAGAATTCAATGAATTAACTAAAACGAGGATTATCTCAATGGTAACATCTGAAAATATGGAGCTAGTTAACATTATTTCTTTCAAGATCATGGGTACGACGAAATGAAGAATGCTAATTAGCACGAAACTAAGGTTCATAGTTTTTGTAGACCACCTAATTATTAGCTGGTTACCCAAATTAGCTAATCTTATGTGTAATTCACATGGTAAACAAGCTTTTTCCATTCAGTATAAGAAAAAGAATAATTAAAAGCTTACACGGTAATGAATGATCCAAATTTTTAAAAAAACGATGATAAAATCTGTTAGTACTCATCACAATATGTGTTGCGATATGCACTGTGAAGTTGGGTTATCAATGCTTAGTAGTAGTAGTAGTAGTAGTAGTAGTAGTAGTAGTAGTAGTAGTAGTAGTAGTAGTAGTAGTAGTAGTAGTAGTAGTAGTAGTAGTAGTAGTAGTAGTAGTAGTAGTAGTAGTAGTATCTAACTGAGTTAACTAAAGTATTTGAATTATGGCTCTTACAAACAACCGGATGTATGAGATTCAAAAGTTTTCAAAACTAATCTGTTTTTGTCAAATAAATGTTTTACTTCAACTTGCACAAATTCTCGATTAGTATCAGATCAATTATTAAAAAGCTCCTTTAAGTAATTGTCATCTCACTTGTCGGAATTCCTCGTGGATTGAATCCTTTGATCAGATACAGGAAGAAGGACTTTCAATTTGATTAATGTTCAACCAATAAGACCTTCACGGTGAGACTATTATTTATGAACAAACCAATCAAATTTCAGATAACAGATTTTGGATTTTGGCGCCAAGTTCATTCATTTGTCTAAATACTACTTCGGCATGATAGTTGATGTCAGTTAATGACAAAAACCCCAAATTTAATTCCTGACCCTAACCATCAGCTGTAAATCACAATTCTAATTCGGCACACAGGTTTATAACCCTCATTTAACACTCGTAAGTAGGTGAACATTTTCAAGCTCACTTCAATGTTGCCCACAGGTCGTCTCAACAACCACCACTAATCTTATCAATTCAATCAATGATAGTTTTAAATTCAAGATCATCATCATTTTCAATAATGTAAAATTCTAGTAGAATACACACATTCAGTATTGATTTCCTTATAGGAACTATTCACCTTTTTCTTCTGCTCATAAATTATTGGTACCCTGTCTTTGAATCATTTCGACAACTCAATGTATGGCGAGAAACATGTGATCATCAAACAGATAATTTATTTTGCCCAGTCAATATTTCACTCGTAATGGCGGTCAATTGTGATACTGAGTGACATAATTTCGAATTTCTCCGCGATTATCAATTTTCCTGAGATTTAAAATAACATACATAAGTGAACAATATTGTTTCACCTTAGATTACAAATATACTTTCCTGATAACTGCTACCTAACATGAATTCTAGATTTTCATATCTTCCTATCGACTACCACTAACCACTTAACATCGAACCATAGTGTACACCACATTATAGCCACTATAAACCTTATTGAAATTTGGATCAACTCTGAAAACTATTAGACAAACATGATATTATCACAAGGGTTTTGTGGATATTATAGTAATTTCAATGGTTGAGATCATAAGTCGATTGAAGCTAGACAACCATGGGAAACCTGGGAGCACTGGTATCTGATATGAATCAACATATTCTCACTAGTGACTGGATTTAACAGATACTTCTTGGAGTTCATGGAGTTCAACCAGGTCTGTTGTAGAGGCAGCTAACCACTGAAGACAATGGTGGATTTATCGATGAATTTAGTGGATTGGTTGAAGTTAGACATTAATACAGTTGGATGCCGGCCGACTCAGTGGTCTATAGTTTACTCGTTCGCGCGCGACACTGATAGGTCTTGAGTTCGTGTATGCTCACTGTTGAGGAGTCCCACAATAGAACGAGACAGTCGTCCAATGCTTCCATGTTTTCCATGATGGTCTAGTTCATGATCTCAAACATTGAAACATGATTTTGTTTACTATTCAGATATCAATCAATGTTTACTTAGTCAATTCTTAAAAGATAATAAATATAACAAACTAGTAATGCTTCGTTCATTTATTTTCAATAACGCTGACTTATTATCTCACTGCTTAATCAATAACCATGACAACATTATATTCTTATGACATCCTAAATGTTACATCATCAACATGAAAGATAATTATCATAGATATGACAGAATTAATTTGGTTGAATAAGATCCATATTCAATTAGATGAGATAATTTAAACAACTGTCAACAGGTTGATATGAAATGTGCTTTAAGAATAATTATTTTGATTGTAAATCAGTCGCACCGATTGAATACACCATGTAATTAGATAAACAAATGTCAGTTTACACATATAAATCTTATCAAAATGGCGATAAGATTTAGATTGTTTGTTTTAACTGACCTAAATAATTAAGAAGTTTGTATATATATATATATATATATATATATATATATATATATATATATATATATATGTTAAACATATAGGCCACAATGGCATAGTTGTATATTCATTATCTATGTAGAAAGTATTCGTCTATGAATAATTTATAAACTCTTTGATATGTCTGAATAGAATCATTGATAGTAAGTGAAAAAGGTCATGATATAGTCAATGATAGGAAATGATAATAAGTTGATGACATTACAATTATAATTAAGCTAATGAGTTTTATAGAATGTGATCAACAAATTGTTATGTGTTCAATTTAATTTGCTTTCATTTGTCAACACTAGAATAATTAACGTGCATGGAGGACAGCACACAGACTCGTTCGAAGTAAAGACCGGTGTCACTATCTCTCTTTCTCCTAGTAATCGACTGCATCATGAAGACAACAACATCGGAAGGGAAGCATGGGATACAGTGGACATCTAGGATGCAGTTGGATGATTTAGATTTCGTAGATGAACTGACTATTCTATCACATACGCAACAACAAATCCAGAAGAAAACGACCAGTGTAGCAGCAGTCTCAGCAGCGGTAAGTCTCAACATACACAAAGGGAAAAACAAGATTCACTGATACAACACAACATGCACCAATCGAATCACATTTGACGGAGAAGATTTGGAAGATGTGAAAACCTTTACATATTTGGGCAGTATAATTGATGAGTACTGTGGATCTGATGCAGATGTGAAGGCGTGGACTGGGAAATCAAGAGCAGCATATCTACAAATGAAGAGCATCTGGAATTCAAAACAATTGTCAACCAACATCAAAGTCAGAATCTTCAATACAAATATCAAGACAGTTCTATTGTATGTGGCGGAAACTTGGAGAACTACGAAAGCCGTCATCCAGAAGATATAATCGTTTATTAACAGTTGTCTACGCAAAATACTTTGGATCCGTTGGCCAGACACTATGAGCAACAACCTAGTGTAGGAAAGAAGTTATTCACCAATGATATCATAAGTTTATTGAATAATATTCAATGAACAGTCAGTCAGCAGTCATAAAAGAGTAAAAATCTGTACATTTCACTCAGAAGAAACTGTGAACTGAGATATTAACTGTTAGGAATGCGCAAATATTCGTTGATATAGTTTGTAGAGACCCAGAGAAAGGCTGAAAATCTTTTATCCAGTCAGTATTGAGTGAAAGTTTCACAGAAACATCTAGGAAATCAAATGATTAATTGTCATCTTTTAATACAATCACTGTCTAGATCGTCACCATTTTTACTATGATTACCAAAAGTGCTACAACACCAAAGTCACGTGAAAATTCATAAATACACTCCATCTCCTGTAAATTATTAATCCTCTAGTGAGGCATCCTATTCACATTTTGTGCGTTTTCTGCTTTATTCCAGTCTAAATGTCCGGATAGTCGAACATTATAGAATTCAGTTAGCATATTAATAACAAACACTCAAACAACAGATTTATTATTTGTTGATATTTTGAGTACATTAAATGATCGACTGTGATCTTTCCATACAACTGGTCACATAACTGTTTACCACGAGAAATGTGTGTCATCATTTATGAAAGTAAACAGTGAAGAAAACTGTTAGATGAAAATAACTGTCCATTTCTCACTTATACGAATATTATCATCAAGCTGTTCAGATATTAGTATAGGGAATATGTGAAGACTGTAGAATCTTCATAGTTTAAATCGCCACCATTAGATACTTGGAATTAGTGGACGGTCGTTTCGTTATTGTTTGGGACTTACGTAGTGCACACTCTCGAATACCAACACAGAAAACCAAGTCTAGCACATTCATTCTTCCTCACGTACACCTAACCTCTACATCACAGAGCTAGTATCCAATGATCATAATGTACAACTTCAATCAATTAAAAA
Organism: Schistosoma mattheei; assembly: GCA_944470405.2. Taxonomy (NCBI): domain Eukaryota; kingdom Metazoa; phylum Platyhelminthes; class Trematoda; order Strigeidida; family Schistosomatidae; genus Schistosoma; species Schistosoma mattheei. The sequence goes on from OX103951.1 coordinate 4,375,385, forward strand.
TACTGTGCAACCTACGTCTATTGTGTGTGGTGATTAGCTGTTTCACACCCTACTCGGACTGAATTTCATTGGTCACAGCTTCTCACTAGGACTCGAAAAGTTAAACTTTGAAACTAGTCACTGATGAACAAATGATTAGTATTTGTGATGATTGTAGAATTTTCATTGTTTAAATTATCAAATCTTAGTTGGACTATTATGGAAACTTCAGAAACATTGGCATGTTCTTTCGTCCTAATATGCAACTTCTCATCAGTACGGAATGTGTTGCAATAAAATGACAGAGAATTGGTTAACCGATTGTTCTACAGTTTATTACTTTACATTAATCGATAAAAATAATACTGGCAAATCGACTGAATATTTGTCATTCTACCTACAGTACAGAAGAATTAATAACTAAAAAAGTTGAATGAAAATAACCTGTGAACATGTTCATCATCATGTGGTAAAAAAAAACACAATCACTTTATCCCCATTTTAACAACAACAACAACAACAACAACAACACGATGATGTTCACACTTACATTCTATAATAAAATGAAATATGATTGCACATTTTAAGTTATTCACCCCTCCCCCCAATAGTATCTTGTTATTGTTAGTTGTGGTAATGATGCTTTTTAGGTATAGTTAGAATTGATAATTTTATTTGTAACTATCACAATTCATGTTCTTGATCTATTTCTCTTTGTATCTACCAACCAACCAACCAACCACCCACCCACCCACCTACCTACCTACCCCTTTATTCAAACATATTCATGTAAATATCACACATCAATGTATGGATAAGTTGATTTTATCATCCATTCAATTTAGTATTATGCATCAATGAGCACGTAATTTGTGATGAATGACAGTTTATTAGTTTATTTCTATTTCACTTACATTTATATACATTCACAAATTATTCATACAAACAAATGATGAAAGATATATTATTTTTTATCAAATATATCAATCATAAACTTGTTTGGTAAAAGAAAAATTCATAGAATTTGTACTTGTACTTGTATCTGAAGTTTGTGCTGATGATATTCGTTTAGAAGAATGATGAAAACTCCACGATCAAACCATCTAGTTCAGAGAATAAAACTCCATCAAAATCATCCATTTGAGCTACAAATCTTCTCCACTTGTACTTTTTTAATCGAACTCTTTCTCTCTCTTTTCCCCCTCTAACAAACGCTTTCTCTGGTTCTATATAAAAACAATTCACAAAAATAATGTGTAGATTCTCGGTGTACAAAGTTATGAACAGAATTTATGACATCATTGTTTCATTTATGTACATGAATTCATTCAATGAAATGTAATTTGAAAATGTATTACGTATGTTTAATCATTATCTACTTAGATTTGAGAAGTTGACTAGGGGTAGTAGTAGTAAACTGAAAGAAAGTTAGAAGCGGTCAAACCAAGAAATCACACCACATGGTAAATGTTCATGTAACTATCATGACACATGAATGGAGATCTTGGGATGACATGTTTCGAAATCGGTTGCACTGAAATCAATTCACTTACTTTTTGTCTTTCTTTAAATTCTGAATGTCAAAACTATTTTATACTTGTATGCTTATAATATTATTTAATCTTATTTTTCATTATTATCAGAAGAGGGTTTAGTGCAGATTTTAGTAATTTAATGGTTGAATTCATGAATCAATTGAAGCTAGATCATCATGGAAAACTTGGAAGCACTGGACTGTCGTCTCATTCTAGTATGGGACTCCTCAGCAGTGCTCATCCACGATCCCACACCGCAGGATCCGAACACAAGACCTATTAGTCTCCCGTGAAAACGACTAACCTCCAGACCACTGAGTCGGCTGGCGTCCAACCGTTTTAATGTCTAACTTCAACCAATCCACGAAATTCAGCGATACATCCACCATTGTCTTCAGTGATTAACTGCCTCTACAACAGACCCAGTTGAACTCGACTGGTCACTGCTTCTCACTGGAACTCCAAGAAGTATCTGTTGAATTCAGTCACTAGTGAGCACATGATTATTCGTTATTATCACTTTTACATTTTCAGTCAATTCTTCATCTTTCTCATTCTCGTCAAATGGACAATCATCTTTCAAACACGATTTCATCTTACTATCTATCGACTGTTATGCAACCTCCTTTTTGACGCTTGGAATTATATAATCCTCCTCCTATTTTTCAATATAATATTTCATTAGCCAATAAACTACATGCATTTGATTGTAAGGATGGATAGTGGCTAGCAGTGGGATCCAGGACGCGCGTTTCATCCTATTTGGGACTCACCAACTGGATGTACCTGATGTTCACTCTGGGGCTCGAACCCAGTACCGTTCGCTTCAAACGCCATCGCATTATCCACTTAGCTACTGAGTCAAGATCGAAGCGATACACACAGTATGCACATATGTCAATAATAGACTGATCAATTGCAGTCCTAAACATCAATGGGAATATTCAAGTAAAACAATACCAAGTGAATTATGATTGTAAAGTATGAGTAAATGATATCGCTGAAAAAAGGTTTTCTTCGCTAAATTGTCCTCAATTCTTTTTTCAATGATACTATGGGTTTATTTCATAAAATACATTATAACTGAATTGAACAAATTTCCATAGAATTCTCATCTAAAACAAATATTGTAAGAATACAACTTGCATATTACAAATTCTTATCTGAATATACCAATATCATAGTGATTTTGTAGTGAACGTGGACACAAGTGGAGTGAACCAAATGCACCTGAATACAAAATCACAAAATTACATTTAATACTTCATTTGCAAAATGTTTATCAATTGTCTCAGACTTTGTTGTTCTTTCATTTACATATCAATCACTCTCTGTTCCCATTCACTTCTATTCGATCTTGCCAACTTTCTGCTGCTACCTTCGATTGGTGTTACATACTACTTATATTTGTCGAGATGAGTAGCATACACCACAATTTGATTGAAATTCATTCATTGAGTAAACTACCATTTAAAACCATAGAAGAAGAAGAAGAAGAAGGCAGAAACTCCATTTCATTATAATATAACTCCAACAAATGCATTACCATTTGAATCCCTGAATGAGTTGTAATTTATTCGTTTCTACTTAAATCAAGTCGTTATTAAATGAGGCGAAAGTTTGATGACATTGACATTTAATTGCTTTATTTCTGATATCATTCGATCCTTGTGTACGAGTGAGTGAACTACTTCCAATGAGTCTCATACTAGGATGAAATAGCTGTTTAATATCCTTTCATTTTCTATACCTTCTAGTTGGTATCTATTTGTGAAGCGAAAAAAAAGACTAAAACGAAACTAATATCCACTATCTGGATAACCGGATATGAAATTCATTAACTGTTTGTGTTCAACTTATCAGTACGTATTGTTGCTGCTGTGACAAACGATATTCACTTGACATTCTAACAGTATTCTATTTTGTAATTTATATTCTATGGCAAACAATATGTTCTTCTCTGTTGACTCATCAATTCGTTTTCTAGGTAGATGTCACAACATGTCTTTAGGATTCGATTCACTTTATATATTTGTCTGTTCATGCACTAATACATCACGAACAAATTAACACTATGTTGACATGTTGAAGAGAGGGATTTAGTGTTTGTTTTTAACACTCTCAGCCCCTTATATGGCTTATCATGTAGAATAAACCATAGGTAAAACATACATAGATACATACATACAATGAGATTGATTGAAAAACATGTATACATCATTTGAATGACATGTTGTCATATTGTTTTCTATCTCAATTAGTCAGTCTTATTATCATTATCACAGTTAATTATGATGTGAATCATTCATGTCAGCAATTTCCAAATAAAAAAAACACTAACACGCCTATATTGATTGAAATCAAGAACCAATCAATATTAAACTACCATTGGAAATCTAGAAGCACTGGATGGCCGTCTTGTCTTAGTGTGGGACCCCTCGATAGTGGCCATCCACGATCCCGCACTCTAGACTCGAACACAGTACCTTCGATCTTTCGGGTGAACGCTTAACCTCTAGACCACTGAGTTGGAACCCAACGGTGTTAATGTCTAACTTTAACCAATCCACGAAATTGCGCGACCGTCCACCATTGTCTTTAGTGAGTAACTGCTTCTACGACAGACCTGGTCGAACTCCACTGTCCACGGCTTCTCACTAAGACAAAACGGTCATCCAGTGCTTCCAGGTTTTCAGTGATGGTCTAACATTCATCCATTCATGATATCAATTGAAATTAATTTTATTCTTTAGAAGATTCGAAGAAGATAAGTATGCCTTATTATCTATGCATGTTAATTTCAGTCAGTTTGACAAGACGGAAAGGAACGGATGAAACTAAAAAGGACTGACGCAACTATGTCCCTCCTGGTATCAGATACATTAACAATGTACACCATTATCCACAATAATTGAAACTGACCTCCAAACATTGAAGTTTTAACTCTTCTGAATTCCTTTCCCATTTGCAGCTTTCATAAAAACCTCATTAGAAAAAATATATCATATGACGTTGTTGTCCATTTGATTCCAGCTCAGTGATCTATAGGTTAAACGTCAGCTCATGAGACTGATGGCTATAGGTTCGAGTCCCATATGCGGAGTCATGGTTGTTCAGTTCTGAGTCCCGTGAGAAAGAAAAACAATTGTCCAGTGCTTTCAGTTTTTCAATAGTAATCTGACTTAGATCTGTTTGTGATTACAATGTGATGTATATGTATTTAATACGCATTATACAGAAGTGTTGTTCTTAATCAAATCCTCAATGAATCTAAGTGTTTTGATGTTTAGGTAAAAGGTGAAGTATTTCGAAACTCAGATGAAGATATATTGAGAATGTTTTACCTAATGTTTCTGAGAGCATTCAGATTATGAAAATTAAGCAAGGAACTCTTGTTTCATATATTAAACGGATATGATAGAGCGAGTTCAATAGTTAAACATAAAAAATGATGTAAGGTCTTTTCAACGGACTCACTTATCTCTAACATCTTATCGTAGGTAAGAAACGAATCTACTGTTAGCTTACTATATCCTGTAAACATTAATTTCATTATTGATAAATCATATCTCATGTTCATAGTGAGAATATGATCTTGATGGAGTTTTGTTCTCTGAGCTGGATGATTTGATCATGGAGTTTTCATCGTTCTTCTAAATGACTGAATCAGCACAAATTTAAGGTAGAAGTTTGTGCTGATGATGTCCACCTGAGCTACAAATCTTGTACACCATCTCAAGAATATGATCTGAATAGTAATACTTGTAAATTTCTATTTATTAAGGCGAACATGTATTCATATGAACTTAATCTCTAGTCTACTAAAGAGAGCTCATGCAATTTAATATTTTGTTATTACTCGTTAGTTCTGATAAGATAACCTCGATAACATTTCCTATTTCCATAGTTTCGCAATGATCGTTGCTATTATCTGATTGGTTGTTATCATTATCAATTTTCTGATATTGTAGACTCTAATGTCATTGTTATATGAACAGAGTTACTGGATTTGAATTTTCGACTTCTGTTTGAAATACAATGCCATCATGAAAGTCTTAGCTTATATCAGCGTATCGATTATTAACGTTGAAGTACTGTTATGTGCCAATCATTATTCTATCAGATACACCCTGGAACACATTCGTATTAGAATAAGCTCAATTACTTGTGTAATTAGCAATTACCTTAGCCCTGTATTGAACCTCAAAGTACAAGGAGACACCAAATAGATGAGCGCCACATAAAAACATTCGATTTATGTGAGGGCTAGGATAATGCTCGAGTGTCTAAATCGAAACTGATTGTTTAATTAGAGGGACAACATCCGAGCCTTTGACCTAAAGGTCTAATCCACAAGGCAGTGGTGCATCGTAAGGAGATGCAGTCCCATAGTAGCCGGTAACAAACGATTGGTTCATAAGCCATTTGTCACTTCAGGATACTGGAGCCTATGTGCACCATTGGTTCGAAATCAGGGTTTTCCCAGTCCGCTAAGTGAACTCTCCGTAACCACCAACCCGGTTCACGCGTCGGACATTCACTTTTCGTCTTCTCAATATCGTAAACAACAGTAATGCCGCGAGAAGTCAGTGAGTAGGACATCCCTGACAATGGTTGTATACACGTGGTCATGTGAGAACATTTCGAGAGAGAGAGAGAGGTCTAACTCTACCCAACCTCGACCGTACCAGGGTATTGTCACAGATGAAAAAAACCATAACCTACCATACAGTTACAAAATTAATCCCAACAAATTCACTCTAATTTATCAATATCCATATAGTTGTTGTTTTTTTTTTTCATTCTTTATCCATCATCTAACTGAACATCTATTTTATATTTTGCATACACTCAAATTATCGTTACTTTTAATCTTATACAAAACAAATTCTTTCGTTTCATTATTTCTTCTTTTTACCTCAATTTTTGTTTCTGAAAGATGCAAATTTGCAAAAATGATTGACAAGTACTGTTGAATGAACTAACCAACATTGTTGTTGTTGTTGTTGTTGTGTGAATATGTGTGTATTTGTATTTGAGTTTTTTACAGAAAATGTAAACACACACACACTCACTCACGCACATACGCACCCGTGCACTAAAAAATAGGGAACAGACAACAGAGGAATAAACGAAGAGTCATATATCTATCTGAATAACTGAATATAAATTCCCATTGTACACTATTAATACATTTTTTTAAAGTATTAATAATGAGTACATGTGTACAGTGTGAATAGATGAATACAATGTGGATATCAGAGAAAAAAACAAAACAAAACACGCAATCTGTTCACACAATGGCACATGGCACAAGTCTATGAAGTCACTCACAAGTGGACTGAATCATGTTGGTAGGTGTAGACTACCTGTTTGGTTTCCGCGAGACGACAGCAACCGATTGTTGGAGATCTTGAATGACATGGCTCAAAATCGTTTGCAATGGCACACGTGGATACACTTTTTGTGTTCTCCCAAATTCTAATCTCTTGATTCCTCCTTTCTCTTTTCTTTCTATTCGCAAACTTATCTCACTGGATTATACTCTTTAAATAACATCTCCAAACCCTAATCTTTCCGATTACTGCTTATACTCTTACTACCTCTACCACTAGGGGATTTGAATCGACCACTGCATCACTGTGCTAATGTGGTATGGCAACTCGAACTGGTGTACGTACGTACGTACGACGAAGTTCTACATTGTTACTGACTGATAATGAATATCAGTCCATTACATTAAATGAATATGACAAGAAAATTAATTACTTTTTTCCTCCTCCTCCTGCTACTACTACTACTACTACTACTACTACTACTACTACTACTACTACTACCATTTAATAATCTCAATGAATAGAACTACTTTATATTCAGATTAGATTGTTAAAACCACTAATTACAAAAAAATGTTCTCATTATTTGTTTTCTCACACCACCATTAAATTTTGCAAACGATACCCTATATTACTACTATCCTATACTACTCCTATGTGAATGAGTCAGCCAACTGTGAGAAAATTAACAAGAGTGTGAGCACGCATGATAGAGAGACAGAAAGAGAGAAATAATAGTATACAATATCAACTTTAAATTATTCAGGAAAAAAATGAGTTAGTAATGCTGCGGTAGATACTACTTATGTCGACAGACATAATATGGGGAATAAAAAACTGCAACGACTAAATTGTCTAATAATGTTTATAATAATATTTTCAAATGTTACAAACTTCTCCATATACTCTCTCTTATAATACCATCTTAAAGATATCCCAATACATGTACGGCTAACTAGTGCTAGGGATGATTGGAAGAAAGTTAGGGATGGTCAAACCAAAACGTGGCATCACTGCTTCACTTCACTAACTTCTAGTCTCAGCCATTTTGGTAGATGCAGACTACTTGGTTGGAGGACGTGTGACCATCATAATCAGTAGTGGTTGGAGACTGTGGGTGACATGGTTCATAATTGATTACAATGGTGTCGGTGTATACACTCTTTGTCATCCCTTAAACTGTGAGATTGAAATTGCTTCATATATTTATTTCTACGAACTTATTCTTTCTTCCTTTACTATATCCTTATACACAATCTTTCTTTTACACATTACGACCACTGAATCAACTGCATCTATGAAGTTGGTGTTCATCTTGTTATGCCAGTGAGGTGTGGTAACTTGGACTGATGCATATATGTGCCTGGTCCTATGTTGTAGCTGACTGACTGACTATACAACTAAGAAAAAAGTATTTTATGGTAACCTATTCGCATGCATTCAGGATACTTAGTACAATTTATTTTGTTTTCTAATAAATCCTGTCACATTTTTACTGAAGTTCTAAACAAAATGAAAGGTATTACCAGTATTTGTATTTGAAACATTCGATTTTAGCTATTGTACGTTTGTGTATTTGTTCTAGTATCTCGGTTTCTATTAGCTCACAGCAGAAAATTATAATTTATAAATGTGGATGTGAGTGTATGTTGTTAGTGCTTGGCCATAGTGACTGTTACAAACTGATCGCATTTGGGGTGTGATTGAAAGCTAGGGAGTAATGTGTAATCGTTTCGTCCCAGTGCAGGACTCCTCAACAGTGCACACCCATGACCCTACCATAGATTGAATCTAGAACTTAACCACTCGAGAAACTTGTTAGTGGGCCAATGGATAGGACACATATTGAGGAAAGCACCAAACGGTGTCACAAGGCAATCCCTCATATGAAGTCCTCAAGGTCAAAGGAGGAGAGGAACACCAAAGAATACATTACGCCGAGAAATGGAGACAGATAGACATGAGAAGAATGAACAAAAATTGGATCGAACTAGAAACGAAGGCCCAGGACAGAGTGGGATGGAGAATGCTGGTTGGTGGCCTATGCTCCATTGGGATCAACAGGCGTAAGTAATTAAGGTTCAAAGAGAATTATATGCTATATACATTCAAATCCGCCCCGTTATTGTTCTTATTATTCTTAAATTAAGTTCAACAGTTTTGAATAGTTCTACAATTGTTTTTGTTGTTGTGATGGTTGTTTATTTTGTTCTATCACCGTCTGTCAATTTCTAATCACAGGTGATTTGTTTATTTTCCATGCTAAAGGAAACATATGACGACGCCTATATATATATAACAATATTGAAGATTGGTCATTGCTTAACTTATAGTTATTTGTTTGTTTGTTTTTTTAAGAAGAAGGAATACCCATAAATATGATAATAAGCGTTAAAGAAAATCAATATTTGTGGAATATTGACGTCTGTATGTATGTATGTGTGTGTGTGTGTTACTGACTTTCAAATATTTCACCACTTCTATGGATGATAAGCTTAGATAATTTAAATTACGAATTATTCACTATGTACATACGTAATGTCAACATGCGTACAAATGTATGATATATAAAAATCCACATGTAGCTCTTCTAAGGCGACTGTCGATCCTAGGCCTAGGTAAAGGAGGTCATGGTCAGCAACCACAACCCGTAGAAAACAACTTCGCTAAAAAAACGCTAACCAGAATAAACATGTATACATGTATATAATGTCCTTTTCGCGGTTATAAATTTCTATCATATAGCTTTGAATGAAATATATAATATTTGCTCAGACGAAGACTAGGATAAGAGATTAGACTCACCAAACAGGTTGAATTTCTCAGTGAATCAACGTAAAACAAGTCTTACTTACTTACTTACTTACGTACTTACTTGCTTACCTACTTACTTACGCCCGGTACTCCCAATGGAGGATAGGCCGCCGAACAGCATTCTGCAACCCACTCTGTCTTGGGCGTTCCTTTTTAGTTATATCCAATTGTTGTTTAGTTGATTTTATTTAGTTTTTGTTTAATTCTGTATATTCAATTGTTTATTTATGTGTATGATTATTGTGTAACGTAGCCAACTTATGAAACATTTATGTTGTTATGATTGAAATGTCTGTTTTGAGTAGTTGACTTGTATTTGTATAACTTTTTCAAATTCAGTGACCAAAATCGTTTTGTTTTTTCTGTAATTTTGTCAGAAAATCAATGGATATATACATAATTCAATGCATAATAATGAGCCAATGCCACTAAAGCACAAACCGATCTAGTTTAGACAACCATTAAAAACGTGGATAGCTGTTTTATCCTGGTATGGAACTCCTAAGAAGTGCTCACCTACGACTTCCCATCCAGAAATCAAATTCAGAATTCTTGTTCTCACTCCTAGACTCCTATCCTCTAAACTACTCCTCTGATATCTAGTGGGGTACAAGTCTAACTTCAATGAATCCATGATATTAGCGAGTAACTCTGAGACAGTCGAAACGGTTGAACGTCACCGGGACTCTTGAAACTCCCTCTCGAAGTATAAGAAACAGTTGTATACATAATAATCTTGTCTATTTGTCAGTTATTTGAGATAACCCTAAACATTTCAAGATGACAGTTACACCTTGATAAGTGTTCTCTTAACTACCTCAATTCATTTAAAATCTTATGTATATTAATTAATTAATTAATCACAACACAGCTCATATTAATGAATTCAAAGTGTACTTTTTACCAAATACATGAATATACTACTGATTTCTTCAAAATAAAATGTAACAAATAAATGAGTCATGAATATGCATTCTATAATTCGTACATGTGTATGTGTGTGTGTGTGGGACGTATATAGGTTTATGCAAATAAAACGGTGATTTCACTACAATGGTGTTCAAAAATATTATTGTAACTAATTTACATATTGATAAAAAGAAACCTCATTAACAAATGAAATTTTAATGACTAACTGATTACAAAACAATCATTAGTTATTTAATTAGTAATAGATTTCATTGTTATCACTTGTGGCTTTGTGTCCCCCCCCTATCAATATATATATATGACGTAATCATACCGCCAATTATTGACTGAACCAATGATGCATAAACCCCATACGAGCAGCCTAGCATTCTTTAATGGTCCTTTGTACTCCTAGCCCTGACAGTTGAGTTCAGAACACCCATCTCAGCCTCTAAGATATGAATCATGTACACGGTTTATATATAAGTAAAACAGACCACATCGTACCATAAAATACGAAACAACGTTTGATCAAGGTCAAGCCAAATGTGGCTGTGAATGTGGGAGACGGTAATTAATAGACTGGGCATAACTCAAGAATGGTAAATCGTATAATAATAGTTCATAGGTTAAAATAAAGCTTATAATAAGAGGAATATGAATATGCATAGTTTAGTTAATTAACAATGATACAATAAAAATATACGTATAGTATTAGTCGTGAAATAGATTCTAACAGTTACCATTCATTATTCTCATCGGGATATAACATTCATGAATATTGTAAAATATAAGGTAATTATATTTTAAATTCTAGCATTCTCCTTGAAGTGAAGTGTACCATGTAGTACCCGATCCCCCCCCCGCCATCGATTTAAAACACATCGTCTATGGAAGTTGAACACAAGAGTAGAATAACTAAAGTTAGATAACAAATGTTTTCGAAGCATTGTTTATATATGTTGGCATTATCTAGTTAGTTATCCTAAGATTAGAATAATAGACAGAATCAGTAGATAAGATTATGAACCGATAGTTTTATTGAATTATTTGTAACATGTATTTGACATCATTAGTTAACTAAACTAAATAATGTTTGTGAATATTTGAATAAATTCTTGGAAGGTTAGAAAGGATCAAATGGATTCATGGCATAAGTTCATCAAATTATTTACTGTTGTAATGAATAGTGTTAAAAGATGTTAACCTCTTGGTTATGAGATGTTTAAACTGTTCGGGATCTGTCATTACTTACTTACTTACGCCTGTTACTCCTCGTGAAGGAGCATAGGCCGCTTACCAGCATTCTCCATCCAACCCTGTCCTGGGCAATCCTTTCCAGCTCCGTCCAGTTGTAATTCATCCTTTTCATATCTGCTTCTATTATCCGACGCAATGTGTTCTTTGACCTTCCTCTTTTTCACTTCCCTTCAGGGTTCCAAGTTAGGGCTTGCCTCGTGATGCAGTTTGACGATTTGCGTAATGTATGTCCTATCCATTTCCATCGTCTTTTCCTAATTTCTTCTTCAGCTGGAAGTTGGTTTGTTCTCTCCCACAGAAGGCTATTGCTGATGGTATCTGTTGTGGATGCGCAGGAATAGACCAATAATTATCATGTTAAGTTCAATGGTGTCCTTGGACTTTAAATGGACATTTCCTATTGGTCGATATCTGTTCACTTGTTGAATATTGTACAAAATGTTGTTTTCTATTTTTATGGTACGCTGTGGTATGCTTGACTAGTATATAAACAAAGTATGTTTGAAATATAGTGATTCATATCTCCGAGGCTGTGACTTGTGTTCTGGACTCAACTGACTGGGCTAGACAGGGAAGTGAGACCAATCGAGACTCTAGGCCGTCCGTATGTGTTTACGTGTCATTGAATCGATCGATAAGTACGCTGCTCTCTAATTTTCCAGTCAAGGACACAACAATTAGCACAGGGTAAAAGTCGACAACAACTTAAATTCATAACAGTATCCGACCAATGGATGTTGAGTATCTTGTGTAGACAGCTATTTATAAATACTTGTACTTTCTTGATTGTGGTTGTTGTAGTTCCCCAATATTCAGCTCCATACAGTAGAACTGCCTTGACGTTCGTATTGAAGATTCTCACTTTGATATTGGTTGAAAGTTGTTTTGAGTTCCATATGTTCTTCAATTGTAGGAATGCGACCCTTGCTTTGCCAATCCTCGCCTTTACGTCTGCATCTGAACCTCCTTTTTCATCGATGATGCTTCCTAGGTATGTGAAGGACTCTACATCTTCCAAAGTTTCTCAATCAAGTAGGGATCTGTCATAGATTTAAATTAATAGTAATTCTAGACATGTTTTCCAACCTTTATATTCCAATGTTATTTATGACTGAATAAATAAATTGATTAAATATTTTATATACAAATGACAATACTAACTACTTAAATATATATTTCGGTGAGACTCAGTCAGTCAGTCAGCTACAACGTAGGACCAGGCACATATATGCACCTCATTTACACAACAACAAGATGAACACCGGATTCATAGAAGTAGTTAATTCAATGGTGGTAATATATAAAAGAACGATTGTGTATAAGGATCTAGTAAAGGAAGAAAGAATTAGTTCGTAGAAATAAATGTATAAAGCAATTTCAATCTCACAGTTTGAGGGATGACAAAGAGTGTATACACCGACACAATTGCGATCGATTCTGAACAATGTCATCCAGAATCTTTAACCACTACTGATTATGATAGTCACGTGGCCCCTAACCAAGTAGTCTGCATCTACCAAAATGGCTGAGACTAGAAGTTAGTGAGATGAAGCAGTGATGCCACGTTTTGGTTTGGCCACTCCTAACTCTCTTCCAACCATCTCCAACACTAGTCATGATTATGCGTCGTGGCAATCGGTGTTCAGGCATACATAACGCATAGCTCAACGATCTCAGTAGATGAAGATTCACAACCTCATCAACTGATTCACCATCATTTCCTAATATTCTGCGTCTAACCTCACTGTTACCCGGTGATCTCATCAGATGCTAGCAATATTTCTAAGATATCTGTGATCAAATACTAGTAGCTTACGAGTATCTTCTACTCTTAATGGTCATGTTTCGCAGCCGTAAATTATATATTTCGGTGAGACTACAATTTATGAACGACCTTTGAGCGACGCTAGACTGACGTTTAGAGTGCCCAGCTAATAACTAGAACCAAATGAGAGTTATAAACCAGTGTGTGAGAAATTATAATTATGATATATATTTAATGGTTAGGGTTAAGAATTATATTTAGGGTTATCATTACTAACTTACATTAGCTTAAATAATAAAACGCTATTCAACCAAATACGTGAATGAATTTCGCGCCAAATCCCGAGATATGTTATCCGAAATCTGATTGGTCTATCCATAAATTATCATCCAGTTCACAATGGGACCGTTCTTATTAGAACAGTTCAATCGTTCCTTAATTCTCGGAAAACCTGATTAAATTATTCGTTTTATCATGATTTAACTCGTTTGCCTTCTTAATTATTAGGGAAGAGAGAACTGAATTAAAGAACTGCTAAAGTATCAAATATTTTAAATTATTACACATAGTTGAGAAATCGTTTAATCAACTTCATATGTGACATAATCTATTTTTAGTATTAAAATAAATATCAGTGAATTTCATTGGAAAACAAAATATTGACTACTGACTTGATAAATCCTCTATATTTCAATGGTTGAGATCATGAGTCAATTGAAGTTAGACCACCATGGGAAACCTGGAAGCACCGGACAGCCATTTCATCCTATTGTGGAACTCTTCATTATTGCTTATCCACGATCCCACTTCATGAGACTCGAACTCAAGATCTCACTAATGACTGACTTCAAGAGGAATTTCCTGAACTTCTAGTGAGTAGTAATAGTGACCAGTGGAGATTTTTGTTTCAATTTTTTATAGTGTTCAACTATTAGATATAGTTTATGGCATATCTACATCATAATTTCCTACTGATTATATCTAGTCATTAAAATCAAATCTATACATGTGATACTGTTCCCATTTTGTGTTGTTTTTTTCTCTTTGTTAAAATATTTCCCCCTTTTTTTTGAAAATAAATTATCCTTAATCTTGTCTGTAATAACTTGTTAAGTAATTAATTTCATTTATGACATAATAATGATACTACTACTACTACTACTACTACTACTACTACTAATAATAATAATAATAATAATAATAATAATAATGGTAATAATAGTAATAGTAATCATCATAAACGTAACCAACGTATCCACTTACATCCAAAAAAATATGTATTTATGATCACATTAATTGTAAATTTGATTACCGTAATGTTTTAAACACACTGCCATTTAGCCATTTGTTCAATGTACAATAGATCATTTCAATAAAAATGCGATAAATGGGTAATAAAGTTTGTGTGTGTGCCGGTGCGTATATATATATATATATATATATATGAGCGCTCACATATTATGAACAAATAATAAATCAAATAAAATTTTGTTTATATCAATAACTAAGGTGAAAAGACTGATAAGATACAAGCTGCTGCTGCTGTTGCTGATGCTGCTGCTGCTGCTGCTGCTGCTGATGATGATGATGATGATGATGATGATGATGATGTGATGTGTTCAATAAAACAAAAAAAAGAGAGAAGCATATGACTGATTTCCAATTAATTTCATAGGTGATAAAATTATAATGATAATAATAATAATTTTATTGCGTTTTTTTCTATATGTTTCCAATGTTGACAGTTAGAAAAGATGATTAATTTGGTGGTGGTGGTGGGTTATGTTGCCAATCTCCTTGTGTGTGTGCATGTGTGTTTGTGTCCATGCCGGTAACAACATTAAAAATAAAGATGTGGGACAATAATTTTTGAGGTCAAAATAGTCATTAAAAATGAATAAATTTTAATATGTCATATAGTTGAAGGTAACTAATAGAATATAAAGTTTGTTCAATTTGACATTTGTTAACAAAGGAAATCTAGGCGATTAAAGAAATGAATGTTTCTATTGGGATTCAAACAAGCATCACTTAATGTCAGTTAGAAATGATCGGTCTCTTATAACTTATGGCCTATGTGCTCTGTTATTGTATAACGTGATAATACCGACAATGAGAAAATAGTGATTTATCCACCGGATCAATGATGCATAAAACAAGTACGAGTAGTCTAGAGTCCTTATCGGTCCAGCTTCTTGCCTAGACCTGACTGTTAACCGTGGTTGAAGTTAGACATTAACACCGTTGGATGCCGGCTCAGTGGTCTAATGGTTAAGTGCTCGCGCGCGAAGCCAGTAGGTCCTGGGTTCGAATCCCGCGGAGGCGAGTTCGTGGATACGCACTGTTGAGGAGTCCCATACTGGGACGAAACGGCCGTCCAGTGCTTCCAGGATTTCCATGGTGGTCTAGCTTCAACTGACTCATGATTTCAACCTGTTAACTCATAAACACAAACCTTAGCCTCTGTGATATGAATCATGTATTTCAAAAATACTGGATTTATATACCAATCAAACAGACAACATCACACCATAAAATAGGAAACAACGTTTGATCAAGTTCAAGCCAAATGTGGCTGTGAATGTGGGAGACTGTAATTAATAGACTGAGCATAACTCAAGAATGGTGAATCGTATAATAATAGTTCATAGGCCAAAATACAGCTTATGATAAGAGGAACACGGATATGAATACTTAAGTCATTTAACAGTGTTACAATAAAAATATACTTATAGTATTAGACCAGAAATAGATCCCAACAGTTACCATTCCTTATTCTCATCGGGATATAACACGGTCTATGACTAATCTCTCAAAGTGATAAATTATTTGTTGATCAGTGATAAATGTTGTGTTTGTCTTGTTCGTAGTGTCTAAAGTATGAAATCGACCAAGTTACAATGTTATCACTAAGATGAGTGACTCGATACTGCATCCTCTATGTTTTGATATTACATGGTTGGAGGTAGTTGAGTTACTTAGACTAAAGGTGAAACTGGTAAAAACTAACCGATAAAATTCTATCAATACTAAGGGATTAGAAAAACTTGATGTTGGTCACTGATCATTAATCAACTAATGAAGTCTCCTGACTCAAATAGCTCAGTGACAACCTCTTAGTATGAAACTGAGCGATCAAGGTTCAATTAATACGACGAGGACTATTCCCCTTAATATGATAGTCACATCTTTCTGACAGGCACTAATTACCACAAAACGAAGATCCAGGGTTTCCTCCGAATTATCTCCAACTAGATAACATCAGAATACAGTTCACTGTGTCGAGTAAGTTTACTGGTGACCAATGAAAATTACAATTTCACATTTTGTGTGTTAGTGTATTTCATTGATTTTACTCGCATTCATAGACATGTGTAGATTGATCGAACACTACTTTTCGCAACCGTTGTTTAACTAATCAACTGATTAGTTTTAATCTCTAAATTTTATATTTTGATGAGATTTATTTAATTCAAGGATAGTTTACTTCTGATGTACAAAACCATCTAGTGAATAACTAAAAACCAGAGAGAAACTTCTTAATAATTTTGTTTACACTCGGACCTCTTCAGCAGTTCAAAGACATTCTTGAACACAATTCAACCGGAGTTAGGAACTGTGGACTATGGAATTCCAATTTGCTGGGACTCAAGAGCTCGATATTCTCTCTCTCTCCGAGTGAGGGCTTGCCTTGTGGCGCAGTTGGGTGCTTTCCTCAATGTCCCATCCACTTCCATAGCTTCTTCCTGATTTCTTACTCCGCTGGGATCTGGTTTGATCTCTCCCACATTAGGGTGCTGTTGAAATTGTCAGGTCAACGGATCCAAAGTATTTTGCGTAGACAACTGTTAATAAAGATCTGTATCTTCTGGATGATGGTTTTCGTAGTTCTGCAAGTTTTCGCCACATACAGTAGAACTGTCTTAAAATTTGTACTGAAAATTCTGACTTTGGTTTTGGTTGACAGTTGTTTTGAATTCCAGATGATCTTCATTTGTAGATATGGTGCTCTTGATTTGCCGATTCACGCCTTCAAATCTGCATCAGATCCACCGTGTTCATCAATGATGCTGCCAGATATGTGGAGGTTTTGTTATAACTTGTGACAGGTCTGCCCTGTTAATGCATAACGTAACGATACCACCAATTAAAGAGCAGTGAATTATCGATCGGACCAGTGATGCGTAAAACCCGTACGAGCAGTCCGACACCGGTCTTTACTTCGAACGAGTCTGTCAATTGTCCTCCATGCACGATTTTGGAGTTTAACTCATCATAAGAATTCCGTATGATATTAACTATCTTCTGAGGCACGCCATAGCGTCGAAGCAGCCTCTATAGTGTTGTCCTATCCACGCTATCAAATGCTTTCTCGTAGTCAACAAAGTTGATGTAAAGTGATGAATTCCATTCAGTTGATTGTTCCACAATGATCTATAATGTTGCGATTTGGTCTTTACACGATCGATTCTCAAGGAATTCAACCTGTTGGTCACGAAGTTGGCCGTCTATTCAGTCCTTCATCCTGTTTAACAATACCCTGTTGAAGACTTTTCCCGGTATTGAGAGAAGAGTGATGCCCCTGTAGTTATCACACTTGCTGAGATCGCCTTTCTTCGGTATTTTGATCAGAAGTCCTTCTTTCCAGTCTGTTGTTACTTCTTCCTCATCCCAAATCTTATTGAAGAGAATGTGGAGTATCCTTGCACTTGCCACTACGTCTGCTTTTAGTGCCTCTGCTGGAATGTTGTCCGGTCCTGCTGCTTTGCCACTCCTGACTTGTCTGACGGCCATGCTGATTTTTTTTTTTTTTGATGGGCCAACATCGATTGGGAGGTCCGTGAGTGCTGCTTCGATGTTGGGTGGGTTCAGTGGGGCTGGTCGATTTAAGAGTTCTTTGAAGTGTTCTACCCACCTATTTCGTTGTTCTTCAATGTTGGTGATTACCTCGCCTTTCTTGCTTTTCACTGGTCGTTCTGCTTTGCGGCGATTTCCAGAGAGTTTCTTTGTCGTGTCATACAATTGTCTCATGTTTCCTTGTCTTGCAGCCTTTTCCGCCGTCGTTGCTAAATCTTCCACATATTTACGTTTGTCAGTCCTGATGCTCCTCTTCACTTGCTTGTTTACTTCTGTGTATTCAGCTTGTGCCTTGGCTTTTTCTGCTCTTGTTCGACTGGTATTGATTGCTGCCTTCTTGCTCCTCCTTTTTTGAATCTTATCCAGTGTGTCAACAGTGATCCATTCCTTGTGATGGAGTCCCTCCAGGGGCTACTGCCGGTCTCAAACCCGGATAGGAGAGAAGGGTTGGGGTTAGAGTCCTTCATTCTGTTTAAGAACACCCTGTTGAAGACTTTTCCTAGTATTGAGTGAAGAGTGATGCTTCCATAGTTCTCACAGTTACTGTATCTAACTGGTAGCAGGAAGAATGTATGAAGAAAGTGTGCATTGTTCACTAAATTCAAAGTAATAAAATAATTACCCTTCAAAATATAATCAATTAATCATATTTATGTTTTATTATGAAAACTACTTATCAACCATGTACAAATGATTTCTTAATCATACCCATTAATCATTAACATCATCATCAACATCATCACATCACTATCATTAATGAAGTCATTCATGTAAAGGATTGTTCTACTGTTTGACTTCTCAATCTATCATTATGTTTACATGTATAACTGTCATAAATCATTTAAGTCTTTTTTTCTTTTCATGTAAAGAACAATGAACTCCCACATTCAGAAGTAAAAATCCTAACGATATATATGTCATTTACTAAAAACAGTGAACAAATGACCCTTTCAATTTAAGATTCACTATATTCATATATACATTCATTAATATTAATAATAAATAGGTTTGTTATTCAATTGAATTTGAAATGCCTCCTACATGTCTTATCTTAGTGAATTAGTATAGTAAAACAAATAGAATACATACTTACATATCCACTTATGTACATGTAATTACAAATGAAAGGTTTAATTAGTGAATGATTGTCATTGTTCTTATGTTCAAATTCATTAATTAAGTTATGAATGATAGTAGTTTAGTAGTTAATGTTCGTGTGCAAGACAGATAGAACCTGGGTTCAAATCTCGTGAGGCGGGATTGTGGATGAACACGGATGAGGAGTCCTAAAATAAACGAAATGGCTGTCCAGTGCACCTATGTTTTCCGCGGTGGTCAAACTTCAATTGACTCATGATCTCAACTATTGAAATGATTAACATATCCACAAAATACCCATTCTGATATTGTGAACGATAGGTTGATAAATACGATATGATATGTAGATCATAATTTAAACAATTGAAATGGAAAAATTGAACTACATTTACACATACATGTCAATCTGTTTATAAGATAATGAAACTGATTATTAACATAGATGATACTGATTGTAAAATATAACGTTGAGTTATGATTTGGTTAAAATCACTCAACCTTCAGAGTAATTTGTTGATTTTTCACTTCTTGAACTAAACAAAAAATGATGAATTCTTTTGGTATAGTTTACTTGAATCTTCCCATTAATACTTAGGACTGAAATTGATCAGTTGATCTCTTATTGGCATATGTGCATACTGTGCCTATTTCATCGATATTGCCTTCATTCACAAGCATTATAAACAAAGATGGATTAAGGTATTAACGAGGTAATCCGCACATGATGCACATATGCCAACAAGAGATTGATCAATTACAGTCCTAAATAACGATGGGAAGAAACAAGTGAGTAACATCAAGTGAATTTAACACTTCACCCATTGCACAAGCAAGTGCCTATTAGGACTCAGTAGTTAAGTGGATAACGTGATAATGTTTGAAATGAACGGTACTGCGTTCGAGTCCTAGAGTGAACATCAACTATGGAATGGAAGTACATCCAGCTGACGAGTCCCAAAAATAGATTCCACTGCTAACCACTATCCATCTTTGCTTCTAAAACAACGATGATTTTAACTTTAAATATATTGCTTACATCATTATTAGTAAGGGTTTGAACTGTTATGTTGTTGATAATTCAAAGAGTTTTGTTTGATCTTTGTAGGTTAGCTAGACTATCAACCAGTATAATCTTGAATCATGAGTCCTTACATAAAACCACCCAAGAATTTGGGAAGTTCAAACCTACAGTGATATCAATAACGTAGTTTAAAAATTTAGAAGGATATTCTTTTCTTCTACCGACTATATACGTTCATAGTACTAATTGACTAGACTTGCAATTACCATCAAATAGAAATTGACTATATTGAGGAGATCCAGAAAACTCCACGAAAAAATGTCAAGAAAGGATCTGATAATATTGAGAAGCATCTTATCCAATCAGTATTCAATAGAAGTTTTTCCAGACACATCTAGAAAGTGAAGAAGTACATATTGAGTTTCAGATTGATGATTATTTATACTGCTACTATGTTTAGAAGCATTCCAAAATTTTTCGGAAGTTCAAAGACATCTAAAATGCTATAAAAACGAATCTTTAAAGTAGAGCGTTTTCTTCCGAATTTCGCACCTTTTCTCTCATATTCAACTCGCTGTGTAGATTTTACTTACTTACTTACTTACGCCTGTTACTCCTCGTGAAGGAGCATAGGCCACTCACCAGCATTCTCCATCCAACCCTGTCCTGGGCAATCCTTTCTAGCTCCGTCCAGTTGTAATTCATCCTTTTCATATCTGCTTCTATTATCCGACGCAATGTGTTCTTTGGCCTTCCTCTTTTTCGCTTCCCTTCAGGATTCCAAGTTAGGGCTTGCCTCGTGATGCAGTTTGACGATTTGCGTAATGTATGTCCTATCCATTTCCATCGTCTTTTCCTAATTTCTTCTTCAGCTGGAAGTTGGTTTGTTCTCTCCCACAGAAGGCTATTGCTGATGGTATCCGGCCAATGGATGTTGAGTATCTTGCGTAGACAGCTATTTATAAATACTTGTACTTTCTTGATTGTGGTTGTTGTAGTTCTCCAAGTTTCAGCTCCATACAGTAGAACTGCCTTGACGTTCGTATTGAAGATTCTCACTTTGATATTGGTTGAAAGTTGTTTTGAGTTCCATATGTTCTTCAATTGTAGGAATGCGACCCTTGCTTTGCCGATCCTCGCCTTTACGTCTGCATCTGAACCTCCTTGTTCATCGATGATGCTTCCTAGGTATGTGAAGGACTCTACATCTTCCAGAGTTTCGCCATCAAGAGTGATTGGATTGCTGTTTTCCGCTTTGAATTTGAGGACCTTGGTTTTCCCTTTGTGTATGCTGAGGCCTACTGATGCAGAGACTGCTGCTACACTGGCTGTCTTCATCTGCATCTGTTCGTGTGTACGTGATAGGAGGGCTAGGTCGTCTGCGAAGTCCAAATCGTCTAATTGATTCTGAGCTGTCCATTGTATTCCGTGTTTTCCTTCAGATGTCGAGGTCTTCATAATCCAGTCGACCACCAGAAGAAAGAGGAAGGGAGAGAGTAAACAGCCTTGTCTGACTCCAGTCCTTACTTGGAATGCATCTGTCAGCTGTCCTCCATGCACTACTTTGCACTGTAGTCCGTCGTATGAGTTCCGGATAATGTTGACAATCTTCTCAGGAACTCCGTAGTGTCGAAGAAGTTTCCATAATGTCCTCCTATCTACACTGTCGAATGCCTTTTCATAATCAATGAAGTTGATGTATAGTGATGAGTTCCACTCAACTGATTGTTCGACGATGATCCGTAGTGTTGCAATTTGGTCTGTGCACGACCGATCCTTACGGAATCCAGCTTGTTGATCTCGAAGTTGGGCGTCTACTGCATCCTTCATCCGGTTCAGCAACACTCTGTTGAAGACTTTCCCTGGTATTGACAGTAGTGTAATGCCTCTGTAGTTTTCACATTTGCTCAGATCTCCTTTCTTTGGAATCTTGACGAGGTGTCCTTCTTTCCAGTCCATCGGCACTTGTTCCTCCTCCCAAATCTTTTTGAATAGAAGGTACAGCATGCTTGTGGTTGCTTCGATGTCTGATTTCAGTGCTTCAGCTGGTATGTTGTCGGGTCCTGCTGCTTTCCCGTTCTTGATTTGTCTGACGGCCATTCTAATTTCTTCCGTCGTTGGTGGGTTGACATCTATAGGAAGATCTATGTGTGCTGCTTCGATGTCCGGTGGATTCATTGGAGCCGGCCTATTCAGGAGTTCCTCGAAGTATTCCACCCATCTGTTACGCTGTTGTTGAATTTCGGTGATTGGCTTGCCTTCTTTGTCTTTGACCGGCCTCTCTGGTTTACTGTATTTCCCTGCTAGTTTCTTCGTTGTATCGTGAAGCTGTTTCATATTTCCTTCTCTAGCAGCTTTTTCTGCCGTCGTTGCTAGTTCTTCCACGTATTTCTTCTTGTCGGCTCTAATGCTCCTCTTCACTTGTTTGTTTGCTTCTATGTATTCAGCTTGTGCTTGGACTTTCTCTGCTCGTGTTCGGCTGTTGTTAATTGCTGCCTTCTTGTTCTTCCTTTCTTTGATCTTGTCCAGTGTTTCTATAGAGATCCATTCCTTATGATGGTGTTTCTTTAGGCCCAGAACCTCTTGACACGTTGAAGTTAATGCTTCCTTGATGCCTTTCCAGTTGTCCTCCATACTAGTTTCTTCTTCTTTCAGTAGATCTTGTAAGGCTTGGAACCTGTTGTTGAGAGCTATCTTGAATTCATTGAGTTTGTCAGTATCTCGAAGGAAGGCTGTATTGAACCTTTGTAGTGCTGTTTGTCCACTTGTCCAGTTCTTTTTTAGCTTCAGTTTTAAATTGGCTACAACTAGGTGGTGATCTGAAGCTACGTCAGCACCTCTCCTGGTTCTCACATCTTCCATTGTCCTTCGGAATTTTTTGTTGATGCAAATATGATCTATTTGGTTCTCTGTAGTGTGGTCCGGTGAGATCCATGTAGCCTTGTGTATACGCTTGTGTGGAAATATTGTGCCTCCTATGACCAATTTGTTGAATGCACATAGATTTGCAAATCTTTCTCCATTTTCGTTTCTTTCTCCCAGTCCATGTCGTCCCATAATATCTTCATATCCAGTGTTGTCTATTCCGACTTTGGCATTTAGATCTCCCATCAGAATAGTTAGGTCCTTTCTTGGCATTTCTCAATGATTGACTGCAGCCGCTCGTAGAACTGATCTTTAATGTCGTCGTTGCTATCATTGGTGGGTGCATAACATTGGATAATATTCATTAAGATCCCCTCCTTCTTTGTTTTGAATGATGCTTTGATGATTCTGGATCCGTGAGACTCCCATCCTACAAGTGCATTTCGTGCTACTTTGGACAGCATAAGAGCGACTCCCTGAGTGTGTGGAGCATTGTCCTCTTCGTGACCGGAGTATAGCAGCATCTCTCCCGTAGCTAGCCTTTTCTGTCCAGCTTGGGTCCAGTGGGTTTCGCTGATTCCCAGTACTGCTAAGTTGTATCTCCTCATTTCCATTGCTATTTGACTGGTCTTCCCGGTTTCCCACATTGTTCGAACGTTCCATGTACCTATAAAAATTTTTGCTCTGGTTGTTAGAAGGGGCATCGGCCTCGTGGCTTCCGAAGGAACTCGGCTTTCACCATGAAGCGTCATAATTCTTCTAACTGAAGACCTTCTAACTCCCAGGGCAGAGTTTAAATGGTTTGGATTATTTTTTCTGGTAAGCGTTTTTTTAGCGAGTTAGTTTTCTACGGGATGGGGACGCTAACCCCATGCCCAACCCTCCTCCTTTACCCGGGCTTGGGACCGGCAGTAACCCTATAAGAGCTACAGGCGGAGTTTGTGTAGATTTTGCCTGGAGGTTATTAGATGAGCTTAGGAAACTGAATCTAGCATTCAATTATCAAGACTTATCAAACTGTATAGCTTAAATATCATGCTCTCATTGCTACATTTGAAACATCTGAGTTTTAATCTACATATATTCCTCATTGATGTATATTAACTTGCCTGATAGTCTCAGACTAAGACTAAACAACTGTTCAAGTCAATATCTAGTTTCTTCTTCTTCTTCAACAACAACAACAAGAAAAAACAATCTTTCAACTTGTCCAAATTTCCAATTAACTTCTTGACATAAGAAAACAAATGGTTCAATAAATAAATAAAGTAAAAGACTACTGACAAAATATGACCAATCAATAAGGAATAGGTAAACAGTTGAAGTCAGTATAAAAACAAACAGACAAACAACTATGACGACTTTGTATAAAAAGCGAATGGAAAATAGTTATAATAATAATAATTAGAGAGGGGTTTTATGGATATTATAGTAATTTCAATAGTTGAATTCATGAGTCAATTGAAGTTAGACCATCATTGGAAAACCAGGAAGCATTGGACGGCCGTTTCATCCTGTTGTGAGACTCCTCATCCGTGCGCATCCATGATCCTGCCTCACTAGATTCGAACCTGCGCGAGAGCTTAACTGCTAGGTCACTGAGACAATATCCAATGGTGTTAATGTCTAATTTCAATAAATTCACGAAATCGAGTTATCTATCCACCACAATACACCTAGATCTTGTAAACAAATAGCAATTTTGACATTTGATAAATAAAGAAGGAATGAATCAAATGAAGAAATTTCTTTTCATTTAGTTTTTCTCAACATTCATCTCTTGAATCTGACATAACTACTATACTACTGATAATTCATCAAAATAGCTTGTTAGTTCCTTCTTCTATATTATATATTATGCAACGTAGTAACTGCTTGATTTTCGAACAATTACTTTGATCATTATTGATCCTCTTTCTTCAAATTACTCAATGTTAGTTTATAATCGATATGTCATTATATAATTATTACTTAACGTATCTACTCGATAACTATTATTTCATTATTTCATTTGTATATATATATATGAATTATTTTTCCTGGTTAGCGGTTTTTTAGAGAGTTAGCTTTTTACGGGATGGGGTCGCTAAACCCATTCCCAACCCTCCTCCTTTACCCGGGCTTGGGACCGGCAGTAACTCTAGAAGAGCTACAGGCGGAGTTATATATATATATATATATATCATTGTAGTTCCCGACTGTTTCTGCTAACTTGATGTGGTGGTCAGGCTTGCCTATCGTGACGAACCAATCGAGTTATAATGGCTGGAACAATCGTTCCTCAAGGTCCTACCATCCAAGGCAGGTCGGTTAAAGAGCGGTAAGATTAAAAGCAGTAATCCCAAAGTCCGAAGGTGAAGTCGTACTTCTGACTGTACAGAGGTGTGACGTCAGCAAGGTGTTTCCTTCAGACAACCAGCATAACAGAAATGCTGCCTTCCTACAAGAAGGGTAGGGTTAGAAAAGATCGACCCTAAAAATGTACATCTCACACTATCTCAAGGATTTCCGTCTCTGGCGATAAGGTTCCAATAATTACGGAGCTAACACAAACTTACTCACAAAAATGTCGTGTGTGATCAAGCACTTGTCCCTTGGGCATTGTAATCACGCTCTCAGGTCACTAAGACCACCTTTAATCCGATTTCCTTTTTAGGTACCCTAGAAGAACACTTCAACGGTGCAGGCAACCGGGAAATGACAACTGCCCTCATACCTAGAACAGTATTCAAGATATTAGTGTAGAGCCATGGTGAAAACCGAAATGAAAATAAATTTATTCCCTCGATTCATTCCTTCTTCAAATACCCATTATCTTAACAAGTATTAATATCGGACGTTGTCAGAATAAGACGAAACGCGCGTCCTGGACTCCACTACTGGCCACTATCCATCTTTTCTTATAAAACTTGTGACCTAAGGCAATATCGAGGCAGTCCACACACGATGCACATATACCAAGAAAAGACTGATTAATTATAGTTCCAAATAACAACGGGAAGATACAAGCAAATAATACAAAGTGAATTAAATACTTCACCCCATTGCACAAGCAAGCGGCTATCAGAACTCAGTAGGTAAGTGTATAAAGTGATGGTGTTTGAAACGAACGGTACTGCATTCGAGTTCCAGAGTGAACATTACCTCTGGAATACAGGTACATCCAGCTGACCAGTTCCAAAAATAGGACAGAACTCACATCCTGGATTCGACTGCTAACCACCATTGTTCCAAATATTCTTCAAAATCATAATTAGTAATTTATATACATGTAATCAATCTGTCTGAGAATGATAAATCTTATTTAATTCTTTCAGTGCTATTTTCTTTAAAATTTATAAATGATAATTATAAACGACTATAACAAACCTGTAATTTTGATAAATTTGTTTTTATATTATTAACTTGATTAGACTGTCATTTTGTTTTTGACAGGAAGTAATTAAATTGAAAAAACTGGTCTCATGTTCTAGGTTATAACTATATGTTGTTTTACTACTCTATAGTCTGATTGAATTTGATTAGTCTGTTAGAATGGGGATTTATGAAGACTGAAGTATTATAACAGTTGAATTTATGAATTGATGTAAACTAGATCATCAGTGAAAACCTAGAAGCACTGAATGGTCGTTTTGAACTAGTATAGGACTCCTCAATAGTAAGCAATCCACAATCCTACAGAGGGACTCGGATCCAGGTTCTTCAGTCTCGCAAGTGAACACTTAACCTCTAGACTAGTAAGCCGACATACAACGGTGTTAATATCTAACTTCAATCAATCCATCATCTTGCACAATCATTTATGCATTGTCTGAGGTAGATAACTGTCTCCATCTGACACAAATCGAGTTCCACTGGTCATGGATTCTCCACTAGAACTCCAACAAATCCATCTCTAAGCTAGTCATCAGTGAGCACGTGATGATCATTACCAGAATGGGGATTTACAGAGAACGATTGCATTCGTAAGTCTAGAAGTCAAGCGTTAGTGCGTGAGATCGAAGGTTCTGTGTTAGAGTTCTCTTGTTGTGAAATCATGGATGCGTGTTGCTTAGGAGTACCATACTAGATTGAAATGACCGTTCACTTTTTCCAAGTTTTGATCGGTAACCTAGCTTAGATTGACTCATGAATTCAACTATTAAAATTACTACACTTTCCAAAACTCGACGCGCTTACAAACTCATGATAGTTCATTTTCGTAATCGATGACGTAGAAAAGATAATGTAACGTATAGTTTGTTAGTCGAATTAAGTAATGATGAACACGGTGATATTATTTAATAAGAGTAGCAAACAGTAAAATCTGGTTTCCTCTTGGAATTTGGTCACAGAGAAAATTTTAGACTAAAGAGCAACCTTTGGAAAAACTGTAGATCCTAAACGCACTCGAAGCCAGTTTGTGAGTTATGTAGATTGACTACAACAAAACAGTGAGAAGCCATGACCAGTGGAGTTCGACCTTGTTAGGGGTAAGGCAGTTACTCACTAATGATAATGCAGGATGGTCGTGCAACATCGTGGATTGGTTGAAGCTAGACATTAAAACTGATGCATGCCAGTTAAATGCTCTAGATGTTAGGCGTTCCCGTGAGACCGTAGGTCCTGGGTCCGAATCCTGGGTGCGGCATCGTGCGTACACGCTGCCGAGGACTCCCTTACCAGGTTTTCGATGGTGTTCTAACATCGATCGGTTTATGATCTCAATAAAAACTCGACAATCTCCCCAACTCTATACTGAGAATATAAATAAACATCTGTGGCAATTTAAAACGATAGAACATAACATTTTTTAATTTTCTCGAAGTCATATCTAAAATTGATATGATCGAATGTACTAAAAGACTTTCCTCTCCTTCCATCAGCGCCTTATCTCCTTAATAACGACAACTGATCTTCAAATGAAATGAATTTTTATTCAATAATAATAAAACTATTTATACAATAACTTTAAGTAAACTAAAACTGTAGTGTATGCTACTTATATCGATACAAGTAATAAATAGCGCCAATCAGAAAGGAATGCCTGGCCGCAGAAGGATTGTAAGATCGAATTGAGGAGAACGGGAGTCAGTCAGTCAGTCAGTCAGAAACAATGTAGAACTTCGTACGTACGTACGTCTGATGAGTCTTGCTAAATGAACGCTATATTCGGTTCCTAAGCTATTCTCGTAACCCCAAACTAGAATTATACAGCCACCTGAACATGAGAGAAAAGGCACAAAGTATGCGAGAACTACTTTACTCCAAAGGTTCGTTTTAATACAGAAAATATAGGACTTTTATAGTATTTTAGACGTCCTTGGGTTCCCAGGAAATTCTGGAATACTACTAAACATAGTAGCAGTATAGTAGTCAGTCAATCAGAAACTGTACATATGACTTTCCACTTTCTTGATGTTTCTGGCTAAACTTCTAGTGAATACTGATTGAATAAAATGCTTCTCAGTGTTTCCTGATCCTTTCTTGTCTTTTGTGAGTTTTCTGGATCACCCCAATACATCTCAATGGAAACAGAGAGTGATTGTTATGGCAACGAGGGAACGATAAAGTTTGAGACAATCGTTGGAGGATTTGCAAATGAAATACTGAACGTATGGTTTTTTTTTATCCTACCAAAGAACTGTAATTCTGTGTTAAAATGTGTTGGTTGTCCCTACCTGTGTGCATGTTCACTACAAAACTATCACAGAAAAATGTTTGAGTAGAGTACTGCGATTGGTGCAACAATCTAATAAACTATCCAATAGGATTACTCAAACTACGTATCAGCACAAATCAAAGTATGAATAAAAGAAATCGTGTATCTCAACACCCTCTTCTAACAAGAATACGGGTTATGGAGCTTTACGTCATTTCCCCTACATGATAAAAGTAAGACAGACTCTAATGGTTCCCTAAGTACTACAAAAAATGTCTGGTAGTAAAAAGAATAATTGGCAGATCGAAATATTTTACTTAAATATGCATGTAAATCAATAATAGTGCTCATAAATAAAAGCTAAACAACTGCTTTGTTTAGGTAAAAGGCTTTTGAAAAGAGAAATATCAGGACTTATTAGCTAAATGGATAACGTAATGGTGTTTGAAATGAACGGTATTGGGTTCGAGTACCGAAGTGAACATCAACTCTAGGATGCAGGTACATTCAGCTAACGAGTCCCAAATAAGACGAAACGCGCATCCTGGATTCTACTGTTAACCATTATCCATCTTTGCATATAATCCTTGTGAATTAAGGCTATATCGAGGCAATACGGACAGAATGCACATATGCCAATAAGAGACTGATCAATTACAGTCCTAAACGTCAATGGGAAGATTCAAAAGAATAATACAAAATGAATTATAATTATTCTGTAGTTTAAATTGTGAAGTCATTTGAGTTTTGCCAACCATTCATAACCGAGAAACAATACATACATATTTGATTTTTATGTACGACTTCCTGTTAGTTCACGCATTCGACTTGGAAGTGGATCGAACTCAGTATTTCCTAGTTTTACTGAGTCTCTCCGAGTTTCACATCTTGAACTTTTGTCAATTCACGATAGTAGGAGAACATCGCCTACTGTAATTGGTGACACATATCTTATCTCCAACATGTTTAAACTCTACTGATCACAGCTTCTCACACTAGACTTTTTAGAATTAGTCTAGTAGTTAGTCACTGGTATTAGAGATTTTTTCAAAGATTGTTTAATTCTTAGTTCATATCCACAGATCGATGACCAATAAAGTATTGTTGGTTAATAAATTGATTTATGTCTAGTTGTATGATCCATTAACTGCTATTATCATGATAACGAAGATGACGAATGAATGGTTCAGTTTCATACAAACTTGTCTATGCACAATAATAATAATAATAATAATAATAATAATAATAATAATAATAATAATAGGTAATTCTCTTCCGATAGATCCTGAGTTCGAATCTTTCAGGATGGGATCGTGGATGAGCACTTCTGAGGAATCCCATACTAGAACGAAACAATGATCTGATGTTTCCAGGTTTTTCATGGTGGTCTAACTTTAATTGACTCATAAATTCAACTATTAAAATTACTACAATCTCCATAAAACCCCTTTCCGATAAGA
The DNA here is from genome assembly GCA_944470405.2 of Schistosoma mattheei. NCBI lineage: Eukaryota > Metazoa > Platyhelminthes > Trematoda > Strigeidida > Schistosomatidae > Schistosoma > Schistosoma mattheei. The sequence continues at coordinate 4,405,925 of OX103951.1, forward strand.
ATTTCATTTAAATAATTCTACAATTTTCACAGATTGAACTCATGAGTCAGTTTAAGCTAGACCACCATGGAAATCCTGGAAGCAGTGGACGGCTGTTTCGTCCTAGTATGGGACTCCTCAGCAGTGCGCATCCACGAACCCGCACCCCGAGGGATTCGAACCCAGAACCTACTGGCTTCTACAATGTCAATTGTTATTAATGTTCACGTTATCAATGTCTTAAATTGTTCTGTTTTTGTGTATATATGTATGTATATATGTGTGTGTGTTTAAATTAACATTTTAGTTCAAGGGGGATGATTAACCATGTTTGTACTTCCCTCTCATGTATATGGATGCATTTGTGTTTACATATATTCATGCACTGAAGTGTACATGTGTTGTATACATGTTGAACACATCACAATGTATACAACTTTATAACTAATTTAACAAAGTTGTACACTTCTTTGAAACATACAGTTTTTGTATGTTTATATTCATATTATAGAATTATCATAATACCATAGGTCGAGAACACATGAAGATACAACATAAACATACTAATACTTCTAGTAAAAACTTATTTCACAAACTCTTACCATTAAATCTTTATTCATTATCTTTCTTTAAAAGCATAAATCATCATCATCATCATCATTATCACCAACAGCATTGTGTTGCATAAATCATGATATTATCGACTATATCAACTCTATACCCAACCTCTGTTTCACCTAACCTTCATATGTACAATCAACCCACTTCAATGTATATATAAAGCATTAATACATGTTTATTAAATGTTTCTATTTAAGAAATAATAATCATTTTAATTTATTTTTCAATTTATACCCCTGTAAAAAAAAAAGAGTATTGCATATTTCATGTACACACATGTTAGACATTATCTTGAATGTAATTTATCATTATTAACTGATACTAGCTATTAATGAAATCTTGGATGAATGTGAAATCATTCGAAAATGAAATTTATTATGATTACCATCATTGTTCTTCTCTTTCTTCTTCTCCTTCCTCTTCTTCCTCCTCTTCTTCTTCCTCTTCCTCTTCTTCTCCTTCTTCGTCTTCTTCTTCGTCTTCTTCTTCATCTTCTCTTCCTCCTCCTCCTCCTCCCCCTCCTCCTCCTTCTTCTTCTTCTTCTTCTTCTTCTTCGTCTTATTATTATTATTATTATTATTATTACCAACTTATGTTGTCACCTATTATCAATATATATATATATATATATATATATATATATATATATATATATATATATATATATATATATATATATATATATATATATAAGTGCTATGTAACGATCCTTTTGTTTAAACTTATCAACACTACACTTAGGATTATGGTAACCTTCATAACTCGCCTCATTTGTTTTTGTATAAACAAAGTACAACTTGGTACTACTAGTACAAGGAATACAAAGCATATGGATTGCGAAGATATACAGTTTTTTTTGGTAAATGAGAAGAATAATGATATTGTTTTAATGAATATACATGATTTTAATAGTTGAACTTATGATTCAATTGAAGTTGGACCATCATGGAAAAAATGGAAGCATTGGACTGTTGTTTCATACTAGTATGGGACTCCTCAGCAGTGCGTATGCACGATACCGCCCCACGAGATTCGAACCCAGTATCGCGCGCAGACGCTTAATCTCTAGACCACTGGGCCGACTGGTATCCAACCGTGTTAATGTTCACGAAATTGCATCACTGTCCAATGACAAGTCATGGGTTCAAGTTTCGCGAGACGGAATCGTGGACGTGCACTGTTGAGGAGTCTCATACTAGGACGAAACGGCCGTCCAGTTCTTCCGGGTTTTCCATGGTGGTATAACTTCAACTGACTCATGAATTCAACTAGTAAATTACTATAATATCCACAAAACCCCTATCTGAATATACATGAATTGTGTAGAAAGTTTAAATTTACATTGATATATATATATTGAAAAAAGACTACAGTAGAGTACTAACTGATCAGCAATTAGATATAAACATTATGATTGCCACTTCATTAACATAGATTGAACTCTATGTATTGAATAGCTCATGGGTTAAGAAGTTTGTCACAGTTCAAATGGCTCATTACTAAATTTTTCCACTTATTGTACTGCGCAACGCTGGTTCCAACCTCACAGTGAATGTTGACTCATTCGACTTAGAAGATAGATGTTTATTTTTTTGGCGGCCTGCTTGAATATTTGGATACCTGTTCCTTCCGTCTAGATATTTCAACAAGTCAACTTCTCATTTGTTTTAATTCATCATTATGTTTATTAATCGCATAAACTATTCAGGCGCGCTTACGCAAGATTACAACCTTTCTCTGTACAAGTTACAAAAAAGTGCAATCAGAGACATCGTGGTTGCTGGTAATGTGCATCGAAAACAATGTACATTATCCAGATGTCGATTCCTGAACTGCTAACCTGTAACTGACGATCACTCACTATTTACCGTCAGGATCGATCAAGAAATAAGAAAAGGGAACTTATTGAAATACTTTGCGGTGAAAATTCTTTATTGTACCAAAAATATAATATTGAATAAAACTATTAATAATAATAGGTTCCCACTAGTGAGGAACCAAGGTTAAGAAGAACTCCGTGTAAATTGATTCCGACCACTTAAGACTGAAGAGAAGAATCAATGAATTGACTGTAATCAAATATGATTTTTCTGTAATGTGCCGTAGTACTTATAGTACTTATTAATGTCCATATTCAGTAAAGCTGTTAATTAGTAGTTATAAATATAAACATACCGACAAATGTCTGTTCTGTCCCGGAGGAGCATGCAAACAGCCTGGAAGAGAGAGGGACAAGTAATAGAGAGAGGTGACGGCTCAGTAAACACATAAAATCCACCTACGTTTAATAATCCGATCAATTATACACACAGACTTCAGATTAAGACAAGCTGACAATTGTAACTAGAACTCGCTGGGATGAGATTTTGAATCTGCTACATGACAAAACATTATCCACAACCTCCCATTCTAATAATAATCATCACGTGCTCACTAGTGATTGGCTTCAAGATGGGTAGAGACAGGTACCCACCTCCGAAAATGGATGTCACCGAATTCAAAATTCACATGATTATAAGCATTGCATGACTTGAACATTTAAACAATGGATTTATAATTACTGAAATAAGGTACACGTCTGTGAATTTGTAGCAAATTCATTTTTTAAATACTCTGTATATGTGGGGTATCGAGTATTATTATTATTATTATTATTATTATTATTATTATTATTATTATTATTATTATTATTATTATTGAAGCAAGATCCTCAAATAAAACATGGAAAACACCAACCAAACCAGTCACACTTAATGGCAAAACTCTGGAAGATGTGGAATCCTTCATGTACCTGAACAGCATCACCAACGAAAAAAGAGGATCAGATGCAAACGTAAAGGCAAGGATCGGCAGAGCAAAAACAACATCCCTACAGTTGAAGAACACATGGAATTCAAAACAATTGTCTATCGACCAATATCAAAGTCACACTCTTCAATATGAACAATCAAGATAGCTCTACTATATGGAGCCGAAACTTCGAGAACTGCTATTGTAGTGAACAGAACACGAGTGGGGAAACTTACTTACTTACGCCTGTTACTCCTCGTGAAGGAGCATAAGCCACTCACCAGCATTCTCCATCCAACCCTGTCCTGGGCAATCCTTTCCAGCTCCGTCCAGTTGTAATTCATCCTTTTCACATCTGCTTCTATTATCTGACGTAATGTGTTCTTTGGCCTTCCTCTTTTTCACTTCCCTTCAGGGTTCCAAGTTAGGGCTTGCCTCGTGATGCAGTTTGACGATTTGCGTAATGTATGTCCTACCCATTTCCATCGTCTTTTCCTAATTTCTTCTTCAGATGGAAGTTGGTTTGTTCTCTCCCACAGAAGGCTGTTGTGCTGATCGTATCCAACCAATGGATGTTGAGTATCTTGCGTAGACAACTATTTATAAATACTTGTACTTTCTTGATTGTGGTTGTTGTAGTTCTCCAAGTTTCAGCTCCATACAGTAGGGACAATCGAATGTATTTCACACAAATTACAGGACTTGTTAATGAAATCTAACAACCATAAAGTAAATGCTTAATTTGTAAAATGTTCACCAATGTCTCAAAATGACTCAGACTTCATTGATTTCGCATTTTCATACACATTGCATCCTGTTTCCATTCTTTACCGTTCGATCCTCTTGTCACTCTGCTGCCAGACCTTCTATTCAAGATTAACATCATATACTACTCATGTAAATATAAGTAGCACACACCACACTACAACCATCATCAAGAAGGTACAAGTATTTATAAATAGTTGTCTACACAAGATAATCAACATCCATTGGTTGGATACGATCAGCAACAACAGCCTACAGTGGGAAAGAACAAATCAGCTTCCATCTGAAGAGGAAATTAGGAAAAGACTATGGAAATGGATTGGATATACATTACGCACATCACCAAACTGCATCACGAGGAAAGTCCTAATTCGGAATCATGAAAGGAAGCGGAAAATTGGGAGGTTAAAGAACACATTACGTCGGTAAATAGAAGCAGATATGAAAAGGATGAATAAGAACTGGAAAGAGATGGAAAGGATTGTCGAGGACAGAATTGTATAGAGAGTGCTGATGGGCGACCTATGCTCCTCCATGAGGAGTAACCGACATAAGTAAGTAAGTGTTATTGGACGTTTTATCATTCATTTATTCAGTTAGTGCTGAATATAAGCGCATGATTTTCACTGAAAATTTCATTTTGAATGTTAACTTTCATTGTGTTTGTTTTCTCATTCAGTAAATTGAGTTAAACTATATTGGTGTGTTCATAGAAAAGAAATATCGATAGATTTACATGATTAAAATGAATTCCCTAGTGAGAATCATGTTTTATATTTAATACTTACTCACTAAATGATAATGAAAAATACTACCATTTTACTGAACATAGAAAACATAGTGGATAAACCTCACATGAATTAATTAATAGTAGTTTGTGAATAATAGAAAAATACGGCGATACTTATTGCGTCAGATGGAAGTTTACAATTAGGACAATATGGAAATACTATAAGTCATTTTGAAGTTTCACACTATAAACTGACTGCGTTTAGGCAATATCATGAATTAACCGAAATTAGCAATCTAAATTAGTGGATATTAACTCAGAATGTTTGAAGACTAAGTGCTCGCTACATCTGAAAGTTCTCAGTTTTATCATGAATATACATTGCTGAAGTGTCCCATATTAAAACTACATAGCTATTCAATGAGATCATGAGTCAATTGAAGCTAGACCACCATGGAAAACATGGAAGCACTAGACAACCATTTCGTTCTATTATGGGACTCCTCAGCAGTGAGTTTCCACGATCCCGCCTCACGAGACTTGAACACAGGACCTGTCAGTCTCAGGCATGAACGCTCAAACTCTAGACCACTGAGCCGACCGGTATCCAATCATGTTAATGTCTAACTTCAACCAATCCATGAAATTGAGCGAAACATTCACCATTTTCTTCAATGAGTTACTATCTCACGACAAACCCTGTTGAACTCCACTGATCACGACTTCTCATTAGAACTCCCGGAAATACCTCTTTTAGCCAGTTACTATTGATCGTATGTTAATTATTATCAGAAGGGTTTTTGTGGATATTATAGTAATATTAATAGATGTGAATATGGATACGCACTGTTGAGGAGTCCCACAATAGAACAAAATGTCCATCCAATGCTTTGTGGTTTTCCATGGTAGTCTAGCTTCAATGAACTCATGATCTCAACTATTAAAATTACTAGAATATCTACAAAAAAAAAATCCCTTCTGAAGCTATTCAATCCTTTCATCAGATACAATCTATAATGAAAGTATTCCCAATTCAATAATCCTTAATAATAATAATAACATAAACCAATTACTTAATAAATAAACATTAAAAGTACATATGCTATAATTTCAAATGATGATTTATTTAATCAAACTTTCATATTTTCACTTATTCACCCTGTCTTAACAACTATCTAACTATCTAACTGAAATACAACAAAGTCACCCCTACCATCACCCCCCACCCCGTTTGAAAATAGGATTATGGTGGGGGGGGTGTTTTTTTTTTAAAAAAAAAGGAGAAACCACTATCAATAAACACATTTACATAGACGTAACAACATACATATCATTACAACTTTGCTTGATTTATTTTAAAAATGAATTCTGTTTAGCCTATTAATCATTCTAAGCAAGACATAAGAAAAAAATGACTGTATAATTTATATTTTGATAAACATTTTAATCCTTCATGAAGGGTAATAGGCATAAATAAACATTTAATGCCTTACAAGACTATGTCACATTCCATAAAAACAACATAAATATATGTGTAATGTGAGTCATACTACTTTTTTGTTTTGTTGTTCAAATATAATCTTTGTTGAAATTAGTTTTCAGTATGGGGGTTGTGGAGATTGTTAAGTTTTTGGTTGAGATCATGAATCAATTGATGTTAGACCACCGTTGGAAACCTGGAAGCACTGGACGGCCGTTTCGTCCTAGTATGGGACTCCTCAGCAGTGCGCATCCACGATCCCGCTCCCCGCGGGATTCGAACCCAGGACCTACTGGCTTCGCGCCTGAGCACTTAACCATTAGACCACTGAGCCGGCATCCAATGGTGTTAGTGTCCAACATGCTGAGGAGTCCCATACTAGGACGAAACGGCCGTCCAGTGCTTCCAGGTTTCCAACGGTGGTCTAACATCAATTGATTCATGATCTCAAAGAAATTAGTTTTATCATTAAAATGAATTAAACTTCTATGACATAAGCTAGTGACTATTTGAATTCAATAGCTAAGTAGATAATGTGATACTGTTTGAAGTGAACAGTACTAAGTTCAAGTTCCAAAGTGAATATCAACTCTGAGATGAAGGTACGAGTTGCAAAAAATAGGAAGAAACGAGCGTCTTGAATTCCACTGTTACACGCTAACTATTTTTCATAATTGATTGATCACTGGGTGGTATCAATGTCATGTATGTCAAGTCCTTCTTAGTGCAGATCCAATGCTATCGACCAAGTTGCAATGTGGCCACTAGTCTAGGTGACTCGACATTGTGTGCACTACGTTGAGATTAGATGGTGATTGGATGTCGTTAGTCAGTCAGTCAGCTACAACGTAGGACCAGGCACATATATACATCTCATTTACACAACAACAAGATGAACACCGGATTCATAAAAGTAGTTGATTCAGTGGTGGTAATATATAAAAGAAAGATTGCAATAAGGATATAGTACGAGAAGGAAGAATTAGTTCGTAGAAAGAAAGATATGAAGCAATTTTAATCTCTTAGTTTAAGGGAAGACGAAGAGTGTATACACCGACGTCATTGTGATCGATTCTGAGCCATGTCACACACAGTCTCCAACCATTGGTTACGATTGTCACGCGGACCCCAACCAAGTAGTCTGCATCTACTAACATGGCTCGGACTAGAAGTTAGTGACTTCAGGCACTGATGCCACATTTTGGTTTGGCCGCCCCTAACTTTCTTCCAACCATTTCCAGCACCGGTTAGCATTGGTTGGATGTAGTCAACAGGAAACCCTGGATCTAGGTTTCGTACCACTTGGCGCTCGTCAACAAGATTTACCTGTAATCTTGAGGGAACTGATTCTCCCTGACGGATTCGACCCCGTGTCACCTAGCTTCACAGTCAGAGACATTAACACTGGGCTATCTGGACTGCGACTGACCTCCTATAGGACTGAGATGTAATCACAATTGATTGATCAATGTCATGTGTGCCAGGCGGCACGCGATCGAATCCGTCAGAAAGTATCAGTTCCCTTAAGACTACGTGTACAACTTGTTAATAAGTACTAAGTAGCACGAAACCTAAACCCTGGGTTTCCTGTTGATTAGCTCCAACCACTATTTTACTATCGATCATTCAAAAAAAAATAAGGCTTATTTTCACACATTTTCAATGTGGTTATATATTTCAACAGCAACAACAACAACAACGACAACAACAACAAGAACGACAAATTGTTTATTTTAAATAAATAAATGTATGAATCATAAATGTTTCAATAAGTAAGATTATACCAAGCGTAAAAATGGAATTGTTACATAAGTTGTTTATTACTATTCGACTTTACATTATCCTCCTACATGGTATTTTTCAGTTATCCGTCTCTATTCAATTTATAGAGTAAACAATATAGTTTGTGATGACTAGACACAATGATATAGAAAGTGACAACATGTATGTGTGCGCATACACTTCTCTCTCTCTATGTGTGTGTGTGTGTTTGTTTGTTTGTTTTGTAAACGGTATTATTCATACTACGTGAGTAAGAGCGTGTTTTTGTTTTATAGGGCGGTTGTTTTCTACAGGATGGGGTTGCCGACTTTATATTGCCTAACCCTCCTCTCCTTTATGTGGGATTAAAACTGGTAACAGTCTTAGAACAGAGCTACAAGTGGAGTTACATGAGTAAGGGAGGGAAAATGAATTGGAAATTTAATTTTTTTTCCATAAGAAAACTGTTGCAGATCATGTATGTCTGTATAAGTAAAACTGACAAGCAATGTAAACACAATTAATCTATGTAGACTTTCCATTTCATATTTATGATAATCAAAATGTAACGTTTATTTGTCTGTCGTTGTTGTTGTTGTTGTTATTTTAAATACTCACGCCATCATGAATAGATTAGTAGAAATAATTTAATAAATAGTGTGTAACAAAACAATGACAAGCCCCAGAGTGAACATCAAATCTGAGATGCAGGTACATTCAGCTGACGAGTTTCAAATAGGACGAAACGCACGTCCTGGATTCTACTGTTAATCACTATCCATCCTTGTGAATTAAGGCTATATCGAGGCAATACGCACAGTATGCACATATACCAATAAGAAATTGATCAATTACAGTCTTAAACATCAATAGGAAGATTCAGACAAACAATTCCAAATGAATTTAAGCTTCATCTCATTGCGCAAACAAGTGGCTATCAGGACTCAGTAGCCAAGTGGATAACGCGATGACGTTTGAAGCGAACGATACTGAATTTGAGCCTCAGAGTGAACATCAACTCAGATTCAGGTACATCCAGCTGATGAGTCCTAAATAGGATGAAACACGCGTTCTGGATTCCACAACTAGCCACTATCCATTTTTGCATGTATTGTATGACAAGTTGAATACTCACTAAGATCACTTTTTGTATGTGCATACAGACGATGGCAGACAAATGATAACCTTATTTTACTTAAGCTTTATTCTAGTTAGTATTACTGATTATGGTATATCTACATAGGTTAGGAAACTGGTTAGCGTTTCGGAAATTGGAATTAATACCACTTAACAGCTATAGTTAGAGACAGTACTATTGAGTCATTTTAATCTCTGACTGAATTACTTAAAGATTAAGTGTTGAGGCTATAATTTATGGACAAACTTTGACTGACGCTAGACTGATCTTCAGTGTCCACTTAATAACCAAACCTGTGTGAGGAATTAGAATTATGATTTATAGTTGATGATTAAGCTTAAGAATTCGATTTCGGGTTTTCATCAAGGACTGACATCAGCTATAATGCCGAAATAGTATTTAGCCAGATGAGTGAATGAATTTCGCGCCAAAATCCGAGACCAAAACGAGCTTACAGGATTTCACTGTTAGACACAATCTATGAAAATATGTGTCAGAATGACTACGTCAAGGCAGTCAATACAGGGTATATGTATATATATATAACTTCATACCTGCTGAATAAGCTAGATACTGTTTGGTCTCATAAACTTAGTGAATAATATGTTGGGAATGTGAAATGAAAGGTAACGACTTCGAGATTCAATGCGAATATCAACACTTGAAAGCGAGTAACAACAAAATATGGTGTAATATGATGTCAAATATCTTATATTAATGATTGTATTTGTAATCTGATGGACAGAATTCTGTCATTACTAATATCTAAACAAACATAACCATAGTTATTTACTATTTGGTGATTAAATGATCTATTCTATTTGCACTCTTAATATTTAAAACAGTTGATAAGGACCTAACGAAATAATAGAGACACTTACTGTTGTTTACTTGTATCTTTCCATTGTTATTTAGGACTGTAATTGATCAGTCTCTTGTTGCATATGTGCATCCTAAGCGGACTGCCTCGATATTGCCTGAATTCACAAATACGTCGAAACACGCGTCCTGGATTCCACTGTTAGCCACTATCCATCTTTGCTTATGAAATAATATAGACTTGTAATATTCTATTCAAGTCGATTTTTCTGATTTAAGGTACTTTCTTTTGTGTGGGACCATTTGTATGAGACTCTTCAGCAGTGCGTAGCCTCGACCTCACGATCTCAAACCAAGTACCTTCGATATTGAGAGCGAACGTTTGAAACGTGGAACATTGACCAATTATCCAACTTTGACCAATCCATGACATTATTAAACCTTCATCCACTAGTTGCAGTGAATGTCTCACACTCTACACGAATTGAACTTCACTGGTCACAGCATTCCACTAGAACTTTAGGAGTTACATCTTGAAGCTAGTCACTAGTGAGTACATGATATGTTTATATGTATATATGATGCACATATTTCTGCAGTAAGATGGAAACTTAATACAATTCAAAGGTCATTTCCATCATAGACTAAGATAAAAAAAACAGATAATTTTTTTCAGTTTCAGTTTGGACAGGACAGGAGGTTAAATAGCCTTTTGATTGAGACCATGAATCAATTGATGTTAGACCACCGTTGGGAACCTGGAAGCACTGGACGGCCGTTTCGTCCTAGTATGTTACTCTTTAGCAGTGCGCATCCACGATCCCGCTCCCCGCGAGATTCGAACCCAGGACCTATCGGTCTCGCGCCAGGCGCTTAACCAACTAGACCACTGAGCCGGCATCCAATGATGTTAGTGTCCAACATCAACCAATCCACGAAATCGCGCGACGAGCTTCCATTGTACAGAGGTAGATACCTGTCTCCAGGTTTCCAACGGTGGTCTAAGATCAATTGATTCATGATCTCAGTCAAAAACTTAACAATCTCCACAACCCCTATACTGATAGACAGCCTTTGTTAATCTTGGCAATGATAGTCTCTCGACAGATAAAGGCTTAATCACGTGTTGAAGTAATGAATTCTTTTCGTTGATGATTCAATGGGAAAGTCAATATTCAGCTGACAAGTAATTTATTCTGGGCTTGTGAACTTTTTTTTTGCATTATCCTCATAAATTCTCTGTTTTGGAAGACAAAAAGAAAATGAGGGCATATCAAGTGTAAAATTATCACTTCAAATAACGTAGAAACCTACCACAATACATGAAATCGAATTCAGGACAACAATGTGCGGATTCGATCAAGCCGACTGTAAACACAATAACCTCACAGTAACTTTTGATGAGTATCACACTTCATATATGTATTGAATTACTTACATATATGCGTGTGGTAAATCATTTAAGCAAAATATACATATCTTTTGCTAATATACATCAATAACATATGATATATATATATATCTTCCGCTTTTGATTGACCCCTAAATCAGGTCAGTAGAACAGACAAACAAAAAAGAACTAGGCCAATGATGGGAAACAACATTGATATACTATTACTCTTTTATTAAGTTTGAAATATTCGACTGTATGATTCCTGGAAGAGGACAACAATGGAACTGTATATTCAAGTGTTTGCGTATTTATCTATCTGTTTGTGTGTCCATCGTGAGAGAGAGGGAGACGGATAGACTGGCAGAGAGATAGTTATTTAAGTAAAGGATTGAAGAGAAACTGACTTTACTCAAGATTCATACTACGACTATTGTTTTTATTATTATTATTATTATTATTATTATTTTCAACAAGATTAATGATTGTTTACAGAAAGGAAGTGTTAACAGTGAATGAATGGAGCGAGCAAATAAAGTAACATAAAAAAACCCAAACAAAACAAACGAATAAGAATTCATGTAAAACGAGGGAGGGGGAATAGTATGAAAGGTAATGGAAGAACCGCATGAGAATATTCAACTTACACTTAATCGTTTACGATGTAGATTTCATTGTCATTATCTTATCTCTTTTTCATATAAACATAATACATTTTTAGACATAGAAGACAATGTTTATATTCTTTCAAGTGTACTATAATCTTTTGTAGTCTGTATTCCCGTTTTCATGAATGACAGTTTTGACAGAAATGATGAATGATTTAGAGAAGAGAAGAAAAAACACTGGTTATTTGATAAACAAAACAAAAGATAAATAAATAGATGCCTTATTCCTAATATAAATGAGGAAGAAAAAGAAATCTTTGGAAATGTATTTATCTTCATAATCTTGTTGATTTATCATAGATTTATAGAGATTGTAGTCATTTTTTAATAGTTGAATTCATGAGTCAGTCTAAACTAGAGTACCGATGAAAACTTGAAGGCACTGAACGGTCATTTCAATCTAGTATGGTACTCTTAAGCAACGCGCATCCACGATTTCACATCGAAAGGACTCTAACTCAAAATCTTCAATCTCACGCGCCAACGCTTGATTTCTAGACTCATGAATTCAATCGTTATAATACTTCATTCTCTACAAATCCCCATTCTGATAATAATCGTCACATGCTCACTGATGACTAGTTTAGTAATGGATTTGTTGGAGTTCTAGTGGAGAATCCATCATCAGTGGAACTCATTTTGTGTCAGGTGAAGACAATGAGTAAAGTGTTGTGCAAGATGATGGATTGATTGAAGTTAGATATTAACACGGTTGTATGTCTGCTTACTGGTCTAGAGGTTAAGTGTTCACTTGCGAGACCGAAGAACCCGGGTCCGAGTCCCTCTGTAGGATTGTGGATGCTTATTATTGAGGAGTCCTATACATTCAGTGCTTCTAGGTTTTCGATGGTGGATTCAATTTGTTGAGTGAATAAATTCTATGGTAGTTGTGTGGATATATAGTTTACACTATATGCTCACTGAGTAGTAATTACCAGTGTAATGTTTGTCCAGTCATTTAGTGCTGCTAACCGATCCTAATGACTATATCTAAATGTGGTCAGTAGTTTAAGTGACCCGACATCGCGTGTATTATGTTTTGAAGGTAATCAGAGAGTAACTTTGAACCTAGATTTCAGGCTGGTTAGAATTCGCTAACAAGATCTACCAGTATTCTTGAGGGAAATTGTTCTCCCTGGGGGTATTTGACTTGATGTCATTCAGCTCCATAATCTGTGACGTGATGACTGAGCTTTTTGTGTCACTATTTACTGAGATATTTACAGTTGACAGATCAGTGAGTTGGAATCCCACAAGTAATATTAACTCCTTCAAGATGGTTCTCGCTGACATGTGTCAACTCGTATGAAACCTAGACCAAGTAGTGTTTTCTGTCTATTATCTCCAACCACCTAATATAAATCTAATATCAGATTACTGGAAGCAATTAGTAAAGAGCTCAGATTTTATACTAATTTTCATTCATTGCCAGAGTGAACTGGTTTGCTCTGTGAGAGTTTTAAATTAATGTTGTTTAATCTCACAGTTTCTCATGACACTACTGAACTATCCTGATCAGCGACTGATATTTCATAGAATTCTCTTTTGTGTAAACAAGAATAAGATATCATTGGATAAAGGGGATCCATTCCATTTTTTAAAAAACATCTCATTGGCTGTAAATAAGGCGAGACTATAATTTATGGATGAACCAACTAGGTATAAGATAACAGGTCTGGGATTTTTGAACGAAATTCATTCATCCATTTGGATAAATAGAGTTTTGGCATTATAGTTGATGACAGTTAGTGATGAAAACCCGAAATCTAATTCCTAACCGCAACCACCAACTATATATCATAATTATAATTTCTCACACACTAGTTTATAACCCTCATTTGATCCTGGTTATTAAGTTGACACTCTCAAGGTTACTTTATCGTCGGGCAAAGGTCGTCCATAAACTATAGTCTCACCGATAAGTGTTCTAGAGTAGGATAGAAGATCATAAGATCAGGAAGAAGTTTCAACTATTGTCCTATACCATTTTACTGTCACTATGATTTTAAGTTTTGTATTTAGAAGACCACTTTCAGCTTCACTCAGCAAAGCACTACAAAGGTTTGCTTCTGATTGTATTATTATTGTTATGACTACAGTATAAATAATGTTACAATTTCGAATCTGAGTTATATTTCTCCAACCCGTATATACTATTTAATGTATAGCTTAGAGTCCGAAGCTTCTACCAATGATACACTTCGAATGGCAAGATTAAGATTAAGTTGACACCAACACAATCTTAACTCCTATTAGTCCGCTGATTTTTGTACTTTCTTCTATACCCGGTCTTGAGTACAAATAAGAGAATAGAGCAACCAAGCTTTTGTTATTATGTTTCAGGCACTCAATACATCTAACTCAAACACTAGTGAGTTATGTATATGACAATAATTTAGAAAAACTAACTCTACTGTACGGAGCTGAAACTTGGAAAACTACTACAACCATCATCAAACATGTACAAGTATTTATAAATAGTTGTCTACGCAAGATAATCAACATCCATTGGTCGGATACGATCAGCAACAACAGCCTACTGTGGGAGAGAACAAACCAGCTTCCATCTGAAGAGGAAATTAGGAAAAGACGTTGGAAGTGGATAGGATATACATGAAGGAAATCGCCAAATTGCATCACGAAGCAAGCCCCAACCCGGAATCTTATAATTGTATAGTGAAAATATAAACAATAATACTTTCAAAGCTCCAATTTCCTTAATACTCCCTTTATTACAATAACTATCTGTAACTTAAGGAACTGTTCGCAGTTTATGTGAGGCATTGATAATAGAATGAATTTATCTTAATCAACAACTCGTATTCTTTGAATTTTATTCAAATTTATCTAAGGAAGAAGTTATATGAAGATTTCTTTATCTCCATTAAACTTAAGAACTTTCGATACATTTTGAAATCGAAC
Organism: Schistosoma mattheei; assembly: GCA_944470405.2. Lineage (NCBI taxonomy): Eukaryota > Metazoa > Platyhelminthes > Trematoda > Strigeidida > Schistosomatidae > Schistosoma > Schistosoma mattheei. The sequence goes on from OX103951.1 coordinate 4,420,988, forward strand.
GCTAACGCGTTATGGTCACTTCGCCGAGCGTTCAAATCATTTGACGAGGAAATGTCTCAAATTTTATATCCCACCTACGTAAGACCACATTTAGAGTACTGTATCCAAGCTGCTAGCCCATGTCTGGTAAAGGATACTAACTCACTTGAGCGTGTCCAGCCTGTGGGAACGAAATTAGTGAAGGGTCTTTCTAAACTCCCTTACGATGAGCGTTTAAAACGCCCAAACCTTTTCCCCTTGTCGTATCGTAGACACGAGGTGACCTTATACTGGCATTTCGTATCTTTAATTATGATCTGGGTGTTAATATGTCTTATTTTTTTGCTCCATCCAGCACTAATAATCTCCGAGGTCATAGCAAGGAGGTTCATAAACCGCGATCTAATAAACTTAAAGTGGGGTCCCGTTTTTCTCATCGAGTAGTCAATCATTGGAACGCCTTACCCGAACAAGTGGTATCAGCCCCATCAGTGAATACTTTCAAGGAGAAGCTGGAACTTCAGTGGAAAGCAGTGTGTCAGGATTAACACAGGTTCACTAACCTACTATTCTTATTACTGAAGACTGAAGTCCCTATAAGTCTTCAACTCTTGGAACTAGAGCAGAAAACAAAAGGTGAGAAGTATAGAATGAAGCTTTTTATTTCGAAGTTTAGTTAATGTATAGACAACTAATGTACTTCTATATGTAACTATGATATGTGGAATAATTAGTAACGAAATCGGTAAGTATCCTATTATCATGACATATTATCTATTTCTGAAATTCTTTCAAATAGTTATGAAGAACACGGACTGAACGAAACATATTCAAAACCTTTCTGATTTATGAATGCCCTTTTAAAAAGGATTATCAAGAGCTCCTATCAATCAACAATTCTTATTTTAGAAAGTTATCATCTAGACAACTGGATGAATGCTTCATTGATTATATTGAATGAAACAGTAAAACAAACTAATGATCTAATACTCTTTTCAGTTACTGAATGATTATCTAAATGTTAACAATCCATGATAGAAATGAATCTGTTACCGGTAGTAAAGGGTAAAAGATTTTAGACCAATTATTGACAACTTAAACATAAATAAATCCATGATAACTAATCACAATTGATTGATCACTGAGTGGCGATCAATATCATCCGTTTCTAGTCCTTATTAGTGCAGATTGAATGTTACCGACCATGTTGCAATGTGGCCACCAGTCTAGGTGACTCGACACTGCGTGCACTATATATTGAGATTAGACTGTGGTCGGAGGTAGCCGACAGGAAACCCTGAACCTGGGTTTCGGGCTACTTGGCACTCATCATTAAGGTGTACCTGTAATCTTGAGGGAACTGGTGCTCCCTGGCGGATTCAATCGCGTGTCACCCAGCTTCACAGTCAGAAATGTTACCACTAAGCTATCTGGGCTGCGACCGATCTCCTGTAGGACTGAAATGTAATCACAAGTGATTGATCACTGGGTGGTGATCAACGTCATGTGTCTAGTCCTTATTTAGTGCAGATCGAATGCTACTTGGTACTTACTGGCAAGTTGTACCTGTAATCTTGAGGGAATTAATGCTCTCTGACGGATTCGATCCTGTGCCACCTGACACATATGACATTGATCAATCAATTGTGAATACATCTCAGTCCTATAGGAGGTCAGTCGCCGCCCAGATAGTCCAGTGTTAACGTCTTCGACTGTGAAGCTAGGTGACACGGGATCGAATCCGTCAGAGAGCATTAATTCCCTCAAGATTACAGGTACATCTTGCTGATGAGTGCCAAGTAGCACGAAACCCAGGTTCAGGGTTTCCTGTCGGCTACCTCCGACCACCATCTAATGATAAGTAATATCACAATTCTGAAGACGTTTTACATTGTGATAAGTAAATGTTCACAAAATGTCTTTCGTTCACTTATTCATATATATTTTGTTAATGTTGGTACTTTAGTTAACAAATGCAGTATGTCATATTCTATATGATTGGTATGTTTTCGGTTAGTAGCTGTATTAAACAATTTTACGATCAGTAGTGAATAATCTACAACGTATAAAACATAGTAGAATCATCATAAGCTGAGATACAGTAAGATCATCTAAAGTTACTTACATTGGTGCCCTATCAAGTTGAATAATTTCTATACAAGTGTATGTAAATGATCGAATTCAGTAAATCTTTAGAGATAATCTAAATAAAGAATAATTATACATTTAACGCTGAAAGCTGTGATATATAGGGTCTATCAGAAAGGGGGGTTTAATGGATATTATAGTAATTTTCCCTTTTGATATTAATCAACATATGCTCACTAGTGACTGGCTAAAAGAGATATTTCCTGGAGTTCAAGTGAGAAGCAGTGACCAGTGGAGTTCAGCCAGGTCTGTTGTGAGATTGTAACTCACTGAAGAAAATGTTGAATGTGTCGCTCAATTTCATAGATTGGTTGAAGTTAGACACTAACACTGTTGGATGTCGGCCAGCTCAGCGGTCTAGAGTCTAAGCGTTCATGCGCGAGACTGATAGGTCGTCGGTTGGAATCTCGCGAGGTGGGGTCTTGGATGCTCACTGCTGAGTAGTCAGTCAGTCAGTAACAACGTAGGACTTCGTATGCACATACATACATCAGTTCAAATTGCTATACCACATTAGCACGCAGATACAATTGTCAATTAAAATCCCATAGTGGTAGAGGTTGTAAGAGTATAAGCAGTAATCGGAAACATTAGGGCTTGAAGATTTTATTCAAGATGTATCATACAGTGGAATAAATTTGGAAAGATAATAAGGGACATGAAGAATTCAGAAGATTAGAATTTGGGAGGACACAAAGAGTGGATTCACCTGTGCCATTGCAAACGATTTTGAGCCATATCATTCAACGTCTCTAACAATCGGTTTCTATAATCTCGTGGATCCCAACCAGGTAGTCTAGACCCACCAACAAGTCTCAGTTCACTTGTCAGTGACTTCATGGATTTATGCCATATTTTGGTCAGGCGGCCCCTAAATTTCTTCCAACCTAGCATACGTAACACACGCCCCAGCCATCTCAACCGATGAAGTTTCACTACTTCATCAATTGATTTGCCATCCTCACTTATTACACGTTTCCTAACAATTGCGTTAGTTACTCGGTGGTCCAAGGATATACGAGCAATGTTTCGAAGACACCTATGATTGAATACTAGTAATCTACAAGTATCCTCTACTCTTACCGGCCATGTTTCACTGCCATAAAGTAGGACGGAATGAACTGGTGCACAGTAAACCCGTCCTTTGGTTGGTAGACGGATATCTCGCCTAAGCCATAAATAATGCAAGTTGGCAAGAGCTAGTCGAGCTTTCTGTATCCGTGCTGAGATTTCGTCACACAACAGACCACAAGGGCTGATGAGACTCCCAAGATAAGTGAAGTGGTCGACACGCTCAACTACTTCACTCCCTATCATTAGTTCGGGTGTCGATCCAATCTAATTCTGAAGCACTTCTAAGGAGTCCCACAATAGGACGAAATGGCTGTTCAGTGCTTCCAGGTTTCCCATCGTGGTCTAACTTCAATTGACTCATGATCTCAACTATCAACTAAGTGTAATAATTTAAAATATTTGATACTTTAACAGTTCTTTAATTCAGTGCTCTCTTCACTAACAATTAAGAAAGCAAAGGAGTTAAATCATGATAAAACGATTAATTTAATCAGGTTTTCCGTGTATATTACGATACGCGATACATAGTCACAAAGAAATTAGAGAAGTAGAAATAGTGAAGGCCAACCAGAAAAGAGAAAAAGTTGTAGATTACCAACGTAGATGATCTATGCCGAATGATTGGGGGCATAATTAAGTTAGACAGGAATGGTGTGACCAATAGCTAACTTCAGGGTCACATATCTCAGTCAGCATCTAACGTGGATTACCCCTTCGTCGTATCAAGATACTATGACTGCTTTGAAGATTGTATAACACAAAGTACGTTATTTCAGAAATATATTAGTAAAAGTAGGTACAAAGGATAGGTTGCGACTACCATCGCATAGGCCAGTCCATGGCGTGCAATTAATTGATACAAGTTAGTTGTTCTTGGTCTTGATGGGGATCGATGAACTGTTCGACATTCAGTGTCCCAACTGACGGATAATTTGGCTAAGGCTCAGTGGCATTTCACTGGCCGTACAAGGTTATGTGAAAAATACGATTTGAAAAAAATTCTTTGTTTCCGTTACTAGTTAGACTCTAACATTTTTAACAAAAAGTGAGCTATTTCTGTGATCACCTTAGCAAAATAAAACCTAGAAAGTTTATTGTAACTTAAACTGATTATCATAACTTGTGAAATAATCTGGGAACCTTTCTAACGATCAGCCTTCAAGGTTGGCTGGGGTTTCGGTTTTCTTACCGAAACCGACCCTCTGACAAAAAATGTACATTCCTGTGAAGTTTCAAATGAGAGCATAACAGTTGTTGACTACACGTTTACCATACATAATTTTTAAGATTTTTGTCATGCATAATAATACATCAGCAATAGCTTACTGTGAAAGAGAATAAACCAGCTATCGGCTGTAGAGGAAATTAGGAAAAGACGTTGGAAGTGGATAGGATATACATTACAGAAATCGCCAAACTACATCACTAGACAAACGCTAAATTAGAATCTTGAAGGGAAACGGAAAAGAAGAAGATCAACGAACACATTGCGCCCAGAATCGGAAGCAGATATGAAAAGAATGAATGACAACTGGAAAGAACTGGAAAGGATTGCTTAGGACGGAGTTAGATGGAGAATGCTGGTGTTTGGCTTATGCTCCTCGATGAAGAGTAACCGGAGTAAGTAAGTATGATAGTACATTTATTCTTTTTCTTTATTTTTCTTCTACAAAATAATTAGTTACTACATTATTAGAAGAATACAACATAAATAATTAATTGTATTTTGTAGTTAGTGTTATGTCCTAGATTATAAACCCAGTATGTTCGAAATACATGATTCGTATCGTGGAGGTTGATGTTGACGTTCTGGACTCAACTATTAGGGCTGGGAGGATAAAGGACCAACAAGGATGTTAGACTGCTCATACTAGTCAAACATCATTGATTTCAACACAGTACACAAATTGAATAAGTTGTACTTCGATTGTCGAATAAATCACGTGATAATCAACCGGACTTAAAAACAATAACATTGTAATTGTTTTAATTGTGTATACTAACATATTTATCTAACATTTAAATATCTTAGTAGTTGAGAATATGAGTCAATTGAAGTTAGACCACCATGAAAAGCATGGAAGCACTAGACAGCCATTTCGTCCTATTATGGGACTCTTCAGTAGTGAGCATCCACGATCCCATTTCACGAGATTCCAACTCAGGAGTTATCAGTTTCGTGCGTGAACGCTTAACCACTAGACCATTGAGTTGGCCAGCTACCAATGGTGTTAATGGTCTAATTTCAACTAATATCTCTATATGATAAGTGAGATATGATACTATATTCAATCAATAATGAACATATACATCTACTCTTTTAGTTATACTTACGAGTAATTAAAAAGAGAGAGAATAAGAAAGTAAGCGAGAGAGCGAGAGAGCGGATAACTTGATAACAAGGGAAAATATTTTTTTCTTTAAAACAACTTTTCTCTCTCACTTGATATTGTTTTACTTGAATTTTCCCATTGATGTTTTTGGACTGAAATTGATCAGTCTCTTATTGGCATATGTGCATACTGTGCGTATGCCTCGATATTGCTACCAGGACTCAGTAGCTAAGTGGATAACGCGATGGCGTTTGAAACGAACGGTACTGAGTTCGAGTCCTAGAGTGAACATCAACTCTGAGATGCAGGTACATCCAGCTGACGAGTCCCAAACAGGACGAAACGTGCGTCCTGGATTCCACTGCTAGCCACTATCCATCTTTGCTTATAACTTTTCTCTCTGTTGCATTAATTCTATTTCTTTTATTTTTTTCTTTTTTCTTTCTTTTTTTTGATAAATAGTCGTTAATGTTATTGTTGTTAGTTCAATATGTCAATTGTTGTATAGGAATATTTTAAAATAGCAGGAAAAGGGAGTAAACTAGACAACAACAACACAGGTAACAGTAGACTATTTAGTCTTAGAATAATAAGAAAGGAAAACATTTTAACATCTGTCTCATAGAACATGATTCATACAGTGAAATGAAGTATAAAGTTATATTACAATAGACTGTTATAAGTGAAGATTTATAGGATCAGTTGAATGATTTCTTTATGGATGATTTGATCGTGAAGTTTTCATCATTCTTCATATGAATGATATTAGATAAACAGTACAAACTTCAGGTAGTTAATGAAGCGTTCAAATTTCTTTATAAATGAAGTAAACAATAATAGGTTAAAAGGGCGAGACTCTAATTGATGGACCACCTTTGAACGAATCTTCAGTGACTTTGAGAAATATTAGCCAATCAGCAAACAGTCAGTATAGAGTAAAAACATGTTATACAAAACCAAGGAAATAAAGTGAATACACTTCTTATACGTGGTTCAAAAATTTGTCAAGGTTAGAAAGAGGTTCAGAGGTTCTAAATTCGTAATGCATGCAGTAGAGGAAATCATCCATATGCCTCCATAATAGTCTATCTCTATGCCACGATAGGGTCGTAAGAACTCCTTTAGCTTCGACCACATAGCCTTGTAGTGTCAGTCATTATGTTAAGCCCATATACCTTATTCTAGCTTTCGGACATCCCATTCTATTCATTCTACTCGAGCCATACTTTGACCTTGCTATTTATTCGCTTATCAATCTAGACTGTTTTTATACGATCGTATATGTGTGTGCCTTTCTTATCCCATTAATCACATGTCTGTAGCTTTATTTTGTCTGACTATAAATATTGAGTAACGCTTGACTAAAATGGAATAGGCTTCTCAGCCATCCTCCCTGCGCGTCATTTTCTCTGTTCTATTACATTCACTCTACATACAAAATATATGTATTCACAAGGCCATTCTCGTTAATTGACTTATCTAATTCCGTTATTGACTAACGTGATTTAAGTCGACGATGATATACGAGAAAAGGCTATAACAATCATTTATACGATCTAAATAGGAGTCAGATCCATCGGGCTACAGCCTCAATATTGTTAAAGTGCACTCCTGTTGTTGAGTGCACAAAATGCTACTTTCGGATAACGACACGATGTACATAACCAAGCCTATGTAGGAGTCTGTATGCTCTCCAAACATCTGTACTTAATGTAGTACCCGGCTGAAGCCAGTGTTACTGGTGCTTTTATTATCCAGTTCGCGATAATTGTATGAAAGGCTTTCGCGTTAAAATCCGAGATCAATTATCTTATACTTGATTGATTCGTTCACAAATTATAGTCTTGCCGTCTTATTTGTTATAGCCGCTCAATTATCACATTTTGTACAAAATTCCCTGTGAACCGATCGTACGTTGGCATTAAGCACTGAAGTTGGGGCCGTAACCTTGAAATCCTTCAAACACCTCTGATTGGTTCGTCCATACATTAGAATATCACCGTTAAAAGTTAACAATAACTAATTAACTCATACGATGGACTACAGTGCAGAGTAGTGCATCGAGGACAGCTGACAAACGCATTCCAATTGAGGACCGGAGTCAGACAAGACTGTCTACTCTCTCCCTTCCTCTTCCTTATGGTTGTTGACTGGATTATGAAGACCTCGACATCTGAGGGAAAAAAAGAATACAGTGGAAAACTCAGAACCAATTAGACGATTTGGACTTTGCACATGACATAGCTCTACTATCGCATACACACGAACAAATGCAGATAAAGACAACTTATGTAGCAGAAGTTTCTGCATCAGTAGATCTCAACATACACAAAGGAAAATCCAAGATCCTCAAATATAACACAGATAACACCAATCGAAACAGTCACACTTGATGGCAAAACTCTGGAAGATGTGAAATCCTTCAAGTCATCGACGAACAAGGAGGATCTGATGCAGACGTAAAGGCAAGGATTGGCAAGCAAAAACACCTTCCTACAGTTGAAGAACAAATCGAATTCAAAACAATTGTCTACCGACCAATATCAAAGTCACACTATTCAATATGAACAATCAAGTCAGTCCTACTATACGGAGCTGAAACTTCCAGAACTGCTACAATCATCATCAAGAAGGTACAAGTATTTATAAATAATTGTCTACGCAAGATACTCAACATCCATTGATCGGATACGATCAGCAACAACAGCCTACAGTGGGAGAGAACAAATCAGCTTCCATCTGAAAGGAAATTAGGAAAAGACGTTGGAAGTGGATAAGTCATATATCATGCAAATCACCAAACGGCATCACAAGGCAAGTCCTAACTTGGAATCATGAAGGGAAACTGAAAAGGGGAAGGCCGAAAAACACATTGTATCGAGAATTGGAAACAAACATGAAAAGGATGAATAAGAACTGGAAGGAGCTGGAAATTGTGTAAAGACTTTAGAAGTGGATAGGTCATATATTACGCAAATCACCAAACTGCATCACGAAGCAAGCCCTAACTCGGAATTCTGAAGGGAAGCGGAAAAGTGGAAGGCCAAATAACACATTACGTCGGTAAATAGAAGCAAATATTAAAATGATGAATAAGAACTGGAAAGATCTGGAAAGGATTATCGAGGACAGAGTTGGATAGAGAGTGCTGGTGGGTGGCCTATGCTCCTTCACGAGGAGTAACAGGTGTAAGTAAAAGTAGTAAGACTGAGAATCAAAGATCACTTCATAATTTTTCAGTTATGTTTGATTGAAACTTTTCAGAATGATATATTCATAATATAAAAATAAGTTTGAATCAATAATGTTCTGACCCTGCAGAAAGCATTTTGCATTTGAACCACTAGGTTGAAACTGAACTATTCAAATGTTCAATCTACCTATTTGAAATACTCTCATTCGAATAAAATATATATCTCATATGTAGATATACTACTGATGAATAGTTCTAGGTGTAATTTTATGCCAAAGAAAAGTAATTAGAACTAGACATATCTACAATATTAATCTAAGAATATATCTAGATTGTGATTAACAGTAGTTAGCTGAAGGTACCTAAAGGTCCACTTGTCTTTATTTGTTTATCTTCAGTGATGCTAACTTCTGACGACAGGTGTAAAACTTGTTGTATAACTGAAAAGCTCACTTCTATGTAAAGTAAGCGTTGACGATGTTGCCCAAAATGACAATGAAAGCTCCACAATTCAATCAAATGATTCAGAAAACATAACACATTGAAACCATCCACAAGTGTCACAATTCAATATAGACCTATAAATAGATCATATTGTAAAAAAGAACTTTGTTGATTAATCTCGAGTCTACAAAACTTCAAGTTAATGTTTACTTAATTCATTTAATTATCAATGCTTGCAGAAGACTTAACAGTGAATATTTCTCATAATTAAGCTAACATACTACTTTAATATTAATATGGTGTGTACTACTGATGTCGACAGATATGAGTAGTATGTATCATTAATCGAAAATGAAATGTCTGGCAGCAGAAGGTCAAGAAGATCAAAGAAAAGTGAATGAGAACAATGAATGATTGATGTGGAAACAAAAGAACAATCAGGTCTAAGAAGGTTGATTGACATTTTGTAAATGAAGTATTTACTGTATGGTTCTCAGATTTTACTGAGATTTTACTGTCGTTTTCTGTTCAATTACATTCGATTGTTCCCACTTGAGTTCTCGTTCACTACAATGCTAACATATCACAATTCAAATACTAGCTATAATGTTAAAACGTCTGTTTTCTTTTTCTTCCTCTAGAAGTGATTAATTCTGAGGTTATCACTAGAAGATTAAAAATACACTATTGAATTAAGTTACATTTAGCTTCCATTATCTTCATAATAATGGGTTAAGGATTAGAACTTTTTTCTAGAATAAATGATATCCATTGATGAATACTTTCAAGAAGAAACTAGATTATTATATGTCGATCTGTTACACAACCTACCATGACAGAGAACAAACCAACTTTCAGCTAAGAAGGAAATTAGGAAAAGATGTCAGAGGTGGATAAGATATAGATTTTGAATATCATCAAACTGAATCATGAGGCAATCCCAAAATTGGAATCCTGAGAGGGAAAGGAACAGAGGAACATCAAAGAAAAACACCGCGTCAGTAATTGGGGTAAATATCAAAAGAATGAATAGGAATTGGACGCAACTACAATAGAGAGCTCAAGACTGAGTTCCGTGGAGATTCTTTATCAGCGGCCTGTGCTTCACGAGCGGTAATATAGGTGAGTAAGTAAGGCTTTGTGGTACACAATTTATTTACATCGTTCATATTGCAAATTCTGTCAATTCAATATTTGTCTCACATTCTGATCTATATGGCTATGCATATGGTCAATTTATTCATTTTAGTCGATATATTTGTATACAATTTTGGCGAGACTAAAATCCATGGGCGAACAAACCAGGTATGAAATAACAGATCTCGGATTTTGGTGCGAAATTCATTCATCCATTTGGATAAATAGAGTTTTGGCATTATAACTGATCTCAGTTCGTGATGAAAGTTTGTTTGACGTCCTGGTGATACGTACTATAGGACTGATCCCTCGAAGTACGATGAAAAACCGAAATCTAATCCCTAACCGCAACCATCAACTGTAAATCATAATTCTAATTCCTCACACAGGTTTATAACCCTCATTTTGGTCCTAGTAATTAGGTGGACACTCTTAAGGTCAGTCTAGCGTCAGTCAAATTTCGTCCATAAATCGTAGTCTTCCCATTCTCTTTTACTTATTGTTAAAAGTAATAAACATACTACTTTTAATTATGTTAGTAGCTAAATTATGTTAATGAAACTAATCAAACCACCATTTGATTTTCTGTCTTGCTGATTCCACGGCTTAATTGTGTAATAAACATAATTCACATGAAAAAGAATTAGGTAAATAAGTCCAGTCGCCTATAAATGAAGTGACATATGGATAGAAAGCATTCAAATATACAAAATAATATATTCCATTGTTTGCGTTGAAATCATTAAATCCCGATGCTATAATTACGCCTATCAAAGTTTTAATTTCAAGTATTATGGGTCATAAACTTCCTATTCTTGAGTGTTGTAATTTGTTGATTAGAAACGTTAAATCTTCAAACATAAATTGTGAATTCTTTATTACTGATTGTAGACCATCTATCATGGGTCTAGAAAATTTAAGAATGCTTCAAGGATAGCTTTCCTTATCGACCATTGAAGACGGTTCCAATAAAGTGATTGATAGATTGTTAACTAAGGAATCAAAGTGAAAAAACATCACTCACGACTTCAAAGTCCTCCGCCTTCTGATGCGCAAGCAAGAAGGTTCAAGACCTTGAAAACAATCATCAATTCTATTATTGCTGCAAAATTCAAAGACTCGGAGAGGAGAGTAGATAAAGTCTTTCAGCGCAGAATTACCAGTGTACACAAAAAAAATAATGATGAAATTGCTTTAACAAAATCCTCATCCAAGAACTGATTTTTCCACAATCTACGAAAGGTCTATTAGAAATAGTTGATAAATCTATGGGGTGAGACTATAGTTTATGAACGAATCATTCAGGTATAAGACAACAGGTCTCAGATTTTGGTGCGAAATTCATCCATCCATTTAATTAAATAGAGTTTTTGGCATTATAGTTGATATCAGTCCGTGATGAAAGCCCGAAATCTAATTTCTAACCTTAATCACCAACTGTAAATCATAATTCCAATTTCTCATACAGGTTTATAACCTTCATTTGATCCTGGTTATTAGGTGGACACTCTCAAGGTCAGTCTACGGTTGCTCAAAGGTCATCCATAAATTATAGTCCCATCTCCGTTATTAATTCTAATATCAATGAGTACATTTTAAATCATACAGAGTCTATACCTAATACACAACCAGATAGACACATATTGTAGAGCTAAGAATAAGACATACAACGTATTACAAGAATCCAGATGTTCATTTATGCTGTGACGGTTGTGGAATTTTCTACTAACTGATGATTCCTTTCTTACTAATTACAAATTTCAATTGTAATACATTCATTTATGTTCATCTAGTTCTACTTATCTTAAATTACACTAGTTCCCCGATTCTTAGTTAGTACAATACTAATTCGAATACTTCTAATTTGTTATGACAATCATATTACTATTGTTAGTTGTCTATATAAACTTTGCTAATAATTATAAATTGAACTGTTTTACTATGAATATATCACTCAGTTAATCTTCTATTAATCAATTTATGTTAAACTGTCAAATGATTAAATTTGTTCTCTGATAAACTTGTGCATGCCTATTATACATAACTATACTACATTATTTAAATGATTAGAAGAGATTTTCTACTCATCTATATTATAGAATTATAAGTAGAGATGGATAGTGGCTAGCAGTGAAATCCAGGACGCACATTTCGTCCTATTTTTGGGACTTGTCAATTAGATGAACCTATATCTTAGAGTTGATGTTCACTTTGGAATTCGAACCCAGTACCGTTCGCTTTAAACACTATCGCGTTATTCACTTAGCTACTAAGTCCTCATAGCCACTTTCTTATGCAATGAGGTAAAGTTTTAAATTCACTTGGTATTGTTTACTTGAATATTCCTATTGATATTTAGGATTGCACTTAATCAGTTTCTTATTGCAGTGCTTAACATCAATTGGAAAATTCAAGTAAACAATATCAAGTAGATTTATATTATACAATGTTTATATAACTATTAGTCTTAATTGATGTCATGAATGCTTACCGCTGGAGAGTTCCATACTACTGGAACTCCAGCAGCTATTCAGTGACTCCCAATTTTCAATAAGACTGTAAATGAAATCAACCTGTGTTGATTACTAGCCTAAACAACAATGAATAAATTGTGTTATGATCTTTATGTAAAACATACTACTAATAAGAAAATTATTAGTATGTACAACCACATGTGAAAATATTTAGAATGTTCACGTGTGTGTATCCATGTGAATGAATGCACGTATACATACACTCACACAATATGTATATATATGAGTTGAACTGAGAATTACATCCGATATCTAAACTCATTTAATTGAATTGAAAATGCTATGAAAGAAGACTTGAAATCAACCCAGAGGAATTATGCATAATTGTAAGCACAATATTTTTCATATGTATATCTATTTGTATGAAGGTATATTGAACAAGTTGTTATCATCGAATCTATAATCATTGACATACTAAATATCATTAGAATGCATGAATTAGTTGACTGGAGGTAGTTTATAGAACATCTTGAATCTAGGTTTCGTACTACTTAGGAATTATCAGAAAGTTGGGTCTGTAATCTTGAAGGAGATAGCGCTTCCTGGCGGATCTGATCTCGTTTCGCTCCCCCGAGCTTCACAGTCTGAGATGTTAATGAGATGTTATTGAAGCTTCAACTGACCTCCTGTAGGACTAGGATGTACTTACAATTGGACGAATCACTCAATTGTAACCAGTGTCATATTTATTGTTTCCTCTAACTGTATATCGAATTCTGTTGATCAGATTTGTATATCACTAGTTTAAATGACCTGACATCTTATGCATCATCTCTGCATTACAACTCAATCGACAGAATTCGATCACCACCAGGAAACTAGACATACATAACACTGATCTATATTTAGTGATCAAAATATTTCTTAGAAGAGATATTCTCTGATCAGTAAATTATGTTGTTATCTTGACTAGAGCTAAAGATTAAATAAACATGACACTGATCAACGTTTATCAGTCAATCAATACGAATATTACATTTCGACAACAACAAAACACACCAGTAGTAATGACCAGAATAGTTCTACATTGATGTCTCTAGTTATGACACTGGATTACATGCGTTCGAATTCGATAAGATGCATAATTTGTTTCAAGATTCCAAATATTCCTACCCTGATAGATGATAGATCGTACAAAACCTAGATAAAATAGGTCTTGGTGGTGACTGTCAACAACCACCTTAACATCTATAAATTGCCAATATATATATAAATAACTTATGAAAGTAAGTTTACTCCAGTTATTACTCTCAAATTATAACCACCTATGCTCGACTGCCTTATATATGAAGTCCAGCGGTGATGAAATCATAATTAAACGCTTTATATTCAACTAATAATGAAGGTTTAGGCTAAGTGTAGTATCAACAAAGCTCTATTCAAAATTGCACAATTTTAATAGATCATCTAAACATCGATGAGAAAACCCTGAAGTTATTGATTTCAAATACACAGATAACCTAATTCTCTTTCAGTTTACGTTAACATCCATGTAGATTTATTGAACAAAGTTCTATCCTATAGGTTACATTATAAAATGACTTCACTTGGAAAATAAAAGAAAACGACTAAGCACTGGAAACTTATTTTGTCATAGTATGGTACTTCTAAACAATTGTTCATGTACCATCATATAGAGGATTAAATTCAGAGTCTCTAGGCATCTCGGAGAATTTGTAACCATTAGACCATTAAATCTTAGTTTTCAATGATTTTCTAGAATCATTTTGTCATCTAAACTACAAAATTTAACAATCACCTCCAACCTTTTTACTCTCACAAGACACTATGCTTCAGAAGTTTTGATGAGTAAGACAAAATAAAGGAATTGTCATTGCTATCCTGTCATTATTTTGATATGGATAATGCTAATTGGTTGATTCTGTAAACTTCTCAATATTATTATTTGTTGTTTTGGAGTAACCTTTAGAGAGAACAGTAATTCATCCCCCGGACCAATAACGCGTAAACCCGTATGAGCAGTCTAGGGTCCTTATCAATTCTTCTTCCTGCCTAGCCCCGCCTGTTAAAGTTCAGAACACCAATCTCAGCCTCCTCCATATGTCATGTATTTGAAACATATCGGGTTTATATACCGATCAGACGGACCACACCGTACCATCAAATAGGAAACAACATTTGTACAAGATCAAACCAAAAGTGTCTGTGAATGTGAGAGGTAGTAATTGATAGACTGGGTATAACTCAAGAATGGTAAATCGTATAATAATAGTTCATAGGTCAAAATAAAGCTCATAATAAGAGGAATATGAATATGCATAGTTTAGTTACTTAATAATTACACAATAGAAATATACGCACAGTATTGGTCTATAAATGGATTCCAAAAGTTACCATTCATTATTCTCGTCGGAATATAACGACTGCTAAGATGATCTTTTTAAAGTTAATTATAAAATGTATGTCACATTACATGTACTATGTTCACAGTTCACTTAATATAAAGAATCATATATCTGTATTCTAAGCTCTGTGACACAACCATACTTAGGGAGTTGTCTGTTTAAACATCGACAAGTAAAGTAGGGTTCTAACTTGTGACTTATCGGAATTATCACTTGTTTTCATATGATCATCAGAAATAATTAGTTTCAGTAATGTAAGCTAGTAATTTTGCAGAACTGTCTTATTTGTACTCAACTCGTCACCTAATGATCTGTATCGACGAAGTCAAAGAGAACACCGTGAGAATCATTGCACTTATTGTATTTGAAATTGCAATCAGCTGAGGAACTAGGTAAAAAAAGGAGCATCAACCAGTGCAAACACTACAGTTTATTTATATCCTTAGTGATGTTTTAAATAAAACTTAACTCCAAGGTACGTCACTTCAGATATCATTGTATATCCATTAAGGTTATGAACTAAAATAGCTGCCACAACCAACATCAATCAGTTATTTACTCATAAAAAAACCATACAATCTACTTCAAATAAACAACGTTCCACATTGTTACACTTCAAGTTAGCACTTAGACAGTTGATTTATAAAATGATTATCAAGGGAGTTGAGATAACTGTAGTATTAATAATAGTAATGAAAGAAAACTAGAAATTATATGGATCAATACTAGAACTTAAGATATTATGACGGTGAGGACATCCTCAGAATGAACTCAAGGAAGCTCTAAGAATCTAAAAAAAAACTCGAATATATTCCATTCAATCTTCTTTTGGAAGAACATTCCCAAATCTTGAATACATACTAAAACCACTGTATGCAGATTGGATAACTGTAATGTTGATTTCATTTTTACCCAAAGTTTTTAAATATCTGAGAACTTTGTACTATATATTCACACTGTTTAGAATAACATTCCTTCTTACTTATCTTCTGTTTTCTAACTTTTAACCTGGAGGATTTTAGCATTCAAGTGATCAAGTAATACGTGGTGTAGCAAGAATCTAAGCTCGAGAAATAACACTAGCAAAGCATAAAATGAATTCATCTCTAGCATTATGAACCATTTCAAGTTATATTACATAACATATCCATATATTAAGATTTGTTTAACAGAGCTGATTCGTAGATAATTCAATGCTAATGATGAACTGATTCTCATATTTGATATTTTATAATATAACACGACTGTTCACTTGATATAATTTACTTGAATCTTTTCATTGATGTTTAGCACTGCAGTTGATCAGTCTCTTATTGGCATATGTGTATACTGTGCGTATTACGTCGATATTATCTTAATTCACAAGCATTCTAAACAAAGATGGATAGTGGATAGCAGTGAAATCCAGGACACGTATTTCGTCCTATTTGAGACTCATCAGCTAGATGTACCTGCATCTCAGAGTTGATGTTCACTCAGGGACTTGAACCCAGTAACTTTTGCTTAAAATGCCATCACGTTATCCACTTAGCTACTGAGTCGTTATAGCCAATCATTGTGCAATGAGGTGAAGTTTAAATTCACTTGGTATTGTTTGCTTGAATCTCCTCATTGATGTTTAGCACTGCAATTGATCAGTTTCTTATTGGCATATATGTATACTGTGCGTATTACCTCGATATTTCCTCAATTCACAAGCATTATAAGCAAATATGGATAGTGGCTAGCAGTGAAACTCAGGACACGTATTTCGTCCTATTTGAGACTCATCAGCTAGATATACCTACATCTCAAAGTTGATATCACAATTCGGAATTCGAATCCAGTAGTATTCACTTCAAACACTATCACGTTATCCACTTAACTACTAAGTCCTTATAGCCACTTACTTATATAATGAGATAAAGTTTTAACTTCACTTAATATAACTGTTATTGATCATTTATTTAGATTTTCTTATCTTTCATTAAACTTTATACCCAAAGGTTACCATACTAAATCAATTCATTATCGAAATATTAAAAAATTCAATAGAATCATTTCCATTTTTCTATTTGGCATCATAATTGGTTGGTGGAGTCATAGTCAATCTGAAGAGAAATTTCAACCAAATAATGATCCAAGAAAAAATAATTTTATATTTATTGGTGGACATGAAAGTAGCGGTAAGTGATGATTGTACTGAGTCCGCCCCCCCTCCACTTTTTTATTTTTTGTTGTATACAGTTTATATTGATTGGTGATTTGTTGTTGGAGAATGCTGGTCGGCGGCCTATGCTCCATTGGAAGTAACAGGCGTAAGTAAGTAAGTAATTAGGTGATTTTTTGTAACGTGTGGAGTGTAGGTTAGATGCGCAGCGTTTTATTGATCGATTCAGTGACACGTAAACACGAAATGAACGACCTAGGGTCCCGATTGGCCCTGCTCCGCTGTCTAGCCCAGCCAGTTGAGTCCAGAACGCAAGTCTTAGCCTCTGCGCATTTAACCTGCACTCCACACGTTACAACATGATTGAGATCCAATCTATCAATGATTAATTTTCAGGGAATACTTAGTTACAAATATATATATTCTTTTACTATAATGATACTAATTAATTGTTTCCTCTAATAATGAGTTGATGATGAGATTATAATTTATGGAAGATATTTGAGTAACCTTGAAAATGTCCACCTAGTAACTAAGATTAAAGGTGATAAAGTAGTATGAGAAATTAGAATTATGATTTCCAGTTGATGATTAGGGTTAAAAAGTCGATTTAGGGTTTTTTTTTTTTATTATTATCAAAAATTGATATCAGCTATAATATCGATGTTAACCCTGGGGAAATTATTTAATAACAGTGATCTTGAAATATGGTTACTGTTAGATGTACAGTCTACAAATAAACATCAAACATACTTATCGTTATGTTATAATGTATGACAGTAACAGCATTAAAGGCACCTTTTTTCACATTTCCAAACATACTGATTTGAATTAGTATGCTCAGTAAAAACAGGCAGCTCTACTTACTAAACTGATCTGTTTCATTACATGTTTCAAGCACTATACTTATTGTATAGTATAATTCTATCGACTAAACTGAATTATACAACAACCAAGAATACTAAACTAAACAGGTGTCATAATTATTGTTTCTTTAGTACAGACATGTTACTCAAAATAGTTAAATATACATAATTAAGCCGATTAACTCAAAACACGAACTATAGGCCAGTCAAACTTAACTAACAGAAGACAAAGGATAATGTTTTGAGACTGAAGACAAAAGACACTTGCTCATAGAAACATGGTTTACAGCACAACAACTATTTTTTTTCCAGTATCATTATTCACTGATAGTGACGATGTGAATAAACTTACTATGACTTGGGATATCATTCCAGCACACGATGAACGTACAGTGTAACATAGTCAGACGTGGCGAATAAAAATTACAACCAGAGCGAAATTCATAGCATAATCTAATTATTTAATAAAAAAATATATTATAACATGACAAATTTTATGATTACATGAATGTAGACATGATTGTTATTACACGGGGCGATACATTAGGTTTATGTGGAAACGTTGCGTATAAATCCACCAGTATTTAGTCAGATGAGTGAATGAATTACGCGCTAAAATCCAAGACCTATTATCTTAAATCTGATTGGTTCACCGAGTTCACTGATACCCAAAAAACTATTACTCACTAAGTATATTAATATGAATTAGCTTACATAACTTCTTTCTATCCATATGTTAGCTGATTTGAATAAGAGAAAAGTTAGGTAATTTACTTTGTCTCTCATATAACTCAAAGGTTACATCGGATTATATACATTGAGTACAAGATCATAAAGTACTAAAAATAAGGAATGACAATCTACGCAAAACTAGAGTAACTGTGGTACATAAATAATAATCTGTAATTAATGAACATTTAAAGATTTACAGTGTCATTTGGAAATGGATAGGACATACATTGAAGAAGTCATCAAACTGTATCACGAGGCAAGTCCTAACTTGGAATCCTGAATGGAAGCGGAAAAGAGGAAGGCCGAAGAACACACTACATCGGGAAACAGAAGCAGATATGAGAACTATGAATAACAATTGGAAGAGCTGGAAAGGATTGTCCAGGATAGGGTTGGATAGAGAGTGTTGGTGGGCGGCCTATGTTCTTCCACGAGGAGTAACAGGCACTAAGAATAAGTGTCGGTTACTATGTTAAGCCCGTATAACTTATTCTAGTTTCCGAACTGGCCAATTTATTCATCCTTTTTGAGTCACATTTTGACCTTTTTAATCATTCGCTCATCAACCTTGACTGATTTTATACGAGGGCATATGTGTGTGTGTATATATCTTATCTTACTCATCACATGTCTGTAGATTATTTTTGTGTGACTATGAATATTGATGAACGATTGATTAAGTCGAGTTGGCATACCCGCCATCTCCACTGGGTGTCATTTCGCTTCACTCTCTTTTCTTCGCTTTCATCGCTTCGTCCCTCTGATTGTTTGTTCAGATCAATGAATGTACAAAATATATGTATTCGAAAATCCCTTCTCATAACTGACTTATTTAAAATAGAAGATAATAATTATACAAGATCAAGCCAAAAGTGACTGTGAGTATAGAAGACTGCAATTAGTAAATTGGGAACAAATTAGGATACATATGTATATTAACAGTTTATAAATAATTCTCGGGAGTTACTAATAGTTTAATCTTGTTCGAACACGCCAAAGTGTTTGTGAATAGTCGTTTTGTGCCAATTTCAAAAAAGTCTCTTCAACAGGGTATACGAACAAATTACCCTAGGAGCTAAATTCAATCCCTTCAGACTTTTCACTGAATTAAAATCGAATGATTTGCATTCCTAATTTCATTCAGTATGTGATGACGTTTGACAATCACCAGTGTACACAAATGATTAACTTCGAAATGAATTATTTAGATTCTAATGAAAAATAATCTGTATAAGCGTGTACGCTTAGACACATGTGATAGACTATGCATATATCTCTCTCTAGATTAAATGCTGCTCGATGAATCATTGTCTTCCCCATGTGTAATGTACTCGAATCCTATTATTAGGTTTTTTGATTGAGTTTTGTTCTCTGAGCTGGATGGTTTGGTCGTGGAACTTTCATCGTTCTTCTGAACGACTTCTATCTGAAGTTTGTGCTGTAGACGTTCAGAAGAACGATGAAAGCTCCACGGCCAAACCATCCAGCTCAGAGGACAAAATTCCATCGAAATCATCCACCTGAGCTACAAATCTTCTCCACCACCTATTATTAGCCTTTGGTTTGTCTAGCTGAGCTTTATTCGACTTGATTATAAATTCACCTCTGTATTTGCTCGTATACACACATTCGCTTCTCTGCTACAAATTCGCTCGATCTGCTTGTAGATTTGTTATCCGTGCTATCCGCTAATAAACTGTAGTCGCCACTTATTATTGCTTTATGAGTTCAAGCAGCGTTTGGATTTATATAAAAACGGTTATCGAGGTGATTGATTAACGAAACTAAGCCACCATAAGACTTGACTAGATTCATTAATTATGCAATACTCTTACTGTTAGTTATTTGTAAAATGGGAATTTTCTTGTAATTTTACTGAGAATTTTGGTCTATACGCAAATATATGTCATTGAGTAAAGCGAGTATTATTATTAAATCTTCACAGATTAAAATAAACTCTTTAGCTGTTCTATGACATTCTCTGTTATATCCCGATGAGAATAATGAATGCTAAATGTTGGAATCTATTTCTGAATTATTACTATACATATTTACTAATTGTGTAATTGTTAAGTAACTAAACTATTCACATTCGTGTTCCTCTTATTATGAGCTTCATCTTGATCTATAAACTATTATTATACGATTTACCATTCTTGAGTTATGCTAAGCCTATTAATTACAGTCTCCCACATTCACAGACACTTTTGGCTAGATCTTGTACAAATGTTGTTTCCTATTTGATGGTAAGATGTGGTCTGTTTGGTTTGTATCTAAACCCAGTATGTTTCAAATACATGATTCATATCTCGGAGGCTGAGATTGATGTTCAGGACTCTAACAGGCAGTTCTAGGCGAGAAACAGGACTGACAAGGACTCTAGGCTGCTCATACGGGCTTACGCGTTATTGGTCCGGTGGATAAATCACTGTTCTTTAATTGTCGGTATCAGCACGTTGTACATTAATAGGACACACGACACAAGTTATTACACTTTCCACACAGTTTCAAACATATAAACTAATAATTCTAGCTTGATTAAAAATTTTTGAACGATCTTCATATGTTTGAAGTCTATCAACAAGAAGCTCTAGATTTAAGGCTTTTTGCTAGTTGTTACTCTTCAACTAGACTTACTTTGTTATCTTGAAAGAATGAATGTTGTGGTTCCTAAAGCTGCCATATAGTTTCACAGACAGTATTATTGAAGAGTAATCAACAGTATTCTGTTCGTACTAAAGACTAGACAATTGTCAGATTGATTAATACAGTATGCTAGTTAACCAGTGTTTTGATGCTAACAAGTTTGGCGAGACTGTAATTTATGGACGAACCAGTCAGGTATAAAACATCAGGTCTCGGATTTCGGCAAGAAATCCACCTATCCATTTGGCTAAATAGAGTTTTGGCATTATAGCTGATGTCAGTCCGTAATGAAAAACCTAAATGTAATTCATAACTCTAACTATCAACTGTAAATCATAATTCTAATTCCTCGCACTGGTTTATAACCCCATTTGGTCCTAGTTATTAAGTGAAAACTCAAAGTCTTTTTAGCGTCACGCAAAGGTCGTCCAGAAATTATAGTCTCACCACAATTTTTTTTTTAAAAAATATACTCATTAAAGTATAGTCAATCGTTTGGAAGACAAAAAAATGTACTTCAGTTGATATGATGAACAAGGTGATAGCTGATCGTGGCACTAGTGACATACGAAACTTGTATTTTGATATTTTGTGACCTAATGTAAGTCACTTTTCCAGAGTAAATAAATAATCGGATTAAATTGACATAAGTTTAAATTCGGTTATTTAATTACCCTGAAGAAGTAGTTTACATTAAGTCACGAAACATCAGAAATACTATTTTGCTACTGATTTGAGTGTAACAGGAAAATGTATTCATGATTAACTTTCTACCCAATACTTAATTTATTTGAAACTACCAAGTATTGTTTAGTTTAATCTATACAAATCTGACCATTAATTCGTGTAGATAAAAAAATTATGCACAAATTAGTGTATTCAGCTATTTATTCGGATTTATGTTCGGTGTCAAATAAATCAGTGCACATCCACGATCCCGCCCCGTCGATGCGCACGGCTGAGGAATCCCATACTAGGACGAAACAGCCGTTCAGTGCTTCCAGGTTTTCTAGGGTGATCTAGTTTCAACTAACTTATGAACTCAACTATTAAATTACAATATTATCCACAAAAACCTCTTTCTGATAATAAATTCTCATCGAATAACTTCGTGTTCTTGTTTGTATTGTGCGAGTAGTAGTCAATACCAGTTATCTACTGTTATAACAAATGTTGCTATGATTCAAAGACTATGTAATATAGATCACAATTGATTGATCTCTGGGTAGTGATCAATGTCATGCTTGTCTAGTCCTTATTAGTGCAGATCGAATGCTATCAATCATGTTGCAATGTGACCACCAGTCTAGGTGACTCGACACTGATTACATTTCAGTCCTACACGAGGTCGGTCGCGGCTAGGATAGCTCAGTGGTAATATCTCTGACTGTGAAGCTAGGTGACACGGAATCGAATCCGTCAGGGAGCACCGGTTCCCTCAGGATTACAGGTACACCTTGTTGACGAGTGCCAAGTAGCATGAAACCCGGGTTCAGGGTTTCCTATCGACTACCTCCAACCACCATCTAATTTAACTATGTAATATAGATCTCTATCTCTACCAATTATCATTTTCTGGGAATCGAATGGAGGAGGTTCCTAATTCCCAATGTGCAACTGTAGTGAACAGAACATGGGTGGATACAATCGGATGTATTTAACACAAATTATAGGACTTGTTAATAGAATCTAACAATCTTTTAGTAAATATGTAATTTGCAAAATGTTCATCAATTGTCTCAAAATGACTCAGACTTCATTGTTCTTGCATTTTCATACAAATTGCATTCTGTTTCCATTCTTTACTATTCGATTCTCTTGTGTAATTACAATTGATTGATCACTGGGTGGTGATCAATATCTTGCTTGTCTAGTCCTTATTAGTACAGATCGAATGCTATCGATCATGTTGCAATGTGGCCACCAGTCTAGGCGACTCGACACTGCGGGCACTATGTATTGACTACCTCCAACCACCATCTAAATCCTCTTGTGTCTTTGCTGCCAGACATTCAGTTCACGATTAACATCATATACTACTTATGCCAATATAAGTAGCACACACCACACAACAATCCTTGTAATTACAACAACAATTTATACTATATTATAATAATACCAATTTATTAGTATTCATAACTTAACGATGAAGAATCCAGTGAACTTATTATATTCTATGAAGATTGTTTTCAAGAAAGATTTATCCAATAAATAGTTCTCAAATTTCTTTTCATACCTACATCTATACATACATACTAATGAAGTTACATTTGAAATGATTCCTTCATATAATGTATCATGAATAGTGAAACAAATCAGTCAAATATATCATAGTTTATGTCATTCTGACAATATGAAATTGACAAATTGAAAGGCGTATATTTTTTTAAAATTTAAATATCATTTCTCATGATGTTCATTATTGTTACTAAGATACAATTAAATTTCATTCAAGAACAAAAAAAAAAGAAGAAGAGAAAATGAAAAGAGGAAAGTTTATTGATTCATTTAAACAATATCGATTGATCAACTAGAAAAAAAAAAAAAAAAAAAACAATGACAGTGATTACATCATATTTGTATTGACAATTTTAATTTGGTAATCTGAATTTTCAAAATCAGAAATTTACTCAAAGATGGATAGTGACTAGTAATGGAATCTAGAACATACGTTTCGTCCTATTTAGGATTTGTCAGCTGGATATACCTATATCTTGGAGGTCATGTTCATTGTAGGATTCGAACCCAATACCATACGTTCCAAACACTATCATATTATCCACTTAGCTACTGAATCCTATATTTTTGCTTAAAATCATTGTGATTTATGTCGCTATCGAAGCAATCCTCACAGGATCCACATATGCCAACAAGAAACTGATCAATTTCAGTTCTAAATAACAATGGGAAGATATAAGTGAATTTAATAAGTTTACTGTTTATCAATAACATACAGAATAGAAGTTGTTATTGTTTAGACTAGAGGATAGTTATGGAAAAAAACAAGAAAGGGTGAGACTATAATTTATGGATGAATTCTGAGAGATTTGAATTGATTTTAAGAAAATTCACTTACTTACTAAGGTCAAAAGATGGTTATAAATTAGTATGAATATTTTGAGTTAAAAGTAAGGAGTCTTCTTTTCGGAAATTTAAAACAATTAGTCTTCATCCTTCCCAAGAACAAATGCCAACGAACTGGAAAGAAGGATGCATCACGTCAGTATCGGTCGTGCACAGACCATATCGCCACACTACGGATCATCGTTGAACAATCAGTTGGGTGGAATTTGTCACTATACATCAACTTCGTTAACTATGAGAAAGAGTTTGACAGTTCGAATAGGAGAACATTATGAGAGCTTCTTCGACAGTATGAAGTGATTAGATGAGAAGGTCGTCAACATCATACGGAATTCATACGACGGACTACACTACAAAGTCGTACATGGAGAACAGCTGGCAGACGCATTTCAAGTGAGGACCAGAGTCAGACAACGATGCTTACTCTCTCTCTTCCTCTATCTTCTGGTGGTTGACTGGATTATGAAGACCTCGACATCAAACGGGAAGCACGGAATAAAATTAACAGCTCCGAATCAATTAGAAGATTAGAACTTCTCAGATGACATGGCCCTTCTATCCCATACACACGAACAAATGCAGATCAAAACAACTAGTGTAGCAGTAGCTTCTGCATCAGTAGACTCAACATACACAAGGGAAAAACAAGATCCTCAAATAAAACACAGAAAACACCAACTAAACTAATCACAATTGATGGAGAAACTCTGGAAGAGGCGGAAACTTTCACGTACCTGGACAGCATCACCGTGAAGAAAGAACATCTGATGCACACATAAAGGCAAGGATTGGAAAAACAAGGACACCATTCCTACAATTGAAGAACATATGGAACTCAAAATACCTGTCTATCGACCAATATCAAAGTGAGAATCTCTGATACGAACATCATGATAGTTCTGTTGTACGGAGCTGAAACTTGAAGAACTACCACAACCAACACCAAAACAGTACAAGTATTTATGAACAATTGTCTACGCAAGATAATCAATGTCCGTCGGCCGTATACCATCAACAACAGCCTACTGTGGGAGAGAACAAACCAGCATATAGCTGAAGTGGAAATTAGGAAGAGACGTTGGAAGTGGATAGGACATACGTTGAGTAAAATCATCAAAATACACCACGAGGTAAGCACTAACTTGGAATCCTGAAGGGAAGCGGAAAAGAAGAAGGCCGAAAAACAGTGCATGAGAATCGGAAGCAAACATGAAAAGTACGAATAGCAACTGGAAAGTCCTCCCAGTACAGGCTTGGATGGAGAGTGCTTGTGGGCGGTCTACTCTCCTCCACCAGGGGTAACACACGTAAGTAACCCCTCCCAAAAAGGAGATAAAAATATTAAACCAGTAGATATATCATTATGAATAAACGTTTTATTGTTCTTGCTATTGATATTGGGGATCAAACTTTTTATCAGTCTTTGTTGGTGTATGTGATTCCTGTGTTCATTGTCTAGATATGAGCATTACATCATAAGTTTTATAGAAAAGATGGATCGCGGTTAACAGTGGAATACAGGAAGCACGTCTCTAGCTGTCTAGGACTCATCAGCAGGATATGTATGCACCCCAGTGGTAATATCCACACTGATACTCGTCTTCAGCTTTAAATATCTAACGAGTTTTTCACTAAGCCATTAAGCTCAGATAGCTATGAACTTAATCAACAATTATAAAGTAATATATGTGTAGGGACTTTGGGTTGCTTTCACAAAATTCTCTTCCTGAATCACCTTACTAGCCATAATCCATCTATTCTATTGAAATGGCTAGTTATTTATATGTTTAAAGTAATATGATGGACAGAAGCTTAACCTAATTGATTAATTTTTATGACCTCCACTTGTTTTCCTTATTCATCATTATTGACTTTCTGATAAGTAACCCCTATATATAATAACTGTCTCTCTACGTATCTAGCGTAGATCCTATTCACATTACTGCCTCATAGAGATACTAAAAAAAGTATCAAGATTTTCGTGTTAACATTCCTCAGATTGTCACCATATAACATACATTGCTTAATACAACTATTTATGAAGCAATCAACACTCAAACGTAAACTGATCTGTTCTCAAATGAATTAGGTTCATTGGTAAAACTATTCTGATTTTTAAAATGGAAAATCATCATTTAAACTTAAGTTATATCATATATTTGTAGCAACCTACTTTTATGAAAAGAACGCGATTGGTATAATGGAAACAATTATTATTATAATCAACTGTACCAGTGATTGTTTTACTAAGAACAGACATTCTCCCGTTGACTGTAACCTTGCACAGACTTGCGTACGCTTAGTAGTCCCATTTGTAAACTTTGGCACGATCTCGGTATTATTTCGATAACACGAAACTGCCAACAAATATATCGTATTACAACTATCAACTGCCTTCTGGTTTTTGACCCACAGAGGAACCAACCTAATAACTGGCACGTAATCTTCCTGTAGTGATGATCATAGTCAATCGCGATTCGACGTTACACTACATATTTAACATCACATTCTTGATTCAGTTGGTCGGTATTCATTTTCCTGTAAAAAAATCAAACAATCTCTAGATGAGAAGGGGTTTTGTGGATATTCTAGTAATTTTAATAGTTGAAATCATAAATCAATTGAAGCTAGATCACCATCGAAAACCTAAAATCACTGGATGGCCGTTTCATTCTATTGTGAGACTCCCTTACAGTACGCATCCATGATCCCGCCTCGTAAGACTCGAACCTAGGACATATTGATCTCGTACAAGAACGCTTAATCTCTAGACCACTGATCTCAATTATTAAAATTTCTAAATCATTTTCGCTCTTTCTCAAGATCAACAATAAGTAGAAATTAGTTGCTATGGTTATTATAAATTGTTTTATCTCCATGTATTTAATTGATTACACTTTATTTATTTATTTATTTATATGCATGTAAATTCATTATTTTAAGGAACTGGTCTAATGAGAATTCTTCTTGATGTTCATCCATTAATAAGATGTGGTCCAGAACCAATAATTACAACATCATTATTACAATTAAAACGAATGTATGAACGTAATCCTAAACAACTTTATGCTGCTGGAATTTATCCAAATGTCTATAATCGTGCTATAGCTGCATATTTTAGTGAAATTATAATTAATATGGGTCAATCAGCTAAATATTTATGTCATAAACAACCATTTACATTTTATTATTTAAATTATTTAAATGAAATATTTATTAATGCAAAATTTATTCATATAGTACGTGATGGTCGAGCTGTAATTGCTTCTTCAATTAAGTAAGTCAATGAAATAATGATTAATGAATAATAAGTATGTAACTGTTATATTCTGTCCGATAAGAATTATGAATGATAACATTTGAGAACTATTTATGGACTAATACGATATATATTTCTAATAGTTGAGATCATGAGTTAATTGAAGCTGGATCACCATGGATTGCAATCGCAACAACAAATGCAGGAGAAGACGAATAGTGTGGCAGCAGCCTCAGCAGCAGTAGGTCTCAATATACACAAAGGGAAAAGCAAGATTCTCCGATACAACACAGAATGCACCAATCCAATCACAATTGACGGAGAAGATTTGAAAGATGTAAAAACCTTTACATATTTGGGCAGAATCATTGATGAACATGGTGGGTCTGATGCAGATGTGAAAGCGCGGATCGGTAAAGCAAGAGCAGCATATTTACAAATGAGAAACATCTGAAACTCAAAGCAACTGTCAACCAACACCAAGGTCAGGATTTTCAATACAAATATCAAGACAGTTCTACTGTATGGGGCAGAAACCTGGAGAACTACAAAAGTCATCATCCAGAAAATACAGGTGTTTATTAACAGTTGTCTACGCAAAATACTTCGGATCCGTTGGCCGGACACTATTAACAACAACCTACTGTGGGAGAGAACAAACCAGATCCCAGTGGAGGAAAAAATGAGAGGAAGAAGCGCTGGAAGTGGATAGGACACACATTGAGGAAAGCACTCAACTGCGTCACAAGACAAGCCCTCACATAGAATCCTCAAGGCGAAAGGAGAAGAGGAATACCAAAGAACAAATTACGCCGGGAAATGGAAATAGACATGACAAGAATTGGATGGAACTGGAAAAGATGGCCCAGGACAGAGTGGGTTGGAGAATGCAGGTCGGTGGCCTATGCTCCATTAGGAGTAACAGGCGTAAGTAAGTAAGTAAGGATCACCATGGAAAACCTGAAGTACTAGACAGCCGTTTTGTCCTATTGTGGGACACTTTGAGCAGTACGCATCCATGATCTCGCCTCACGAGATTTGAACCCAGGGCCTATCGGTTTTGCTCGCGAACGCTTAACCTTTAGACCACTGAACCGGCATCCCATGGTGTTAATTTCTAACTTCAACTAATCCATGAAATTGAGCGGCACACTCACTAATGTCTTCTATGAGTTACTATCTCACTATTTTCATCGTATTATTGTTAAATAACTGTTATAGCGCAAAGCCGCCAATCAGGAGCAGCGAATTATCGATCGGACCAAGGACGAGTAAAACAAGTGCGAGCAGCCTAGAATTCTGATTGGTCCTGCTTTCCACCTAGCCCAGCCAGTTAAGTCCAGAACACCAATCTCAGCCTCTGCAATATAAATCCTTGTATTTTAAACATACTGAGTTTATATACCAATCAAACAGACCACAACGTAGCATAAAATAGAAAATAACATTTGTACAAAATCTCGCCAAATGTGGCTGTGAATATGGGAGATAATAATTAATACACTGGGCATAACTCAGGAACAGTAAGTCGTATAACAGTAGTCCATGGATCAAAATAAAGCTTATAATAAGAGGAACATGAATAGGAATAGTTTAGTTTTTTAACAATCATACGATAAAAATATACGTTTAGTATTGGTCCATAAAAGGATCCCAAAGTTACCATTCATTATGTTTATCGGGACCTAACAGTAACTAAACTATTCATATTCGTGTTTGACCTATAGACTTCTATTATACGACTTGTTCCTGAGTTATACTCAGTCTATCAATTACAGTCTCCCACATTCACAGCCACATTTAGCCAGATTTTGTACAAATGCTATTTTTTATTTGATGGTACTATGTGGTCTGTTTGGTTTGTATCTAAACCCAGTATGTTTGAAATACAAGATTCATATGGAGGTGGCTGAGATTGGTGTTCTGGACGCTAACAGGTAGGGCTAGGCAGGAAGAACAAATAAAGACTCTAGACTGTTCGTACGGCTTTTATGTGTCATTGGTCCGGTCGGTAATTCATTGTTCTCTAATTGACGGTATCATTACGTCATATATTGATAGCGACACAAGGCCACAAATTTTAACAGTAACATGGTAGATGATCTGTTAAGTCGTCTCTCTTTTTTGTTCTAGTTCGGTTTCATTTTGTTGACACTTGTTAATAGCTACAAACATGCATTACCGGATTGCTTACTACTCAAAATATTAAGAATAGTTTAGTGTTGCTATAATTTTCTAAGCTATATAGTTTACTTGTGAAGTTTCGTTTACTTAGTTAGTAATTATCATCAGAACAAAACTGAAATGGTTGTGGTCTGTTAGAACTCCTTCAATACTAATTAATAGCACATTCTGTCGACATGAAATTTGTGATATCACTGTTTAAATATGTTGAGTCGGCTTCCGGAGAACTTCAACGGAGCCTCTAGAGGCCCAAAAGGAGCCGACGGGTCCTAGCCAATCAGAGTATGATGGAACGTTCTAGAATTCTAACGTGGCGTGCTACTATTGGTCGGTAGCATAATATGTCGTTAACGGATTGACTGAAAAATGATGTTGATTTAACAGACGCCAACATCTATAAATACCTATGATTTTCTGTACAAAAATGAACCTTGGGATAAAGTATTTTCTCTCATACTTGTGTCTTCTCTCTGATTTTCAAGTCGCCGTGTAGTTCTAGACTGCGGGTTATCAGAATAGCTTAGGAAAACGAATATAGCGTTCGATCAACAAGACTTATCAAAATACTTATTGAAATTTCTTTTCCCCTCTAAAGTTTTAAGTGTTTGTCAATCTTCTTATCAACTGATAGATGTAATTAGTAATTTGAGGGATTATTATTATTATTAATTGCTTTATTCAATATAATATGTTTGGTAAAATATAGAATTCTCAACACAAAGTATTTCAACAAGTTTCCATTTCTTAGTTCTTGGTCAATCCTGACGATAAATATTAAGTGGTCGCCAGTTAAAAGTTAGTAGTCCAGTCAATCGACATCTAAATAATGTACATTCTTTTTACAGCATTTTGCCAGCAACCACGATATTTCTGATTGGGCGTCTTGCAACTTGTACAACAAAAGGTTGTACACTTTTCAGAAACACACTTGAATAGATTGTGCGATTAGTAGCTATAATGATGTATCCTGCGGGCAGGATCGTGGATGCGCACTGCTGAGGAGTCCCATACTAGGACGAAACGGTCGTCCAGTGCTTCCAGGTGTTATGTGGTGATTTAACCTTAATTGACTCATGAATTCAACTATTAAAACAAACAAAACTAGATAGCTTTTTGAAATATCTAAATAACAGGAACAGGTAGCCCAGACGTTCTAATTTTTCCTGATCTTATTTATGTTGCTATATCAAGAATTCGACATCAATGCATGAAGTCACTAACTTCTAGTCTAAGCTATGTTGGTAGATGCAGACTACTTGGTTGGAGTCTGCGCGACTATTGTGACCAATGGTTGGAGACTCTTGGTGATATAGCTCAGAATCGATCACAATGGCGTAGGTGTATACACTCCGTCTTCCCTTAAACTATGAGTTTAAATTGCTTGATATCTTTCTACGTACTAGTTCTTTCTTCCTGTACTATATCCTTATTGCAATCTTTCTTTTATATATTACCACCATTGAATTAACTACTTCTATGAATCCGATGTTCATCTTGTTGTGCTAATGAGGCATGGCAACTTGAACCGATGTACATATGTGCCTGGTCCTACGTTGTAGCTGACTGACTGAAGAATTCGACGTGTTTTTTTTTGTCTCTTATGTCGCTACAATTATTCACATATATTAATACAAACAGTGAAGTCTGATAGCTAACTGATGTTTCTACAAATAAAACTAAGAGTTCAAACACTTTGAAATACATACTGGTGATTTCAACTATAAGAATAACAAAATGTTTAGTATTAAATTATTCGATTTAGAGAACTAGATACAATCGAAATTCTTCACTTGAACTATCCAACTTTCACTACTATCAAAACAATAATAAGAATAATAATATGATGTATGAATATTTGTTTAAGTAGATTAAAGTATTCTCAATGTGTCAAGATTCAATCACTACCAATTGAGATTAAATAGACAGAAGTATATGTAGTTAATTATTGATTATCTGGTAAATAACTCATTGCCAAACTATACAGATGAGAGCTTTAATTCACTAATTAAGTATTCAGTCAGTTTATCAGGGGTCCTACTGATTGATAACTACTTACTTTGAATACAGTTCTTGTTTCTATGTGTAATCAGCTCAGTCAGTGGAGTATTTCATCCAACACTTGTGGTGAATCACAAAATATTACTAGTTATGTCGGAAACATCTTAGCACAAACAAGTTTTCACATTGTGTATAGAATTTATTAAAGTATCGAACTATGACTTATAAGTAGTTATGTAAGTAGTTTATTACAATTAGTCAATCACGTACTGTAATTACAGATTTCACGATTATCAACTATCACTAGAAGTAACTCCCAACTAACTAAAATTGTCATAGGAATACATATAATGGTTACAGGCCGTTCAGTAGATCATGATACTCACCTTTATTTCATGATAAATGGAGAGAATCACCAGAAATCAGTAAATCTGACATGAAGTAAACTTTCATTCTTTGTAACTTATCTTAAACTGTGAGTTAAAAATATTGATAATATCAAACAACCAACCATGTTTGATTGTTGAACACAACCAAATCATCCAGCTCAGAGAATAAAACTCCATCAAAATCATCCAACTGAGTTACAAATCTTCTCCACTATCTCAAAATCATATGAGTGTAGTACTCTTCTCGTTGTTCGAAAATAGGAGAATTTCGCCAAAAGACAGGTTTCCACTCAAGAACAACTGTATTTTCTTCACGAATGTCTTCGTCAGCATGTTCTACCAACAAGTGTAAGATACAGACACGACCAAACCATCCAGCTCAAAGAACAAAACTCCATCAAAATTGTTGAACAAAAAATACCCATTTTATCAAGTTTGAAACTTCATTATCCTATCAACAGGTTACTCTATAAGATGGGAAATATATATTACCCTCGTTTTATATAACATTTCACGTAGATTAGATATCTTCACTTTTCTACCAATTTTAAATCTGATCTTAGTTGTATCTGAAACAAATACTTCCACCCAAAGAACTTTATATCTGGTTCTCTAAAATCTCTCTCTATCTCAATGACAATCGATTGAGTACCGAGTTCAGTTGAGAAGATATACAAAGTGAGTTGGTATCTTATATATTTAAAGTTGGATCGAATTGGGACGAAATACTTTCTATTAGTGTCTTAACTGAAACATTTCCACTGTTAGTATTGAACAATATAATCTGTACTACTAATGACGTAATGATAATACTATTCCTATTCACATATATGAATCTGTGTATCTGCCTCATTTGTGTATGATGTTCACTTCAATAATAATAATAATAATAATACCCTTATTATTAGGCGTGCAGTTAATCCAATCTATGTTTCGGATAAACCATATTTGGCATTTGAATATTGGGAAGTTATAACGAAAAAAATGTTAGAAGATTGTATACAAATTGGTCCATCACGTTGTTTAACTATACGTTATGAAGATTTAATATTGAACACATTGGAAGAAACTAAGAAAGTTTTCAGTATGTCCTCTTTTTTTTACTTTTAATATCTAAACATTAACATATATATATATTGGATTTTCTGTTCTAGACAACTAGACAACCAAACAAATAAGCCGCTATTATGAATATTTAATGTATATTCAATTGGTATTGATTACTTGAATCTTTCCATTGATGTATAGGACTGTAATTGATCAGTTGATCTCTTATAGGCATACGTGTATACTGTGAGTATTACCTCAATATTGTCTTAATTCACAAGCATTATAAGCAAAGATGGATAGTGGTTAGCAATGGAACTAAGGTAATATCGAGGCAATACACACAGTATACACATATACCAATAAGAGACTGATCAATTTCAGTCCTAAACATCAATGAGAATATTGAAATAAACAATACCAAGGGAATTTCAACGTCACCCAATTGCACAATGACTGGCTATAAGAACTCAGTAGCTAAGTGGATAACGTGATGACATTTGAAGCAAAAGGTACTGGGTTCAAGTCACAGAGTGAACATCAACTCTGAGATACAGGTGTATCCAGGCAATTTCTAACATGTTTTACCATTAAACATTGATTTATAAGCAATGGATATTAATCTGTAATCAAAAATTAATTGTAATTAGATGAACTCTAATTAAAAATTATAATATGCACACATATAGCTAACTTAGTGATAGGTTTCTCAAAGTTCTTTTTCAAAACTAACGCTGATAAATTTCAAGAAAATCGTGAGTGAAACAAATTTCAGGCTTAACACTTGGTGATAATTACGTCATTACAGAAATTAATTTAAGTTGGACATGTAACTACTGAATCCCAATTCAGTAATATGTTTACTGTAAGACCTAAAGTTCTTAACCTTCATCAGATATAGAGTTTGTGGACACCCACTATTGTGAGACTTTAAGTTAGGTCAAAACATTTCTTTGATACTCCCTGAATTTTACAAGCATTTACAAGATTCGATATACTGACTTTAAAACAATACCTTTTAGCTCCATTTGGATTACAATGATTTAAGCTTACTGTATACTGCTTATTTAAATGATAATCAAATGCAACCCTAAGGAAAGTTGAATTAAAATTGGATTAATAATTGTATTTGATGGTTCACTTGATGTTAGGTTGCCGAATCTATTTAGAAGGAAACCATTCATCTAAGGTTCACGCTTGCTGGTACTCGGTAACAAGGTATACCTGTAATCTAAACGGCACTGATACTCTTTATAGGATTCTAAAATCGTAACTGAGCTTCACAATCTGAAGTGTTACCACTTAGCTATTCGGGCGATAAATAACCTTCTTTAGGACTGAGAGGCTTACAATTAATCCTCCAGTGACCGATGTGATATTTGTCTAGTCATTTAGTGCTGATCGAATCCTATCGATCAGGTTGCAATATGTTCACTAGTATAGGTGGCATGATATTACGTGTACTACATCGAGGTGCTAGATGGTTGGGAGTAGTCAGTAAGAATTCCTGAGACTAGGTTTCATGTGAGTCAATGTTCATCAAAAAAGAACCTTATCTCTATGGGACGAAAGAAATCCAGGACAATGACATAGTCACTGGCTAGACACTTAATATAATCGAAATTACCGTTCCGTTTAAATGATTACAGTATTAATATTATCTAATAATTTATTCCACTACATCAGTAATAGATTCAAATACGTTTCTCTCTACACAAGCTTCTTTCAAATTCTTAATTCCACTTCCGCTCTTTTATATGTCTAGGATTTCTGAATTTACCTTGGGATCCGATAATTTTAAAACACGAAACTGTTATTCACAAGATTTCTAGCCTAAGTCCGTAAGTGAATAGTTTCTTGTTTTCATAAAACAATGTTAGCAATAACTAGATTTTATAACTATGCTGAAAACAACTCATCTGTTATTACGATGGTATATTGACTTTATTTCTTCCATAGGTGACTTAAGTTGGTAAAAGCAAAACGAGCTTTTCGAATCCGTGCTGAGATTTCGTCAGACACCAACCTATTAGGGTTTATCAGACTTCCAAGATAAGTGAACTTGTACTGGACAGTAGTGTCTTCCTAATATGAAATTCTTCAGCACTATTCAACCACAACTATCCTCCTGACAGGAATCGAACCCAGAACCTTCAAGTTTGGTGACAAACGATGGGCTGTCAGAACCATTTGGTTGGTATATAATGTTGCTCACTTCAAATTCTAACTAATTCATGATATAGCAAGACGATCACCCAACGCCACTGATAATAAAAATTTCACTCCCAACATGTCTGAAATCTACAAGTTATTAACATTAATACACCAAACAATTAACAACCTAGAAATCCTGAGTTTAAGACACATTTTTCTATTGTCTTTAGTAATACTCTGAAGAAGAGAATGTCAAGTGAATTCCAAAATTTACGTTGTACTTCCTTCAAGTTAAAGTTTAGAGAATCGATTTTATGTAGCAGAAATACCTAAAACCCAAGTTCCTCTATGATTAGCTTCAGAAATTCATTATTAAATAAAATACATTTCTATCAGTTGTAATTCTATATGACTTTTAATTAGCTTGTATAAATTTGTAAGATATTTTGTGAAGGTTAAAGAATATTAAGTTTACTGGTTCGATTTTTGACAAGGTAAATCTGTTATATCCCGATGAGAATAATGACAGCTAATTGTTGGAATCTATTTCTAGTCTAACACTTTACGTATATTTTTATTGTATAATTGCTAAATAACTAAACTATTCATATTCATGTCCCTCTTATTATGAGCTGCATTTTGACCTATGAACTATTATTATACGATTTACCATTCTTGAGTTATACTCAGTCTATCAGTTACTACCTCTCACATTCACAGACACTTTTGGCTAAATCTTGTACAAATGTTGTTTCCTATTTGATGGTAAGATGTGATCTGTTTGGTTTGTATCTAAACCCAGTATGTTTCAAATACATGATTCACATGGAGGAGGCTGAGATTGATGTTCAGGACTCTAACAGGCAGTTCTAGGCGAGAAACAGGACCGATAAGGACTCTAGACTGCTCGTAAGGGTTTTATACGGCATTAATCCGGTGGATAAATCACTGTTCTCTATTTAACGGTATGATGACGTTATACATTGATAGGGGAACAAATCCACAAGTTATAACAAAATCATTCCACCTGTAGATGAATAAATAGATAAATGGTAATTATTAAAAACACAATATTTCCATGTTTTCTCGTTGTCTTCACAACGATTATCAAATTAATATCGGATCATAACAGGAACTTTATTATACTTAAATATTTATGATCATCAAATAAAACACTATTGATTTCTTTTGTTTTCTACAAATATCTAACTTGCAATCATTTACATTGTTATCCTTCTCTTTTTTTTAAAAAAAAACCCTATCATATATATATTTTAATTGCCTTGACAACAACTTAAAAAGTTACGAAGCAAGTTCAAAACAAGTAATCAATAAAATTAACCGAAATTCTTTATTATCATGGTCATATAATAAATCAATTCTCCCAAGACAATTAATTGAAAAGGTACATTTACAAAGTAAATTATTACATCGATTAGGTTATTCACAACTTGGTTTTCCACCAAATTATTCTTTATTAAAACCATTTGAACAAAATATATTAAAATAATGATCTGGATTACATATTGTTTGTTTGTTTTATTTAATTCTATGTTTATTCGAATGATAAAATATTGAAATAAACTATACAATAAAGTATTTATAACTTTGAGATTATATTACATGAATACATAATGAAATTTATTATTATTATTCGAAGGGGTTTTGTGGAGAGTTTAGTAATTTCAATAGTTGAAATCATGAGTCAATTGAAGCTAGACCACTATGAAAAACCTGGAATCACTGGAGAGCCGTTTCGCTCACATGCGAGACTGATAGGTCCTGGGTTTGAACCTCGCGGGGGGGGGCTGGATCGTGGGTGGGCATTGCTGAGGAGTCCCATACTAGGATGAAACGACCGTCCAGTGCTTCCAGGTTTTTCATGGTGGTCTAGTTTCAATTGATTCATGATTTCAACTATTGAAACTAATTATGTTAGATAGTTGGAAGTAAACGATAGAGAATCTGATCACCATACTGGATAATAGTTATTCTAGCTGAATAAGAGAAAAATTACTATTTACAATTGATTGATCACTAGGTGGTGATGAATGTCATGTGTATCAGGTCTTTCTGAATGCAGATCGAATCCTATCGAACGAGTTGAAATGTGGCATGAGATCGAATCCGTCAGGGAGTATGAATTCGTTTAAGATTACAGGCACACCTTGCTGACGAGTGCTAAGTAGCACGAAACCTAGGTTCAAGGTTTCCTGTTGACTACCTCTAACCACCATCTAGTTTCAACCGAGTGCACGTAATGTCTAGTCACCTAGATTGGTGGCCACATTCCAACTTGGTCGATAGCCTTCGATCTGCACTAAGAAGGACCTGACACACATGACATTCATCACCACCTACTGATCAATCAATTGTAAGTACATCTCAGTCCTACAGGAGGTCAGGCCCGAATATCCCAGTGGTAACGTCTCTGACTATGAAGCTGGATGAAATGGGATCGAATCCACCAGGGAGCATCAGTTCCCTCAATATTACACGTACACCTTGCTGACGAGTGCCAAGTAGCAGAAAAATTACCAAAGTTGAAGACTCCAGATACACCTTCATGATGAGTGGGTACCAAGATCTAAAGTTTACTACTGATTGACTCCCCCTAAAAACGAATAGTGTTTAATTAAGCTACTAACAGTTCACTTGGTATATAACTAATATATCCGTCCTTTTGATAGATGTATTAGAATTTGTTTGAATAATATGAGAATGGCTTTAACTGACGACATTGAGAACAGTTAGTACCGTGTTTAGATTACTATAATTCGAACCCTTCAATTGATATACTCGCGACAACAGTGAAAATGTTTCGCTACATTTCACCGTCAAGATACAGCAACCCGCTTCCTTTCTAATCCTGAAAACTTCATTACACAAGTATCGCAAGAAAGATTAATTTGGTAGAGACCAAATAAGATTAATTCGAGTTCAATCAATTATATACCGGTTACATACAGTGATTATTAGTTAAACTAAACTAACACTACATAAGTGATAAATCACTCTGAATTAGTTGACACAAATGAATATCCACTTGAAGTTACATGATAGAATATTCCTACTTCTTATCTGGGGACTTAATATTCCCATTATAAATATATTTATAGATACTGATGATTTTCAATCATACGAGTTATCCAATAATATAAACGTTAAACATTAAATTGTATATTAACTCATTTATATCTGAAGTATTTCATTACCTATTTTATTTTTGCCTGGAGCCCTTCTAGGGCTACTTCTGTTCCTAAACTCGGATAAAGAAAGAGAGTTGAGAATAGGGTTACTAACCCCATTCTGTAAAAAAAACCCATGCTAACAAACATTTTGCATGTGTATATCTAGAAAGACTGTTTCTCAAATGAAACTATACTAATAATTTATAAATGAGTTATACTTAGTTAATTGTTCTAAGGATCATTGATCAACAAGCTCCGCCTGGAGCCCCTCTGGGGCTACTGCCGGTCCCAAACCCGGATAAAGGAGGGTTGGGCTTGGGATTTGCAACCCCGTTCCGTAGAAAGCTAACTCGCCAAAAAACGCTAACCGGAAAAATTATTCAAATCATTGGTCAAAACAGCTATATAAAAAAATTTTGAACTATGTGAAAAACCAAGCATTCCAAGGTAAAACCGAACTAATTAAAACACTGATTAACCTAATAGTACAAAAAATCTGGCCGGTGTTTGGATTATTTTTCTATGGAATAAATGATTACTTATTAGTTATTTTAATCAGTAATACCTGTAGTGATACAACAGTCAATAATTCCCAAGAGTACTTTTCTGTTTAAGCAAGCATCAGGACCTGAATAACTTTTCTCACTTAATTGTATGTCGGAAACAATCAGCTGTAATGCTCATTTTCAAAGAAATTGTAGTTTTCTAAGAGTTTGACATATTAGTAACCAAAAATCAAAGTGGAGGAAGTGATTTGTTTTAGCATGTAACCTGATGTTTGAATTCAGAGGACCGCAAAATCGTAAACCTATCATAATTATTATAAACCATTATTCCCATAAAAGTTGTATATTAACATGAGAACCTTACTTATTGTCTCAATGCCAACAGTATTACCTGACTGCTCAACCCCTAGCAAAATAGGAAGGAGTCAAGACTTGTAACCAACAGATTGAATCTCCCGACCTTCTATGCCTTAAATATTCGCTATTATTCTATCCTTAACATAATGTTGATAGCTAGTCGTCAAAAACCACTTTATTAATTGTAAAATGTTTAGTGCCAGGAAACGTTATCTCTAAAATATAAGTGTGCTCCGACAGGTGTTATTTGAATCTGCTTAAGTAATAGTTTAATGGTAAAGTAGTCAGAAATTTCGAATTAACCATCTTAAATAAGCAAATTGAAACCAATATATTACAAGGCTAATGGATAGTTTGCTAACTATGTGCTCCATGTATTCTTGTCTGCCCTTCATCTACTTCCTAAATTCAATAAGAACCCTTCCCTGGACTCATTCTAAAAGATTTACACCTCTATACTGAACGAGCTACTAAGAAGACCAGAGATTTATTTTAGGTAATCACATAATAGTATTCGCCGATTGATCTGTTGGAATTTATAGAGTCGACAAAAGAAATAAGTCCAGCAAGCTAAATAAAGCCGTTGTTATTATCTTATAGACCTTTGTCTCGCTAGAAGTATTTTTTAACTCAGTATACGTACTGTCAAGATTTCTTTGACTAGCTCTTATTCATGTATGATGGTTAATATTCTCTAGCTGAGAATTTACAGTAAATTAGACCTGATCTTCTCTGCAGTTTTCAGAATAATCAAAATGTCGCGGTAGTGTAGTGAAGAACACAGATGAGGACAACCGGATTACGTCTAATGCAAAATTACAGTTACTTGGTAAAATAGAAAAACCATACTATAATACTTAATTTGCAAAATGTTGAATAATTGTCCCCGACTTCATTGTTCTTGCATTTCCATATTAATTGCTTTCTATTCCCGTTCTTCCTTTCCTGATTTTCTCAATCTTCTGCTGCCCGACATTACATTCCTGAATCGCGTTATATACTACTTATGTCCATATAAGTAACACACATCACAGTACTTTTGGTTGAAGAACTCAAATTACAATTACTGAGTCATGAGTATTAACATTGTCCCACCTAATTTAGTCTGGGTAATCAAGTAGTACCACTAACTTTCACACACAAAGCGCAGGTCGAAATAAAGTACTTGATTAATATGTCAAGTTTATTAATTGGGTTATTTTTGAGAAAAAAATCTCACTAAATACTGATATAAGAACTTGCAAGTGATCCTAGTGGTCAGTAATGGACCCCCAAGTTTCCAGATGATTTTTCTTATCAATATAAAATCGAAGAGACAGACTTCCTGGAAAGTTTACATTCAGTAAAAACTGAAATACGAAAAGACTTATTGTTTCTTTCTTATGAGATATGACAGATTTTAATATTGTTCACTTAAGAAAAGCTGATTCCTAAATACTCTCAAGACAGAAATGAGTGAAGAACATTGGATCATCTTAAAGTAACCTATTTAAAACACATTTGAAAACTCAGTGTATAACTCTCATCAATTAGAGTTTCAATTTAATAGTGTTATCAAAAGCTATCATCATTCTTACCATAAATAACAAACAGAATGTTAATCGATCGAACAGCAGGATTTAGTGATGACTCCTCACGAAAATGGATCTAGTAACTTTTTACACTCACTGACAGTATTATACTGAAATGCTGGGCACACAATCATAATGATATTCTTTTTTTTAATGAGATAATACACGTTTTTATATGGAAAAGTATTAACATCATAACCATGATTTGTTAGATCATTGAAAATTCAATAAGTTTAGGATTTTGATCTTTTATCATTTGTTTGTTCTTTATGAGAACAATATGTGTTCTCTGTTTGCAGTTTTTTAAAAATAACCTGGTACTGAAATCAAACTATACATTATTCTTAATAAATAAAATAAAGAGATGGCATGTATATAGAATAATCATAGTTTTATATTGCTCACAGAACTATCAGAAATGCATTTGCCAGTAACCGAATTTATAAAACTACACTGAGATTTATTAATATACTATAACTAAACAACCGTTGGAAATAAATGGCAACACTTGCACTAACCAATGATAGTTTGCCACTGAATTCTAGAGGTTCCCGGTAGTAAGAAAAAGATGAAGTGATGATTATGGCTATAGGTCTTGACATAATGAGTTATCTTGTAATTTCTACATTCAATAAACAGACTGAAATATAGTATGTCACATTAGGATGTTGGTAATAGTATGAACGATTACCTACCTTTGTTATTACACCGACGCGAATGAGCTACAACGAACATACATTTTATGAGACTTTAACATTACAGAAATGACAATTGAAAAAATATAAAACCAGGAGATCATGTCACACTATAAAGTACTGTGTTATAAGAGCAGTAGGACAAAGTGTCTTCAGTCATCACTATATAATTATGTATTTCCATAATATAACTAACTCCCAATGAAGAAATAAAGCTATCAAAAGCCATCTCCCAAAACTGTACACTGAAATGACTTATACATTCCACCATTAGGAATAAAACTCACTTACACTTGTTACCCCTCATCAAAAAGCGTAGGCCACTCACCAGTATTCTCCATCCAACTCTGTCCTCGGCAATCCTATCCAGCTGTTTCCGATTGCTATTCATTCTTTTGATGCCTGCTTCCATTTCTCGACACAATGTGATCTTTGTCATCCTCTTTTCCGTTTCCTTTCGGAATTCCAAGTTAGCGCTTGTCTCGTTATACACTTTAATGACTTCCACAATGTACTTCCTATCTACCTCCAGCGCCGTTTTCTAATTTTCTCTTCAGATAGAAGCTGGATTGTCTTCGCGTGTATTACCCGGCCAAGGGTCATTGAGTATCTTATGTAGACAATTGTTTATAAATACTTTGCATTTTTGGTGATGGTTGTATTAGTTCTCCAAGTTTCAGCTCCGTACGACAGAACTATCACGATGTTCGTATTGAAGATTCTAACTTTGATATTGGCTGAAAATTGTTTTGAGTTGCATATGTTCTTCAATTGTCGGGATGCTACCCTGATTTGCCAATCCTTACCTTCACATTTGCATTAGATCCTCCCTGCTCATCGATGGTGCTGACCAGGTACGCGAAAGATTCCACCTCTTCCAGAGTTTCTCCATCAAGTGTGATTGAATTGGTGTTCTCCGTGTTGTATTTCAGGATCTTGTTCTTTCCCTTGTGTATGTTGAGGCCTACTGATGTAGAGGCTGATGCATTAGTTTTTTAGACCTGTATTTGTTTGTGTATAGGACAGAACAGGTAGGTCATTTGCAAAGTCCAAATCGTCTAGTTGCATCCGAGTTGTCCACTGTATTCTGTGCCCCCCCCCCAGACGTAGTCTTCATAATCCAGTCAACCACCAGAAGATAGAGAAAGGGGGAGAGTAAGCAGCCTTGTCTGACTCCGGTCCTCACTTGGAAAGCATCTGCCAGCTGTTCTCCATGTACGACTTTGTAGTGCAGTTCGTCGTATTAATTCTAAATGATGTTGACGATCTTCTCAGATACACCATAGTGTCGAGGAAGTTCCCAAAAGGTCCTCCTGTCCATACTATCAAACGCCTTCTCATAGTCAAGGAAGTTTATATATAGTGACGAGTTCCACTCAACTGATTGTTCAACGATGATCCAGTGTCGAGATACGGTTTGTGAACGACCGATCCTTACGGAATCCGGCCTGTTGATTTAGAAGCT
The DNA here is from genome assembly GCA_944470405.2 of Schistosoma mattheei. Lineage (NCBI taxonomy): Eukaryota > Metazoa > Platyhelminthes > Trematoda > Strigeidida > Schistosomatidae > Schistosoma > Schistosoma mattheei. Next base: position 4,464,489 of record OX103951.1, read on the forward strand.
AGGTGTCAATCGAATCTTTCACCAGGTTCAGCAACACTTAGAAATGATATAACGGGATAAAAAAGCAACATTAGATTCTTTTACTCATTGTGATTTTTGTCCAATAATACTTCCGTTTAAATTCACTGTGATAATGACTCAGTGTAGTATTTGTTTTGTTTTCCCATATGATATTTTATTCTGTATAACATACGATATCCTTATATTAAATATTAATTGAACTATGATCAGAATGTGATTTGTTATAAGTATTTTTCATATATGTGATTTCAACCTAATTATTAGTCAAAATGAGTGTATAAATCAACATATAAATGAGTGTATTTTCGACTAGGGTCGTCGTCGTATTTGGGGTTGATAAATCACTTGTACCAGTCTTGTGTTCTTACTTTCGCATCGCGGGAATTGCAGTGGTTCGTCGTTTTACAAGCATAAGTGACAAGCGATTCCGACATAATAATTGACGACGACCAGATATAACAATTACCGAGGCAGCCATAACAATTGACCACCAGTCATAACAGGAAACTTTTTCTCGTACCAATAGTAGTGTGGTTCCTTTTTTGTTCTCGCACCTGCTGAAATCTCCTCCCTTTGGTATGTTGATGAGGTATCCCTCTTTCCAGTCTTTCAGCACTTGTTCCTCCTCCCAAATCTTCTTGAATAGAACATGGAGCATCTTCGCAGTTATGTCTGACTTCGGTGCTTCAGCTGATAGGTTATCAGATCCTGCTGCTTTCCCACTCCTGATTTGTCTGATGGACATCATGATTTCTTATTTTGTTGGTGGTGACAACTATAGGAAGGTCTGTGTGTTGCTTCTATGTCTGGTGGGTTCAGTGAGGCTGATCTACTCAAGAGTTTCTCAAAGTGTTCTACTCATCTGTTCTTGAATCTCAGTGATTGTCGTGCTCCCTTTGTCCTCAGGATAAAACAGTGAGAATAAAGTACGATAAACCACCTCAGAGATAACAAGTAAACCATTAAATATCTCCAACAATCGCGTCTATGTGCCCAATTAACAAACCAGCAGTGGTTCAAAGAAGGTTAAGTACAAAACTTGACCCCGCCATTTTTCCGCTAGTATGACGAAATCCAAACGTAAGTGAGAAAGCAAATGAACTCATTGACTAGGTACTTGAGTATGAGTCATACTCTACATACAAAGGTTCTATTCAGTTGACCGAACCGAAGTCAGTGGAGAGAGGTTCAGAACCGAGACTTAGTGGCTGAAAGTCAAAAGTCTTAACTGGTAAGCTACAGCTATATATATAGGTCACTTTAAGCAATCGAGTAGTACCAGTAGCTCAAAACCGAATGCCCTAACCTGTACATCTCAAATGAATCACAATAAGTAGTGTTTACATACATGCGTAATTGCAGAAAGTACACACTCAGTTAGGATTTAGATTTTAAAGCCTACTTAAAACGAGAATAACTCACGTGTGACTTGTCGCGTGGAACTGTACTTTTCCCTTCGTACCCATATATAGCTTTTTGAGTGTCTTCCTCTTATATCAATTTTTATTGTCTTTATAGTGATGAAAATAATATCGAAACCTCGAGAATATCATTGTCACTTGTCAGATCATTTACGTAAAGTAAGAAAAGAGCCTAGGACTGTCTCTTAGAGAAATTTCTATGGTGATAAGACGCTGTTCACTCTCGCTCAGTCAGTCAGTTAGCTACAACGTAGGACCAGGCACATTTATGCATCGACCCAAGTTGTCATACCGCATTAGTACAGCAAGATGAACATCGGATTCATAGAAGTAGTTAATTCAATGATGGTAATATATAAAAGAAAGATTGTGTATAAGGATATAGTACAGGAAAAAGAATTTGTACGTAGAAAGATATCAAGCAATTTAAACTCATAGTTTAAGGGAAGACAGAGTGTATACACCTACGCCATTGTGATCGATTCTGAGCCATGTCACCAAGAGTCTCCAACCTCTCTCGCTAGTTTTCCCCTATCACTGAGAAAGCCAATTATCCAGTTTCCACAACTGAATCCAAAATTTCCTAGTTTAAAACCTAGGCGAGACTTCATTGAAGGCTTTAATTATATCTAAAAATTGTATCTACCGGAATATTATTTTTACCTGAAGTAAGATCTCTCGCAATGAGAAGACTAGTTAAACATCAAAGACCTTTTCCAAGACTATGTTGCTTGCTCTTTAAAAGATTATTCCCTTCTATGTGACGTGGAAAAGTGGGTCGGATAATCTTTCTATCAATTTGATAACCATACCAGTTGAACTAAATATACGCCAATTATTGACTACGCGTAGACCCCCTTCCCGGTCTTGCAAACTGAACCAATAATAGCGTTCCTCAAGTCTCTCAGCAGCTTCAACTGCTTTAGAGACATGAAACATCATTCCCAACAGTCCTACAACAATACCTTCCCTATTTCCCATGATTCCAGGACGAATATCATTAGGAAATCAACTTATCCAGTTTAAGTAGTCGTAGGATAACTGTCTTCTCAATAAATAGTTTATCAAAAATAGGTCATTGTCGGAACTAATGTCTATCGCTTCGACTTTTGAAGTAAAAAAAACACGAAAATATTTCGATGCTTAAGCCTTATCAAGACCAATACTTGCAAATCTGAACAGATTTACCTGGAGCAGAAGTGATGGGATTTTATCACTACTCTGAGTTTATCTCTTTATAAAGGGATTTTTGAGAAACCCAGGCCAGTTGTTTGAAATAGGATAATTCAGCTTTATTTATCAATACTCTGCATGCGTCCCCAGACCTACAATGAGTGGATCTCAACTGTTTGGACCCTGTAGAGATGAGCATGTTCCACTGTTTCTCCTTACATCTAAGTTTTGACCTGCTTTGTTATTTATGGCTGTGTACATTTAAATAAAAAACGTTTCTTCTGCCAACGAGCTAGTAATAACCGACCAATATGTTGCTAAATCACATTCCTAAGTGACCGAAATGTTTCCTCGCCACATACCTGGTCGTTTGTTATGTCACAAACTCGGGACGTGAATGACAAAATCGCATGATCTCTATTACCTAGCGGTGGCAGAACATCTAGACAAATGATATCCCCAGCTTCATGGCGATTACAAAATACAACGCAGAAGATCCTTGAGTTGGATCGAAGTGTGTAGGTTCAGAAACATGCCGTACCATATGACCAAGGGTTAAAATTTTCTTGATTTTTAACGACTATTTACATCAATTTTCCGGACTAAATATCTTTTTTTTCCTAAATCGTGTCCATATCTATCATTAGGATCAGGGTCATCTGTCCCGATCAAATTGCTAACAATATTATTCGATAATTTTGTTGTTTGATTATATTTCCCTTGAAAAAGCTTGGATCAGATTGCCAGGCGAAACGTTGGATTTACTTAAAATTCATTCGCTGAGATTTTACAAATATATTCTTCTTTTCAATGTCTCAAATTAACTCGGCGCCCAAATATTGTGAAACTATTCGTCCAAATTTAGACGAAAGTTCTTATTTAATATTGAAGTAGGTACCAATGCCAAGGTTGGACTTGACAGTTCCACACGGTTAGGGACAACCAAAAATACAATATACCACAAAAAGGGGACTTTGAATAGTACGAGCTTCAACTAAGATAGTTTGAATTAGTTTTTAAAAAACATACCTTTAAACTAATATGATCACGATAGCTAAGTTAATCCACCCTGGGAATCACTACCTTGATAAAATACCCAGTTCGATATGCATAACTAGAAGACCTGATGACAAGCTGGCAGAATCTTTAGTCGCTTAAATTTAATTGCTGGAAATGGTTAAAACACTAAAAGAAATTAAAGAATACGTATTTATTTGCTGTAGCTAAATCTAATTAAGGACGTCGGTTAGACATTGCGAAATATAGCGAAAAAGTTGACTACAAGCGGATAAAAATACAATTTCATTCTTCTCCCTTCTGTTCCATGGAAGCCATAACATCCTTAAACAGTAACTGATAAAAAGTCAAAATTAACATTTGCAGTATGACATACCCCTTTGTTTACATTGTAATATATCCTGTCCAGACCGTTGAAAAAAAGAAATTCAAAGGCGAAAGCAGATACGACAGCAGCTCCGGCAAAGTGTGACGGATAACGCAGGACCTTATAGTAAAAGTACTTCAGCATTTTAAGGTGACGGCAAAAAAGTCAGGCGCGCCCAGAAACGCCCGCCGTCTCGCTCGGACGACCTTGAAAGGCCCGACATGAGGCGATCATTTTGTAGCGGTAAATAAATCCCCAAAATAAATAGCTCTGTAAGTTTTCAACATTGGATGCTGACCACATTATTTTTAGTGGACTCACCTAGCTGAAGGCGCTCGGTCATGCATCCACACCAGATCACTAGTGGGAACGCCGTGCTCAACATCTACTGCAATCGCTAGCCAGACTAGATCAGACAATTCCGATATATTGGCAGTCGTCAAATACAACTTCTGATCTCCTCGATTCTGTCTTTTGATTTCTCTTGGTGAGTACGAGTTATATTATGTGTTACTGGTGAAAGCATTGTCAAACACTGAATACCTATGCCATCTTCAATTTCGTAATTCAATTAAGTGGGTAGTTTTAATGTCAACATTGTCACGTAAACCTGATGTATCGCCAAATAGAATAGCGCCCATGTTTTCAGTCTCAGATTAGAATGGACAGTAGGCTATATAGCCTGTGTTAGTCCTGGTAGTGGTCTCAGTTGCTCCAACTTCCTTTTGAAAGCGTCTACAGAAGAAGCTATTGCACGGCAGTTTATAGTAGCTTTTAAGTCTTGTCTAACGATCACTCCTAAGTCATTGTGTGTCTGGACAATAGGTAGCTCAGAGTTATTCATCATGTATGTATCTGTGCCTTCATGACAAGTATGCATCATAATATACTTTGAAGTATTTATTGGCAACTGACAAGTTTGAAACCATTCAGATAATTTCTCCATGTCGTTTTGAATCTCTGAGCTATCACCTCAACTTTTTATCGCTCTTCATATCTTGACATCGTCAGTATATAGCAAGATCAATGATGATAGGAGAGGAGGAAGGTCATTTACATACAAGAGGAATAGCACTGGCCCCAAAACTGTACACCGAGGCATTCCACTAAGCACAGTTTCCCAGCTAGATAACTTTGAGTTCACCCGTACTCTTTGTTGACGCCCAACTAAGAAGTCTTTTATCCACATCAATAGATTGCCTCCAATCCCGACATTTCTTAACCTATATAACAGCCGGTTGTGCGGAACTTTCTCAAAAGCTTTGCTGAAATCAAGGAAGGCTACGTCTGCAGGTAACTTTTGGTCCTTAATAGTGCACCAGCTTTCACGAGCCATTAATAAGTTAGTGAGACAAGAATATCCTATTCTGAAGCCGTGCTGCTTCTCCCAAATGATCCGGTTTTCATCGAGATACTTAAACAGCGCCTTCTGAATAACCTTTTCTAAGATTTTAATAACCCCACTAGTTAGGCTAATGGGTCGGTAATTCTCAGGTTTATGCTTCTTACCTGTTTTGAAGACAGGACTTACAATGGCGTTTTTCCAGTCTTTTGGTAAACAACCTCGGGTTACTGATAGATCAAAGCATATACTTGTAGTGACCTACTTTTATCAAGAGAACGCGATTGGTTTAATGGAAACAATCATTATTATAATCGATTGTACCAGTGATTGTTTTACTGTGTATGTTTGTTTAACTGTACCAAAGACATCCATTACTCCTCCATTATTGTTCCGTTGACTGTGACCTTGTACGCTCGCACGTTCGCCCATTGATTCCACTTGTATTTCCTTTGGCACGATCTCGGTATACTTTCGATACCACGAGACCGCCGACGAATAAATCTGGTTGCAATTTCCTTTCGCCTTCTGATTTTCTGGTACGCGCTCATCTTGTAGTGGTGATCATAGTCAAACACGACTCAACGCCTCACTACATACTTAAAGGGTTCGCAACGACTTTAGATAATTCCTTAAGTAGCCTAGGATGCAATTCATCGGGCCCCGTGGATTTATTTATGTCAAGCTTATTAAGCAAACCAAAGACATCGAGTTCTTTAATCGTCACACTGTCTAGTGTTTGTGTGGGGGAATTTGTATGGACTGACGAGATGGGTGTTTCTATGGTATATGCATTGCTAAAGTAGTCTGGGAATACTTGAGTCATACCAAAGTCGTCTTCCACTAATGATGAGACAGCACTGTCTCCTCATAGTTCAGGAATATTTCCTCTTCTTTTTGTCCTTTGGTTTATATACGAATACGAGCATTTAGGACATTCTATGGATTCTGTGACATTTTTCTCCTTGTACAACCTTCTAGACTTCTCGTGCTTGTAAGTAACCGTCGTGTTATTGATAGAAGAAACCAGACACGTAGTGAATAGGTCTTTATTTAGATCTTCACGCAGTCACAGTCGAGAGTGGGGTCACCTGTTCAAAAAAACAAAGCCTCTCAACATTCAATATAAGAGAATAGGAAATATAACGCCTATACAAAATAAGGAAGTGAATGAATACTTGAACTCTATTGTTTTGAAATGTGCTTAGCTGTTTGAGGTCAACTTTTAATCAATCAACCTAAGCTGTTAAATTAGCTTCCCCCTAGAATCGACTTCCATAGGAACGTCGGTTCGATTAACCTATCTATCAAAAACACCTTAGTTCTGTTTTCTCAGCCCAAGGGAAAATTATCAACTCGCTCACTGTTTGACTTCCAATCAATGACGACTAATTCCGTCATCAATCAACGATAGTCCATAGATGCATCTTCATTCACTAGCTTATCATTTTAATTTGTAGCATGTAATTTCCTCTACAATTATCGCTGACGGTTTGTTACGTGCTCGCAAGAGAATAAGTGTGAGAAAACGAAACAAGAATATCTAAGGAAGTAGCGCGAGCGGTCTACCCAACACCATGTCGGTGAGGTACGATTTTTTCATGCTCTGTCCGGCTATCAGGGGTTTACTCACCTGCCTCTTGAGTCGCCCCCAAGTAAAAAATAAAGAAGAATCCATTTCAAAGTTAATGATGAAAACCAATCAAACCTGTAGGAACTGTTCCACTGCCTGCATAAAATAATAAGGTACAAAATGGAAATACATAAATATAACGGATAATTGTTTGGTTCCACGTAAGTGATTGGCCTCTGGAATGGATCGGTACTGTGGAAGGAAATAGACGTAGTGTAGACATTTTGTGTACGAAAAAGTATGAACTTACTTACTTACTTACGCCTGTTACTCCTAATGGAGCATAGGCCGCCGACCAGCATTATCCAACCCACTCTGTCCTGGGCCTTCTTTTCTAGTTCCATCCAATTCTTGTTCATTGTTCGCATGTCTATCTCCATTTCTCGGCGTAATGTGTTCTTTGGTCTTCCTCTTTTCCTTTGGCTTTCAGGATTCCATGTGAGGGCTTGTCTTGTGACGCAGTTCGGTGCTTTCCTCAATGTGTGTTCTATCCACTTCCAGCGATTCTTCCTGATTTCTTCCTCCACTGGGATCTAGTTCGTTCTCTCCCACAGTAGGTTGTTGCTAATAGTGTCCGGCCAATGGATCTTAAGTATTTTGCGTAGACAACTGTTAATAAACACCTGTATCTTCTGGATGATTGCTTTCGTAGTTCTCCAGGTTTCCGCCCCATACAGTAGAACTGTCTTGACATTTGTATTGAAAATCCTGATCTTTGTGTTGGTTGACAGTTGCTTTGAGTTCCAGATGTTCCTCAGTTGTAAATATGCTGCTCTTGCTTTCCGATCCGCGCCTTCACATCTGCATCAGATCCACCACCGTGTTCATCATTGATGCTGCCCAAATACGTAAAGGTTTTTACATCTTCCAAATCTTCTCCTTTAATTGTGATTGGATTGGTGCATTCTGTGTTGTATCGGAGAATCCTGCTTTTCCCTTTGTGTATGTTGAGACCTACTGCAGCTGAGGCTGCTGCCACACCGTTCGTCTTCTCCTGCATTTGTTGTTGCGTCTGGGATAAAAGGGCCAGATCATCTGCGAAGTCCAGATCGTCTAACTGCATCCTAGATGTCCATTGTATCCCATGCCTCCCTTCAGATGTTGATGTCTTCATGATCCGGTCGATCACCAGGAGAAAGAGAAAGGGTGAGAGTAAGCAACCTTGCCTAACACCGGTCTTCACTTCGAACGACTTTGTCAACTGTCCTCCATGCACGATTTTGCAGTGTAATCCATCATATAAATTCTGTATGATATTGACTATCTTCTGAGGCACGCCACAGTATCGAAGTAGCCTCTATAGTGTTGTCCTGTCCACGCTATCAAATGCTTTTTCGTAGTCAATAAAGTTGATGTAGAGTGATGAATTCCATTCAATTGATTGTTCCACAATGATCCGCAGAGTTGCGATTTGGTCTGTACACGATCTATCTTTACGGAATCCTGCCTGTTGGCCACGAAGTTGGGCGTCTACGCAGTCCTTCATCCTGTTTAACAATACCCTGTTGAAGACTTTTCCCGGTATTGAGAGAAGAGTGATGCCCCTGTAGTTATCACACTTGCTGAGGTCGCCTTCCTTCGGTATTTTGATCAGAAGTTCTTCTTTCCAGTCTGTTGGTACTTGTTCCTCATCCCAAATCTTATTGAAGAGAATGTGGAGTATCCTTGCAGTTGCCGCTACGTCTGCTTTCAGTGCCTCTGCTGGAATGTTGTCTGGTCCTGCTGCTTTGCCACTCTTGATTTGTCTGATGGCCATGCTGATTTCTTCAATTGTCAGTGGGCCAACATTAATTGGGAAGTTCGTGGGTGCTGCTTCGATGTTGAGTGGGTTCAGTGGGGTTGGTCGATTCAAGAGTGTAAGATCCATTTTGAATGCCTTGTGTGTTTGTGAAAATCCCTCCGTGTATATACTTGCACTTTGTTCCTATTGATCTTCTTAGTTGTACATTGTTAACTTTTGGACTACATTTGAATTGTTAATCTTTGTATTTTATTATAGTTTTTGTTTTTACCACACCTTCACTAATTCCCCATGTTTCTTCCCGAACTGCACTTATGTTGTTTTACTTTATACTAAGTCTGAGCGGCAGCCATTTTGGTTGGTTCCTGCTTTTGATTGCTTGACCTGTGTTGACTGGAATTGTGCATTTTGGTTGTGAATTGAAGCACTCTTCCAGAATTGAAAACACTCTGTGTTATAGAGCGACCAATTATTACCTTTTGAACGAATCTGTACGTGATCTATCCAGACAGGATAGAATAACATTTATTTGTGGTGATTGTTTTTTTTTTTTTTTTTTTTTTTTTTTTTTTTTTTTTTTTTTTTTTAGATTTGATCAATTATTTTTTTTTTGGTTGGATAGCTGTGTGGTTATATTTGTTTAGTTTTTTTTTTTTTTTTTTTTTTTTTTTTTTTTTTTTAACCGCTATCTTACCCAATTACCTTGTTTTGGTTTCAAACGGGCGAGGGCGCGTATCGAACTTATCCAGGCAGCTGTCCAGCAGTCCAAACGTGGTTTGGATCCTACAGTTCTAAACAAATATTAATTGGTCAAAGGCGTTTGGCAATCGTTTCGTGGATTTTGGTTATCCTTCTTGAAAATATTTGGTCGTTTCCTACAGTTCTAAACAAATATTACTTGGCCGAAATCCTTTGGTAATCGTTCACGGATTTTCTGGAAATAATTGGTCGTGTCGCTTATAATGCCAGTTAATCGTCGTCGGAGATCAGGCTCAAAGTTCGTCGATGTTAACGAAGAATCCCCTATTGTCAAGCAAGTACCTTTTGATGTCCTTAAGGGTCATGGTTCAGACTTAAATAGGGTTAATTATCATGGCAGTGATTCTAGCCTTAATTCGATGTCAGATGTGTAAAAAATCTTAGTTTAAAGGAGGAGCAAAGGCCTGAATTACTAGGAAAGAGCATGTCGCCTATAGTTCATGTTGTTGGCCCAGAGCTACCAAAGGTTGAACTGAGTTATTTCGATGGAGAGCCAAGAGGTTATTGGAAATTTATAAGGCAATTTGAGACGTATGTAGCGTCAAGAGTCACGGATGATAGCCAGCGCTTACTCTATTTGATACACTACTGTAAGGGCAAGGCTAAAGCAGCTATTGAAGGTTGCGTCATGATGGAGGCATCCTCTGGCTATAAAAGAGCAAGGGAGATTTTAAAACGTTTTTTCGGACAGCCTCACGTAATTGCTCGAGAAACACTAGAGGACTTATTCAGTGCTGCGAATTTTGAGTATATTGACGGGGACCAACTATCAAATTTGGCTATTAAGATGGAAAACTGTGCCATGGTCTTGGAGCAGATGAATTATACTTCTGATCTAAATTCCTTAGTTACCTTGGAAAGAATAGTGAGACTCTTGCCGCAACCTTTGCAAGCCCAGTGGGCGGACTGGGTGGATAAATTGACTGAAGATAACAGGGAACCGACCTTCGACGAGCTCACTCAGTTTATCGCATCGCGTGCGAGAGTGGCTTGTAGTAGATTTGGACGGTTAGCAAACCGTTCAAGAAAAGGACATAACGTAAAGACGAACTGTCACGTGCAATCAGAGCAAGGGAATAGTTCGACAACGAAAACTAAATGCAGTATGTGTTCCTACGACCATGCTATTGATAAATGTCCACAGTTCTTAGCGCTTACAGTTCAAGACCGATGGTCTCACGCTAAAAGCAAGGGTATATGTTTTGTTTGTCTTAGACAAGGACATAAGGTTAATGAATGTAAGATGACAAGGCTCTGTAACGTTGACAGTTGTAAGAAGAGACATCACGTTCTGCTGCACACTGACTCGACAAGCAACGTCGTAAATGATAAGCCATCATGCTCGGAATATAGGAAAAGAGTTGTTAATCATATCAGTAAGGTACAGACACTGGAGAACGAAATACGTAAGCTTTATGATGAGTTTTCAGATGCTTATTCAAGTGATAAATCATTATCAGTAGACGACAAGGGGGCTATAAAGATTGTGGAAGGGGGCACGCACTTCGGCGACGGTCATTTTGTAGTTTCTATACCGTGGAAAAAGAATCCAAATATGAAAGTGGATAATTATGAAGTAGCAAACCGTAGATTACAAAGTTTGAAAGGTATGTTGTCGAAGGACGTCAGCCTGAACATCAGGTACATCAAAAGTATTGAAAGTAATTTTACTAAGACTTATGCGGAGAGGGTCCTTGAAATATATTTGCAGCCTAATTATCGCCCTCGAGGGTATTTACCTCATCATGCAGTGTTAAACATGAAAAAACCAGAGGAACTTAGAGTGGTCCTTGATTGTGCCGCCGAGTTTGCAGGGTTTTCCACAAATGATATGATTTATCAAGAACCCGATACCACTGATGAGTTAATGTGTATATTATTAAGTTTTCGCAAGGAGGCAGTTACAATCCCTGCAGATGTTGAAGAAATGTTCATGCAATTGGTCTCTGAGTCTGATCGAGGAGCTTCAAGATTTCTGTGGTGGCAGGAGGGAGACATGTCGAGGGAACCATCTGAGTTTCAAATGACATCTCATCCATTTAGTGCCATATCATCGCCGTTTCGTGCGAACTTTACCTTGAATAAGACGGCTCAAATATTCTCTGACGGTTATGATGGTTATGTTGTAGATGCTGTCAAGAATAATTTCTATGTTGATGATTGCTTGATATCCATTCCCAATTGTGATCAAGCAAAGAGTTTCGTTAAGCATATAAGTGAATTATTATGTAGAGGAAGTATGCAAAAAATGATCGATCTTGAATATTGGTTCAAATGTCCTACTTTATTGCATGGCGAATTTTATATAACAATCACTGACTGTCCGGAACCTACTCCTGACGATATTGAGTTTAGAAAAATTGCTGTGGTTAACTTGAGTAGTATAAAGCAAAACATGTCACCTATTCTCTCTTATAAATCCGAGTGGTTGAAATTAGTCGGGGCCGTAGCCTGGCTTAGAAGGTTCATAGAATTTCTGATGGTGCTTCGTTCACCGAGTCATGAAGGATCCGTTCATCTAGGATGTTTAAAGGTCAAGGAGCCTGACATCGCCAAGGGTAAGAATTTATTGATGGTTCAAAAGGAAGTGTGTGGAGAATTATTTAGTGAATTTAGAAACAGAAGTAAAGTAGTAAGTCATAATGATCTGAAAGGTTTATCACCGATAATGCTTGATGGGTTACTCTGTGTTACAGGTCGTCTAAGCTACTCAGAATTATTAAATGCTTTTGAACGTCCAGTAATTTTACCCAGTCGACACTTAGTGACGGAAATGATAATTAGACATTGTCATAAAGAACCAGGACACATAGGAAGGTCATTAGAAAAAGGATATAGATATGTGTTTACTTGTTTGCAAACATGGGCAATACATATTGAACTGATGTATAGTTTGATTACTGGTTCATTTATAATGGCCTTATTACGTTTTATTGGAAGAAGAAGGAAACCTCCGGAGATTTACAGTGATAGTGCGTCAAGCTTCATGGGAGCAGATTCTGAATTAAGGAGGTTTGTGCAACAGTCGAATCAGCAGAAGATAAATATTGAATTGTCAGCGAGGTCCTCATCCAACAGCATGGGTGTAATTTGGGGAAGAGTGATTAGGTCTATACCAAGACTGTTATTGTTGATCACGAGAGAACAGGTGAAGCAGGTCTCCTTGAAGCTTTGGATTAGTCTTTGTTGTTATTGATGTAGTTAGGTCGAGTAGGCGTACTGTTGTAAGTCCTACTCGTTCCTATGGTGTGATATGTTATATAATGAACCATGACCGTAGGCATCAAGGTAGCTTGTGTGATATGGAGGGATTTTGGGGGCCGGTGTAAGATCCATTTTGAATGCCTTGTGTGTTTGTGAAAATCCCTCCATGTATATACTTGCACTTTGTTCCTATTGATCTTCTTAGTTGTACATTGTTAACTTTTGGACTACATTTGAATTGTTAATCTTTGTATTTTATTATAGTTTTTGTTTTTACCACACCTTCACTAATTCCCTATGTTTCTTCCCGAACTCCACTTATGTTGTTTTACTTTATTCTAAGTCTGAGCGGCAGCCATTTTGGTTGGTTCCTGCTTTGATTGCTTGACCTGTGTTGACTGGAATTGTGCATTTTGGTTGTGAATTGAAGCACTCTTCCAGAATTGAAAACACTCTGTGTTATAGAGCGACCAATTGTTACCTTTTGAACGAATTTGTACGTGATCTATCCAGACAGGATAGAATAACATTTATTTGTGGTGATTGGTAATTTTCTTGCATTCTTTATCAACTTTCTTATTTATTGTAGTTTAGATTTGATCAATTATTTTTTTTTTGGTTGGATAGCTGTGTGGTTATATTTGTTTAGGTAATAATGTATACTTAAATTTATGATAAATTATAGAACCGCTATCTTACCCAATTACCTTGTTTTGGTTTCAAACGGGCGAGGGCGCGTATCGAACTTATTCAGGCAGCTGTCCAGCAGTTCAAACGTGGTTTGGATCCTACAAAGAGTTCTTTGAAGTGTTCTACCCACCTGTTTTGTTGCTCTTCAATGTTGATGATTACCTCGCCTTCCTTGCTTTTCACTGGTCGTTCTGGTTTGCGGCGATTTCCAGAGAGTTTCTTTGTCGTGTCATACAATTGTCTCATGTTTCCTTCTCTTGCAGCCTTTTCCGCCGTCGTTGCTAAATCTTCCACATATTTACGTTTGTCGGTTCTGATGCTCCTCTTCACTTGTTTGTTTACTTCTGTGTATTCAGCTTGTGCCTTGGCTTTTTCTGCTCTTGTTCGACTGGTATTGATTGCTGCCTTCTTGTTCCTCCTTTCTTGAATCTTATCCAGTGTATCAACAGTGATCCATTCCTTGTGATGGTGCTTCTTGTGACCCAGGACCTCATGACATGTTGAAGTGATTGCCTCTTTGATCCCCTTCCAGTTGCTCTCCACAGTAGTTCCTTCTCCATTGAGTAGATCATGAAAGGCCTGGAACTTATTGCTGAGGACTATCTTGAATTCGTTGAGTTTGTTAGTATCCTGAAGAAAGGCCGTATTGAACTTTTGTGATACTGTCCGCCCCGTTGTCCAGTGCTTCTTGAGTTTCAATTTCATCTTGGCGACCAGTAAGTGATGATCTGATGCTATATCAGCTCCTCTCTTGGTTCTCACGTCTTCCATCGTCCTCCTGAACGTTTTGTTGATGCAAATATGGTCGATTTGGTTTTGCGTGGTGTGTATGCGTTTATGTGGGAATATGGTGCCGCCTATGACCAGTTTATTGAAGGCACATAGGTTTGCAAATCTCTCACCATTTTCGTTCCTTTCTCCCAGTCCGTGTCGTCCCATGATGTCTTCATATCCAGTGTTGTCCGTTCCAACCTTGGCATTGAAATCTCCCATCAGAATGGTCAGGTCCTTTGTTGGGCACTTCTCGATGATTGACTGCAGCCTATTGTAGAATTGATCTTTAGCGTCTTCATTGTAGTCGTTGGTAGGCGCATAGCATTGGATGATGTTCATTGAAATACCCTCTTTCTTTGTTTTGAACGAGGCTTTGATGATCCTTGGTCCATGAGATTCCCATCCTATAAGCGCATTTTGCGCTTGTTTGGACAGCATCAATGCAACTCCTTGTGTATGTGGGGCATTTTCTTCTTCATGGCCGGAGTATGACAGAAGCTCTCCTGAAGTTAGTCGTTGTTGTCCAACTTGCGTCCAATGTGTTCCACTGATCCCAAGCACATTCAGGTTGTATCTTCTCATTTCTGCAGCAATTTGGAAGGCTCTCCGGTGTCTCACATTGTACGAACATTCCATGTACCTAAATAAATGGTCGCTCTGGTTGTCAGAAGGGGCATCGGCCTCGTAACTTCCGAAGGAGTTCGGCTTTCATCATGAGGCGTCATAGTTCTTTTAAATGAAGACCTTCTTATTCCCAGGGCAGAGTTTAAAAGGTTTGAATAATTTTTTCTGGTTGGCGGTTTTTTTTAGCGAGTTAGTTTTCTACGGAATGGGGACGCTAACCCTATGCCCAACCCTCCCCCTCTATCCGGGCTTGGGACCGGCAGTAGCCCCGGGAGGGACTCCAGGCGGAGTTAAAAAGTATGAAAACAAAATAAAATACTGTTTTAGACTACATATATGTAAGTGTGTGAAGTTGCCAGAAGTTGCAATCTTCATCTAACCCGATCGAATGTATGACCTTGAGTCTATGATGACCGCCTTTCATAACCACGTACGTAACCGCAGTTGCATGAGAGTACTTTTCAACCCGGAAAGTAGAACATACGGTTAGGGAGGAAAAGAAAATTATAGAGAGGTTGAGGATAGTATACATCTGTGCCAACTACCATCTGATGGTTTGATGTAGGTATGCATGATATATTAAACCTACACTTATTTAAGTCATCTAGGTAACAAGTTGATCTGTAACTTACAAGTGTGTAAGTTTTACTGGTCAGAATTATTACGAATGATTAATCAGTGTAAGTAAATACTATAGATATGTCCACTGTATACCGGTGTGGTCTATTGACTGGTGTACAAATGGTGATTATCAGCGACGGAATATAGAAACAGTTCCCGATTTTTACGTCTAGTCGCACATCCACGACCTAACAACTACCTTAAAATGTACAACCGTTTTCTCAAAATATGGCTTGGTTTAAGTGTATAACCAAATTCACTTAGTTGCAAACGGCACCTCCAAAACCGCTACCATCACTCCTTTTCGATCCTACAAATTTTCGCGCGTTCTATTCGGTGTAAGAAATGCCGCTCACATTTTCTAGAAACTATTAGGCAACGTCTTTCGAGATCTCAACTTTGTACATGCGTATGTTGATGACTGCATGATGAACCGTCCGGACAGAGAATCATATCTCTAGCATCTGAACCTTGTTTTTAAACGACTGCAAAAACACGGCATTGCGGCAAACATTCAAAAGTGTCAAATAAAAACCAACCCCCTTAATTTTCTCGGACACACGATTGATACTAAACGCTACACCTCATGAGATGTAAAGTGACGGTCACTCTTGATTACCCAGGACCAACTGCAATAAGGCGATTACTCCTCAGCGCGAAGCATGGAAAACTGGATCCCTTGTTGTTAAAAGGAATTAAACGTAATCTTATCTTACTTTTCAAAATTTTATATGATAAAATCACAGTAGATCGTGACACTTAAAAATTTGCAAAAGTAGTAACTACAACCTTCGGAACTAGGATTTTGTACTAAAGATATCGAGAACATCAAGCAAATTGAAGTCAACTTTATTTATTACACGCTATGCTAGCCTCTGGAATAGGTTACTAGTAGACCTCCAGTCATGTCAAACGCTTGCTAAGTTCGAATCTTTCCCTAACTGCTTTATGGACCAATTCGGAGTTTCGCACATGCTCGATGGAGCTTACCCATGCCAAGCTGCATTTAATGATCGTCCATCTGAAATCTAACCGATTGGCACATGATGGATGTGTCATAAATTGCAATAATTCGACCCCTGAATAGCCTCTGTAATTTGACATTTGACATGTCGCAGTCCAAACAGTGCTGTATTCGTTTTTTTATTAGATGCTTCATATCCCCTACTTGTAGCTATTGAATAACTGTATTTCTTGAGTTTTCTTTTAATTTTTACAACTATTAGTGGCATTACGCACTTTGGGCGTCGGAAATACCTTGAGCACGACCAAATAAAACGTAATGCAACTAGAGAATGCATAGGTGGAAAATCAGAAACCATCTGATCATAAGAAGCTCAGAAGATATCCCAAATTATTGTGAGTTCCTTCTAGCCCATATTATACCAGTACAAACATGTCATCATTGTGAGCATTCGAACATTGATTTTTCCTACTTACTTATCGTCTTACTAATAAATTTCTCGACCTTAAATTCCTCTTGCATATTCTTCGATCAGTTACCTGTCCTTACATTTATATATATATATATATATATATATATATATGACCAGTATCTTATAACTTGTACCATTAGTTATCTTCAGTGTGATATACTAAATGTATGTCTAACCCACAATACAAAAGCTCTAAACATTGGTTTCATTTCCTACCAAGAAATCCTATTGCAAACAAAACTGCTCAATTGCGCAAGTATGAGTCCTTTGATGGCTCTACTAAAGTTGTAACAGAAAAAACGAGTTACAATAATTTTGATGAAAAAATCCAGTCGACATTCAAAGGCTGTATTTTCCTTACTAAATTTTAGAAATATACATAATCCTAAAACTTCACCTCCTTTAAACCCCTTATATTTTTACATTAGCTTGTTCATTCAACGCTATACTGTGGGTTGTTCTCTTCAACCTGATGAAAAATAATTACTTAAAAATTTACCTTATAAAAGAGAATGGGTCTAAGTAGTCACACCCTAATTGTTCCATCACAAATGACTAAACTCCACTAGCCATGAACACTATCCGTCCTGCTTCTCACCCTCCCTTTTTTTCTCTCTTCTCCGTCACCCTCATGATATACCACCGAAAGAATTTGTGGAACATACGACTTTGTCCTGCGCCATCACTTGTACCCCTAGAATTTATCTGGGACCACTATCAAGAAGTATAAATTAATACGTTCAAATTGATGTCTTTAACTGACTGCCCTGGACTTTGATCTTATTAATTCTCGACCACCAGTTGCTTGTCGCAACGCAACCCCCACAAAGTACTCCAACTCTCATATTGGACATAAGAACATCAATGTTAATGACTCTTATATATGAAAATGTACCTTCTGTTTATATTGCACATGTGCCTTATAACATAATCGAGTAGCTGAGTGAAGTAAAGCCTATTGCATTTGTAAAAACTTGACCTTACCTATAAACCGCATACCTCATCTGACATTTTTATCTGGGAATATACCATTATTATTGTTACTGTGCGTATTATTATTGTAGGGCTAGTGGAATCCCCAGCCAAGTCATCTGGAAATCGAGTCACTGGATGTCGGACAGTTCGTCGATCCTTGTCAAGGTCAGCGAATCTAGTGGTACCGGGCCCTATCCACACAATCCTCGAAAGAAAAGACATTACAGAATAGTCCGTAGTTTAAAACATAGTGAAACGTTAAGAAACAATATGAAGAATCAGGTCCAGATAACCATTCAGTCCTTGCTGACGTTGCCAGTCAATGTCAATTTATGCCATTTAAAGACCACATTTTCTAGAGCTTGATGTTTTAACAAGTTTATCTACTGAAGCATGCAAATGCTATTAAAGCTTGCTAATAAACCACCGCAGCTAATAATTGATATAGATTACCTGTTATTGGTATCGACTGAGCTAGTAGGTTATGAGTACCAATCAAAACTACAATATGATAACACAGTTTAGCATTAATCAGAGGACCAATAGAATAATGGGCTAACATAAATACAAATCTATCAAGAAAGTGAAAGTGGAAATAAGGATTAATGGTAATAGTCTGCGTTTCTTTAGTCGGGGTTACCAATGTAGAATCATGGTCTACTTCGTTATTAGTACTGCTCTTATAATAATTATAATCCCAAAATTGTAGATTTGTCATGTTGTAACTAACTCATATATATGAGATCTTACGTGGGAGTCACATAATTATCTACACTGATTCCTCGTATCGTAACAATTACCATATGTGGTGGAGAACGCATTCAGGCTAGAGATATAAAAATATGTTTGATATGAGTAAAAACAAGTCATAGAGAATGACAACGCCTGAAAGGCTGAGCCATGTCACTCGATTGGATTCAAATTAACCTAGATTTCCCACTTTTTCCGTAGTTTAAAATTTTCTGCGTTAAATGTTAAATATCTAATTCCCCAGATTACTCGTGTTCAGCTTTGAGGATTGTGTGGTTAGGGCTCAAAGCCACTACAGGACAACCAACGAGCATGAAGTAAGTACACGTCATAAAGCGAACCATGAAGCAGTTGTCGCACTCTGTTTCCTGTAAGTAATCTTACTAATACATTTCTGTAATAAATCCGTTTGTGTTGTATGGTCATCAGAGCAGCCGTAGTACCTGAATACGACGAAAAAATAATCCGCGTTGGGTACTGACCGCGATGTGTGACCTTAGCGTCATCTAGTTGATCATACCATTCCTCTCTAATCTAAGTAGGCCCCAATTATTCCACACAGATAATCTACATTAGTGATCTACAATGGTCATTGTAGAAGCATTCGGAAAGACCCTTCAATAAATTAGTTTCCACATACTGAACACGTTCAACCGTAAAAACATCCTGAATACGATATGGACAAGCAGCTCGGACGCAATACTCCAAGTGAGGTCCCATGTAGGTCGGGCGTAGAACCCGAAGCATATCTTCATTGAAGCATTCGAATGCTCGGTGAAGAGACCATAGAACATCAAAACCTTTGGAAACGGCTGCATTACAGGGCTCATTTGCTTTCAAACCATGATTCAATATTACTCCAAAGTCATTCTGTTCTTCCACACGTGGAGACGAAATGCTGTTCACAGTTTACTGGTAGCGATTCCCGTGCACGATGTGCATTAACACATTCTTTCCATAGTTAATTTTCAAATTAAAACTTTAGGACCATCTGACTAATTTGTCTAAACAAGCTTGGAGATCAAGATAACCTGCCGTACAGTTTCTCGTCGCGACAACCCTCGCTAGAGTTACCCGTCAGAACCCGGCATCTTACCAAGCGTAAAGTTACTAGATAATTGAAAAAACTTTCATCACAAGCACTGGTCACTTAGCTGATATCTCAGTAAGATGGATACAAAAGATGTCGATAACAACACCCCAAGTATAAACTTTGCTGAAATGATTCAACGAAATCGCGGTTTTGGTTATATCTAATTCAGTCTGTATATCTGAATTTTCATCTGATAATACTGGAAGAACTCCATTTTTATTTGATGTACGAAGACAATCGTTTCTGGCAAGTACATTTAGTATTTACCAAATTTTTCTACCAAGTAGTGTGTCATTTAGCTGTGATCGTTTTATATATACTCCAGATGCTTTTATGCTTACACTGAAATAATTCATGACCCGTTGTTAAGACCAATCCTAAAACGTTTTCCTGCACCATAGTAGCTATAAGATCCTCCTGTAAATCCATGGAAGGCTACGAGATAACCATGTGGTGAACAGCGGTATTATGGCTTCGAGTGTAGTTTCAAGCTTACTCTATTCGTTTTCAATAGATCAATGTACGTTGACCAACTAATCTGTTTATACAATAGTCCCTAACTGTCAGAATAATAGCCTGCTGGATATCGAGGCAAGGTGAGGTAGATAAATATCGCATTCTGTGTCCGAAACCTAACGCAAAATACAACGCGATCACCTATTCACTACTTGTCTGGTGTCTTCTATCAATAACACAGTGGTTACCTACAGGCACGTAAAGCTTTCAGGGGTAGGTACGGAGCGCCGGTAATGTCATCAAAGTGGTGAGCGTATATTCAGCGACCTGTTGGTTTGACCAGTTCGATTGAGTAAACTGACTTTCCACAAATATAAATCTTCCACCCAATTTCGTATGCTACATCTAAGCAAACTCCGTTGAGCAACAGGTGTAATAGGGAGCCAAATATAGATTCAGTAAAATGGATTAATTACGGGCGAATACTGGAGTGCGAAGCGGTAATGAGAAGCAAGCGGGAGAAGGCGAATGTTTTAACTTTCTTTAACCACCAATTACAAGCGTTGATATGGCATAAAATAGACAATGATTAGTATGATAATGAGACAGACGTTAGACAAAATGATGAGTGACAGACATACAAACATGTACACGCGTGGCACATAAACTTAGATTCACAAGGACTTAAATAATAGACGTATATTTACTGCAAGTCACGATCTCTCATGGAAATAATAAAGTTACTTTAAAGGTAAAGCTGACCCAATATTTGCATGCTGTTTGGGTTATTCAAGTCTGTCCAAAAGTTAGGACGAATTATTTGAGTGTGTAGTTGTACTATTCACTGCAAAGACAAGGCCCACTAATGATGGTTCATGTTCTGAGTCGATATGTGTCAGTTTCGGGATTATTGTAATAAGTAAGGTTTGAGAACATCATAACTATACACATATTTATAACGTACGTTTGTAATTCATAAACTGTGGTCCAGTTAGAATGGGATGACGTTTAAGCTTAGTAAGATTAGTCTGATAAATTCCGGAGTATATTTCGCCATTAAACTTTCATGAATATACACATATAATGTGAATTATATATACAAGAAATCGAGAGTGTACTAGGGATAAACTCCACAGTGTTAGATAGTCAGTTTACGAATAAGGGAGGTCGTGACACAATAGAACCTTAGAATAATTAAATCAGATCTTCCAAGTCCAGTACCCAAAAGACAAACTGAGTGGAAAACAATGAGGCCTTCATTGTGATATACTCGCGATGCATTGCAGGATGGAACCCGCGCCATAGGTTCCAACGCTAGCCACTATACATCTCTGCTTATAAAACTCACATTTCTTCATTCAGTGAAACTACACCTTCATAAAAGCCACATATTCCAAGGGTTTAAATGGATCAACCAATCCATAATCCTCATTTTTAAACTTTTCTCCTTACGCTTGTTACTCCTCAAGGAGGAGCATAGGCCGTCCACCAGCACTCTCCATCCAACTCTGCCTGGGCAATCTTTTCCAGTTCTTTCCAGTTGCTACTCATCCTTTTCATGTCTGCTTCCAATT
Source organism: Schistosoma mattheei (assembly GCA_944470405.2). NCBI lineage: Eukaryota > Metazoa > Platyhelminthes > Trematoda > Strigeidida > Schistosomatidae > Schistosoma > Schistosoma mattheei. The sequence goes on from OX103951.1 coordinate 4,486,160, forward strand.
CTCGGCGCAGTGTGTACTTCGGCCTCCTATTTTTCCGTTTCCATTCAGGATTCCAATTTAGGGCTTGGCTCCCCCTCCCTGCCGCGCATCGCTCCATTTTCCAATCTTCCAATGGCATATCCCTTGACTAAGTATAATAAAAGAATATCTAAGTATCCGAAAAATATCATCAGTAGCTTGCACATTTAATGAAACCTCACTAATATATAAGTCATTTCAATATCATAAGCTTAGTCTGCAATCCAGGAGGATAAACAAACGGCCTTGAGAGCAGCACTGGACCAATCGTTTTGTAGATCACTTTTCTGGAGCTTCGTTTGAAATTGCAGCAAATGGTAAAAAATGTCGGTCCGGGTTGGCTCTCTTAAGACATATATAGCCTATCGGTACGTCTTAAGTAACATGACCCACACTGTCCTTTATTTTCCACCCAGTTATTTTGTTTCTATTAGCACATTTTCGTTTGTTTATCATCAGAATCACTACTTTGGAAAGATGTGTAAATAACCAGGATCTTTTCCTAAAATATATCATAATATATTGAATGCTGTATCGTTCGGTTCTATCATCTTGAAACCAGATTCTGTGAGTGCATCAGCATCATACTGGTAGACTACAGTATGTGGTACGTAAGAGCTTTAGGATTGTTCTATTTGGTATTTAATTATTATAAAGATTTCTGTACGCCACAGAATTTTGAGGACCTGTGGTATTTTCCCAATTTATAGGACCGAACACAGGTTGTTTGGTATTATCAAAGTAGGCCTGACGTTTACAATAGCCACAAATGAACCGTGACATTTACATATAGTTATTATACACACAAAAACTAATGTCAACTAAAAACCATGAAATCCACTGAAATTCAAGGCGTTAAAAATAAAACCAGTGCTTAATTCATTCGTCGTGTCTCTTGACTCTCATCAAGGTTTCCCTACCATCGGTATTCTAACAGACGCCACGAAAACTTTCGTCGATGTTTTTGTAAAGCATGAGTTCTGACAAATATCAATAGTCGTAGTTATAAACGTAAAGACTTTTTAAATGGGTAAATATTGAAATAAATCTCACAGTCCTTCATCGTTCATATCAGTTGTCCAGACTCTCCATTAGGCTTAACAATGTCTAGTAAAAGATCTAAGTAACTGTAAAAAAAAATGACGTGGAAACTTTCGAACTCACTGGGATGACTGTCAGATGCAACTAGAGTCTTGAAAATGAGTCAAGTCACTAACAACTTTATGAAGGGTCTGACAAAGTCATGATAGATTCTCAAATGCAATATTGTGAGTCTAATTGCTAATTTCAAAGGGTTTTATGTTTTAATAAAACCGTTGAGGTAAATTTCATGTAATTAATAAGTTGGTATTCCTTACAAGTCTATATTGAATAAAAAGCAAACTGTCATAGGACTTGTAAGTGGTAGCAATGTAATATAGCTAATTCAACCTATATTCTCAAGTCCCGCTGGGCTTGTAACAATGATTTAAGTACCATTTAAGTGCCATAGAACCTCACGATCAATCGAGTCGAATGCCGCCTCGACCTTAAGGCGGCATTCGACTCGATTGATCGTGAGGTTCTATGGCAGTGTTTGTCACTGAAAGGAGTACCAAAGAAGTACATTAACCTTATAAAGGCTCTCTACTCGAACACAACTGGTCGAGTGAGAGCTTATGGCGAACTGTCATCAGAATTGATCACCTCAAGTGGTGTTCGTCAGGGCTGTCCACTCTCCCCATTCTTGTTCAACTTTGTCATTGACGTACTTTTAGAGATAACACTCTCCTCATCTAAATTTACAGGGGTTGAACTTCTACCAGGAGGTTCACTTGTTGACTTAGAATATGCTGATGACATCGTTTTATTTGGTGAAGACACTGACAAAATGCAGAGTCTTCTGGCCACTCTAAGCAACAATGCAAGCATGTTCGGGATGCGATTCTCTCCCTCGAAATGCAAAATGTTGCTTCAGGATTGGGTTACATCGACACCCGAACTAGTGATAGGGAGTGAAGTAGTTGAGTGTGTCGACCGCTTCACTTATCTTGGAAGTCTCATCAGCCCTTGTGGTTTAGTGTGTGACGAAATCTCAGCACGGATACAGAAGGCTCGACTAGCTTTTGCCAACTTGCGTCATTTATGGCGTAGGCGAGATATCCGTCTATCAACCAAAGGACGTGTTTACTGCGCAGCAGTTCGTTCCGTCCTACTTTATGGGAGTGAAACATGGCCGGTAAGAGTAGAGGATATCCGTAGGTTACTAGTATTTGATCATAGGTGTCTTCGAAACATTGCTCATATATCATGGGACCATCGAGTAAGTAACACAGTTGTTAGGAAACGGGTACTAGGTAAGGATGGCAAATCAATTGATGACGTAGTGAAACTTCATCAGTTGAGATGGCTGGGACACGTGTTACGTATGCCCAACGACCGACTGCCTCGACGTGCTATGTTCAGTGGTATAGGAGTAGGTTGGAAGAAAGCTAGGGGCGGCCAAACCAAAACATGGCACAAGTCCATGAAGTCACTGACAAGTGAACTGAGTCATGTTGGTAGGTGTAGACTACCTGGTTGGGGACCGCGAGATGACAGCAACCGATGGTTAGAGACCCTGAATGACATGGCTCAAAATCGTTTGCAATGGCGCAGGTGCATCCACTCTCTGTGTTCTCCCAAATTCTAATCTTCTGAATTCTTCATGTCCCTTTTTTTCCTCTTTCCAAATTTCTTTCACTGGATTATACTCTTTAAATAACATCTCCAAACCCTAATCTTCCCGATTACTGCTTATACTCTTATTACCTCTACCACTACGGGATTTGAATCGACAAGTGCATCTCTGTGCTAATGTGGTGTGGCAACTCGAACTGATGTACGTACGTACGAAGTTCTACGTTGTTACTGACTGACTGACTCTACTTATGATCAATTTTTAGTGGACAAAACTCTCCGCCCACTAGAAGTTAAATAACTCTGAATCATAATCACATCTCACCTATTAGTTATGATTGGAAGCACTATATATAAACCTTATTAATTTAACTATATTCTAGGTCGAAAAGTTTAACACCATAAATCTCTACTTTCATAGAAAGAACAAAGTTTACGTCAAGTGGCCTGTACTTCTGGCCCCATAAAACTAAAATTTGGTTGGTGTTGACTTTTTTTAGTGTTAAACCATATCACTGCGACGGACAGGTTGTGGTTGCCAACCTCAAGTAGTATTCTTCAAGACTGACCACTCTCCTCATTTCTGCTTTGCTTCGTCATAGACATCCTTCCAATCAGTTAGTCAGCTACAACGTAGGATCAGGCACATATATGCATCGGTCCAAGTTGCCACACCTCGTTAGCACAACAGGATAAACACTAACTTCACAGAAGCAGTTACTTTAATGGTAGTAATCTATAAAAGAAAGATTGAATTTAAGGATATAATACAGAAATAAAGAATTAGTTCGTGAGAAGAAAGATATAAAGCAATTTTAATCTCATGGTTTAAGGGAAGACAAGGAGTGTATACACTTAAGCCATTGTAATCGGCTCTGAGCCATGTCACCCAGTCTCCAACCATTGGTTACAATAGTCACATGGACCCTAACCAAGCAGTCTACACCTACCAACGTGACTCAGACCAGAAGATAGTGACTTCAAGGACTGATGCCATGTCTTTGTTTGTTCACCCCTAACTTTCCTCCATCCGTCTCCAACACCAATCAACATTGCACGTCGTGGTAGTTGGGGGTTGAGCGTGCCTAATATGTGGCTCGACCATCTCAGTCGATGAAGATTCACAACCTCACTAACTGATTCACCATCATTCTTTAATACCCTACGTCTAACCTTGCTATTACTTACTCGGTAATCCCAGCAGATGTTAGCAATGTTTCTAGGACATCTGTGATAAAATACTAGTAATTTACGAGTATCCTCTACCCTTAATGACCTAGTTTCGTGGCTGTAACTCAAAACAGAACGAACCACCGCGCAATATACTCGTCCTTCAATTGACAAACGGATATCGCCTTCGTCATGGGTGACGTAAGTTGGCGAAAGCCAAACGAGCTTTTTGAATCTGTTCAGAGATTTCATCAGACATCAACCTATTGGGATGTTGAGACTTCCAAGATAAGTGAAGTTGTCGACGCATCAGACTACTTCACTCCCTATCCTTTGTTCAGGTTTTCACGCAGGCCAGTCCTGAAGCGACAGTTTGCATTTAAAGAGGGAGTAATGCATCCCAAACATCCTGGCATTGTTACTCAATGCTATTAAAAGACTGTATTCTATCAGCGTCTTCACCAAACAGGACTAAGTCGATAAGTAGACCTTCTATAAAGAGATAAATTCCCGAAAATTCAGACGGTGAGAAAGTTATATCCAGCAGTAGATCTATGGTTAAACTGATTAAAATGGAGGTAGTGGACAGCCTTGATGGGCATCGCACGATGTTGCAAAATCAGATGACAGTTCGCCATAAGCTGTGACTCAACTGCTAATTTCCGGGTAAAAAGCTCTTAAAATGTTTATGTACTTCTGAGGTACACCGTTCAGTGACAGACATTGCCACAGAACCTCTTGGTCTACAGAGTCAAGTGCTGCTTTTAATTCAAGAAAAACTATCATCGTAGGACGTCGACAAGCATGTCTGTGTTCTAGAACCTGACGAATGGTGAATATGTGGTCGATTCAGCCACGACCAGGTTTGTAGCCAGCCTGATTTTCTCATGTTTGCAGTTCACGAGTCTTTGTTAAGCGCTCGATAATTATTGAGGCTAGTATTTTAAGTGTTATATAAGTTAAGCTAGTCCCTGTATAGTTATCACAGGACGATTTTGATCCTTTCTTACATATTGGGACGATCAGTGATTGTGACCAGTCAAATGGGATTACATTCAGTTCCCAGATTTTAGTTAAAATGTTAGTCAACCTAATCGCTAAAATTGGGCCACCATCCCTAAAGACCTCTGGACTTAATACATCTAAACCAGCTGATCTTCCTCGTTTCGGGTTAGCTGTAGCTTTTTGAACTTCAACAAGAGTCGGGGGCTTATACCAACGTTCCATTCAGGCTAGTTGTTTACATTAGAATTACCCTGATCACTTACTAGTTCAAAATCGTTTAATTCTAACTGGCTGCAGCTAAATGGTGTAGTACTCTAATCCATAGGTCCCTTTAGAAAGACATTTTAGAGAGGCTGGGCCCTCTGAATATCTTATGTAAAGTCTTGGGCATGTTTAAACTGTTCTCATTTTCCACGCGTAAAACATCGCTCCAGAGAATTATTATCTGAAACTCAAAATCAACCAACAAGTTACCTTTTTGACACTAGCTACAGCATTTGTTATTCATATGTTGACTACGCATGACATAGTTGGAATTTGTCTTTATTTCGTCCTATCGCGGAGTATCTAGACGTTATGGAAATCGTCTGGTACGGCCGAGAGTGGGAAGAGTCAGCTCTCCCTCTCGAAATGCTCTCACATGGCCACGCGTATATAGCCTCTGCCAGGGAATTCCTACTCACTGCCTTCTCGTGGCGGGGGTGCTTTTTACGAACTTAAGAGGACGAAAAGCGAATTTCCGGCGCTTTAACCGGATTGGTGGACATGGAGAGTCCATCTAGGGGAGTTTGAAAACCCTGATTCCAAACCAGTGGTGCACATGGGTTCCAGTATCCTAAAGCAACAAATGGCGTATGAAACAATTGTTGGTCACCGCCTACCATGGGACTGCATCTCCTTACGATGCTCCACTGCCTTGTGGATCAGACCTTCATGTCGAAGACTCCAAGTGTGGCCCCCTAAGAGAACCACCTGCTTCGGTTTGGGCACCCGGTCAGTATCACAGCCCTCACACATATCAAATGGGATTTCTGTGTCGCATATGTATTTGGTGCCTTCTTGTACCAGTATCTATGTGTTAAAATAAATAAATGAAAATTGTCTAATAATCTCAATTGTTGATAGTCTTACTCAAGTATTCCGACTACTGTACTGTGTAGTTTGATTATTTGATCTAATTGCTTGCTCAATGTTGTTGCATGTTTTTTCCTGAAAGACCTCTGAACAGGTAAATATCTGTAGTTTGCACAACAATTTGACGAGTGCTCAACCATATAAAATGGTATATAGCCTCTAGACCATCCGACCATAATGAGAATAGTCCCTCAAACCTGCCCATCATCACTCCTTAGTGTATTTCACTGTTACAGTGATTGTGGCTTACAGTGGGATCCAAGACGCACATTTTATTCTAATTAGAACTCTTCAGCTGGATGTACCGACTTCCCAAGATCAATATTCACACTGAGCCCTTAACCAGAAGCATTTCTCTTTAAATACTCAACTCGTTATCAACTAAACATCCTGGGTTTGACTGCTAGTCACAATCTGAATATGCCAAAACTTGAAAAAAACGTCAAAACTTCAACATCTGCTCAGGATGCACATTTTCCACCAGCGACGGATCTGTTGAAATCCTAAATATCAATAACGAAAGATTACAAACTCCTATAAATACCATAGTTATTACCTAAGAATTTCTCCTAGACTCCACTGACATCTGATCAAATAACTATCTATAACTTCACATTACCTTCTCTGTGTTCTTCTGGAAGTTTTACTGGGTATGGATTTGTACCTTTAACTAATTAAGTCATATCATTTATGGATGATGTTGAAACAACGAATTTCACTCTCCTGTTGTTTTTCCTTTCTAAATTTTATACTACTGTAAGTAGTATATCTTAAACTAACAAACAACTAAACTTTGTTGACTGAATATTTATAATTCGTAGTCGATTCACATTGTAAAGTTGACTTATTGTTGTTACTTTTAAGGATCGTGTTTAACACCATTCTTTCTATTAAAATGTAATATTTACTATTAAAACCGACCGTTGTTGCTACCTTGGCGTGGTGGTCGGGCTTGCCTATCGTGATGAAGCAACCGAGCTATACTGGCTGGAACAACCGTTCCTCAAGGTCCTACCATGTCAGACAGGTCGGTTGAAGAGCGGTAAGACTAAAAGTAACAAACCCAAGGTCCGAAGGCGAAGTCGTACTGCTGACTGTACAGAGGTGTGACTGCAGTAAGGTGTTTCCTTCAGACAACCAGCATGACAGCAATACTGCCTTCCCACAAGGAGGGGGGGTAGAAAAGGTCGACCCTAAAAATGTACACCTCGCCTTATCCTACGGATATCCGTCTCCGGCGGTAAGTTCTCAACAAGTACGGAGCTAACACAAAAATTTCCCATAAAAAGGTCGTGTGTGACCGACCTCAAGCAGTTGTCCCTTGGGCACTGCGATCATGCTCCCAGGTCACTAAGACCACCTCTAATGCAATTTCCTTTTCAGGTACCTCCAGAACAACCCTTTCACGGTATGAGCAACCGGGAAGTGATAACCGCCCTCATACCTCTAACAGAATAAGCTACTCGACACTACACTTGTTAGATTATTGGAAATCTCTGTTCCTAGACATCCATATTTAATAAAGTTGTTTAGTTAGTTGGATGATCAATCTCTCCTGTATTAACATCTGTAAAACTAAGATAAATTATCCAATAACAGTATTTTTTGTGATACATAAGTCTTAGTAAAGTGATGTTCTTATTAAATTAAACTAACTCCTTTACCAAGTACCTGGGTATGACCTACATCCCGTATGAGGGTTAACTAATACTATGCTGCTCAGTTGTTCAAATCGAAATAGGTGGAGTAAGGTTCGAGTCTGGAACTTAGTGGCTGTAAGTCGAACACCTTAACCATTCAGTCACCGCTCCACCAAAGTGTAGATGCTTCCCATTATATATATTAAGGTCTCCTGAGAGAAATTTCGTTAGAATTTCAATTTCAAGGTATTAACTTTTATACTGCAAAATTTTGTTCTCAGGTTGTTTCATTGAGGCATTATGGATAAGTGGAATATATTAATAATGGGATAACTCCTAATTCAATTATTGCTTCAGTTCTGTAAACCACCTATAACATTATGTATAATTGAATCACTCCATATGCGATAATGGCTAAATAGTCAATTTTATAAAAGGAAATATCACATCGAATAATTGGGATCAAAAATTTTTCAATGGATGAGTTATTCTGTAATGAACGAAGACGTGGTGGGGATAATCAATTTATTGTTTAACATAAAATTACAGAATTCCTCTGTAAAATGTGAAAACTACACACTAAACACTTCATTTGCAAATCTCCCATCAATCGTCTCAAATTGCATCGTTCCTTCACTGCTATTACAATTACTCTCTGTTTACATTCTCGTTCTCTTCAATTCAATCTTCTCAACCTTCTCCTATCAGACATTTCGTTTCTGATTAGTATTACATAATATTTACATCTATCGACATAAGTAACATCCTCCACAATTCCACCACAGAAATTAATGCTACTTTCAGCTGTCACTTTCTGATAACCATCAACAACAACAACAACGAGAAAAAAACATGTAGCACAATTCCTTCATACTGTGTAAAAAAAATTCCAAGTTTTCAAGTAAAATCATCATTATCCTGAAAATTTTCATACCATCACATTTTTTTATTTGAAAAGAAGAATCAAAGCGATAAATTCATACTACTTTCTATGAAGGTATGGAATTTACGGTATGTATATCAATACAACCATTATGCAGAAGTGGAATATTCGCATTGAAATAATTTGTACAGTCCTACAAATGGAAGTACATTATATTATATATGATTGATCACCCATGAGGTTTATAAATTGATTATCATTCCTCTATGTTTCAAACGGTGAGCAGTAATAATGTATAGTCCATTCTTACTAGTTTGATAATTACATGTTCCGCTTGTGTGTTTTTTTAAATCCATTTATCTGTTCAGTTTTTTGCTATAATGAAGGTGATTTCATTTGGTTTCACCTTATTAATTTATCTGTTTATTTGACTAATATGAGAATTTGCAGTGAAAAAGTAGATAGATACAACGTTAAGTCTATTATCATCATTTATCGACCTAACCTACCATAAAATGGTTGGATAAAGACCAGCGGCTTGTGACTGTTTCTTACAAACTCATACGGACTCAGTAGTTCATTCCGGTCCTCTCTTAATAATGAGTAGCAAAAGTAGCTTAAATGTCGATCAATAAGGCATATTGATGGTTTTAATCATTGATGAACTCTAAAAGCAATTGAGGTGTGAGATTGGTCAGTGATCCACCATCAGATGATCAGACAACTGCAACCGAAATGGGTTATTTACTCTAAAGTAGTGGCCTACATCAAGTCACGAAATACAGTTATGACAAAAAATATAATTATCATTAACTCTGTACTCAATTTATTTGAAACTATCAGGTTCAACCTTGGCATTGATACCTATAAAATAATTTGATTTATTTTTATTATTGTTTCGAACTACTTATAAGTAGCCAAACGCAGCTCTTTAAGGATATTTAGTTTCACATCATTTTTGAGTTTTTAATTTTCTGAATCTCACTACTGTTCTACTCTATCATATAATGCATGCATCAAACTCCTCTATAGATATATGAAATTATCTTGTTAGTTTATGTATTTGTTTATTTGAACACATAAATATTGGTACAAGAGGTCACCAAATGTATATGCGCCACACATAATTATCGACAGTTCATCATATTTGTATGAGGGCTGTGATACTGCCCGGGTGCCCAGACTGAAGCAGGTGGTTTTCTTAGGAGGCCACACCCCGAGCCTTTGACCTCAAGGTCTAACCCACAAGGCAGTGGAACATAGGGAGGAGTATATTCACAATTATCGAAAATGTGTTATGGTCTATGAGTTTTAATAATGATATACGTGGTTTTAGGTTGTTACGATGTTAAACACATGAAATACAGCGTAGAATTCTCTTTTCAATGAGTTTATTATCATACTTTATTTACACTATAATCTAACGTTAGCTTATTAATTTCTAGGTACTTCCTCACGTACACAGACCCTTTTTAGTTACTATTTACACTATGTAACCTAGCACTAAAATCTATCACACCAACGTGTCTTTTCACTGGTCATTTTCCCTTGCAGAAGTAATGCTTAGAATTTCATATGTATGTACGATTTTACAACTCGATAGTAAATTTTTTGAAAAGAGAGTCCTCTCTTAAATTTCGTGTTTTTAATGTTTAAATGAAGCTCAGAAATTTCTTGTTATGATGGATGGATTTAATACTGGTCAATAAATGAAACTCATTTAATTAATTTAGCTCATTAGACCTCATTCTCTACTCAAACCCTCTAAATAAACTCATATCAAATAATAACACAACTCCCAATGGAAGAGTGAAATGAAATACGTATACAAAAAATATAAGTTACAAGATAAGTATTATATTAGATGTTATACATGGATTTCAGAATGAGTTTGGTAGATTACTTCAGTCAGTCACAACGTAGAACCTGTACGTATGTACATCGGTTCAAGTTGTCACACTCCACTAGCATAGAGAGATGAAGCTGTCAGGCCAAATCTAAGGATAGTAGAGGTGGCAATAGTAAGGATTTGGGCATCGAAGGTACGACTTGAAACTATAAATTATCGGAATAAAACAAGGTTATGATATATTTTAAAATCTCAGGATATAGAGGGGTGACAAAAACTGGATGCACCTGCGCCATTGCAAATGATTTCAAACCATGTCATTCAAAGTCTAACGTTTGGTTATAATAATCACGCGGATACCAACCAGGTAGTCTGTACCAATTAACATGGCTAAACCCGATTGTCAGTAACTTCATGAACTGATTCTAGGTTTTGGTTTGGCTGCCCCTAGCTTTCTTCCAGCCTACTTCTGCACCATAATACATCGCCCGTCGAGGTAAGCAGTGGTTTGACATACGTAATACGTCCCAACCACCTCAACTGATGAACATTTATTATCTCATCAATCTGTTTGCTTTCTTTACCTGGTAATCTATTCCTAGCCTCAGCATTGCTTACTCAGTGGTCCAAAATACACGAACAATACTTCGTATACACTTATGAATAATTACCAGTAAACTACGAATATCTTTTACTCTTAATGGTCATATTCAACATCCATAGAGTAGAACGGAGCAAACTGCCGCTCAGTGAACTCGCCCTTTGGTTGAAAGATGGGTATTTCACCTACGCCATAAGTGACACAAGTTGGCAAAAGCCAATCGAGATTAGATTACTTTCATCCTAATGAACTGAAACTGAATTGTTAGACCAGTCATATCAAATATAGCTTATGCCTACTAGGTCATCTTGTACGACCGTAGAACTGATGCATTCCACACAACAACTAGTTTTTTTTACGTCTAACCTTGCTGCTCTGAGGTGATTTATAGTAATTGTTTGATATTTAACTTCAGAACAGGTCATCATATTTACTAAGTGATGTTAGGTTTCCTTTCAGAAATTTTTCTTTTCCACAAAAACCTTAGTATTACTTCTAATTTCCTAAGGGTGTGGTAATCGGTAACGTAGATATCAGTCGTTATCGTTACATGTTGAAAAAATAATGTTTTTTTATCTGATTTTTTACTACTATCATAGTAGTTCCTTATCTGACTACTTCTCCAAAGAATTGACTTTTTAAGAACCATACTTCAAAGTGTATACGGTATTCTCCACAGACTTCAGTCGAGGATAGTAACAGACAATTTGAACAATGACCAATTTTATAATATTGTTGTTTAGAATTTATTACTACCATATGAATTATTATTGAATATAATTAAATATCTTTCCAATATCCTGCAAATTCAGATGTTGAATAAACACAAATTGATTTGTGAAAAAAAAAAACTCACTAACTTCATTTTGTTTCCGTTCACCTCCACAACATTAAATCGACTATGGATTAGAAATCATTATTCATTGTACTATAATTAACATTGATTGAAGTTTAATAATTAAAGTATAAAATATAACGACCAAATCTACGTATTTGGTGTTAGATTATATGGATTAAATTAGCACAATCTAGATTTTAAGCATCTTGAATAACTTATTTGTGACAATTGGATAGCTTGAATTGGTAAATTAAAAAAACTATAAACAAATTTCTTATCCAACTTCATTTCTGTATAGTTCGTTTGACTTTGTAAGCAATTTTGAATGAACATTCTTATGGAAATAAATGACAATACTTATTATGTTCTCTGTTAATAATATGTTTAATAATTCTCCTAACACATTGTCTTGATCTAATGATTCATGTACTTAATTTTCAACCGTTGTGCCACAGGTTAAAGCTTTCTTTGTTTACATTGGCTTGAACAACTAAATAGTCAGTCAATCAGTTATAAGCAACATGGAAACTTGTACATATTTGTATCGCTTCAAGCCCCCACATCGTATCAGTATATCAAGATCAAGTCATCAAAACAAATACTAGAATAGATGTAGCAAACGTATCAGTGCTAATAGAAATAATAAGAGATGAATAATATGATTTGAGAAGAAAGAATCGATTTTTGAAACTCATTGATCCAAGGGAAGACAAAGAGTATTTATTTATTTAAACAAATAAACATTGGTACGAGGCACCAAACAGATATACGCCACATAAATCATTCGGTTTGTGTGAGGGCTGTGATACTTGCCGGGTGCCTAAATCGAAACAGGTGGTTTTCCTAGGGGGCCACACATGAAGCCTTTGACCTAAAGGTCTAATCCACATGGCAGTGAAGCAACGTCAGGGGGTGCAGTCCTATGGTAGCTGGTGATCAACAATTGGTTCATATGTCATTTGTTTCCTTAAGATCCTGGAGACCACATACATCATTGGTTTAAAATGAGGGTTTTCCAACTCCCTATGTGAACCCTCCGTGTCCACCAACCCGGTTGAAGCGCCGGACATTCGTTTTTCGTCCTCACAATTCCGTAAACAACATCGCCGTTGCGAAGAAGTAGTAAGTAGGACTTCCCTGACAGTGGTTGTATGCATGTGGCTATGTGAAGCATTTTGAAATGAGAGTTGACTCTCCCCATTTCGGCCGTACCAGGGCATTTGGGGGCAAGACAAAGGGTGATCGTATCTATGTCATTTTGATCGATTCTATACTATGTTATCTAAAGCCTCCACAATAAGCTCACGGGCTTTAACCTAATAGCTTGCACTTAACTACGTGGCTCATTTCACAACGGCTTTATAAACTAAAACCGTGTTTCTATTTAGTCAATTTCTAGCTTTCTTTGAGCTAATATAAAAGTTGTATATTGTTTTATTAGAGTAAGTAGGAATTTACACTGTTGTTATGATTATTTACTGATTAAAACAACAACAACAACGAGAAAAAAATCGATCATCTAACATTATCGATTTTTACCTCATTCATATTTATTATTTTCTCAAATTCCATTCACATTCATCTAATGATCTCAAATGTATTTACTTCTAATTACTATTTCTAAACAATTACACACATAGTTTTTATTTTTTCTAAAAATATATATGTGTGTGTGCTTATGTCACATGCAAATTAATCAATAAAGAATCATCTATTTACTAAAATTAAATCTAGTCAACAACAACAACCAAAAAAAAAAGTGGAATGTTTGTATTTGTGTAATAATAGATCTCTATATCTATATAATCTGACCCGTATCTTGTGGTTTGTGTTTTATAAGCCTTTTATTATATAAGACTATTATTCACTACGTCAATCTTTTAACCACCACCATTTCGATTATTTTTTTTTGCGAAAAAAAAATCACTATCTCATAGATATTATATATATATGTATATGAGGGTAACTTGTTTTATAAATCACTGAAAACAGTTTTGCATATATTGAAAATTTAAGCTACATTATCATATCATTATTGAGATAAAATATCAACACTTGATGCATAGTACTCACTTACGCTTGTTACTCCTTATGAAGGAGCATAGGTCTCTAACTAGCATTCTCCACCCAACCCTGTCCCAAGCAATCCTTTCCAGTTGCTATTCATTCTTTTCATATCTGCTTCTAATTCTCGATGTAATGTGTTATTTGATCTTTCTTTTCTTCGTTTCCCTTCAGGATTCCAAGTTGGCGCTTGCCTCGTGATGCAGTTTGATGATTTGCATAATGTATGTCCTATCCATTTCCAACGTCTCTTCCTAATTTCCTGTTCAGCTCGAAGTTGGTCCGTTCTCTCCCACAGTAGGCTGTTGTTGATGGTATACGGCCAACGGACATTGATTATCTTGCGTAGACAATTGTTCATAAATACTTGTACTGTTTTGGTGTTGGTTGTGGTAGTTCTTCAAGTTTCAGCTCCGTACAACAGAACTATCATGATGTTCGTATCAGAGATTCTCACTTTGATATTGGTCGATAGACAGGTGTTTTGAGTTCCATATGTTCTTCAACTGTAGGAATGGTGTCCTTGTTTTTCCAATCCTTGCCTTTATGTGTGCATCAGATCTTCTTTGTTCATCGGTGATGCTGTCCAGGTACGTGAAATTTTCCGCCTCTTCCAGAGTTTCTCCATCAATTGTGATTAGTTTAGTTGGTGTTTTCTGTGTTTTATTTGAGGATCTTGTTCTTTCCCTTGTGTATGTTGAGGCCTACTGATGCAGAAGCTACTGCTACACTAGTTGTTTTGATCTGCATTTGTTCGTGTGTATGGGATAGAAGGGCCATGTCATCTGAGAAGTTCTAATCTTCTAATTGATTCGGAGCTGTTAATTTTATTCCGTGCTTCCCGTTTGATGTCGAGGTCTTCATAATCCAGTCAACCACCAGAAGATAGAGGAAGAGAGAGAGTAAGCATCGTTGTCTGACTCTGGTCCTCACTTGGAATGCGTCTGTCAGCTGTCCTTTATCTACCGCTTTGCGCTGTTGTCCGTCGTATGAATTCCGTGTGATGTTGACGATCTTCTCAGGTACACCAGTGTCGAAGAAGATTCCATAAGGTCCGCCTACTCACATTGTCAAGTGGTATGGCAGCTCGAACTGATGTACGTACGCTTTCTCACAGTCACGAAAGTTGATGTACAGTGGCGATTTCCATTCAATTGATTGTTCAACCATCATCCGTTGTGTTGCGATTTGGTCTGTGCACGACCGATCCTTACGGAGTCCAGCCTGTTGATCTCGAAATTGGGCGTCTACCGAATATTTCATCCGGTACAGCAACATTGTCGGAAACTTTTCCTGGTACCGATAGTAGTGTGATTCCTCTGTAGTTCTCACATTTGCTCAGATCTTTCTTTGATATCTTGATGAGGTATCCTTCTTTCAGTGGCTCTTGTTCTTTATCCCAAATCTTCCTGAATGAAACGTGCATCATGTTTGCAGTTACTTCTGTATCCGACTTAAGAGCTTCAGCTGATATATTGTTAGGTCTTGCTGCTTTCCTACTCTTCATTTGTCTGATGGCCATCCTGATTTATTCGCTCATTGGTGGAGCGACATCTACAGGAAGGTCTATCTGTACCGCTTCGATGTCCGGTGGATTCAACAGAGTTGGTCTACTCAAGAATTCTCCGAACTATTCTACCCATCTGTTCCTCTGTTCTTTAGTCTCGGTGATTGTCTTGCCTTCCTTGTCCTTGGCCGGTCCCTCTAGTTTACCCTATTTCCCTACCAGTTTCTTCGTTCTGTTATATAGTTGTTTGATATTTTATTCTGTTGCAGCTTTTTCTGCTGTCGTTGCTTGGTCTTCTACATATTTCTGTTTGTCGGCCCTAATGCTCCTTTTCACTTGCTTGTTTGCTTTAATGTATTCAGCTTATGCCTTGACTTTCTCTGCCATTGTCCAGCTGTTGTTACCTGCTTTCTTTTTGTTCTTCCTTTCTTGAATCCTGTCCAGAGTTTCGATAGCGATCCATTCCTTACGACGATACTTGTTGCCGTCCAGAACCTCATGATATGTTGAAGTTAGTGTTTCTTTCACCCTTTTCTAATTTTCCTCCATAGTAGTTTCTTCCGTGAGTAGATCTTGTAAGGCTTGGAACCTGTTATTAAGAGTTATCTTGAATTTGTTGAGTTTGTTAGTATCTCGAAAGAAGGCTGTATTGAACCTTTGTAGTGCTGTTACCTCAGTTGTCCAGTTTTTCTTTAGCTTCAGTTTCATCTTGGTCACAACCATGTGGTGATCTGAAGCTATGTCAGCTCCTCTCCTGGTTCTCATGTTTTAAATTGTCCTTCTGAATACTTTTATTGATACAAATATGATCTATCTGGTTCTCTGTCGTGTGGTCCGGTGAGACCCATGTAGCTTTGTGTATGTGTTTGTGTGGGAATATTGTTCCGCCTATAACAAATTTGTTAAGTGCAAATAGGCTTGCAAATCTCTCCCATTTTCGTTTCTCTCTCCCAGTCCATGCTGTCCCATGATATCTTCATATCCGGTGTTGTCCGTCCTGACTTTGACGTCTAGGTCTCCCATCAGGATGATGAGATCCTTTCTTGGCACTTCACTATGATTGATTTCAGCCTCTCATAAAACATCTTTATTGTCGTCGTTGCTATCCTTGGTGGGTGCGTAACATTGGACAACATTCATCATGATTCTTCCCTCCTTCTTTGTTTGAAGGATGATTGATGATTCTGGATCCATGAGATGGGATGGGATTAATGATTCCATGCTCAACCCTCCTCCTAGAGTAACTACAGTTGAAGGAATGAATCGGCGAGATAGAAATTAGGAAAGTAGAAAATAAAAAATTAATCCATCTACCCCATTACAGTCGACTTTAAGTTGTGTTGCCCAAGGTCTCCAATTATTGACCATAATAATCGTGTTTATCCAAACTGACTAGTTTGCACCCCATATACTGCACAAACTGACAGCTTATAATTTAATTAATTGGTCATTTATCTTTGTTTTAGCGTCTCTAGCTTTCTTCCAACCCACTCTCCTATCCCACCCATCATTCCATATCTAGCAAGCCAGTGGTTGGGCGTAACTAACTCAATACTCTGATAGTAATAATAGACCCTAAAAAACTTGCAGTAAATATATTAGGTCATGACTTCAACTCTCAAATTCATTGGCTGTTGGTTGGTTAAACGATGAAAGGAAATAAAAGTCTTTGAGACATCCGGAACTTAGTGGTTGGCAATTTTCTGTGACAGTATGAAAAGCCCTTCCACAAAGTAAATGATTGCCAAATCTTAGACCTTACTTTCCGTTTTGTTAAGTTGATTTGAATCACAGTAATTCATATAAGCGTTTGTCTTTTTATGTGTGTACTATAAAGGTGAGGTGTTAGTATTTAAACCCGATCGTTATATACCACTTTTTTGTAAAAACACAATAAATGGATTTAGTTCCTTATATTCAAGAAAGTAATTAGGCTAACAATAATTATTGTTAAATAGTTTGTATTTATATTCCTGGCGTTTTTATATCAGATTATGGATCGGAATGTATGCATTCAACCCATTCAATTATTTATAGTTGATTAGTGTTGGTTTTATCAAATACACACACAATCTTGTTCCTGCAGTCTATAAGATGCATCGGTAAATCCTTTCGGATGTACTTTTGGCATGTTTCCTTACCTGTATATTTCTGAATCTGTTTGTTCTCTTTGTAACAGTCATTTATAACTAAGGGGTGAGTGTTAGTCATTAACCTGCTAGATAAATCCCATTTAGTCTTTTAATTACCAACTCGGTAACCGATTTAAACAAGTTTGTTCTCGAACTGGTTTAACGAAGAACTGAATGCACCCACTCATGTGTATACTATCTTTCGTGGGACCCTGTTTATTGATTACTATTTCTTAAACTGTATAGACCAATAAATGGGGGGGGGCATGATTATCGTGCAACTCGATAGTTCACGACGTCACTAGACACACCTCAAAATGAAAATCAGTGGCGATCCTTCTGTTCATCACAAACATCAGGATGCCTTTCTTACTAAACGAAACCTGCGTTTATTGTGTCTTTACTCAAACTATGCACTTTAACACATGCTATCCCTACTTTTCTGAAGGTTATTTATTAGTTGTATGAGTTTTCTCTCATCTAACTCTTCTGAGTACGAATTCCTAAAGGTTGCCTGGCTACTGCTAACTTGAGTTGCTTTTGGACTAGGCCAAATGTCCATCTGCCAACAAAAAGGCTAGTATACTGAGCAGCAATCCGCTTTATATTACTCTATGTCTGTGAAATGCCTCATTTAAAAGTAAAGAACATTCATAAATCAATATTACTTATTTATAGATTCCTTTAAGCATTGCTTGCGTATACTGGGATCGCTGAGTAAGCAATGCTGAGATTAGACGCAGCTTACTAGGTAAGCATTGCAAATTGACTTATAAAGTAGTGAATCTTCATAGACTGAAGTGTTACGTAACCCTAACTACTTCCTGTCTGGATTTTTTCCCATGGCTGGTGTAGGAGTAAGTCGGAATAAATCTGGGGACGGCCAAACAAAAACTTGATATCAGTCCATAAATTCATTGACCGTTAGTTTTAGTCGTGTTGGTAAGTCCTGATTAGCTGGTTTGAGGTCCTCTGAATAGCCATATTCAGACTTTGGACTCTTCAAATCCATCCACTCCTTTAGAATTGTATTTCCTTAAGTTTTTTTCTCACTGTTACTACCATTATTTTGACTTCCTTATTATTTGTTGTGATATGACAACTTGGACTGGTACTCATTTTTGCCAGCTTCTATGCTGATAGTGACTGACTAATTTTTTCATATCAAGGTTAACAAAAATAATTTAGCAAGCATTATGAGTAAGATACCAAACGTTTATGTACCCAAGATCCATATTTCAAATCCAATGCAGTTTAAATTGACTAAAAAATTGATTGACCGAGTTAGACTGTCTATGTATTCTAAGATAAACAACAGATTATTATTCAGAACTATTATCTCTGAAACCATTGTCAACAAATACTCAGTAACGGTCATGCATTTATCTAGATCTACTCCACTTCTCTTGCAATTTCAAAAGACTGTATGCAGATTGTCTAGTATTTTATGAATTTTCGCACCGAAAGCCATTCAAATGATCTACACGTATTATGTTCAGTGTACAAACAAACTTTTTCTGTTTATTACTTACCTTTTTCTTTAAGTTGATCTACTGGTTCCGTCACTAATTATACTACTCTGGCATTTGTTTTGATAATTTTATCTCCATGCTAATGTGGTATGACGAATAAACAGATGCACATATGTATCAGAAGCGAAGTCTTTAACTTATGTTGAATGTTGGTTAGCACTCGTCAGCAAAGTATGTCCCGTGTTCCTACGGAAATAACTATCTTGTTGGATCCAAACAGACGTCACACAGTTTCATATTCATGGACGTTTCTACTGAACGGACTCTGTAAAACTGATTTGTCATCCCATCAATCGCAACTTAGTAGTGACTGATGCCACTTTTTATAGTTCTTTTGGTACTGGTCGATTTCTATCCACCAAGTTTGGGCACCCGGGCAGTATCACAGCCCTCACACAAATCACATGAGATTTGTGTGGCGCATATGTATCTGGTGCCCCCTTGTACCAATATCTAAGTGTTCAAATAAATAATAAATAAATAAGTTTTCGTGTGGTCACCAACCTAACTAACTTGACACTGCAGTGCTGACAAGTGTCAACTAGCATGGAGGGACTTCTATCGATCGCTTTCAAGATGTCAAATAACAATGGTCATCGCACTATGATTTCATCTAATAGAGTCTTCTTTGTTATTTATTTATTTGAACACATAAAAAGTACAAGGGGGCACTAAATACACATCCATCACATAATAACAATGAGGTTGTGAAGAGATAAAAGGTAAAGTCTGTATAATAAAAGAACAACAACGAACAGAAATCAGTGTATGAGAGGGAAATAATAATACTGGGAGGAACAGTTCAGTCAGCAAAAATATAACCACCGACTGCCCCGACTTGCGATGTTTTGTGGTGTAGGAGTAGGTTGGAAGAAAGCTAGGGGCGGCCAGACTAAAACGTGGCACAAATCCACGAAGTCACTGACAAGTGAACTGAGCCATGTTGGTAGGTGTAGACTACCTGTTTGGGATCCGCGAGACGATAGCAACCAATAGTTAGAGATCTTGAATGACATGGCTCAAAATCGTTTGTAATGGGACAGGTGCATCCACTTTTTGTGTTCTCCCAAGTTCTAGTCTTCTGAATTCTCCCTGTCTCTTGTTTTCTCTTTCCAATTTTATTTCACTAGATAATACTCCTTGGATAACATCTCCAAACCCTAATCTTTCCGATTACTGCTTATACCTTTACTACCTCTACCACTATGAGATTTGAATCGACAATTGTATCTTTGTGCTAATGTGGTATATCAACTTGAACTGATGTATGTACGAAGTTCTACGTTGTTACTGGCTGAAATCTAATTTTATGAAGAAAGTTACAGCATGATCGCCACTGGCTTTCATTCTGAGCCTTGTCTGATATCGTCTCTAGCCACTATGTTGCACCATCGCTACGACCCAACCAGAGAATCGTGAAGGACCAACAGAAACCAGTCCTGTGCAACTTTCTTTTATACTACGACACCATGTCATACACTGACAACCTATTCGCTTTTTCGAACCGGTCTCACAGTCAGCAGGTAATGCACGATGTGGAATTCTCTGAGACGACATTCGTAGAACATGTCCAAGCGACAGAAGTCGGTGTTTCAAGATGGTAATACCAATTGTGCTATGAGTTGGTGTCCGACTTCTTATCACGTGATTTATCCACCAATCAAAATACGACTTATACAATCTTAACACTATGCCAAAGCAATGACGTTCACCCATATGAGCGGTCTAGCGTCTTTATTGGCCCTATATCCTCCTAGCCCGTCCGCTTGAGTCCAGAACTCAATACCAGCTTCTGCAATATGAATCAAACATACTGGGTTTATATATCATTCAAACAGACCGCAACGCACCATAAAATAGGAAATAACATTTGTACACAATAAAGCCAAAACGTGGCTGTGAACGTGGGGGGCAGTAGTCAATAAACTGAATATAGCTTAAGAACCGTAAATCGTACAATAATAAATTATAGGTCAAAATCAAGTTTATAATAAGAGGAATATAAATATACATAATCTACTTGTTGAATAGTTACACCATAAGAATATATAGATAATATTAGTCAATTAATATGTCTCAGAAGTTACTCGTGATTTAATCTTCGCTCGGATATAACAAATTGGATTATCGTCGCTGTTCCCGAACACACGATACCGAACCTCCGCATTACTTACATGGTGTTACCACTGGATGTCAGCAATCCCTCGGAGACAACCATGATCGAACTCAGAGTTGTCTAACATTCTCAACTTAGAGAGGTCAGGTTTCACAAGCATAGAGCAGAATTGCTCTCACTGATGCGTTGTAGATCCGGTCTTCTACATCCAGACTAACATCACGAAGTTGCCGAAGATGACCCAGATTGGCACAAGCCACTCTGGCTTTCACTATACGTGAATTGATCTTGTCACTCACGCCACCACCAGCACTTATGCAACTACCCAGATACACGAACTTCCCAACTACTATCCGCTCATTACCCAGGGTGAGTGCAGGATCAGGGTCCTGCCAGTCTTGCAAAAGCACTTTGCACTTCGGATATTCAAATCACATACCAAACCTACGGGCACTAATTGCTAACTGATTGAGTGCGGATAGCATAGCTTGGGTATCATCGCAAAATAAGACAATATCATCCGCATACTAAAGGTCGGAAGTTTTCTCCAGGTAACAGAGCCACAACACCATTACCTACATCCACCAGATCTGTTTCCAAAATGTCATCAATAACAAAGTTGAGTAGGAGTTGTGAGATTGGGCAACCCTGTCTAACCCCACTGCTTGAATGGAACAATGGAAATAGGTGGTTCTATGCCCTCACTATGCCTGAGGTGTTTGTATATAGGGCTTCCAAGATGTTAATAAACTTCTCAGGCACACCCTTCTTCAATAGACAATCCCAGAGAACAGTCCTGTCCAACGAATCGAAGGCAGCCTTGATGTCAAGAAACACAACGGTTGTTGGCCTGCAGTAAGCATAGAGGTGCTCTAATATTTGGTGGAGGGTGAAGATATCATCGATACCTCCTCGACCAAAACGGAAATCAGCCTGCTCCTCACGAGTCAATGTTTCTTGTGTTTTGAACAATCTACGAAGTATGACGGAAGCCAATAGTTTGGACGCAGTCAGAAGTGAATTTATCCTTGGATATTTGTTGCAGAAACGTCATGAACCCTTTTTAAAGATACGGACACCTATCGACTCATTCTATGATGTTAGGACACTAACTGTCAGCAACTCAATTCCTTAACCAGAAAGTCACCACCATATTTAAAAAGGGCCGGAGGCAAGTCATCTGAGTCTCGTGATTTGTGGCGCTTCGAGGGTTGGAGTTCCTTGAGGACCATAGAGAGTAATCAATGTTGCCAGAGAAGCAGACCAGTTGAACTGCTCCTCGAAAAACTCTGCCCATCGTCTAAGACGTCGGTAGATGTTAGTGATTGACATCTCATCACCTTCACAGATTGTTTCGTTCACACCAGACTTCTTGCTGCCAGTGACTCGGATGAATTGAAAGAGCTCCGGCAGTTACCAGATGCAGCTGCTGATTCCAACTCATTGGCACGTTCCAACTAACAGACTTCTCTGTCTTTACGCAATCTTTGCCCAATTTCATTACGTAATAGTCTTCGTTTATAGCCAAACTCGCGGTTACCCAGAGTAGATCAACGTGCCTAAATGGGTTGTAAGGAGCCTAAAGAAACCCAGTGTTTATAGGCGGAACGTTTCGCGAAGCCGCAAGCGACTTTACTCGTCATTTTCGTGGCATCATGCAATTGCAACCAATGCTCATCTATACTTGATGATGGGATGATAGCTAGCCCTGAATCTAGCTCGGTTTGATATTTAGTTGCAAAACAAGCTACAGCCAATTTGCTGACATTAAGCCGTTCAGGATGGTGAATTTGTCGGCCACTGAAGCGTAAGGTGAGGTTAGCGCAAACAAGGGCATGATCAGATTACAGACAGGTACTCTGAAAAGAGTGGCAGTCTTGTACACAACCACGCCAGCGGTAGCTGATCACGATGTGACCAATCTGAGTCCAGGTTTACGATGCAGAGGGAGGACACCAAGTGGCACATCGGCGATGATTGTGCCGGTAGTTAGTGCCAGCCAAAAACAGAATGTGGCCTATGAGAAGCTGCATAAAACGGTCACCGTCATCTGACCAACAAGTTTTCATCGGCCACCTAAACGACTCTTCTGTGTCTAGACACCCGATCTGAGTATTCATGTATCCGGCTAGTACTACATTATCTGTCGAATGCATTTTCTGTTGAGAAACAGTTAACTTTTGACAAAACTCATACTTGATCGCATGTGGGCTGCAATCTGTCTGAGCGTTGACAGAGATGATGAAAAGATATCGTTTCTCACACCGATTTCTTTGTATTTTGATGGAATTTTTCAGATCTAACTGCACATTACCGACTGTTAATGCGGATCCAATCGATTAGTGCTGCCTCAGCTCTAGCGCTTAGTGCGACATCTCCAATACGAACGTCAAGACAGTTCTATTGTACGGAGCTGAAATGTGGAGAACTACTACAACCATCATCAAGAGGGTACAAGTACTTATAAATAGCTGTTTACGAAAGATAATCAACATCCATTGGCCGGATACCATCAGCAACAGCCTACTGTGGGAGAAAACAAACCAGCTGAACAGGGAATTAGGAAGAGACGTTGGAAATGGATAGGACATACATTATGCAATCATCAAACTGCATCACGAGGCAAGCGCCAACTTGGAATCCTGAAGGGAAACGAAGAAAAGAAAGATCAAATAACACATTACATCGAGAATTAGAAGCAGATATGAAAAGAATGAATAGCAACTGGAAAGGATTGCTTGGGACAGGGTTGGTGGAGAATGCTGGTTAGAGGCCTATGCTACTTCATAAGGAGTAACAAGCGTAAGTGAGTAATTAAGTATAGCAATCATTGATTTGAGTGAGGTTTGTGTTACTGTATATGTGCCCAAAACGAAGCAGGTCATTCAATAATGTAAAGTTCCGTAACTAAACAATCGAAAACGTGTTTTAACTGAACTTTCTGTCAATACGTTTAAACTATAATCTTATGTTAAATAATAATTTGCATGATTTTTCTGCACTAATAATCATCGTTTTACCCAATACCATATACGTGATTATGTTGTGAACGAGAACACAGGTTGGGACGGCTAATGTGTTTTAATACAAACTTACAGAATATCTTTTTAAGATATGACGACCACGCACTAAACACTTCTTTGAAAAATTCCATCATTTGTCCTTCACATTCTGTATGCTTCTTCAAGTTACAACTCTTATCTATTCTCCCTTCTATTCTTTTTAACACAAACTTCCCAACCTTCTGCTGCCAGGATTTCCACTTCCGGTCGGTGCTATATACTACTTATGTCGACAGACATAAGTAGCATACACCACAATTCCAGCAAAAATGTACCGTCTTATATTCGTTCAACTTGTGAATACTGAAACGGAAGTTTTAAGTAATTGGTCTTGCATTAAGTTTCAAGCCTGACATATGAGTACATACGTTTAGCATAGAGAAGGAAATTTTTTGGTAATATTTACACCGTTTGGAAATAGGTGGCCGAGACGTTTGGATGGTTGCCAAATAATTTAGTTCTTGATACACTGTAATTCTTTATTCATTAAAATATTTATTTGAATATTAAAAGTTAAGTGACACATCACAAGCAATAGACTAATATGTTTTGTTAAATATTTGAAGACATTTTCTGAAAGTCCTCAGTCAGTTATTGTCAGCGTAAGGCCTGTAACGAGTGTGCATCAGTCCGAGTTGCAATATCACATAAAGTCTTGGGTCTTAATTTTACACTTGTCTGGAATTAAAACATAAATCAGGTTTTGCATTTATCAACACATTATTTCTATCAACAGTCTGCTAAAGTTTCAGCCCTTAGCCAAATGACTTGGTTTAGTCAGGTTCTCGTTATACGACAGCTTTGAGATTCCAGATATCAGATTAGTTGCGGTTCTTCAATCTTTCTCCGTTAGCTCAATTATTTTTAGACGGGCTGATTGCTTCCATGCAATACTCGAGATTTGGTTCAACGAAAATTATACAATATCACAAAAGTTACTATATTCCCTTTATCTGGGAAGAGGTATCATCCTACATTGACTAATAATCATTGAAGTTTCTACGAAGATACAGAGGTGTCGAATGGTATTACCTAACCTACATCATCTATGACATCAGTAAAGCATCTAAATATCTACAAAAAAATCCCTATGATATGTTCGTGAGATATGTTTTTTAATATCGAAATGTTGAAATCAATATTAAATAATGCTTACATGATAAACCCATCATCTTAGTCAAAAGGAACGAATCAGCCAGAAATCGCACAAACTAGAAACGGCTGAAATGAGTTAGATGTATATTATGTATCCAAAGCTTTTGTACTTTTTACAAAAGCAGGAGTCTTGTCATAGTTAGTAAGGATTTCCAACTGTAAAGTTGTTCCCGATAAGCTCTACCTTTAGGTATAAAGCTATAAATCCATCAATATTATATCATAATGAACAATATAAACTGTAGATTTGTATTGAATCAATCTGTGGTTCTGAACTACACTGCTTATAATTTCAATAGTCGCTCATCATTTTAGTTGAAATCGATTTAAAGAGAATTAATAATCTGATATTCTGAGAATCCGCATGATTTTCATTGTTTGCTTAAAATATATAAACACAACTAGGAATAAAATATACATCTTGACGTTTGAAAAGAAAAAATCTTCACAATTTAAACCCTCATATTTTGAAATTTATCTCGGTTATTCTATTAGTTTCGATACACAGTCTCAAAAACCACAACATATTCAGTGAAGTAGACAAACATTTGCGCTTTAAACTATAAATATTCCTACCATTATTTTATATTTATCAATAATATTTTGCTTAGTTAAACTGTAGTCCATAAACAAAGGAGAAGAAATAATCTGACAGGCTGTTTCACATTAGGCCATGACCTTGAAATTATTGAATAACCTTGAAGCTAGCGCCAGATAACCGATAGACCAATCACAATATTTTATCGATCCATTAAGCTTGCTAGGGTTATTTGTCCGCCCTGCTCTTATAATTGTTATTGTTTCTTGTCCTAGCCGGCCGTAATTTATTAGCTGTTCAGAGTTTTCTCTTGGAATTAAGCTATTTTATCCAATTTTGATTTGTTCGACTAGAACTATAGAATGAAAATATCATTCTTAATGTATATACCACCTACAACATGAAAAAGACTAGATTTTTGTGGATTCGTGATTTACCTGCAAAATGTAAAGATGCAGATTTGAGAAATGTTCTTGAAAGGTAAATTTTTAACAGCGGTTTTTTTTCTCTATTTTAATACGTTATTTCTATTTTTGTTGAGTTTTATAACTTTTCAGTGAAACTTTTCTCAGTTTTGTTGCTATTACCTTTCATGTGTATCAGTATATTGATTTTATACATTTTAAAATATATTTCTCATTTAAAGGCATGGTGGTGGATCAATTCAAAAAATTCGATTATTTAAAGAAGGTCATATGCGTCATGCTATAGTGACGTTTGTGGATATTAAGTCAGCTGCCGCAGTTATTAATACAGAGAATAAAATTAATGATTCATTATTAAAAATGGAATATTGTAGTTCAGCTGATACAACAGTAGGAATTATAAATCATAAAAATATCAATTCACATCGTAATAATACAGAAATTACAAATCAATTGCCGACATTTAATAATAATAATAACAGTAATCATAATAATTCGGATCGTAAAACAGAAAAGTGAGTTCACCGTATATTGATTGTTGTTATGTTCTTACTAGTTGTTGTAATTAGGTTTTATATTGTTTAGTGATATTATATCGTCTATCATCCTTAGGTTATTCTGATTGATACTGACCTATTTTGTTAATGTTCTCAATATCTTAACTTTGTGAATAAGTTTTGTATGATAGAAATACTTATTGTTTGGTAGATTTTGCCTACTTAGAGTAATACACTTCCATGGATTTTTCCTTATTCTTCTGTAATCTAGTGAGTTGATTTGGGTAAATCTTCAAATTTTACTGATTGTCTACTATTTCCAGTTAAAATGTCACTTTTTGTAATATTCCTAAGATGTTTAGCTTTATGTATTCTATGTAATCATTATAAACTACTGGTAGGGTATCCTTAACATAGATAAGAATTGCATTATCTTAAATGTTACTTTCTATTCTTCTGGTTGTGATAAGCTAAGGTACATAGGTTATTTGTACTGTTCTAGATTGATTGGTTAATATGAGGTGAAATTAAGCAGACTGTATAAGTGATGAATTAGTATATAAATTTGTAGAATTGCAATTTTTTTATATATTTAGGCTCGGAACGATGGTGATATCTTTTGCGTTATCAAATAGATAGGAGCTTCATAAAATTTTGTATGTTTCTAATCTATATAATAGTTGTATTATTGTCTTTTTTCTCTGCTAAGCATCTATTAGCGCTTCATTAATCAAGTCCCTTTATTTTATTTATTGTAATTACAGTAAAAACAGTCTTGAACTCTTATTGTATTTAGAGATGTTTATTGTACGTGTTTTCCTAATCATTTTATTTATGGTTGGTAAAAATATATGCACAACTCAGATTCATATTCCCTTTTCTAATTAACTGAAATTGATTTTCGTTAACTTTTGATTGATATAATATCATTTCTGTATTGTCTATGATGTTTAGGTGTAATATGATTAGCGTTTGTGCCTTGTGGATCATTCCAAATATCGATTTTATACATGAATTCAATTTTTGTACAAATAGAAGTGTGTTCTAACGTACCTCCTTGTTTATGTCATCCTTTCTTTAACCCCATAGTTTACCAATGTCAGTGTATTTTGTGTAATTCTAGAGCTTCGATACACGTATTTGTTTAGAATTGATAAAGGTTCAGTATAAATGTTTTTTTCTCTTAAGATAATCAATCAGTCTGTATGACAAGAATTTAATTCCAAATTGTTATGGTACATAAAATAGTTTCCTACGAAATGTAAGTGATCCATCGGTTTTTAGGATCTAATCCATTATTATTCCTTGTAAATGTCCTTGTACACTGAGTTTTTCTTTTATGTCAATCAGTAATGTCTCTGTAACATTAGATCTAAGCATGGAATCATTCATAACCATAATTCTGATAACGTTCGTCTTATTGAATTATCTAAATTTATCGAATGGACTAGTTATTTAACATTTAATATTTTGTTTTTATTCTTACTCCATTAAAAGACAGTTTATGTACATTCATTGTTAAATCAACTTCGTTTCATACTCTGTTTATATTATGAGGATTAAAGATTTCTAATGACATGTTATCCGATTTCACTTTACTATTATCCTCATTTATGTTATCTATTCTCATTGATTTTACTGTTTTA
The DNA here is from genome assembly GCA_944470405.2 of Schistosoma mattheei. Taxonomy (NCBI): domain Eukaryota; kingdom Metazoa; phylum Platyhelminthes; class Trematoda; order Strigeidida; family Schistosomatidae; genus Schistosoma; species Schistosoma mattheei. The sequence goes on from OX103951.1 coordinate 4,514,630, forward strand.
TTATCATTATTCTTTGTTTTGCAATTCCTTGATTTATATGAAAGAAGTTAAGTTTATAGCTTCTGTTTCCATAGCACCTCATTATTCCTGGTATGTATCCAAATCTTGCATAAAAACCACTATTTACTACTTTCTTAACTCCATCTTTTATTGTTACTAGTATTACTATAATATAACTTCATGTATAATGATAGAACACTTGACTAAATCTGGCGTTTAGTCAAATATTTAACATTTCTTTACATCACACCTGACTACAATTTAATGTAGGGTGTTTTCTAGTTTCATTTTATCGAATTACTTCTTACAATCTGTATTCATATACTTATTATGATTTATTTTACATGAGTTAAGTTGATTCTATTAAACTTTACACCATTAATAATTTCCCATAGTGTTCTTTCTTTACAATATAAATGATTGAGATTGTTTACAGTTATTAAAGTCATATACTAATGAATGTTTATTTAAGAAGTTCAAATCAAGTATTCCTTTACCATTACCAGTCAATAATTTATAAATTACAGCTATTCAAAATCTATTTTCACATGAAAACAGAATTACATAGTTTTTCATTCATATGACATAGTATTATGACCATTCAGTTATAACAGCTTGCCTAAATTGCAAATTAATAAGAATGTGGATTCTGGTTCAGACACTCAACTACCATGGAACTCCATCTCCTTACGATGCTTCACTGCCTTGTGGTTCAGACCTTTAAGTCAAAGGCTCCGGGTGCGACCCCCCGAGAAAATCACCTGCTTCGGTCTGGCACCCGGGCAGTATCAAAGCCCTCATACAAATGAAATGAGATTTCTGTGGCACATATGTATCTAGTGCCCCCTTGTACCAGTATTTATGTGTTCAAATCAAATCACTCTCAATAAATATGAAAATTTATACTTGCTCGACTAATCTCTATCTCTACGTTGAAATAAATGTTATGTGGTTTATACTGAATTGGTAAACTGCAATTCAGTGGTGTTGTTTCATTGTTCAGTAAGTAGTGAGGTTTAACCAACAGAGGAGTTGAGATCTTTAATTCGCAACAAGAATTTTGAGAAAACGAATCTACTTTGGTTATAATAGTAGTTTTGTCTTAAGTATTATAATTCAGGTAGGCACTTTCTGCTACGATAGTATCAGAACAATTTGCTGCGAAATTTCTTGAGTATTTCGTTTTGTAATTATTGTTATTTATCAATTCGTCAATCAGTTTAGTGTATTTGCATATCACAAAAGATTCTATAAATAATTGATTATTCATCTATCAAGCGACGAGTTCTTAAAATGTAATTTATGTTATTCATACACTTGTTTTGTGCATATAAATTAGTTGGGTTTAAGGTAGAATAATTTCCCCGCTCGTCCCATCCACCCAACGTTTGTCTATCGCTTCTGTGCTTAATAGTATTCTGAGACAAGATCTTATCTACTCACTGAAGCTTTATATTTTCAGGCGTATTTGTAAATTAACTGAACTATGTCATTCAGGAGAATTATGCTCAAAATAATTGTTACTAGTACTCTTATTCTGGATTACTAACTCAAAAAAAATCAGTTTCATTGTTATTTCCAATGATTAATTATTCTTCTATCCATTGCTTTTTAAAAAAATGATTCGTACATTATTATATGGAGTTTAGTTTTCATCAAATTATTCACAATAAGTAACGACAGTATTCTTTGAAATCAATTACACTATATACAATCTTAAAGATCACAGAGTAATGTCATTGTGTTGAAAACAATTTTTTCTTTTACCATCCTAGTTCATTTGATTTCCATTTGATGTTCGTTGATTCGATAAGTTCTATTTTTCACCAAAATATATAAGTCTAAAAACTGTACCCTTTTTTGTGGGGCTGGGGCTTTTAAATCTTCATTGTTATTGTTATTGTTTGAATCTATATCATAGACTGGAAAAAAATTTTCTTAGACTTTTTTCTTAACCGACATGAAAATACGCTTGTGATTAATAATGAAGTGACGTTTCTACTGATGATTAAATTTGTGATTTATGTTGTTTATCGATAGCTGAAAATGTCGAGTCACTTAAAATCTTTTCGTGTACTTGTCTCTTTGGCTTTGTTTTAATTAATTCCATAATGAATTTTCTGTTGTGTTATTGTTGTTCAAGTTTAGCAACGTAAATTTCTGCGGAAACGTCAAACTTCACGCTAGCGAAATTATCTAGTCATAATTCTTGATATCACTTCTTGTTAGTGACAATATCTAATCGGTGTCTATAATACGATTTTCATCTAGGTATTGTGAATTCTAAACTCTGAAATATGTTTATTAATTTTACTCAAGAAATAAATTTTGTAATCGCATCATTGTAGCGTAATAGTAATGATGTCTGATGATGTAGAGTTAAGTATTGTTATTCTTTTGATAAGAAATATCAAACCGTGTACGATTGAATATGGTTCTCAATATAAATAGTTCAGTATCTTCCATACTACAGCACAGGAACTTTCTTAAACATGAGAAGTTGGAGAAATGCTTCTGTCACATTTTACTGTCAGAAGAGTGGTATTAGTTCCATAAATAAGGAGGTTCCAGAATTCATAAGACTGCTTAAAGTTAGATGTTCCTCAGTATCATATTCTCAGTGCTGACCGTACTAAATTCTTATTTTTGGCTTGTTATTTATGGATAAATAATTTAATTAGCTACCGATAAAGAAGCTTTAATTACGTTTTATCCATTTGCTTGTTTTTTTTCAATCATTTATATTTGTAAATCTTTACAATCTGAATAAAATAATCAGGGAAGCTTCGATATTTATCTATCAAATTCATTCTGATCATTATCTCTGAAAAAGTTCCGAGGAAAGTTTGTTTTTCCACTATTTCCATAATAAGAATTCAGTCCTATTTACCATTGTAACAATTTACATCCGATGGGACTACTTAATATTTAGTTGCTTACTGGTTGGTCACTTCCAACACTCCTGTGTAAAATTATTGTATCACAAATCTTCCAATCATGTTTAACTAACAATACAAAGTTTAGTTGACTATTCTTTTATAATTTATTGTTTTAACTCAAAACTGTGTTTACACTATTTGTATTCCTAGACATAACACCTCACCAAAATCCTCCCGTATAAGTGAATTTTTTAATTGCTGGTAAAACAATAACTTGTACTCAGTATTATGATTCAAATTTTTCCTAGCTGTGAGTACACGTTAATCAATATAACTTATCCTTATACGTTCGTGTTCGCAAGATTGTAATTAGTCAATTGAGATGGTGAGTATTCTTTCATGTTCATTCACCACAAATTGTGAATCAACATAAAAGCGATTGATTAAATGGTTTTATTTTCTTCTCATTACAACCTTGATGTAAAAAGTTTTTTCTTTTCACTTAATCCAACTAACCATCGTAATATACTCGAGTTGAAGGAAGATGTTACAAAAAGTAGTCGTAGTACGTACGAAGAACTAATAGTAACAAGCTAACGAAACCAAAGAAAAAAGTGTTACAATGGTTTGATCATAATTCAAATAGTTTTAGTATGCCCTTTAGTTCTCGATCATAGGAAGTTGTCTGACTCATGGAATGAGCTAATCTGAATAAGTAACTATGACTTGGAACAGAAGGTCTTAATCTCTTTATTTAACTGTTCAAATAGTGGAGTCATCTTTTTGTGTTTCTACATATAATTGTTTTTCATAACTTTGCTAAGTATTATTATTATTGTGTACAGTGCAATAATTGGTTTTGCTCATTTTCTCAGTTTTCTTTTAAAATCGGTCTTAAATGGTTGTTCTTCTGAAACAAATAGCAAAGCACACAGACAAACTGAATCTTTTATATGATTTGACAAATTTCTTTTAAGTTATTTGGAGTTGTTGATGTTTATCTCTCCAACTTGTAATTTCAGTAACCTAGATTCCATGGAATTTGTGTGACTTATTAGTTAGTTTACTCTCTCAGAAACCTTAGTTTTCTATGTACTTCAAATAAATGTAAACATAGAGATTGAAAGTGTACATGATTTTTCACAATTTGTATCTTGCGTACACAATGTTTGCACTTATAAATAGTTGACATGTCTTTTTTAAAAGAAAGCAATGTATTAAATGAACGATAGATAGTAATGTAACAAATATTTTAATATGTAACTGATTATACTAGTCACAGTACCATAAAATAATACTTTTGATGTTAAGACTGTCGAATTCTGTGTGATGCTATGCAGCTGTTAACTGATTCACATATCTCAGGTTCTACGTTGCATATAACCGACTGATTAGTGTAGCCTTTAACATAAATTGTATGATGTTTAACAATACAATTATTTTCATGCTTACCTTTGTCCCTACTTCACACTTCCCATGCGTAATTTTCAGTGATATGATTCTTTTTGTATTACAAAAACACTAATAGTGTTATTCAAAACCGTGACTTGTATCGGAATATAAATTTAGTTATGTGTTTAATGTTCGACAAAGTTCATAATTTTGTATTACAAACAAATTATATCTAGCCCCTAAGATGTTGTTTTATAATGCCCGAATTTGTTTCATATTATGTAATAGTATATTCTATTGTCATTTGGATGTCCATTTCGATACGAGAATTTTCTCAGAGATTTTCTTTTTCTAGACTTAGTCTGATCAAAATAATAATTCCTACTTACCTAAATAACGTAATAAAGATGGTAACAGTGTCTGGTTTATACTATATTGTTTAACCTGTCGTACGAAAATCAATTGAATATTTAGCGGGATTATTTAACTACACATCCCTTTTCCCGTTTCTTTTGTACTAGTAAACAAATGGGTCACACGAATACCAGTTATTTCATAACAAGATTCGTTTTGTACACTTTGATGAAATGAGGTCGCTGAGTTGTTCACATAGTAATTGTTCATCCACAAACAACCTAGGTCACAATGAATCGGTTCACTTTTCCACAACGAGATTAAGTTAACTAAATGCATACAAAAAATGTCGAAGTAATAATAGTATGATTGGGCAAATGACTAACCGTAGGAAATAAGATTTAGAAAGGAGTAAAGAGTTTCAAATAACTTTAAATCTAAGAATCAAATGAATGATATAGAAATAAGGTTTTACACCACTTCTGCCGATTTTGATACATATCACCTTACGGTCTCCAAATATTCAATCACTCAGCACTCAACTAACCCTGTTCCCCTAATTTCAGTTTTAACCAAATAGTGAGTTGTCACTCAGTCTTATACAATCAATTTTAGTTAGAGCCAAGTACACGAATTTTCGCTTGATATTTGTCTCATTATTCATCCTAATAAAGAAAATAGGTCCATCATTCAAAATCTATACATAGTTCATATTTTTTTCTCTTCTCTCAAAACCAGTACTTTTTGAAAGAAAGAAAGTATACCAATACTTCATGTATATTTGTTTTCTTAAAGTAAATCATGTTTAAATCAGTAATATATTTCGTTCTACTTAGTAGTATATTATGTGACAGCCATATTCCTTTTTCATGCATATACATGTTCTTTTCGCATTATTCACGTTCGATTATTGCTTTTTTTTAAACAATATATTTAATATACCTTTAGTAAGTAATGCAATCGATTGTTTTTCTTCAATCAGATGCATAATGATGCTTACACTTGATACGTTTACGTATATGTAGAAAAAAAATCTTTTTCCTTTTGGTAAAGCACTCCTACATATTTGTGTTAAACACTTTTAAATGATTAACATTATTTAAAGAGTTTTGATGGCATTCTATAACTAAGTCGTTTCAAGTTTAAACTCATCAGTCCATTCAGCAAATTGTGTGAAACTCCAAATGTTAAAGTAGCTAACTAATCAACGAAAAGGAACTTTCGCATTTTTCGAATTCAATCTTTCGATCTTTATCTATTGAAAACCAGAAAACACTGATCATTTGTTTCGTCCTAGTCTAGGAAATGTGCTTATCCACGATCACATCGAACCTGGGGCCTTCAGATCTCGCGGCGAGCGCTAAATCTTTAAATCACTGAGCTGGTATTTAATGGTTCAGATGTTTAACTTCAATCGATTCTCAATATTTTTAAATATATATACGTATACTTAGTGCATTTAAGTTGTTCTCATTCTACCTGGATATATAGAATTACCCTAATAGTGTCACTCATATTTTAGCTATTCCAGAATTCTCATCGTTTATTAAACCAATTTAAGATCCAAAGGTGTTTTATTTTTGCTCCTAAAATACGTTTGGTTTCAAACACAATACTTGCTTATTACATTTACCTTTGATCGATTTCACTGTGAAGTTTAAAGAGGAAAATGATGAATAACTTTCGAGAAAGGAGAATATTCCATTCCATTTTATTGAGTCGACTGAATGATCTAGGAAATCTTTTGTGCACCACCTACTGTTTGTTGCTAACTCACTTTGTAGTTATTTCATTGTTGTGATGGTAGCTTTGAAGTAATGAGGTATCATTGTTTGGAATTATACTTTCGAAAATGAAACGAATAGTCTAGTTGAGCCACTGTTGTCTATAAAAGTTGCATTAGTTAACAAAGCCTACCACTAAGTACTGATCTATGTAATTCATCCTATATATATATATATATATAATACGCCTTACTACCGTCTTATCAGGATCACACTTAGACAGTCTATGTTCTAGGCCAAGTTTTATCACCAAATCCAAAAGACACAGTTTTTTTCTTACTTAATGATATTACTTGGTTGTCAAAACTTAGAGTACAAAACATAATTTAGTTTGGATATGTATCCTAATGGTTGAATGCGAAGTGAATGGTTTAATTACCAAGTTATCATCACCTAACTGTTTTTAAAACGTGGATACCCTCTTTTAAAATCCCCAGCCCAGCAATCACCCACTGTCTTCTCATTATTCCCAACCATAGTTTTATGTAGTTTAACATTAAAATTCTGATCAGACGAAGTTTCCTCTGATTTTAATCAAACTATTTTATATATTCATGTACTTAAGCAAAGTATATTTCAAAAAGTTATTGGTTAATTTGATTGTATAAACTATTTCACATAATGACCAATATAACTTTTTCAATGATGTAGTTACAGTGACGAAATTGTATAACTCGATAGTTCAGTGATACTCGGTTTACATTCAGATTGAATAGGGTTGGTCACCACACTTGATTGTAGTTGTATTCTCCATAAATTCACAAATACAATATTACACAGATTTTCGGTTTGACCAATTAGCTCTTAACAATTCATATAAATCATGTGTTTCTGCGGTTGTATACAGATCACTTTGAGATGGTAGCTTGGTGATTAAAGGGTTCAATTTACATTCTATAAGTTACTCGTTCGAACTACTCCTTACGTGTTATGGTTTGGACAACCAAATAATATCACCAGTACTCACACTCGAAACCGAGTACACTGCTAGGTACCCAGCTAATGAATTAAATAAATACATTTTCTATTAATTGAAGTTCACTCTGAATTTTCTGAAATATTTCTGTACATTAGATTTAAATTCATCTCTTATCATTAAAATTTCCAGTATTAATAATATTGTCTTTAAAAAAATTTATGACAGGGAGTTGAATACTAACGCTCTTCATAAAGGATCAAATGATTCACATCATTCACTTCCTAACAGTGATCAACTGGGAAGAGGACCACTGATATTTAAACGTACAACTAACAACAACACTTCATCAAATGTTGTTAACAATGTTCAGATGTTCAGTCAAGTATTACGTCCAGTTCAAAGTTCCACATTAACAACACGTATGTCAAATTCCTATCGTGGTTTAAAAATTAGCGATCTCCCACCTCCAAGTAAATTATCTGACGCTCATTTAAGACAAAGTTTATTTACTGAATTTCGACGATGTGGTCGTATCCAATCAGTGGTTCTACCTCCAACAAATAATGGTTCAACAAATACAACTAGGTTAGCAATTGTAACATTTCGACGTGCAGAAGAGGCCGAATGTGCTTATCAAGCAATTCAAGGTGGTGCTAAAATTCTATTCTCTACTCCTGTTTCAGTTGAATTACATCCAGGGTCAAATGGTAAGTGTTGTGTTGGCTTTTTCTTTACAGTTTTTTGTCTTGTTCTGTAATATGGATCAATGTAGCTTACAATAATTTACCGAAGCTGATCGTTTTTTAAAATTCTGATAATGATTTCGCCTTGGTGTGTTGATGTAATGTAGGAACTTGAATCTTTGCTTTTATGTACCTGATTTCATGTCTCGTAATCAACTAGATGTTTATCATTTTAGTTGAATGAAAGTGTTATTTTCTCCTGTATATTTGTCCGAAATGATGAGTTTTAACCATGAAGATTTCATTGAGGTCAAGAACCAATCAATATTAGGAACCACCATTGAAAACTTGGAAGCACTGGACAGCCGTTTCATCCTATTGTGGAACTCCTCAGTAGTACGCATCCACGACCCTGCTCACGGGATTCGAACCCAGGGCCTTCGGTTTCGCATGCGAACGCCTAACCTACTAGACCACTGAGCCGGCATCCAATGGTGTCAATGTCTAACCTCAACCAATCCACGAAGATGCGCGACCATCTTCCATTGTACTGAGATAGACACCTGTTTCTACCCGACATGGATTAGCTCCACTGGTCACGGTTTCTCACCAGAACTCCGAAAATTTTCTCACGAAGCTAGTCACTAGTGAGTACATGGTAATTATTAGTTTAGGGGTTGTGGAGATTTTTAAGTTTTTGATTGAGATCATGAACCGATTGATGATCCAGGTTTTCAATGGTGGTGTAACATCAATCGGTTCATGATCTCAATCAAAAACTTAACAATCTCCACAACCCCTAAACTGATAGATACTTTATGTGTTGGATTCATTTCAAGGCAAAATGATAAAATTTTCTTTTATCCATTGCATTTTAGTTAATGATGAACTTTCTCTAAAACGTTCTTCAACTTCAAGTACATTGATTGGAAACACTACTAAGCCGAGTAGTAATAATAGTAGTGGTAGTAGTAATAGTAATAATAGTGACACATTGATGAATTCACTGTCTGCTTCTACTACCACTACTACTACAACACAATCGGGATTAAATAAAACTGTTAACTCTCATTCAACTGATGATCATTTATCAAATAACAGTCAAACAATAACAACAGTAAATAAATCACCAACACGAACACTGCATGTTGCTGGTCTTACTGTTGGACCTACTGGACCTGTTACATCTGAACAACTGACGACGGCATTTCGTAAATTTGGTGATATATAGTGAGTTCCTGATAGTTTATATGCATATATTGTAAAATTTTAAGTGTTGTTTTTTTGGTATCGGTATTACTTTACTAATACAAACAATCATTAAAGAGAGAGAGAGAATAGAGAACAGTATATTTATGCTTGTGTTATCAGTTGTCTAAAAGAATATCAACGTTCGTACACTGAAAAGAGTCAGCGGTAAACGCTCACTTCTATTAATGTTTTAAAACAAAGTTGATTAGAAATTATGACCGATAATAAATATCCCATTAGATTTGGCATCCCCAGGTTGTTCCCGTAAAATTCCTCAACTATGTTCTTCACAAAATTTTTTCAATCTCTCATATTGTTTATTTTTAGAGTCGTTTAAAGATCCCCATCATAATAAAAGACTAATATTTGAATGCAAATATTCTCCGTAAATTCTCTTCAGGTTCTACAATTATATATCCGAATTAATAATCCGAAAATATGGCCAGGTTAAGGGCAAAGTACATCGTTTGAAGCATATGAGTTTAGGATTTTCAAACAAAATAGAATAAAATTGTTAATGTTCATATGACTCATATAGAATGTTAACTTGAATCTACATTCTTATTCATCCCTCCTTATTACGTCTTACTAATTTTTTCACATAATGTAGTCTTCCATTAAACATTTGACCGAATTGTAATTGCACTATTATTTCTCTCACCCTATTCGACCCATATTTTTAGAATGTTCAACTTAAACCCAGTTCTAGTTCAGCTCTTATTCAATTCGCTGAAATGCGTGGTCCCATTCGCGCAATGAATGCTCATGCTCGTGAACCGCTTCGTTTAGGTGGTCGACCACTCTCACTTGCTTATACACCAAGTACACCGACAACTAGTTTATGGATATCAGACCTACCACCTTCATTGGCTAATTTGACAGATGAAGAATTATTACATACGTTATCACAAATTGCTCCCGTTCAAGAAGTAAGTATTATTAATTTTCCCTATGTATATATAGGGAGAGTTACAGCTAAGTAACCCACTAGTATTGTAAATTATAGTTTCAATATGAATTTGATCCCAATTAGCGAAATAGGGAAATCATGTAATTGTTTGACTATTTATTAGTGTAGTCTTTTTTTCGCGGGAATTCTAAATTTCATATATTTCACACAAAAATTTCTAAAAACGAACTCATCTAATTTCACTCCTTTGTTGCATGTATGTATGCGTATTTGTTTTCACCATGATTGTTTATGCTAAACTGTGCTATTTGCTTGTCTGTACTATGTACTTCGACAATTACGTTGATTACATAGTGACGATGATGTTGGTTCCCTTGTATATTATTATTATTATCATCATCAGATTAACGTCAAATTTGATGCATTTGTATACAATCAGAAATTTTACATGGAAAAATTAGTTTTTTTCAACCATCATATTATGACCTTTTGTATCCACAGTAAAAACACGTTTACACTTGTAGTATGTAGACACTTGACACTTTTGTCTATAAATCTATCTTCACTACTACCTTAAATTGTATTTATCCCCTTACCCGTTTTTTTAAACTGTTTGTAGTTTACTACACCCACTCACATTCTTTCGCGTTTATTATTTCTTATACGTACACATCAGGTATGGTGTGTATATGAAGTTAGTTTCACTTGGTTTAAGTTATTGATGCGATTAAAGTTTGATTTTTCAGACCAGTTTTGTTTTTTGTTTTTACAAATCAGATTTTTAATTGTATGTATCATACATTTTTATATAAAGGAATTACTTTTCTATTCAGTTCACCGATGTACACTTTTAATAAATCTTTTGTATTATGTTTGATTGTGATCTGTAGACTGTCACAAGCATACTAAGATAATGTTCTGTTCGCATAGACACTACAATTTGCGTGTTACAGGAGACGTTTATAATTCCTTACGAATATGAAAACTTTCCAAAATATCGTATAATGTTTTCCCCTTTTTTTAAATCAAATTCCAAAGTTATTTCGTAGTTAACATCACGGCATAATCCTAGTTAAATAACCGTTGAAAACCAAGATGTACTGGGAAACTGTTTCTTGCTAGTATTAGCTCCTGAGCAGTGTGTATTCATGAACAAGCCACCAGACATTGAACCCAGAACCTTCGGTCTTACGCACGAGCACTTAACCTCTAGACCATTGAGTCTGTATTCAGTGTTGGCGGGATTGTGGAGTTTCATACCACTGTCCAGTGCTTCCGGATTTTCGATGGCTGCTTAACTAAGACCATTCGTTTATGTTAAGTATGAAATTGAATAAATCTCTATTTTCCCACCCCTACAGTAATTTTAAAGTTATTACTAAGTTTATTATCTTCTTCTGATCATTTGTAACCTTTCGTGTTTTTGCTAACTAATCGTAATGGTTAAAATTCTTTTATATCCTTCCACTCCCTAGATTCTTTCGGAATCTTAATAGTGAAAAGTGTATTAATTTAGAAATTGGCTAAAACGTCCGTGGTTCAAGTATGAGTGTTTAGAGTGACATTCAACTCCGAGTTATTTAGTCTCTACATCAAGACTCATATATACTCAGATTTTTTTCTTATCCATCACTATAACTCTAAGTCTCACTTGTTTTTTGCATAGAAAGTTGACAAAATGTTAGGATGTTATTAAAATTGTACAGTTTATTCTAGTCGGTATATATTTTTCGCCTTGTTTATCATCGATTCATACATGCTCATTTGTACCAGTTCATACGTTTCATGAAGCAATTGATTCGTTTCCCACCTACATTTCTAACATACATAGGGCGAAGGAAAATGCACAGTTTTTGTTTAGAGGATAAACATAGAAAGTGAAGCCTACTACTTTGACAACTGCTTATTGCCTTGTTTCTTAAAAAAAAAGCTTTATAGATGAAAAGTAACAAACACGTAGTGTTAGTCAGTCAGTCACTCAGCTACAACGTAGGACCAGGCGCATACATGCATCGGTCCAAGTTGCCATACCTCATTAACACAACAAGATGGATACCGGATTCATAAAAGTAGTTAATTCAGAGGTCTACCAACATGGCTCAGACTAGAAGTTAGTGACTTCAAGCACTGATGCCACGTTTTGGTTTGGCCACCCCTAACTTTCTTCCAGCCATCCCCAACACCGGTTAGCATTGCACGTCGTGGTAATCGGTGTTGGGGCATACGTAACACGTGGCCCAACCATCTCAGTCGATGAAGATTAACAACCTCATCAACTGATTTACCATCATTTCATAATACCCTGCGTCTAACCTCACTGTTACCCGGTGATCCCAGCAGATGTCAACAATATTTCTAAGGCATCTGTGGTCAAATACTAGTAGCTTACGAGTGTCTTCTACTCTTAATGGCCATGTTTCGCTGCCGTAAATTAAAACAGAACGAACTGCCGCACAGTATACTCGTCCTTTTATTGATAGACGGATATCTCGCCTTCGCCATAGGTGACGTAAGTTGGCGAAAGCCACACGAGCTTTTCGAATGAGTGCTGAGATTTCGTCAGACACCAACTCATTAGGGTCGATCAGACTTCCAAGATTAGTGAAGTTGTCAACACGTTCGACTACTTGACTCCCTATCCTTAGTTCAGGTGTTGACGCAGACCAGTCCTGAAGCAACAACTTGTATTTAGAGGTTTAAACAATAAACCACATCTTCACTGTAAACCATGTGTAACTGCTAACATTGTTTGAACTATCCCCCCCCCCACCAACATGTTCATTGATAATCAAGTTAACAGGATCTTATATGTTGCTTCATTGCCTAAGAAAGGCTTGTAAAATGGTATAGACCAGTACTATTTTTTTCTACTCCAAACATTATTTGCCACTCCCTATACTAATCTCTACATTTTATTTAAACTAATTCATCGATTAAAACGGTAAACATTTCCATATCCTTTTAATTGCCCAACATATCATAATAATATAACTTCCTGTCTCTATATTGATGTACATAAAACTAGAATAATGATAATTACATTATTATTACCTGCATACTTTTATTTGTCTAGTTCATAATGTCCCCTTTCATCAATAATGTCTGGTCATCTTACTCTCTCATCATCCACTACACACCATAAATTCCATCTCAGTACTTAACTCTCTATCTATTTAGACTGCTATTCTGTGTATACTATATCTCTGATCTTTTTATCTTGTACTGGTGAAAAAACAATTAAAGAAGAGGGAAAATCAAAAATAGCCTATTCCCAAATCAATTCAAATATGTTTGTGTATCTGTCTGGAAAAAATACACTTTTTTCTAGTTTGTTTCGTCCCCACCAGAGTTTTATTGTAAGCTTTGTTTTATTTTCATCTATGTCCGACATGACCTAAGAAACAATGGCATTGTCTTTGCCGTCACTGTTATCATCATCGCCTTTCAGTAATTGAAATGATCCCAGAGATTGTTTTCATAATTCCGAACGGAGCTATAGGCATCATTATCAACGATTCGATTTAATAATTTCAAATAGACTGAACATTTGAATTTCTACAAACACTATTTGAATAATGAGCAATAGGATTTCACAACCGTCAACACAGAAAACAGACTCGTTGTTGTACAAATAATGGACATTGAAAAATCATCTTTGAAATCTTATCACTTACTCCTTAGAATATTAGCACCTACCTAACTGGTATATAACACAGTCCAACAATAGAAGCAGTTTCCTTTACAAGTTTATTCTGAAGATTACCAGCCACATGAAACAGATTACTATTCCAAACTATTATGTCATTTGATGAATTAGTGTTAGTTGTTAAACAGATAAATTTTATTCAGATTTTCACAATATTTTATCCAGTGTGTGTGTGTCGACTAAATCACTCTTACGCAATAAATCGCTTCTCATTATACTAGTTAGTTACTTTGATGCTTCTATTCCCTAAGTTTACTAAACTTATAACCACTGTTTACCTCATAACAATTGACATCCTGTTTGTATTGCATATACATATCCTGATATTCAAATGTTTTTGAAGGTGTTTTTTATTCTATTGGAAGTAAATAAAGTACTTTTAATGAATAAAGAAAATGTTTCCTTTGAAAGTCAGCATACATTAATAATTATTATTAATAATTGTAAATTTATTTTAGATTGCACTTATCAATCGTACTGATCAAAGTACACGTAATCAATCTACTCCGTTGATTTCTACATCTCCACCTCATTGTGCAGCTTATATAAAATTAAATTCAACTGAACATGCAATTCGTCTATTAACTGAATTACGCTGTTCCAAACGTTATTCATCTCCTACACCATCGATCACTACTACAGCTTCATCAACAACAGGAATTACAATAACTGGTCAAAATGTAAAAACTTCAACACGACGTCCTATAGCAGTTGATTTTGCTAGTCCTAGACAATCAAGTATTGTCACTAATCTACAGTTAAATGCGTCAAGGTATGTATGTATATATAAGCATTTGGTTTAGTTACTTCTTTTTTTAGGAAAAAAAAGTGAATGTATTAAAACATCCTTCTTGAATAGTTTTCATGCTATTTACTCTCACTTACATTGTTTGCTAACAATATCATATCTATCATTCAGATTGTTTTTTTTCTCGGGACTATAGTTAACTTGAGTTGGTGTTTCACAACTATCCTCAAGAATAGACATTTGCACAGATCCAATTTTCAAGGGTATAGTCTTCAAATGTTTCCGTCATGGACAAAAGGTATATTAACGATTGGAAAAAAGAGTTAGATAACGTATTAAACACTAAATGATTGTTGAGTAATAGCTTATGTCTTATTTGTGCTATATAGAGATTTTACACTAGTTATTGGTAATTGACTCCTAGTCTGAGTGTTTCAACATCACCTACGCTGTATTTTGATATTGCAGAGTAAAATCGCAAATCATCTATAACATTCAAGTATTTCTAGTTAACAGTTATATTGAAAAAGAAAACAGTTAAACAGAATCTGGTCTTAAATGACCAATAGTGAACTGTTTCGCCCATTATTATTTCTTGTGTGCCTCTCTAAAATGCGTATTTCATAGTGTTAACAAATGTTAAATAAGAAGTTGATTTCCCCTGTTTGCTTCTTTAAACTGTATGTCCTCATTAGTTCATTATTTTAGGACTTAACTTTCCAAAAGTAACAACTTTAATCTTGCTTATTTTTATCTTATTTTTACCTATTCAAGATCATCTTTAAATTCTCATCGTGTTCGAATTATTTCATCATCCAACATTGTGGATCGATGGGATTCATCAAATAAAACCAGTAATTTTCAACCACCTACCGCTTCTACAGCAATCACGACATTGACTTCGAAATCGACTGATTGCAATAGTCGTAATTCTTCTCCGGTTCCGTATACCCTCTCACTGTTCACTCAACATTGAATACTAACACTAAGACTTCATATCGAACGTCAACACAAACATTAACACATCACACCTCTGGACTAGCCTCTAATCATAATAATCAAAAAACCAATTTGCTTAGTCATCCTTTGACAGATGTCAATAAAGAAGTTAACGAGGTGAAGAATGGTAGTAATTTGTTTATAGAAAAACAGTCTGAAATAATTTCAAGGGAATGTTCCAATCGAAAGTCATCACGTTTAAAATCTATTAATCAATCGAATCAATTATCAGATCGTACTTATCACCATCGGTTAAAACGATCACATGACAGTAGCCCGAGTAGCTTTAGTACCAGTAGCAGTAGTAGTAGTAGCAGTACAAGTGTGAGTAGTGATAGTACTAGCAGTAGTAGTATTAGTAGTACATCAATATCATCCTCAGGAAGCTCTATAAGTGCTTCATCTGGAGCATCTTCTAAATGTACTGGTTCATCAAGTCGTCTTACCAAGGTTCCGTCTCTAAAAAGTAACCATAAATCAAAGTCCATCGATGCACATGACAACAAACGTTCAGCTAAACTATCGGAACGCAGTTCATCCTCAAATTGCGGTCAATTAAAAGTTCATAAATCTCTAAGTACTGGAAAACTCAAAGAAAATAAGTCCTGTAGAAAAACTGATTCGTCACACTCGTCAACCACACAAAGTTCAAAGTCTGCTGATTCATATTCGTCGTGGCTAGCAGATACACCATCTGATTCGTCTTTTGTTCAACAACCTCTAAGAGTTATGACAGTCAATTCATCCGTTTTATCACCTATTCGTAGTTCGGCCGCTAGTAGCGGTGGCCTCTCTAGTCCTGGAGGATCTTCCTCTTCCATCGTAGGAAATAATAATATCCGACGAACGCCGAATAATGGGTGTGAAACTCTACCTAACGGTTGTCAGTCCGAATTTATTGGTCCAGTACCTAATCATCACTCGTCTTTGAGATTATCGACATCCGCACAACCACTCACTCATACGCCTACAGTTTTAACTATGAGCGAGTTTAGAGTTAGTCCAACTCCAACAGCTTGCTCTGTCAGTGCCAGCAGTGGAGTAAGCAGTGGTGGTCCTAGTTTCAGCAGTACAAATAGTAGTGGAGGAGGCAGCACTGGTAGTAGTCCATTAACAAGCAATAATTCAACAACGAATCACTTTCAATCTGTAGTCATCTCTAAATCTAACTCCAATAGCCAAATTAAAGTTACTTCGTCATCTCCTTCATTGAAACGCAATGTTTCACAATCTAATGGTAATGACAATTCTCACTGTGGGAATACAAATAAATCGCGAACATTCAGTGACTCTCCTTCAAGCTTAAAACTTCATTTATCTTCTAACCCTGCATTGGCTTCATCCTCCCCAGGTTCAAATAGTCCCTCATGTACTTCATCTACAACACCGTTAACGGTTTCAATAAAACTTACTGGTATTAATCGATCGTCGCAGCCTAGTAATTTAATTTCTCCTTGTAGTCTTTCCGAAAATACTGAGTTGTTTATGTCAAACCAAGATAAACAAAGTAATGATTCACTGCCCTTAACTCCAGTTTCAGCTCCTCCGCTTAGATGTAAAACATCTCGACATACATCTATTGATCCTAGACGTTGTAATATCGGAGTAGAAGCACCAACTGTTGGTGGAGCCACCAATGATATTACAGATTGGTGGAGTAGCGGATCACCTGTTTATGAGTCGATGTATGATAAAATTAAGCGTCGTACAAATAAAGAAGCTGAAGAACGACGTCAACGACAACTTGAAAGTTTTTCTACCAGAGAGAAAAATAGTAAGAAACAAAGAAAGAAAGAACAATCAAACAAGTCTCCACCACAATCCAATATTAATAACAGTGTTCCCATTTCTTCTCCAGATTCGTTTAGTAATGAGCAATGTGGTAAAATTAATAACACATTTTCATTAAGCGGAAAATCACATCATTCTGTTAACTCAAAATGTAAATTAGATGCTAACCGTTCGTCTAACAAGAAGCATAGTAATCGTCAAAAAAGTGACACTGTTTCAATGCATTCTTTTCTCAGCGATAGTAGTCATCTATCTCAATGGCACTCAACTCATATACATACTGATAAAATTTGCAACGATACAAATGGGTCACATCTTTTTTCACGAAGAATGTCCAGAAATTTAAACTCGAGAAATAAACGTCGTCGAAGTATTGTCAGCTCTTTATCATCTTCATTATCAAGCGAAGGTGAATGTCACTCGAATTCTCCACCGGAAACTTTAACTCGATTAAGTTTGGGCATGCGATTCCCGGTCTCCGCTACTTATCATGAGTGTATTCGACCAAATAAACCTTCCACTGCTGCCTCCGCTGCTGCGGTCCCAAACCGTAAATGGTCAAATCACCACCTTAGTGATAATGATGATGATGGTGGCGAAGATGACGATGATGATGCTTTAAGTCAGTTAAGTTCATCTTTATCATGTTCAACTAATGATAGTAAACTAGATCCATCAAATTTAACAAAACGAAAACTTCATTTTTCAACAAACAAGTTGAATCAGTTGAAAAATACAAATTTCTCAAGTTTTAATTCTTCTAATCCATTCAGTCGTAATAATAATTATGATATAGATCATCACCGATCTGGTGAACCGAACAAAAAGTCCATTAGTCTTTCAACTGCATTAGAATGGAAAGATACCGGGAAAAAATCAAAATCACACAATAAACAAAATAATAAATGTTCCAAACAATTACCTTCGACCAATGATAATGATAGACATAAGTCTTCAGAAAAATTATCATTTGTTAATAGTGGTTTGCTTAAAAGGCAACGTAATGAAGTTCTTTCACCAAGACCCACAACTACCGATCTACATCCTAATAAACGTAAAAGAGTTTTAACTACACTACAAAAAAATATTGGTGAAAATGATTGTCCTAACCAAATCTATAATCATACAAATCATCATCGACATTTCACCTCACCAAAACACCATCATTCAACTTATCGAAAACAACACCATATTCACAGTCCAAAACCGTACTTTTCTGATGATGGTACCATATTAGATTCTGAAGCAGAAGATGTGAAAGGCAGCTTTATAAGTTCTGATTCAGTATCTCACACTACTGGTACAAGTGATCATCATAGTATGAAAGATTCTTATCTTCATCATAGAGGAGGAGATAGACAAATGTCATCTCCTGTACATAGTGAGACTGATGAATCCAATGTATTCGGTTTAGATTCACATATTCACAGTCCTAATTCTAGCCGTTGTCATTCAGACTACATTAATAGAAAACAAAAAAAGTGTTTGAGTAATTTGTGCACCATGAATACCACTACTGCTAGTACTCTTCAATCTAGAGATGCAGATGGAGATTCTGCATTTGATGCTCTCCTGGATTCAGACCGTTTTTCTGCCAATTCCAAATCTACTATATCTACTGAGCCGATGGAACAATGTGAACTTGATGAAGATGATGATGAAGATGCAAATAGTCCATGCTTGAAATTCACTGATGGTGAAGATGATGATGAATGGCGTTCTGGTATAGCATCAAGTTCACCGAATCCAGTTCATTTAGAATTTGATGATGGTGACGATGATGATGACGACGACGATGAGGGTTGTGAATTGTTAGATAGTAAACCTGAACCAAATACTGTTACTTATCAATCTGATTCATTTGTAGAAAAATTGTCAAATTCCATTATGGAGTCTTCAGATGAAGAGAAACCTCAAGATACTACTTTAAGGCTACAATCTTCTATCAGTTTGAATAATCAGCATTCTTTATCTTCTTGTTCATCATGTGGTACAGGTGAAAAGAAAGTTGATAGTAGTTTTAATGTATCCATTAATGATAACGATAATGATAATCACGACAAATTAAATCGATGTGATTCACCCACATTGTCGAACAAAATGTCTCCAACTGGTGGAGATCAACAACTCCATTCTGATGAACATCTATCAATCAAGCCAGAAACGACAAACAAGCAACCGCTGAGTTCTGTCATGATTGAAGAAATTTCAACCAAAGTTCCTTCTCCAAATCCAACTGAATCAAAATCTAATAAAGCAGAAAATTGCTCTCCTCCTCTCTTACAGACCATTGTTGTTTCTCAGTATTCTACTGTTCATAGTTTTGAAAGCAATAATGTACCATCATTAAGTAATAATCATGACGATGTTGACCATTCAAATACAACAGGAGCCATCAGTTCCTTTAAACCTTCAGCTGAAAATGTTACAAATAATGACTCTTCTACTGCATACATTACATCTTTAAATAATACTGCAGATTCTCTAAAAACTAATTTATCTTATTCTACTCATTCAGAAATAACAGTAGTCAATGAAACAAGTCTTGCCAAGGAAATAACAACAAAATTATCTCCAAAGAATGATATTTTTCACCAAATATCTTGTGTTCCTACATCTATTATTTTCACTCAATCGACATCATCTGTCTCACCACATGATTCAGTCTCTTTCAGTTCAGTATGTACATTTCCTAAATTAATTAATTCTCCCCTAATTCTTGACAATAAACCTGTAAACTTTAAAGCTCGCGAAAAATCACCTGAAACTGTCATTCAAGTAGATCATACAGTTCCACGTCAAACATGCTTGAATAATGTAAAACCGATGACATCTATATCGTCTTCAATGTCATTGAATTCTCAACCGACTGAAGTACATGATATTACTCGTTATGTTCAAAGTGTTATTGAACGAGTTAAGGCTGAACGTGTTGAAGAAAATCAACAGGCAGCTGCGGCTGCTGCTCATTGTCACCATTCTACTCACCATCCAACTACCTCTTCAATGTCGGTTCCTATATCAACTTTATCGACTATATCCATGAATCAAACACCTAAAGTTTACAACGAACAAAATACTTTGCCTGGAATGGCTTCACCTCATAATAGGCGATCATACAGTGGTCAACGTCGTTCACTCCTTGTTACTGTAAGTACATGTTCTCCATCAAAAACTAATTCTTCGTCTAGATCTGCGAAGTTAGTAAGTCCTAATGCACATATGTCTGGTCATCCTGTTGCGACGTGCAGTGTTGATTTACCAAGTGTTCATGTCCCTAATCCAACCATACCCTGTACATCTGGTTTACCTCATCCTAAAATATCTTCTGATTTACAACTACCCTCTATTCCGGGAGTCAATGCTTGTGCACCCCTCAATTTACCTGTTGGTCAGGTGAATAGCACTCGTGTAACAAGGCAGTCATGTGGTATGCTCGACGGTTCACAAACATCTTTAAAGCGATCTGATATTTGTCATAGCAATTTAGATACATCTACTGCATTACCCGTTAATCATGCAAGTCGTCGTCAAAGACGTTCTGAAAGTAAGGCAATATCAAACACTGTTCCTGTGTTAAAGGATACCACTGTGTTTTCATTTTCAACACCTACAGTTTTAACATCTTCAACTGTAGTTAATCCGACTTTACTTCCCGTTTCTTGTGCTCCATCAACTCTATCTACTAAATCAACGGAACCTATTATTCCAAGTCATTCTGTGATAACGACAAGTTGTTCCCAAATTGCGCATAGTGGTGCAACGTTGTCTTCGGCTGATTGTGTACAGAAAATGAAAAGCTGTAATATTCACACATCTGTTGATCCTTATGAACCGAATTTTGATGAAGAATCACCAGTTGGTTTCAATCCAGCTCAGTTACATCATCATCGATCATCTCCGTCATTATGTCCATCTCCTAATTCCACTCACCAAACTCGTAAAACGCCTTGTACTACAGCTGAAAACATGACTACCACAAATTCTCAATCTCTTCCTTCTACAACTGTGGTGGTTGCCTCGTCATCTTCACCAATTAACTCATCACCAGGACTTGTAGTGTTAGATACGAAATCTGTCAGACATCCTGAGATAATTTCATGCACCACTACTGCTCCATTATCTGTATCTGAATCTTCTGTGTTGAATGTACCACCGGCCACTTTCTGTGTTACTTCTAGCCAGTCTGTTGATACAGTAGATGAAGTGATTAGTGATGTATGTGCTGGTCATTTTGATGTTCAGAGTTATCTCAAAAATTGGTCATGTAATACTGTTAGTAGTCCTGCTACTACTACGATCGGAACAACTATTAATACAAGTAATATTCAGTCATCTAAAATTTCCGTCAACAATCCATTACCACATGAATCTATATCGTTACCTAGTATTTTAACCAGTATATCAACGTGTACTCCAACCATTACTACTACTACTGCTGCTACTATTACTACTACTTTCCCTACTATAAGTATTACAACTAGCCAGTCATTACAAACGGTTAATTCAACAATAGTAACTAATATATCAAATACCCCAACAGGAATACCATTTTCTCTTCCTATAACTAGTGAACCAATTGTAGCCGCTGTTACAATCCCGACTGGAAAAACTAGTAATTTAGGCAAGAATGATTCAAGAAATCCTATCAATATTGGAACAGGAAGTGCAGTTCTCAATACTCTTCTTGCTGCTTTACAACTTATACCAGGTAGTCAAGTAACAGTGACTGGTCCAGCGGCAGCAGCTGGAGTTGTTGGTAATAATAATTCACGTACAATTTCTGCAGCCACTATTACACTACCTGTGAATGCAGCTCAACAGGCTGCTGCTAATATAAAGGTTTGTTAATATTTGTTTTCATTTCATTTGAACTTTATTTAATTATATATTATTTACGGTCATTTCTATTCAAAATGAATAAAATAGTTAGATAATCTCAGACTTTAAACAATAATTTATCACTTTGATCTGCTTTTTCATGAATAGCTTTTGGTGTAAGACATTTATTTTTTTTATTATTATTATTAGCTCTATTCAATATTACATTTTTGGTATAATAAAGTATTCTCAGTACACAATATTTCAGCGAGTGGAGAAGATTTGTAGCTCAGTGAATGATTTTAATGGAGTTTTGTTCTCTGAGCTGGATGGTTTGGTCGTGGAGCTTTCATCGTTCTTCTGAACGACATCAGCACACATTAGGTGTACCAAGCTGTGAACCACATATAGAGAAATTCGAACGCTTCACTTCTATCTGAAGTTTGTGCTGATGTCGTTCAGAAAAACGATGAAAACTCCACGACCAATCCATCTAGCTCAGGGAACAGAGCCGCATCAAAATTTCAGCGAGTTTCCGTTTCTTAGTTCTTGATCAATATTGAAGATAAATATTGGGTGGCCACCAGTTAGATATGAGCATTTCAAAAGTTGACATCTGAATAATATTCATTCTTTTCAATCCATATCGCCAGCCATCACAATGTCTCCGATTGTATATTTTGTAACTTGTACAGCGTACCTGGATAGGTTGTGCAATTAATTGGCATAATGATCTGTTAAAACAAGCAAGGAAACAGATGACTTGTTGAAATTTCTAGACAGTAGGAGCAGGTAGCCCAGATATTCAAGGAGGCCACCTTATGTGCTAACTTGAATTGTGACACACTTATTTCATTCAATAAGTTAGTCATCATGAACATGGGACTAAAGTGCATGTGATTTTAGACCGAATTGTTATAGCGCATTAACACTGCAAGATGAAAATAACATGAGTTAGAAATAATGTACTAACTAAATTGTGAGAAAGACTGAACATTTGATAACATAGTTAGAGAAAATGAAGCTGCTACAAAATAACGTAATGGTTAGGCTTTCAAATTATAGTGTTCCAATAGAACTATATTGGCTAGAATACGTGTTCTTTTAAATCCTGTCATCTCAGATACGTCAATTGCAGAGTAGTAAAACTGGAAGCGACAAACTTGAGGCCCGAGAGAGTAGAGTAGTACTCCGTAATGTGCAAAGTTGTGATAATATATATATATATATATAAACAACTAGCATCTCTAGCGACACTGTCTTCCCATAACGGAAGGGAAAATGTTCGAATAGGTCGTTCATTGAAATACTATAATTTGCCTTGCTACAACCACCTCCATACTTTAACAGCACTCGGAATCTCTTTGTTCACATTCTAATACCTTTCATACTATATTGACTATGACTGATCGTTTATTTTAAATACTTAACTTCCAACCACAATGTCCACATATTTTTGAACCTGGATCCCGCACACATATTGCATAGGCGCGTGCTTCAGCTTAATAATTGATGTATGAACATCCAGTCGGTCGTTGAGTTACATTATTGTCTACCAATTTCAATGAAAATGTTATTATTAGTTTCTTTCTCCGAAATTGTAGAACAATCAGTTTGTATGTGTATTCTCGTGACCATATGAAGTGATATATGGTCATAGAGTAGTATCGGAATTTTAACTCCAAAGTAACTGATAATGAAAAGCAGTTGTGTTTTCCAACAGGTGATTACAACCAAAAAGGGCTTTACTTGTTCTCGTTTTTTTTCTTTTTTTGAAAAAAACTATGTCAATATTTTATAGTTAAATGTAATTCACCTCAAAATGCTCACAATAATCATGCTATTCTATGTTTTCCATGGTTACATTTGTTTGTTTGTTTTTGTTGTTGTTATTCATTTCCTAAAACCGTACAGGCGGCTGTTTTATCTGTCACAAATCCGAACAATAGTCAAGGGAAAGCAGCTAACATTAACTGGAACCAACAAGATTCATTGAATATAAACAAAAACACGACTGAATCTACTCACAGTGAAACTAAAGTTTCACATGGAATTTTTACTCCACCAATTTGTGTAACCTCAGCAAATTTAACCAATACCGCACATAATAATCGTTTAACTACTACTACTCATCAACTCAATACTACACCAGTAGTTTCCATGTGTTCAGTCGCTCAGTTACCGTTTAATAATAACATCTACGTAAACAGTAATATAAACAATACATCTTATCAACATCCTAAGATATTGCAATCTGGTTGCACAATGAGTGAATCAGTCACTTCGATTACAACAACAACGTCTCAACTTTATCCTTTACAAACGGCAATGGAGTCTGCACCCGTGAGACCGCATTTGGCATCGGCTACTACAGTTACTAATAGTACTATTGCTAGTAATAGTAGTAGTATTAGTACTACATGCGATCAATTATTGAATAATGCGCCCGTATTCGCTTCGTGTGGTAAATACACTAGTGTTACCCCGACACCAATTTCACAACATTCCTCTTTGGTGTCTCATTCTCAACAAAATAATAACATATGCACAACAAAACAATCATTCGTTCCACCTTCATCACCAATCGTAACTAACGGTACTAGTCATCCTCAGATTACTTCAAGAACTGTCTCAAATGCGCCACCTCCACCTACATCACCAGTTGTACTTGGTCGAAATTCTGCTGTTTCACCGTTAGCCAATCCTGTTTTGCAAACATTAATCGATCGGCTAGGTGGTAATGTTGAACCTTCTGTTGCCATTGCATTATTTCATGCAGCTCTCAATGGTTCTAATATGAGACGTAACCTTAATGATAATACAACCGATACACAAGTTAATCCTTATTTAAGACATGTAGCTCAACAGTTTCTTGATAATCGGGGTTGTAGTGGTCCTGTCAAACCATCGATTCCAATCAGTCATTCTGAATCTCAAGTTCACTCAGCTAGTAGTATATGTGCCAAAAGTTTGTCTCCATCGCTAACTATGCAGCATATTCCTGTGACTAATATCACTTACAGTTCAAGTCCTCATCGACCTCCAGCTTCGGGACTTCCTTTCGTTTCTCCTGTACTAATCAATCCTGTAGATCCTGACATAGTTCAAGTTGATCCTAGTAGCAATAATATTATATCTCCACCGGTTGTCTCATCTCGTCTTCCAGGATCGGACCCACCTCCAATAAATAATATTACTACTAATTCTGATGCCCAATCTTGGAACACGCTTGGTTCAGTAAGTATCTTTTTGTAAACTTACCGTTGTTAACATAGTTTTCGAAGGAATTGCTTTTTAATACCGATTTCACTTATCTTGAATATGGTTCTCATATTCTTTTAAATGTCATGGTAATGCACATTAATAACTTGCACCAATCCACATTTCTTTCAGGTCCCTTGCTTGTTTATAACTAAATGACTAGAATGTCATCCACAACGCATCTTAATTAGGAAGTTTTAATGTGAATGTTACAATAAATAAAGCTAAAAGGATCAATATAACATTTGAGAATCATAGTTGTGTTTCACAGTTGTATATTGTGAAATGTGGTCGAGTTCTATTTCTATGTTAATTATGGTTACCCTCTTCACTTGAATATTCATTAAAATCTGGTCATACAAAAAAATTCTCCAATGCAAATCACGGCTACATCCGCTTCTAAAGTTTCGATATCTTTTAGTGGCGAACTTTGTAACAACATTTTTTTTACTGAATGACGTTACATCACTCAACGCACTGAAGTTAATACTTCTTACCACATTGATTCTAAAGATCAATTTGTTTTTTAGGTATCGCTTAGAAAATAAGATTTTTAATAATTTCCAATCATTCATTCAAACCTAATTAGTTTCGGTCTGTCTAGTTGGATTGTAACATTCAAATTCACAAAATTAGCATATCCCACAAGTAGTTGGACAAACTTGCGTTTTGGTTTATGAACCTATAAAATCTTTCATTATTATAAGACGAAACGATAATTTTTTTTATTACATTAACACGAGGTTTATTTAAATGTTTTTACAGTCCTATCCTTTAGTTTGGCAAGGTCGTTTATCTTTGAAAAACATGGAAACTCGTGTCGCTCTACATTTTGTTCAAGGAAATCATAATTTACTTAATGCTTGTATGACGTTACTAGCTTCTGGAGGCGGTGGTCAACCACAATTCTCCTTAATCACAAGTGGTGGACCTTTACGTATAGTTCAAAGAATGCGATTGGAACCAGCACAACTAGAAGGTGTTCAACGTAAACTTAATCAAGAAGGTGCTTCATGTGCTTGTCTAGCGCTTCCTGCTGGCAGTAGTCCTGTTGAGTTAGCACAACAAACTCAAATATTAAATGAAAATTTCATTCGTTACATGCAAGAGAAAATGGCGGCTGGTATTATCAACGTCGGGCATCCAGATTATCAACAAGTAGGTTGAGTTTGGTTTATTTCATTAGTTATTCATTTCACAGGTTGATACCGTGTCTTCGCTATGTCACTCGTAGCTTCCCTTTAAACTAATCCTTCATTAGTTAACCACTGAGCAGCAAATTAGTTCTTAGTTGGTTATACAGTAAAATAAATCTGAACCACCTCACATGATGACCTAAATGATTTTTTCTTATTTGCCTAATACTCTGTCTAACCTCTCAACATACACAAGCAAAACTTCAATGACACTTGTAATCAAATGCTAATACTCTACATATGTTCTCCAATTTTAAACGATATGTTTTACAAATCGAAGAGTATAATACACAGTCAACTTCTATATTGTAATCTCAACATACTTGTCCTTTTTTCGAATAAAAAAAAAACTACCTTGCTCTGATGATTATCAACCTATATTGAACAAGTACTATAGGGAAACTGCCTTTTTAATAAAACTAAACTGTATATTTGTTTATTCTAATTCAATAGAATAATCTTGAATATCCGTTATATTAATAATAATAAGAAGAATTGGCATTTCAAATTCTTGTTTCTTTTCTCTCCTTTTACTTTTTAACTAATCTAATCATGAAAAATACTACTGCTATATCTTGTCGGTATACAATTAACCAATTCATCAACTTATTTATTGAT
Source organism: Schistosoma mattheei (assembly GCA_944470405.2). Taxonomy (NCBI): domain Eukaryota; kingdom Metazoa; phylum Platyhelminthes; class Trematoda; order Strigeidida; family Schistosomatidae; genus Schistosoma; species Schistosoma mattheei. The sequence continues at coordinate 4,541,942 of OX103951.1, forward strand.
TTACTAAAGGCACATGATGACGATAAGGCTATAGGGCGATTACCTGAATAAGATGAAAGAAGAGAAGATAGAGGTTTTATCATTTCTATTTTCACTATTCATTATTCTTTTTGTTATGGTCGTTTTGCCCATTTACATCTGCCCGGGCAAATTGTATCGATCGATAAGATACTGATCTTTTTGGCCTATATATATATATATATATGTAAAACACTGGCATCATATAACCATTAACCATTGTCTCTACTAATCCATTTTTGGACTGAATAAAATCGATTATATTGATGCAGTCTGACCTATGCTGATTTGTGATTGGTCGAATTTCAATCATTTATTTGTTCGTATTTTAACCATGTAGCAAGAGACAGAAAAAAAAATTACAGCCTAGGTTAGACACGACTGGCCTAAAATAAATTCTTTTTTCTAATCTTTGCCTCTTTTTAACGTCTCTCTCTCTCAACACACACACACACACACTATATTTTCTTTCTGTCTCAGCAATCGTTTGTGTTGTGTACAAAGAGAGATGTCGAAAAAAAACTGCTTTGTTTTCAATGTTCTTTTGTTGGACTAAATTAGAATCGTTATTGTTATTATTGTTATTATTCAGTCCAGACCATTGATGAAGATGATGATCATATATTAGGCGAATAATCTTGAAGCTTGCTGTTTGTTCGTTTGTAAAACAAGATTGAAAGAGGTGAATGATGATGAAATTGTGTATAAAATGAAAGAATTCTATAGATTTTATTAAATAGTTTTCTTAAATATTTTATTGAAAACTAGTAAAAACACTTGATATAGAAATGATGATATTTAATTACGTTGTATAGTTTCTAATGAATAGACTGTTTTCTGCTTCTCAGTTCATGTCAACACTTATGCTTCATATGCAAATACTCTTACTTTATACTGTTCATCTGAACCTTGTTGTGACAGGTTTGGATCTTGATGTTTATCATAACCAATGTTTGGAATCTAGATGACATCGCATAGATCGATTCTGGACCATGTCACCCAGAGTCTCTAACCATTGGTTACGATGGTCACTTGGACCTCAATCAAGTAGTCTGCATCTACCAACATGGCTCAGACTAGAAGTTAGTGTCTTCAAGCACTGATGCCACATTTTGGTTTGGCCGCCCCTAACTTTCTTCCAACCGTCTCCAACACTAGTCAGCAGCATTGTGCGTCGTGATAATCTGTGTTCGGGCATACGCAACACGTGGCCCAACCATCTTAGTCGATTGTTATTATTTCTGCGACGAATAATTCCTTGTGGCTTTTCTGATCTTATGGAACAATATGAACTGATGCTTATATGTAACAGGTTTTATGCTGTTGATGACGAATGAAAAAGATTGATTGGAAGAAATAACTTTCTATCCTTCATACTTTTTTATATCAGTAGGTAGCAGATTCAAATGTTGCCTAGTCGATTTTTAGTGAAGCTTTACATATTGTACTTCGTTTTTTACTTCTTCCGTAAAGTTTTTTTTAATACACTTTATTAACATTCCAGAATATAATGACTGTATGTTTCTTTCATATATTTATATACATATAGGGACTTTATGTTGTGCATATTTTTCCACCATGCGATTTTTCCCATGCACAACTTGGCTTAGCTGCTCCGGATCTTCATAGACGTGTTGTACAGGCGAATCAATCTCATTTACTAGTTGTTATAACAACAGTTTAAATGAATGTCTCATCTAATCATCTAACGTATTTTATTGGATAATATGTATACTATAACTTGATTTTTATGAAATTAGTTGAATGATTTATTGTCAGGTGAGTATATTTACAAATAAGTAATCTAATTTCAGATTTAATCATCTTTAAACTATTACAATGGTTGCATTCATTCTCTTGATTCTTTATAAACTCTGTTTGAAAATGTTACCATAATTCAAGGGTCATTAATATTGTTTATATGTTAACCATCTTGTTATCTAAACCTTAATGATCAGCGTACGTTCGCTTAATTAGCATTGTCTCCAATCTAATTAACTTCATAATTCATCGTTATCCAAATTATTCATATTGTTTGAGAACACGAATTTATCAATGTTAGACCACTATTGAAAACCTAGAAGCACTTGGCAGTCTTTTCGTTCTAGTATGAGACTCCCCAGCAGCGCGCATCCATGATCCCGCATGCGGGATTCCATCTCAGAACTTTCGGTCTCGCGCACGAATGCTTAACCTCTAGACCATGGATCTGACATTCAACAGTGTTACTGACATATTGTGTTTGTCATTTACATTGAATTGGTATTAATATTAACAAGCAAGTTTCTCATGCTACGATTTAATCTTCGTACATAACTAAACATGTGACACATAAAAATGTGTTTTTTTCTTTCTTAACCGAATTATATTTCGTTATTTGCATTAGAATTATTGGGTCCATTACATTCAACTAGTCTCGTTGATAGGTCATTACCAATATCGGGAGTGTATAGTTTCTTAAATTTACATCTATATAGCTTAAAAGTTGTTATATCCATCCCATTCTGTGCCTGTTGCACAGAAATCAGACATATGTAAAAATTTCGATAATGATATTAGAAGACGAAGATTATCAGAACTATGTGATATATTAGCGCAAACGTGGTTTGATAAGGTGTCTTTTCAACAGACTCGACCGTATTTCTACCAATGACGCCATTGATGATGATGTTAAGTTGTTAAATAAAACGTTAATAGAAAATGGCTATCCTCTGAAATTCATAAATAGATGGAAAGTCCATGGTTCAGCGAGACCTACTGTAGCCTCGGTAGAGAAAAAGCCCGTCTACATCACCTTACCATTCAGAGGTGATTCAAATAACCTTTTACTAAAACAACGACTTAAATCAGTCATCAATAAAACCTATTGCGCATCAAAGGTCGTCATCAAAGAAAGAACAAGGTGCATGCTTCATTCAAAACCTAAAGTACATGGAAACGATTACGTCACATCCCACTGTGTTTACCAATTTAAATGTGTGTGTGGTCACACATACATAGGGAGGAGTAATCGTGATCTCAACATTAGGGTGAGTGAACATGTACCCAAATGGCTTCAGAAACAAATACAATCAAGTGACCCAATAAGAGCAGAGGATAAACATCCATCATGCTCTATTGCTAAACATATAATTGAAACAGGTCACAAGATTGATCTAAATTCAGCTTTTGTAGTGCTGTATAAAAGTGTAAAAGGGCGTATACTAAGGTTCATTGAAGCCTTAGCCATATGAAAATTCAAACCCCCTTTATGTGTTCAAAAACACCTTAAACCTACCCTGGTAATATTGACTTATTATCCAGAGTGATTAGGTTTCGCTTTGTGTTCACATTATTATTATTATTACTCTTATCCTTATCCTTATCTCCTCTTACCCCGTTTCCTGTCTAGTTGACCTTTTATTTTTATATATAAATGCTCTTAACAAGTATATGTGTGACCAGATTGTTCGAAATGTATTGCGCTAATATATCACATAGTTCTGATAATCTTCGTCTTCTAATATCATTATCGAAATTTATCAAAGGGACTAATTGTTTTAAATATGTAAAAATCATTAGCTCTGGAGAATGATGTTTGCGATTTACAGTGTTTTACTCCATCCTTTACTTAGTGTATAGTAATTAGAATATATCTTTCTAGTCTATTCTTCTCGTTTTATACGATATCAATTTGTTGTCATCTCAGTGATTGTATGTTTTTTTTGGGTGACTTATGAGTGTTATGTAATACGGTGCATGAATTATCAGTCTCATGAAATCAATCAACTATAATGTGCTCCTAACACTAAAATTGTCATTGTTCAAAAAATTAGTCTATAAAATACTGATATATCTAAGCCCTATTCTTTCATGTAAGTGCCTTGTCGCCGTCACCATTAACAATGTATTCTTTATCATTGTTGAATATAGAATTATATAAATAGATCGTGGAATTGTTATATATTTATTATTTTTCATTCTGTTTTTCTTTATTTAGTCCTTCACACTCATACATATAAAATTTCATTGCACATACACCGGTGAGGCACTCGTGTTCATGCATAATCCTTTTTTGTGAACTAACAAACAAAGAAGAACTCTGCTATTGGATTCTGAAATTTCTTGATATGTGAAATTCCTGTCTGGGCCTAATTCGAGAGAAAACACATCCATACATATGGGCAGCATCATCGTTTAGTATATATCTTTTTTCTTTCCAATCTACATTCTTTTAAAGAAATACACAACATAAACTGCAAGAATAAGATTATTAAAATGTTTATTGTGTATCCTGTTTCGTCCTGTTTTTTTTTATTGATTCAGTTCATTTCCATTTTTAAACCATTCTACTGCACTGTACAGTTGTGTATACGTATTTCCTTCTATCTATCTATCTATCTATCTATCTGTTTATATCTTTTTCTCCGTCTACTATATTAACTGTTGCTTTTCATTACTTTATACACCTAGTTACTGCATAGTTTGTTTCTTTAAAAAAATTTCAGGGTATAAGTTGTGTTACATCGTTTATCATCTATACCCCATTTACATATTTCTTTCTTCACTATTATTCGCCTAGAGAACACGAATTTTATTTATTCTAAATTAACCTTTAGTCATGTAAAACGCATATACACACGGGTACAAGTGAATACACACATATATACACATACAGTTGGCGCCCTTGTTTACTATTTATGTGCAATAATTCCTGTTTATAATTAGATTGTGTTCATTTCCCTTCGTGATTGTTTGTATCCAGTATCATATTTATATGTATATACATATAGATGAATAAATATAGGCATCTATATGTGTGAGTAGTTGTACTCCTTTGTTTTTACATCCCGGTGGTCATTTGTCTTAGTATCTTATTGCTGTTACATGGGTTATGTTACTATCCTGTATTTAATGAAACGTTACTTCAACATTAAGTCGTGATTATTGTTATTATCACTTTTGTTACCGTTATTAAATCAGTGCTATTCGTCTCAATGTTATCAGTTTGATCCATCCAATGTTATTTAAAAGAGTATAAAAACTAGTGGATTTTTTTAAATCACTACACATCAACTAAACCTGTTCTCTGAGGATGATTCTACCTAATACTACTACTACTACTACTACAACTGCTGCTGATATTGTGCTGTTAATATTCACCATGGTTACTACTGAAGTATTATTTTCACCATCAGTGATAACGACGACGGCTGCACAGATTTATTATCGTTGCTTCACTTGTCAGTTCTCCATCAAATAACACTACATTGTACATTAATAACTATTATCGTATCGTGATGATCACAATATAAAATCTTTTTACGACTATTTATTATCAATATTATTATTAATATTATTCTCACTAATATTCGTCATTACCAACATCATCATCCACTTGAGTGATCCTAACTAAAGATGCAAAAATTCAACTTACTTAAACAAACAATGTTTGCGTGTGTACAGTTATGGAAATGTCGCTTGTTTGTTTGTATTTCTCGTTTCTTGTTGTATCTCTCCTTATTTGATTTACTCTATTCACATTTTCATTAGTAAATAAGAACAAACGTGTCCGTGTGTGTATACAATGAGTTTATATGAGCATAAATGTAACTGTGTGTGTCCCTAGTGGTTCCCTGTACATTATTTATTTGCTATATTGATTGATTCCTCGTGTTACTTACTCCACTCTAGCTTGAATGCTGTTTGCTACTACTACCATTACTATTAACTCCTTTATGCAGACAACACTTGTACACACAGTTATTATATATATGCTTATTCTTTTCCTTGCAACTTTTACATTAGAAACACGAATATATATATATATATATATATATATATATATATATATACCAGTAATTGTAGATTATCTTTTTTGTTTTATTAGGTGGTTACTTACGTGTGATTTTTAAGAAATACGATCGATCGCCAGAGTATATATTTCTTTTCCCCAGTATATATATATATATATATATATATATATATATATATATATATATATATCGAATGATCTCATACTTCTCTCTGTATTCGTCTCTGTTGTTATTTCTTCTAAGTGATACTTTGTTTTATCGTTTGTTCTTTCTTTTCTAGTTCTCCTGTTCATATAGTACTGGTTAATTGTAACTATTCTCTTTTTGTCCCGTTGAGTCCTACATATAACGCGTGTGCGAGAGAGTTTGTGTTGTTTCACACTGTTTTTACTCCTGTCTATTCCTCAATTGTTTTTCTTCGTCCGCTTGCACTCATACAACTGTCAAACTTTTTACTTATGAAACAGCACTGGTAAAACTCGAACAAATTTATCCAACTATCCCTTATTATTATTATCATCATTGTTATTATTACTATTAATATTATTGTTATTACTGGTCTCTGTATCTATCTATCTATCCATCTATTCAATTTTATCTATTAGATAATTACTGTGTAGGCACACATACACAGGCGCACGTGTTTGTATTGTATAAATTACATTATCGAAAAAATGACCTTTCTCTTTATTTCTCTCACTCTCTAGATATATACTTCTCGTGAGATAGGTTAAACCAGCTTAGTTAACGGCAAGGAATGAGTAGCTTGCCTATGCTATCGCTGATATCGTCAATTCTGTTGACTTCGTAATTTTGGCTATGATTTTCTGTTGATTAAAAAAAATTTACATTTGAACAATAAGTCCTGTTGTTGTTCTTATTCTCTTACAGGTTGTAGCACTATGGTAACTAATATATATTGTAGTTTTCTAATTATTGATACACAGCGTTACGGCATCGTAGTACAGTGTTTTCTACACCTGTAAGTAAAGAATCGATAAGAGTTCCTACATGACCTAGATTTTATGTTTGATACATGGAAGGTCACAAATGAAATGTACTGTGCAAGATTTTTTATAGAATCATGTAATATGATGCATGGTGTATGTATCCATAATCTTGCTTAAATTCTTGGTAGATGATTGGTCAGATTGTAAATATAAAGAAAAGCGAGCTCAGATCGAGCTTTCGGGATAGTTCTTATTCTTCATTATAATATCATACCAAACTTGTAATCGAGAAATTATAGTCCATTCATGCTACAATTGAAGTGTTTCGTATATCATTTAAGCCAATTTCACAACAAAAATATACTTCTCAACAAAATTATTTTTTAGTAACACCTCTGTTATCACAGAATCCTTCCAGTCAGTTTAATTTTATTGTATTTTTTAGACAAAAAGCCTATTATCTGTTTGTTTATTTTTCAATGTAACGCAGCGATAGTTCAATAATTAGGGAGCTTGACTTTCAACCATTAAGCTGAGTGTTCAAACCCTATTTCACGTATTTCGGTTTGGACAACAGGGTAGTATTGCTAGGCTTCACATTCTGAGTGCAGCTGAAACTAGAGTACACGAGTCTATACCTGATAAAATGAACTTAAAAATACTTCATCTAAGTTATAAGTAAGAAGATCAGTTGTAGTCGAAAAGAACCATAGTTCTTAGTTGTGCAGCCAATCACTTGCCATAGCGATAAAAACCCAGTAACAGGACTCTAATGAATAAAGAAATTTACTGAAGAGTTTGTAACTGAGCGTTTATATGACCATAATTTCTGTCACTACGATGTATCTTCTTACAAACCTGTGAATATTTCTATTACTTATTGCTCGTATCTTCACGATTTATCAGCAGTACTGTTAATGTCGAAGGTTTCTAATTGAATCATGTGATTTCAAATCATCCTTGTGTGTTTTATCTGTTTTAATAGTGCTAAAGTTTAAAGTAATTAGTCATACTTTTATTTCCAATGGCACTAGAATTGACATATAATAATCCTGTCTAATAGGGCTGACTTAGAAAATATTTGACACTACTTAAATCCTAACATTTCACCAATATCAATGTGACGTTGTTGATCGGTGTTATATCCCTTCCCTATGGTTAGTCCAATTATAATCTCAGTCAGTCAGTAACAACGTAGAACTTCGTACGTACATCAGTTCAAGTTGATATACCACATTAGCACAAAGATACAATTGTCGATTCAAATCTCATAGTGGTAGAGGTAGTAAAGGTATAAGCAGTAATCGGAAAGATTAGGGTTTGGAGATGTTATCCAAGGAGTATTATCTAGTGAAATAAAATTGGAAAGAGAAAACAAGAGACAGGGAGAATTCAGAAGACTAGAACTTGGGAGAACACAAAAAGTGGATGCACCTGTCCCATTGCAAACGATTTTGTGCCATGTCATTCAAGATCTCTAACCGTCGGTTGCTATCGTCTCGCGGATCCCAAACAGGTAGTCTACACCTACCAACATGGCTCAGTCCACTTGTCAGTGACTTCGTGGATTTGTGCCATGTTTTGATCTGGCCGCCCCTAGCTTTCTTCCAACTTACTCCTACACCACAAAACATCGCTCGTCGGGGCAGTCTGTGGTTGGGCATACGTACTTCATTAATGGCTTTGCCATCCTTACCTAGTGCCCGTTTCTTAACAACTGCGTTACTTACTCGATGGTTCCAGGATATACGAGCAATGTTTCGAAGACACCTATGATCAAATACCAGTAACTTACGAATATCCTCTCCTCTTAACGGCCATATTTCACTGCCATAAAGTAAGGCAGAACGAACTGCTGCACAGTAAACACGTCCTTTGGTTGATAGACGGATATCTCGCCTACGCCATAAATGACGCAAGTTGGTGAAAGCTAGTCGAGCCTTCTGTATGCGTGCTGAGATTTCGTCACACCAGACCACAAGGGCTGATGAGACTCCCAAGATAAGTGAAGCGATCAACACGCTCAATTATCTTCTAAACTTAGTTATATTTGTTATACTCAGTAAATTCAAATATCTGTTCCATAAAATTGTATTTTGTATAAAAACATTCACGAATACTATCCTTAAGTTGGATATTGTTGTCTATTGGCATAAATATAGAATCATCATCAGGGTGATGATGAGACAATTCACTCTTCCAAGAAAAGTTACGAGCTCTTGACATCTTAGAATAAACTTTAATGTTTTGATTGGGTGAATACTTTTGTTATCGTTTATCAAAACATTTAAGAAAAACAGAAAGTTTAGAGCATAGATTAACGCAAACTGTTAATTAGAAAGGCTGGTTTGTTTTAATTTCCACTATTCCTGGTAATGTAGTAAAAAACACGGTATTTGAGAAATCTTTTGGCTTCTACAGTTATTAGTCCATGAATATGTTGAGTCAGATAATATGTTAAGAGATAAACAGACGGGTTCTGGTGCTGCCAGAAGTATGAGCGCGGTTGTTACCTCTCGGTTAATCACACTGTGTTAGGGAATTCATCAGGTAACTGGGATAATAATAAATATATCTTTGTCATATCCCTATGAGTAGAAAAATTGCATTTCTGACATTTCGTGACTTGGTGTAAACCACTTTCTCAAAGTAAACAAATGAACGAACTTAAACTTATGTTAATTGAATTCGGTTATTTATTTACTCGGAAGAAGTGCGTCACATTAAGTCATGAAACGTCAGAAATACAATTATTCTACTCATCAAAATATGACAAAAATGTATTTGTTATTAACTTTCTACCCAATGCTCAATTTATTTTAAACTATCAAGTCCAACTTTGGCATCGATACTTACAGGAAACTAGGATACTTGTCGTCTTTACGACCCTAAATCCCAAGGCACAACTGATTGAGGTAGGTTGTTATTTGTCTTTCTGTACATTGTTCTTGATTTTTTAGCTCCATACTTTTCAGCATAGCCAACAATGGAAACTCATGGGGAAGAGTAAGTCGTCTTAAGAAGGTACCTTCGCATGAAAGAAACACCGTAGTTTCACCCAGTATAGTTACCAGTGCGACTTCGCGGTCAGACATTGTCTGTCGCCTTAAGCCCGACTATTCCCTAACCGATAGACCTAGAAAGGCAGGAACAAGACAAATTGATCTCCCAACTATTATACCTCACATCAATATAGCAGCTAATGTCAGGAGTGCTTACGTTTGACTCTAACGACGATACTAATCGGTGTTGTAAATTAGAAGTTAGTAGGTCATACATCGAAATCTCATCGGTAAAATTAAAAGCTCTATAGAGGTAAGAGCAAAAAACACATCAATGTGATAAACTCCAATCAACTTATTAAAATGGCTTAAATTATAGAGAAACAATCCAATTCCAATCCAGTAAGTATCAATATATGAGTCAATTATAAACCCTATAACAGCGTAACACATGACATAAGAATTTATAACTGTACTGCCTCAAGAAAAAATTACTAAAAATAATTATGCACTTAGACATTGTTTTCGCTTCACTAAACTATGGAAACTTATGAAGGAGACGGGTTGACCTCTATACTTATGTCGAAAAAATAAAAACCTCTCATAGAATACATATTCAGTAAGTACCTACTAGTTATTAGTTATCAGTTAGTTATAATCAATATGGGTACTTGTGTATACGTGCACTGATCCTAGTTGCCACGCTATAATGATACAATCTGATCAAACCAATCAGATAAATAATGACAGAAATCGAAACAATGTAGTAGTGATGAGAATGAGAATGACTGGAAGGAAAGGCATGTATAGAGGAATACTGGGACTCATGATCTACAGAGATTAAGAGTGCGTGTATATTCTTTACTAAGATTGGTCCTGAAGTATATCACTTAACATCTTTAACCACTGATCGATGCTATCAAGTGGACCTCATCCAGGATTTGACAACAAGGCTCAAACCATTAGACTGTGATTTCATGCAATGATGCCTCACTTTGGTTCAACCATCCCCAGCACTCTTCCAACTTACTCTCATACCAACTGCCACGGCCCACTAAAGTACGCAGTAGGATGAACAATAATGAGCATATTATTGTCCTTTAATATCAGTGAGAACTGTTCCATTAGTAACACAGTTAAGCTCAACTAATTGCAGCTTACCGCCACATTTTTAAGATAAAATTTATTCTCTCGAACTCAGAGATTTCGTATTACATGAGATAATTCAGTTGTGTTTCCGTGATATAAATGAATTTCAATTCAATGAAATTCAGCCTTTTCCTATTTAAATTCATACGGTAAACTATTGTGTTTCGACGTATCCGTCATGTGTTTTTTTTTGTTCTTAATATATGCATCATATTATGCCAAATTATAATATTATACAACATTGGCAGCCACAAAAACATTGTACCTGAGCATCTAACTAACACGTAAACAGAAACACTGACATAGTATATAGATAATTCAATTATATATAATCAATAATAAATTTTCACTGTTTGTAAAACAAGAAACCGCTGTTTAAACAACTGAATTCTCATGTCTTTACCAAAATGACTAGAAACTATACAAACTGAATACTTACATAACACAATACCTAACTCTGTCAAATAGTTTTTCATAGTTAATACGTCAGCACTATTAATTAATGATGACAAAATTATTTAGATATTGTATTTTTTTGACATCTTAAAGAGGGCCTAACTACTAGATTCCACATTTTTGACTTTGAGGAATAGATGGATAACCTCATAATCCATCATACCAAACACATTATTCCTCTGAGATGGTGAAGATTTGTAGCTCAGATGGAGTTTTATCCTCTCAACTGGATGGTTTGGTCGTGAAGCTTTCATCGTTATTCTGAACGACATGATCCACCTTACAACATTCAGATAGAAGTGAACCACATGTGGAGAAATTTGTACGCTTCACTTCTGTCTGAAGCTACATGACCAAACCATCCAGTACAGTACAGTACAGTACAGTACAAAACTCTATCAAAAACATTATTCCTCAAACAAAACTGTTCAAAATCATAATCGCTTACTGTGATTAAATGTCATTTGGAAACAAAAACTAGTCAGTCATTCAATAGTTACAATCGATTAATTGTTCACTCACTTAATTAACACACACACACACACATGATGAATAAATTACGAGACGAGGATGATAATTTAGGAATTAATAAGTCAGAATCAGATTTCATTTTATAACTAATTCATGTTAACACATGTCTGTGATAATGTTGACGATGGTGTATTGATATTATTATTGGTAATCATAATCAAAATTAGTGTAAAGGGGTTTTGATCAGATCGTTTTGTCATTTTCAGTATGGACTGACCTTAGATAACGATTGTCTAACTAGGGTCAGTCCGTGATACAAACTACAATATTATTATTATTATTATTATTATTGTCATTATCCATTAATATATCCGTGTATACTTGATATATGGCCAGTTTATAATAAAACAAGTCAGTGAACAATTCAATGATCAGATGTAAGATTTATTCCTAAAAATATGTGTCTACATTGACTGTGTTGGCATAGTATATGTGTTATTCAAGTTGAATTATCTCAATACCGTTTGATATAGGAATTAACCTGAAGAAAGATGAAGACTTGTCAGATCACAACATGATATTTGTATATGAAGTCAATGTTTGTATTGAACTGAGCCCTGTTGATAAGTGTAGACTATTTAGATAAAATTCACATAATAAGCACATTATCTATCAAGTGACAATGATTGAAATTAGTTGCAATATTAACATTCTATTCATTCTTTATCTTTTCTTATATTAATCGATATGTTTCATTCTTCAACTTCATTTATTCATTTCATATATATTCTATATTTAGCTTCCTAATCGAATGAATATGTATCATTATTTCCCATTTACTGTTTTCTATCTGTCGCTTTGTCGACATGAGGTATAATAATCTAGGTTACTTCTCTCCTATTTTATGTTTTATTTTCAACATACTCTCAACGATCACTACAATACAAATAGATATTTCGATAGTGTTTAATTAAAAAAAACAACAACTGAGAAATGTGAAATGGAATGACAAAGTTGAAAGTTGGTAATCAATATGAAAAAGCAGAATAAGTCTTAAATTAAGTTGTTTACATTTCAGTGTTTACAGTTCAGTGATGAGAAATCTCATACAAAGAAAAAACAGCTCTCCAATGCTCCCTGGTTTATAATAGCACCTTTGGGTGGGATCATTATGTGATGAAAAATAGCTAAAGATTAAACCAACTTGCACAAACAGAATATTATATTTAGATTACTAATGACCTACTTCAAAACTTTCCTGAAATTCTAGTAAGAAGTTGTGATTAGTGAAGTTCAGACAATCTGAGAATGGAATAGTTATCATTTAAGTAATTAGACGATCATCTCACTGTACCATCATAAACTGATTGAAGTTGTGATTGTATTATGGAATGTCAAGCCAGTATTTCTAATGATTAGGTGTGTGACTCTTGACCCGAAGGTTGCTAGCGGGATCTTGTTTGTGCACTGCTGAGGAGTCCCATATCGAAATGAAACACATATCCAGTGGTTTCTGATTTTCACTGGCATCCTAAATGACCAGTTCTATGGGAGGTTAGTCACGGCTCGTATACTTCATTGGTAACGTCTCACACTGTGGAACTGGGCAATCCAAATAATGACTCCATACGAATCATAAGTTATCCAAGATTACAGTTACGTTTTGTTATATAATGTCAACTAACATGAAATCTATGTCCTGGACCCCAGCAGACTACAAACAACTATGTAGCAGCTCTAACCAATTTTCTTTGGCTAATTAACCAGCGATTCAGTTAGTGTCCAAATGTGATAACAGTTCTACACACCATTTCGAGTCCTTTTTTTCAATCCAACGATTAATCTTAATTAATTCACCATTCACAATTCAATATTGGAATTCTAGGGAATTTAAAGTCTCATCAAAACTATGGTTTGTAATTCGATTGAAATGGCTAGAAATAATACCCATTCTAGTGTTTCTCCAATCATATATCTATATAGACCAGTTTATAAATTTACAAGTGCATCCAGGTTTTCCATGGTGGTTTAGCTTCAATTGACTCATGATTTCAACCGGTGGAATTTCTAAAATCTCCACAAAACCCATTCTGATAATAATCACCTGCTCACTAGTGACTGACTTCAGGAGATACTCCTGGAGTTCTAGTGAGAAGTCGTTACCAGTGGAGTTCAACCAGGTCAGTTGTGAGATAGGAACTCATTGAAGACAATGGTGTATGGTGGCGCAACTTCGTGGATTGGTTCAAGTTAGACATTAACACCGTTGGATGCCGGTCGGCTCAGTGGTCTAGTGGTTAAGTACTCGCGCGCGGAACCAGTAGGTCCTGGGTTCGAATCCCTCGAGGTGGGATCGTGGATGAGCACTGATGAGGAGTCCCATACTAGGACGAAACGACCGTCCAGTGCTTCCAGGTTCTCCATGGTGGTCTAGCTTCAATTGACTCATGATTTCAACCAGTGAAATTTCTAAAAAATCTCCACAAAACCCATTCTGATAAGCGCATAACCAACTGATTATTCAATTATCATTCATTATAAATAACATGATTAGTTTAAAATCATATGAATTAGTCTATGATGTCAATTACATAATATTGTGCAATAAATTTAGGTTTTTTTTACAAGATAATAAATAATTTAATAATTATTGACTAGTTATGTTATCAGTTCTACTGTACACTATGACATATCTAGTACAATATATTACACGATGCTTATCGATTTATTCAAAATAGGTTAGTTCTTAACCTTGTCATGTGAATCGAAAATGACAATTGACAATGTTAAACGAATTATTGCGTAATATAATGCTGAAATTTCAAATACAGGATAGTGTCGATTGTTTAGTTTTGATTAAGATCATGAACCAATCAATGTCAGACCACCAATGAAAACCTAGAAGTGATGGAAGAACGTTTCGTCCTAGTATGGGACTCCTCAGTAGTGTGTATTCACGATCCCGCAAAAGGGATTCGAACCAAGTATCTTCTCTTCTGCGCGTGAACACTTGACCATTAGACCATCCAACAGTGTTAATGTTTAACTCAAAACAATTAATGGTATTGCGCGACCATCTTCCGTCTATTGCATCCAGGTTTTCAATCGTGGTGTAATATTTAATCTATTCATGATCTCAATTAATACTGAATTATGTACTTATTGTGTCTTGTTATTGAGGTTCAGTATGGCTTACGATTTAGGAACGAAAACGATTGAGCTTCTCTAGTACGATTAGTTCTCTTTGGAACTGAAAATAGTCAATTATACTCAACACATCAAACCTCGACGGCTAAGACAGCAAGGAGACGGAATTACAGGTAACTTGATATTGTGGCAAAACAAGCAACTCAAACGGAATTGGTACAAAAGTTGTTACTATAGTAGTAGAATATATAGCAAGCTAGCGAACTAAAAAGCATGACAACCAATCAGAGAGCAAACGTCATGCGGAAAATCGAATTGGTGGACAGTATGAGAATGGTTATCGTTCTTGAAGAAATTTTATCCTTTCTAATAAAATTTGACTATTCTTGAGACCGCCTTAGCACTGTCTGACATTAGGAAGCTCTGCTTAACTTCGGTTCAATGCTACGTGACACCCGCTGACAAGGTTTACCGAATAGAATAGGAAATATATTGACTTGTCAAATTCGCAGTTCACCCAGTTGGAGAATGTCAACTAATAGCAAACCAGGTGATGCGCTCCCCTCCAACTGAAATCCAGCGTTTAGACTTGTGAATAACTTGGGACTTCATTGGGAAAATTTACTTATCATGAAAGAACTATATAAGTGTAGTCATAGTTATTACTTAGCAGTGATTAGTCAGTATGAAAAAAAAAACACAAGGAGAAATATTGTTGAATATCAGGGATAACAATATGCATTCATCCTTCCATCTAAAATGAAATGAAGGACCTTCAGATTATAAGACATATAGTAACATCAATTACGTCCTGTCACATTATTAGCATCATTTAGAATGTTATCCATGAGTATCTATCTTATTTCAACCTAGTTATATTATACTGGTCACAAATTCCCACTGAGAATATGGAAAAAACTTAATTAAAAATTAATTTTTGAATGAATATAGTATGATTACTATTTACTCATGTAGTTCCTAGAGGTTTGTGTAACCCCCCTCCTAGAAAAATAAAAAAACACAACAATAAAGGTATCCGTGACCTAAAAAAAATTTTAACAATAAAAACAAACTCTTTATCATAACTGTTTGTTGATAATATCGACCTTATTTTTTTCTTTAAATGATTATCCTGACAAATTATTATTAAATTTTTCCATACCTTTTTTGGAGAAAAAATTAAAGGCGTAAACATATTGAAATTAACAAACTCTATTTAAGTATATATATTAGCAACAACCTACTGTGGGAGAGAACAAACCAGATCCCAGAGGAGGAAGAAATCAGGAAGAAGAGCTGGAAGTGGATAGGACACACATTGAGGAAAGCACTCGACTGCATCACAAGACAAGCCCTCACATGGAATCTTCAAGGCCAAAGGAAAAGAGGAAGACCAAAGAACACATTAGGCCGGGAAATAGAGATAGACATAAGAAAAATGAACAAGAGTTAGATGGAATTAGAAAAGAAGGCCCAGGACAGAGTGTGTTGTAGAATGCTGGTCGGTGGCCTATACTCCATTAGTAGTAACAGGCTTAAGTAAGTGATTAAAGTAAATATGTATATATATCATATCAGAAGGGTTTTTGTAAATATTATAGTAATTTCATTGGTCGAGATCATGAGTCAATTGAAGCTAAACCACTATGGGAAACCTGGAAGCATTGGAAAGTCTTTTCGTCCTATTGTGAAACTCCTCAACAGTGCGTATCCATCCATGACGGTCTAGCTTCAATTGACTCATGATCTCAACTAATGAAATATATTGATATATAATTTGTTTTAAACAATGAAATTTTTTTTCAGTAAAATTAAATAATTAAATTATGATTACATTAAAAGTTACAATGAATTATTTTTTAGAAAAATATCATTTATTAAATAGACATATTCATTTCACTTTTAAATAATATTTTGTCATTTAATTAATTAATTAATTAAAACAAAAATTAATCTGCTATATTATTGGTTGTTATAAAATTGAATTTTATAATTGATTAGTCTTAGTGACCTACTAATTTAAATAATTACTCTTAGTAATAAATGTAAGTAATATACAAGGGGGTGAGGTGAGGGTAAGGCGGGTGGGTGGGTGGTTGGGTTGGGGGTTCGGAGATTAGATAAGGCTCTAAATATTAGAATATTATTAAAAGTATTTAATTAATGTATATTTTCTAATAATGATCAATTCTTTTTTTTTTGTTTGGAATGTAAAAGGGTATAGATACAATAGGAGAGATCTGAACATTAAAATGGTATATAGAATCTTGTGATTATAAGAATGAATAACTGATATTCATTTTCAAATTGAAATATTTGGCAATAATGCTTTGATTTCTTTAAATATAAGAATGTTAATTTATGTAAATTGTTTTTCATCAGAAGAGAAGATTATACTAAAAACTGATATGTCACTGTTGGAATTTTGTAATATTCAACATAGTGATAGATTATTGGTAAAAGGTGAGCAATGAATCATATTCTATATTCATTTCTCTGTCCCATTCTTCTTAGCCAGGTTTCTTTAACTTTTCATAGGATTAATCTAGTATTGTCACGACCGAACTGCCAATATCCAGTTTGAACACAGGACTGATGAACTAAAATTTATTCGAATAGGCCAGACTACATTCTTTTGTATAGCGTACCAAGCGTTTTTGAGATACTCGTATTAAATTATATCAAAACACAAACTCTGTACTCAATTTAAACGGTTCTAATTTAGGAAATAGAACAAATTATATCGAAAATACAAAATAGCTCAAACAGTACAGCTTGTGCTATACAGTCAAAGGTTTCTCTAAAGCAAAGTAGCGCACCAAACAATAAAAGAAACAGTTAATACCAAAGAGTTCGATACCTGAGAATCAATAGAAATATTCCCAACAAGATGGGATCATATATCTATCTGCAGGGATTCCAGCAATCCTCTCAAGCCGACAGTCAGAAGGTTAACAGTCAAACACTGAACCACGCCGTGACCTTGAGCCTAGTCAAACACAACCTTAACGTCAGTAGTCCGACAACATGCAGAAGAAAATTAGGTAACAAAAGATAAGCTTTTAGTCAAAATCACATAATAAAGGCTCAGAGGAGATCTGAACAAAGGTTAAAATTCATGACAGGGAGAAGAAACAAATAAATGATAGTACTGTCCAACAAAAAGCTGTGGAGGGATTTTCACTGTTTTCTTTCCGTTACAATCGCATTCAATGATTTTACATGAAACTGTTAATAAAATCACGTTCTGATGATAATCACTAGAGAACAAACGGTTATACAGTTTAAAGTCGAGATGTCATACAATGGAGAACGAATTTCGCCTACCATAATATTCAACGTACCAACTCTGGGTATTAGTGGATCGCATGTCTCGTATAAATGAATCGTGATTTCAATAATATTTAAATGTTGTTTTTATAAATTATTTTTAGATACAATAGTATAGATAGATTGGAAATACTATTTAAGTTATTATAGCATTTTGGAATGCAACCCTAAACATCATGTCCAACAATCATTGACTAATGAATATCAAGTTACTAACTAAAGTTGAACTACAGATTAAACTTTAAGTTGTAAAAGGCTATAAAACATGTGACTATATACTTTGAACTGTATAACCGTTTATTCTTTAGTGATTTTCATCAGAACGTGATTTTATTAACAGTTTCATGCATAATCATTCAATATGACAATACTAGGTTAATCCTATGAAAAGTTAAAGAAACCTGGATAAGAAGAATGGGACAGAGAAATGAATATAGAGTATGATTTATTGCTCACCTTTTACCAATAATCTGTCACTACGTTAAATATTACAAAATTCCAACGGTGACAAATCAGTTGTTAGTATTAGTCTTCTCCTCTCATAAAACAAACGTAAAACAAGCATATAAATCTGTTTATTATTATCAGAATGGGTTTTGTGGAGATTTTTTTAGAAATTTCACTGGTTGAAACCATGAGTCAATTGAAGCTAGACCACCATGGAGAACCTGGAAGCACTGGACGGTCGTTTCGTCATAATATGGGACTCCCCATCAGTGCTCATCCACGATCCCACCTCGAGGGATTCGAACCCAGGACCTACTGGTTCCGCGCGCGAGCACTTAACCACTAGACCACTGAGCCGACCGGCATCCAACGGTGTTAATGTCTAACTTGAACCAATCCACGAAGTTGCGCCACCATACACCATTGTCTTCAATGAGTTCCTATCTCACAACAGACTTGGTCGAACTCCACTGGTAACGACTTCTCACTAGAACTCCAGGAGTTTTCTATGGTGGTCTAGCTTCAATTGACTCATGATTTCAACCAGTGAAATCTGTTTATCTAAAAATCTAAAAAAAGGAAAACTCTGTCTGGAGTCCCCTGGGGGCTACTGAGGGTCCCAAGCACGGATAAAGGAGGAAGGTTGGGCATGGGGTTAGCGACCCCATCCTGTAGAAAACTAACTCGGTAAAAAAAACGCTAACCAGAAACAATTAAAAGAGTATGAATAGCAAATTTTTCAAACAAAATATTAACGACAATAACAGTTGCTAATGAAATAATCAATAAAACAACAACAATATAAGCGATGAAAAATATTCGCCTATCTTTTTCTGTTGGCCAGTATGTCAATATACTAGTGCATGTGTGTGTGTGTGTGAATGTTCATTTATACAAAAAGGTATGGAATTCTATGTAATATTGATTATTGTTTATTTGATTTTCTTTTTTACTTTGAAATTCAAACAAAAACTATCGGTATGAGGGTTGTGGTGATTGTTGAGTTGTTTTGCTTTGATTGAGATCATGAATCTATGAATGTTAGACCACCATTGAAAACCTGGAAACATTGAACAATCAATAAATACATATTATACTGTAGATAAAATTGGAAAGATTCTTAATTTATTTAGAATACACACCAAAAAAAATCATTTGAAATGATCGATTTATCTGATTCTTAACAATACCCTATAGTAATAATCACTATATGGTTACCAGTGACTTGGAGGAGTGATTTTTGGAGTTCTAGTGAGAAACCTTAACCAGTAAAGTTCAATCTTATACGACGTCAAATAAATCTCAATCATAACGATGAATGATTGTCTTGCAATGTTGTAAATTGATTGAAATAATAAAATATACGAACCATTGCCAAGCTCAATGATCTAAAGGTTAAACGCTTATTGGGAAATCTGAAGGTTTGGAATTTTATGTCTAGAGAGTTTGTAGATGCACACTACGTCAGAGTTCCATAGTAGAAATAAACAGCTTCAGACGTTGTTCCTAGTCCTTATGACTGTTCAATTAAAATTAATCACCAATGTAAACAATGGAATCCAACAGTCTCCACAAAACCGTATGATAAGAATAGAAAGGATGACTGATAGACTATCAATAATTTTCAGAGACCTATATATAACAAGGGTTTTTAGCCTCAAATTGAAATTAAATATAGCAATCTTCAAGAACAATATACATTTAATATGATCCACATATTAAATTCAGAGAATAATGAAATACAGGGAAATGATTATCTAAAATTGTAAGACCGATATCTTGACCCATTCACTACCTTGGTCTAATTTAATTTGCAAGCCCTTTAGAATATTATGTGAAATACAGACATATACCCCTCTATCAGTATCTGTTTAACTAGTATTCATGTAAATCAACAAAGCATTTGAAATGTAAATGGAAAGGCGATTTCAGTTAGTTCAGACAACGATTTGCATTACATGGAGTCTCAAGCCTCTCAGGTGGATGAGTTCTATTCATTGCGGCATCTTTTTTCAATGGTTGATTTTTCTGATGACTTCATCACTTACAAAATCGAACAAAAGTGATATTTTTGGAGTTATCTCTTGACTACAAAATGGCTACGTAGACATTATTTAACAGGTTATTTATGAAGGTTCTCGTTGGTTAAAAGGTCTCGAACACAACTGGGTAAATATTCAACAACACACTAATGTTGTATATCTGATGGTGTGACATAGCCACTTGGTTAACTTCATATCTCAGTTCACATTGCCTTATGTTACGCTGTTTTAAATAACTGACACAAAGTTTACTTGTTACGTTATGACTTGATCAAAATAATATAAATTGGACTAATGATTAGACAAAATTTAAATCCTAATACAGCTCACAACAGCTTAGTAACATGATGTGTTAACCACCTAAGACTAATTCACTAACAATATCCACTCGACAACTAGTTATGAATTTTTGTCAAACTTTCGGATACGATGCGAAAAACTCATTTCCATAGCACAGCAGGGAACATAAACTCGCTACGCATTGAAGACTGATAGACCAATACATAAGTAGTGCCAGATCGACTAGTCACATTAAAATATTCTCCAATTTACCCACTGTGCTAAAGACTTACTTGACTTATATAGACTTATATAAAAATAAGCACATAACATAATTTCCCCATACCCCCCCCCAACACAGTCTCATTCATTTCTTATGTATGCAGTATATGCTTAATTCTATGGATAACTAAGTCTGGTTTTCTTTGTCAGCCTGTAAGAAATAAATTTTGTATACTATTTCGTTAAAATAAACTAGGCGTCTTGGATACACAACAGGAAATCAGACAATAACTAGACGACGCCAGTACTTTACGACTTATAAAGCTTTTCATATACTGGTTTTTGAAAAAGTATTTTTATGAATATAGTAATATCACACATACATTCTACGAATGGGACCGGATAAAAAATAATAACTTATCAAATTGAATACAAAACACTGCAGCCATTATCATTGAGTTGATTTGTAAACAATGGGGACAATGAAATGTATGACAATTTACGCAAGATAACAACGAATAATTAAAACTAAAACTGACGTCATTATCCATAGATCATAGATGGATTCATCACTAGCTAAGGATATGTGTATGTGTCTCCATAAATTGCAGAGTAGTTATCATGAAATAGGCAATCATTATTCAATGACTGAGAATTTAGTAATGATACTAAAATTACAACTGACTATTCAACACATAATTAGATCATTTATGGTTGATTAGTTGACTTTTTTGGGGGATACTTTGCAAGATATGCAGAGGAAATGAAGGATTAGCGTAACAAATAGTTGCACCATTGTGATATTCTTTTTGATGATGTTTACGTCCTCTGAACTGCAATTGTTTTAAATATGGAATATCTACTACAATCAGACCTTCATTATAAGTTAGTTTAAACGTATGAAATTTTTTGCAGTGTGCTTAATCTATGGAATGAATGTCGTAACTAAAGAATAACAATAAATGATTTCAATTAAACTAGTCAGTTCAGAGAAGAACAAAATACTTAAGATAATAATACAAGAAATTGATGGTCATGACGCCATCAAGAGTGTAGTAAAATATTCTTCAATGCTGCGTAATGAAGCCACAGGAACACAAAAACAACAGTTATCCACGTTTTAATGAAAACATATAATTGTTTTCCAAGTATCTTTAAACGGCTACATTCTACTCTTATAAATGTTAGGAATAAAACCGAGATCATGTAAATGTAACTTAAGCTAACAAAATAGATAGATAGATAGATAGATAGATAGATAGATAGATAGATAGATAGATAGATAGATAGATAGATAGATAGATAGATAGATAGATAGATAGATAGATAGATAGATAGATAGATAGATAGATAGATAGATAGATAGATAGATAGATAGATAGATAGATAGATAGATAGATAGATAGATAGATAGATAGATAGATAGATAGATAGATAGATAGATAGATAGATAGATAGATAGATAGATAGATAGATAGATAGATAGATAGATAGATAGATAGATAGATAGATAGATAGATAGATAGATAGATAGATAGATAGATAGATAGATAGATAGATAGATAGATAGATAGATAGATAGATAGATAGATAGATAGATAGATAGATAGATAGATAGATAGATAGATAGATAGATAGATAGATAGATAGATAGATAGATAGATAGATAGATAGATAGATAGATAGATAGATAGATAGATAGATAGATAGATAGATAGATAGATAGATAGATAGATAGATAGATAGATAGATAGATAGATAGATAGATAGATAGATAGATATTTTAGAAATGGTCTAATTAATGATTAAATATTTTGTTATTAACTCGGACTTTTAAATGGCGAGAAATCATCGGATGTTTTAAGGATCTATCGATTGACTTAATTAACATATTTTTATCTTGACGTTACCGATTATATAAATATATGAGTGTAAAAAACGGCTGATCATAATAGGTCATTCTAAGTATATTAAATCATGTATCTGTGTGTTTGGAAGGGAAATTGATTGAGGAAAACAATGAACTATCGTAGCACATGTAAGGTATAGATGATAGAATTGTTTCTACACAGTTTTTTTTTCATATAGATTAGTAGATATGGATAAACATATCGAAATTGATGCATAGTACTAATATGACTAGGTTTTCTCCAGAGTTCATATTGTTCCGATAATAATGACAGCGATATAAGTACTCTGTACTTATTCAATCTATTTATTAGATGTTTATAATAATATTTACTTGTATCTTTGAGTATATGAATATTTGAGTTATATCTATCGTTATGTATTGGTCAAGACCATTTTTACTTGATTATCATACCTTTTTATAATTTAGTTATCGAAAGCCTGAATAGTTGAATGATAGCTTCTAGTGTTGTAGAATATTCCCGTCTGTATTGATTTACTCCTCCCGATAGTGTCACTAACCTTCTCGCATGCATATATACATATACAAAATGTATCATACATAACGTCTGTAAGATATAGGAATATTGATCGAAAATAGGTACATTCTCAATTGGTATTCTATGTACCAGGAATTGTTCAAATTTATCAGTAAGAAAAAATAACAAGACCTATGATATCAGCGAGATAAGTAATGGAGTGGATAACATTTATTATTACCCCATTGCTTTAGAGACTCAAAGATAAATACGCTATGTTTTATAATGACAGTCAGTAACAATCCTTCTAACTAATATTGATGCTCGGGACGAAGAAATCCATGTAAAAAATTGATGAGGTGTATCTCTTAAAGGCATGATTACACGAAAAACCCATTTCTAGAAGATGTTGTGTTGAAAATTATATTAGTTACAAATTCTAAATTAATAACTTTGTAGACACTCGACAATGATGCAGAGCGTATTAGTTTTATCAGTATGGGGTTGTGGAAATTATTGGACTTGATTAAAATCACAAACCAATCCCAGTTAGACAACCATTGGAAACGTGGAAACACTAGACAACTGCTTCATCCTAGTATGAAACTCATCGGAAGTGCACATCCACTATCCCGTATGTCTAAATCGAACTTAACACCTTCAATCGCACGACCCTACTTTTACCGATAATGCTAGTTGAATGTATTTGGTCAAGCATTATGACCAACCAGCATGAGATAATTCTTCCCATCAAAATAGTAACATTGAAACTCGTAGGTATATTGTTTCTCCTATCAAACATCATCTTTATTGTTTTACTTTTGGTGATTATTCTTGAGGTATCTAAGTACTATCACGACCTGATACTATTGTATCCAGAATATCAAATATGAAGCAACATATCCATTATATATTTATTGATAAATAAATAGATAATATAAGCATTAATAATTTTTGCTTCGTATATTCATTTCGCCCTTAATTTGACCTCATTATACAAAATAGATGGAAAAATTTCTATTAAAACAAAATATTTCTCTCTTAGTGATTATTAGTATGATTAATATTATTTTAATACAGAGAGTAGATTAATATTTAATTGGGTTAAGCTAAACATAAGATGATCCTCATTCGATCTGACAATATATATATATATATAAGGTAAGGTGAAACGACTTAAAGTTTGCTTAATTTCCTTATATTTAAAAACAGAAATATTTATGAGGCTCTACGTTATCGTATCGTTGATACTCATGACTGGACTTAAATCAACCCTATTAGTATATATAGACCCTAACCGAACAAGTCAATAGTATCTGTTTACAACAAGTTTTTAACATACATAAATAAAGAGAGAATTGGAACAGAGCATATACGTTCCGTTCCATTTGAAACTTATCAACTGTCTATATAACTGTATCTTCGTTTATAACATCTACTCAAACGTCTAAACTTGGTCTCAATTGATTCAAACGGGAATGCATTATCCATTAAGCCAATATAGTTCAGATAATCATTAGATAAACCGAAACACAATGAAATTAATCCTATTCTCAAACTTATTAGGTGTATGCTAATGCATTTATTGTATTAATGATGTTAAACTGTTTAAACCTGAAGCTAAAAATTACTTCTTAATAAATGAAAACAATCTAATATTATTCATTTCAACAAGTTGCTGAATTGCTTCCCTTCTACCTGAACTTTGTACTGCTGATGATGTCGTTCAGAAGAACGATGAAAGCTTCACGACCAAACCATCCAGCTCAGAGAACAAAACTCCATCAAAATCATCCACCTGAGCTACAAATCTTCTCCAATATCCCACATTAAACACCACAAGCTGTATTTACCATAAATTGTAATCTTAGTTTAATTTGAGTTATTAAACCAGTGATATTGAAATTATCATCCTTTCGGTCGTTAACTCACAATTAACTGTAGATGTCCAACAGAAATAATAAACACTTTAGTGAATAAATCATTGAATATTAGATTGGATAATCAATACTCAATCCACCAAATTCAGTTTGATCAGCTGGATATTATCATCACGCACACAAATCTGTTACAGAAAATCGATCACACAAATTTGCACTTGATTTTAATCAGAATTTGAAACATTCATAACCGATATGAAGTGCACTATATTTTGTGAGTGTTTTAATAAAGAAGCACACATACATCCGTCCTAGTTAGTTTCCATTAATACTTATTGATTATATGATCACAATATATATACCAAGGCATTTGTTGATTACTATACTTTCATAAGATATATACTTTTACATCATAATAATCAATCACTAAGCAGTGACCAATATCATATTTATCCAGATTTCAGAGCTACATCGATTTATATCAATCAAGTTGTAGTACAAGCTACTGGTTTTCATTGACTCTAGATAACATCCACTAAATTTCAGTGTTATACAGAATTCAATATTGGTGGAGTTTTGTTCTCTGAGCTGGATGGTTTGGTCGTGGAGCTTTCATCGTTCTTCTGAGCAACATCATCAGAAGCACAAACTTCAGATAGAATTGAAGTGTTCGAATTTCTCCATTATTGTTTCACAGCTTGTTCTGTGCACCTCGATGTTGATTGGTTCTTATTGACCTTAAATTTGTCATTGTTTACTTCTTTGTTTCGGTTATGTCTCCCAGAATTCAATAAACATTTACGGACTAGACAAATATAACGGTGATTACAGCTCAAGGACTCCTTAGCGAATATTACAGTCCTACAGGAGGTCATTCAGGACCTATCAATCTCTATGGTCGTAGTACTGTGTAAAGAAAGTTTCGAATCCCATAGAAACCACTATTCCTCTCAATACTCTTTGCTGACATGTATCAGCTAGTACAAACCATGAAGTTCATAGCCTTTACCGATTGACTCTAACAGCCCAGCAATATTCTGTTTGAATTTCTTTTAATGATATACTTTCTCATTGAATGTTAACTCTTTAGTTAAGTTATTGAAATTGAAGTGTCATATGATACCTTATAGATGTATTAATCTATTATTACAAAGATTAGATAAGAAATACGAAAGTTTCGATTCGTTTCAATCTTCTAAGTATTAATCAAGCAATATATCATTCTATCGTTAATGTTCTATACTACGGTCAATGATTTAACAGAGGTCAACTATGAACAATCAATCTTTATTAGACAACTTGTAGAGTTTAACCTATCTATAGAAATAAGAATGAAAATCAATAAATCTGAAGGAAAAAAAAAGGTTAATTATTATTTCATTGTATTTACTGTTGAAAATCAGGAATGACCTTTTAAGGGGTTAATAAATCATCATATCCTTTTTCCTGTGTATAAAACAATCTGACAATGAAGTTATTCTATGTGTTTATTTCAATTTTTAATAATGTGCATCACAAATGTGCAGATTAAAAAAATCATGTGTGTCTCTGTGTGTGTGTGTGTACCTGCCAAAAACTCATATTTTCTGTGCTCAAAAATGTAAAATAGGTTAATGGTTAAAGACAATGTTTCTGCTAAAAAAAACAAAAAAGAAAAGACTTCATTTCTGTCTTAGTTACTATTATACAATTTAGTTAATAGTATCTGTATTTATCACATTAGCAACAGTGTAAACGGGACAATGATAATAAATGTTGCCATAACAATAAACCACCATTGTAGCAGTGTACAGTTCACAACAACAACAAAAAGTTAAATTAACACAAAATGCCCTCAATATTCAATTCTGATATATTTGTTTATTGTTGTTGTCCTTTTTTTTTATCTCAAAATGACCAATAAGGATAGATGAAAAAGGGTAAGAATGAAGTAAGAATTTGGGTCATCTGCAATGTTTACAATGTTTATCAAGTTTGTGTATGATATACAGAACATTCTACATATTACATTGTAATCTCCATCGTACATACTATACAAATGCCTACTATATAAATAATATACTAATGTAGCCCATCCCAAATGGCAGATGAAAACACACAAGTATATTAAAAGTTATGGCTTGAAATGAAATCTTCAGTGAAAATTACGTTTCAATATGCAATGTTCATTCATCAAATGAAAAGAAAAATAACTAAAAGTACAAGGTACAGCACATTGTAGGGCCAGCGAAATGTCACTAAGCCCTAGCCATATCATTCGGCAGTTGGGTCACTGAATATCGAACAAATCATCGATCCTCGTCAAAATCAGGGACAACCAATGCGCATCAGTTAATCGTACGCTATGGACTGGCTCATGCGGCAGTGGTTTTACTTTCTCTTTTATCTACCTTAACTAATATATTTCTGTAATAACGTCCTCTGTGTTGTATAGTCTTCAAAGCATCTATGGTACCTTGATACGTCAATGGGTAGTCCACGTAAGGTGCTGACCACGAGGTGTGACTTCGACGTTAGCTAGTTTGTCACACCATTCACGTCTAACTCGAATAGGCCTCCAATCATTTTCGACATAGATCAGCTACGTTGGTGATCTACAACATGATAGAAAATTGAAAACGATACGGATTACTGCAACTCTCATTTCAAAGAAAAAAAATCAATGACAACATACAAACAAATATGTGATGAATCGTGAGGGCATTTTATTGATTGTAAATTAACATAATAATGGTTTACTATCATGGTAACCACTTATTATCATTGAAAATGTTTCTAATAACCTTGGCCTTAAATGAAAGACCAAATTTCACTAGGAATTAAATCGATAGATATTTATTTCAAATCTTTCACTGATTACTTAATGAATTAGTGGAAATTCTCCAAAATTTGTTGGAAAATATGACTGGATTAACTGTGTAATACTGAGATTGTAGGAACGTCATTTTACAAGAATAAAGATAAATCAACTGTTTCTCAGTTTGACATCCCTCTATCTAGTGGGAATACACTTATTCCATATTTATTTTCATTATACTGAATACCTTAAAAACTAGGTTATGCAACTACCTTGTCTATTATTTTACTAGATGATCTTCTCAAAGTTAGTACATTGGCGATTATCCAGATAATGAATTACAGATATAGAGTCAAAAGAAATCGTACACATCCAGTATAGTCAACGACAATAAAGATCAATAGTTGTAATAACCTTGAATTATCCTAGAAATCATCACATCTTCCAACGAAATACTTGAAAACAACTGTGTGCTTTTTAATGCATTAAATTCATAAACAATTCCGAATGTATCGTGAATACAATTCCTATAAGAGCGTTAGTTTTGCTTATCTTGTAGATATATGTCTCTGAAGTGTCAACCTGAATGAAATCTACGGTAGACGAAGATTACTTTAGATCTCTTCCAACAATCTATCACCAATATAAATTATTGAACATACAAAAGGAATTCTGTGAAAATTAAATGATTTTTCTGCAGAGAAGAGCATTTCTAATAACCGAATAATCAAATTCCTTCAGAATAATATGATAATATGATAGTGACCTAGGCAATATCATCATGGCTGTAAATTGCTGAAATGTCTCATGTTAGAACGAAACAACTGTCCAATACACTATAACTTTTAATAGTTATCTAGCTGAATTCACTTTGTGATAGAAAATATTTTAAAATATGGTCAAATCGTTTCAGATTTCAAAATTTCACTAATGATTATTGAATGAGATCAAGCTGAACGTAAAGCCAGACAAAACACACACAGTAATAGTTAGAACTTAAATTTGGATACAAAACGCATAATTTCAATTCTTTGTCTGGATTGTATCTCTTCACATTGTTCACATACATAAATACCCACAATTTATGCATACAGATTCAGACATGCTTTCTTTATCCATCTATCCATTCCATTCTGTCAACTTAGTTTCGTGTTTCATATATTTTTGTGGTCAGCTAGACTTATGAGTCATCCCTCATGGTCCAGTCAACCAACTGTGCACATCATGCTATTTTCGAAGACAAAATGGATTCATATCTGGAAATTCGTCGGTTGGTGTTTCAGTGTGTGTATATTTATATAGCACATGTAAACCGTATCGAATTCATATGCACACACTCACACGTACAGATACACACAAACTAAGGAACATGATACTGACAACAGGAAAACTTAATAGAAAGATCAGGTAATATTTACATATTGTGGGTCTGTTTTGGTGTTAAAATGTATGTTTTTGTGTGCAGCCTAGACATCTTGACAAAGTTAAATGAAAAATGAAGATAAATAACATTGTTTTAAACATGATAAATGTTGCCATTGTCTCCACTTCGATTCACATATTCAGATTGAATATAACGATGGTTTGAACATGAGAGACCATTGACCTTGTGTTAAATAAATCATTAGTGTGAGAGTTGATACCTAAAAACATTTCATATGTACATATAGTTAAAATAGATTTGTAGCTTGGTAAGAAAACTTTGGTGGTTTTTCGTCTCCCAAGGTCTAGAGCTCTAAAGGCTTCATTGTTCTTTATCAGTTATCATTATCAATACACATCATAAAACAAACCGCTAACAACTTGTTCTAAATGGAGATTGAAAGCTACGCGCTTGAAAAAAAGGGCTTATAGAAAGTCATACTAACATGAATGTTATATTGACGATAAAATGCTGATATTGTTAATCATTATTTAATAAACTTCTATGTGTTACTTATTCAACATAGTAAAAGTTTTATGTCTCGTTGCAAAGAATGGGGGAAGACTGTAGATAAAGATTTAATCACAGTTGATTATAACAGTATCAAAATGTACTTCAGTCAGTCAGTTACAATGTAGGACCAGGCATATATATGCATCGGTCCAAGTTGCCATACCTCATTAACACAACAAGATGGATACCGGATTCATAAAAGTAGTTAATTCAGAGGTGGTAATATATAAAGAAAGATTGCAATAAGGATATAGTACAGGAAAAAAGTATTAGTTCGTAGAAAGAAAGATATGAAGCGATTTTAATCTCACAGTTTAAGGAAGACAGAGAGTGTATACACCGACGCCATTGTGATGGATTCGGAACCATGTCACCCAGTGTCTCCAACCATTGGTTACGATAGTCACTTGGACCCCAACCAAGTAGTCTGCATCTACCAACATGGCTCAGACTAGAAGTTAGTGACTTCAAACACTGATGCCACGTTTTGGTTTGGCCACCCCTTAACTTTCTTCCAACCATCCCGAACACCGGTTAGCATTGCACGTCGTGGTAATCGGTGTTCGGGCATACGTAACACGTGGCCCAACAATCTCAGTCGATGAAGATTCACAACCTCATTAACTGATTTACCATCATTCCCTAATACCCTACGTCTAACCTCCCTATTACTTACCCGGTGTTCCTAGCAGATGCCAGCAATATTTCTAAGGCATCTGTGGTCAAATACTAGTAGCTTACGAGTATATTCTACTCTTAATGGTCATGTTTCGCTGTCGTAAATTAAAACAGAACGAACTGCCGCACAGTATACTCGTCCTTTTATTGATAGACGGATATCTCGCCTTCGCCAAAGGTGACGTAAGTTGGCGAAAGCCAACGAGCTTTTCGAATGGGTGCTGAGATTTCGTCAGACACCAACCCATTAGGGCTGATCAGACTTCCGAGATAAGTGAAGTTGTCAACGCGTTCGACTACTTCACTCCCTATCCTTAGTTCAGGTGTTGATGCAGCCTAGTCCTAAAGCAGCAGCTTGTATTTAGAGGGAGAGAAGCGCATTCCAAACATTCCGGCATTGTTGTTTAGTGCGATCAGAAGACTCTGCATTTTATCAGCGTCTTCGCCAATCGCTGTACGAGGAAATATATATCATTTGAGATATTTAATAGGTAAACTTGTCTGTATTGAACAGGTAGTAATTAACTTTAATCAATTATTAGTTCAATGAATGCACAAAATCAATTGGTTTTCTGCTTTAAACAATAAATATTAATTTTTTAGTAGTTGAGATCATGATTCGATTGAAGCTAGAATACCATAGAAAACCTCGGAGCACTGGACGGCTGTCTCGACCTAGAGTGAATCCACGATCCCGCCTCGCAAAATTCGAACCCAGGACCTATCATTTTCGCTCGCGAACGCTTAACCACTAACAATCTATAACTTATTGGACAAATTAACTAATATAAATATAACTGCTAAATTGAAACGTTGGAAATGTTCGAAACAACATGAGATAACTGTTTTGAAATATCCTAATAGTTACTAGGTCAGTAATGTATAGTGGATTTATGTTGATAAAGCTCTAAGTCAGTTTGTGCTGGTGGCTTTGTTTATGTATCTAGTTATATTCGAAGTCTCCGTTGTTTTCACTTGTACTTTCAGTCACATTGATTGTCTTGTTTGTTTGACCTCTGACCTTGTGACAGATTGACATCTTCCGTATAGGTTAACATTGAATAAGGTTACAATTCTATGACTAATCAATATAAACTGAATTATTGAAAAGTCATGCACAACAAATATGTGCAAAATTCATCATCTGAAGATAACATACAGAGAAGTGAATAATGAATCAATTAATCTTTAAATCAATATTATAACAATGTACCCGGCTCAAATTTTCATCATACCATTCAAAATTTTATCGAATTATGAGCAAATTAGTCAATTTTAATAAGGGACAACGATTATTACATTCTTGATGGGGTTTTGTTCTCTGAACTGGATAGTTTGGTCGTGGAGCTTTCATCGTTCTTCTGAACGACATAATCAGTAGCACAAACTCCAGGTAGAAGTGCTGATGATGTCGTTCAGAAGAACGATGAAAGCTCCACGACCAAACTATCCAGCTCGGAGAACAAAACTCCATCAAAATCATCTACCTGAGCTACAAATCTTCACAATTATTTCGTTCTTCATTTCCCAATAAAGCTTTACTAAAAAAAGCAAATAATCAAATAACCTCATGATTCCATTCATTCCGTGTGCAGCTAGTTTGGTTGCTATAGTATTGAAATGAAAGTCGAAAACAAACAATTTTAAGTACCGGTACATATATGCATCTATGTTTTCATATATATGAAACTCCAGCCATCTGTATATTCCTAAATAACAGTTAATATTTTCCAATCATTATGAATAATGAATTTACAGTATTGTAGTAACAGTGACATCGGTAGTAGGTGTACACACAAACATGGACACATTGGCGCGTACACACACACACACACGTACATATGCACGCATCAGAAGACGCTAGTTCAGAATTGTAGCCACTCGTCTATCTTGTTAACAATAGAGAACAAACAAACAAACAGACTAACGAGAGGAAAGTGATAGATATTCACGAAAATGAATAATGTAATGCAAGAGTTTTTTCAGTCAAATCATATATGCACAACTTGGACATAGACGATAGTACTATAATGACAACCTAGAACTGGGACAAGTAAATAATTCGCTAAAAATGGATTAACTTGATGAATGTAAGATCAATTATACAAAATGATCGAACGGTTGAAAATTATTGACAAAGATCCCTAGCTGATGTATTTACTGTCGTTAACAATATTGAAACCTGAAATATAAATCCTTATCATATGATTTGTGTAGTCAAACAATTTAAAGTCAGTAACTGTACATTTTAATAAAAGATAATATGAAAGGCGGTCTTCTTAAATATCTGGGCTATCTGTTCCTGCCATTTGGATATTTCAACAAGTTATATGTTTTCTTGTTTGTTTTAACACATCATTATGCCAATTGATTGTATAACCTATTCAGGTACGTTTGTGAAAATTTCACGACATTTCGCTGTACAAATTACAAGAGAACCCAATCAGAGAAATCGTGGTTACTGGTAATATGCATCGGTCGATTCATGAACTGCTGACATCTAACTGGAGACCACTCAATATTTATTGTAAGGGTCGATCAAAAAATAAGGAAACTTGTTGGAATACTTTGTGCTGAGAATTCTATATTGAACCACACAAATAATATTGAATAAAGCCAGTAATAATATATTGTTAAACAAATTTTATTAAAACTGAGTTTCTAAAATCTTGATTGTTAGAAGAGTTTTGTAATTTAGAGCTAAAATAAGCTGATAAACTATTGTCAAGCAGGAAGTATAGTTCAATTGATTCGACATAGTTTTAGGGCTCATGGAATGTACACATCTACTATTCCGAATGATGAACTCAGAATATTTAGAATGCTCAGATCACTGATAAATGATGGTGTTCTAACAAGAGATTGATCATATTCCAAGATTCTAAGAGCAAAATGGGGGGGACTGGACGGTCGTTGCATTACATACCGAATAAACTGGTATCGGAAATATCATAAAAGGTGAAATTTAAACTTAAGCACACTGTTCTACACGTCATATCTGACGAACTGAAGTTTAAACTTTGAAGAAGCTGTGCTAATGAAAAAATCATTAATTAGGGTCTAATTATTCCTCAGTGCGTATTGGTTTCCACCTATCTTCGTCCTAATACCAGTTGATAATGGAGATTTACTCAAAGAGAATTTATTTCAACCAAGTTATAATGGGGTGATAAAATTTTATGTTACTCTGTGAAAAACGATATTTGAAAGATGAAGACATGGTTAACTCAACAATATTCGAAGGTAGTATAAAGACATTTCAGCGAAGAAAGTTGTCTTTTCAACGATAACATTTACTCAGTAGTTATTAACATCGTCGATAATAAAAAAAGTCATTTACTTCCAATGTAAACAATAAAAACACGAAGTTCATTGAATCGATTTATGTTTTCAACAAATTTATGTTTATTACAAAATATCATTAATTTATACTGGGTTCCTGCTTCAATTCACGCATAGACAGAGCTTCTGCTGTTCTAACCACTTGAAAACAGAGAAATATTAGTGGTTCTGAACGAGTTCTATAAATAAATAATTCCATAAATAAACTTTTGGAATGATTAGAATTGATTGAATTCTCAGAAATGCAACTCCTAACTACTTTATTCTCACTCTTATACAACCACATTCGAACATGTTCTCGTATCCGAGTTGAAAACAAGATCTGAATACATCCTACATTATATACATTACTTCATAAAATCAAGTACACTGTCACATGCACATAGAGACGACCAGATCAGACCACTCATCATTCACGATATGAGAACGAATTTCAATTGATAGACGTTGATCTCAACTATGAAGCATAGAACATCCTTCTTATAGTTGTCGACAAACGAAACTCCCCTTTTCAGCATTTATGACTCAGTATCTCCTTTAAATTGGATGATCATAAAGAGAGTGTTATTTGATCATATAGATTCCCTTTGACGTTTGGATTCGGATTTTCCTCAATGAGTCTAGGTGGATGTCGATTGTTGTTCAGCATCTACTAAAGTTCAATATCGATGAAATTGTCGGTACAGTTTGATCCGACCGTCGTTCATAGAGAATGGATCAGATTTCTCTTTCACTTCAGTGGTATTAAGTTTGGGATTCATATACTGGTTATTACAGGTTGTCTTTCTATAAATTTACTTCTGTAGATAACCGTCAGGTCTCCTTATTAACAAAACATTTAAACGGTAAAATTCAGAATGTGACTAGTATTTGGTAATCGGTAAGTAATGGTGAAATGAAACGTAAAGTATCCGGTTGAAATTGTTGGAGGTGTCACAGAACATCACTTGTCACAGTCTCTAGAGGTCCAGTAACTCTAGAAAACTTTTTATTTTGTTAGAGTTGAATAGAAGCCTCACAGAATCATATATAAAGTGTAGAATTACATGCCATGGTTTTGAGTGAACATTTATTAACACTGCGACTATTTTTCGAATAATTGTATAAGTTTCCAGTGGCTCAAGGTCATGTGTAACTCTGTAAATGCCCTCGCTTTTTCTGTATGAAAACTAACCTTACAGCAATGATTTTGCTCCAAATCCACATATTTTCTCTAGTGTTCCTTTTGACGTGTAGAAGTACTTGAAGTGATAACAAGCGTACTGGAACTCAGTTTAGGCGTATCGGTAGCAAGACTTATCAGTCAGTTCACTAGAACATAATTCTTCAGCGACTTAATGACCAGGACATATGCTACTCCGGTTTACTTACCTCAGTGATTTGTCTTGACAATTTCATCACGCTGTGCTCATGGGTAAGGCAACTTGAAGTGATATACACATGTGTCAGGTCCCAGGTTGCGTTTCACTTATTAATGACTGTCTGTTTCCATTCTCAATGTTAGCTAATTTAAAAGTATGAAAGCTGGGTACACCTAATCCAATAGAAGACATGGGACCAGCCTATAAGTTTACTATTTGTTAGTTTAAACAGGATGCAAATATATAGATAATCTGTATAACTGCACACTATGATCGTGATGAATAATTAAACACGTTGAGTGAAATCTTCTAGAACTAACAGCAATAGATCAGAACTATCAATGCTTCATCTTCCCCAACGTTTCTAACATATCAGTATTATATAATAACATTCTTTATTCCGCAAATCCATTTCTACTTTTAATGTAGGAATTTTTCCTTAGCAGTGCACGCTTCTTTAAATCCCACATTGTTTGACCTAATGAACGACTGATTTCAATTTTGTTGTGTTAAACACCAACCACTTTTAATGGTAATATATAATTTCTATCAGAATATTCGTCATTGTATCCCTGAGTAGCGAAATTTATAGAATACGTTTAAATAGGGTCAACTGGGTGAATACAGTGACTGGGAAAATTGGAAGTTCTCTCAAAATGTTTTGATAGTTTGAAGATAGTATTGGTAAAACATTGATTTTAATGGTGAAATCTGACGTCTCTGAATCCCATCCATGACATAATCATTGATACTCACTGGTGAGGTGTTTCACACCAGGGTCCTAAACAGTACTCCAACCCTTCCTGATTTTCAATTACAGTCTAACTGAAGTCATTTCATGACGAATACCATTTTCACATGAAATTAATCTACACAAAATCATTTCATACTATTAAGGTGACCAAATTCATTCAAAAACACAAACATGCATATTATTATGCAACCTGAATGAAACCGGATATAATTAAGGGTAACGGAAGACAGCAAGTCGAAGACTAATCTGAAGAAGAAGAAGAAGAAGAAGAAACATTCCAGAAAATGAATAAAAAATACTCGTGACAAATGAATCAAAGAACATGTTTGAATAT
The DNA here is from genome assembly GCA_944470405.2 of Schistosoma mattheei. NCBI lineage: Eukaryota > Metazoa > Platyhelminthes > Trematoda > Strigeidida > Schistosomatidae > Schistosoma > Schistosoma mattheei. The sequence continues at coordinate 4,578,719 of OX103951.1, forward strand.
GATTTTTATCGGTGGATAGTAATAACAAAATGATGATAATTAATAAATACTATTTAAAATTGTGCTAATGTAATTTGGTTATTTATTTATTCAGAAGAAGTGGCTTACATTGAGTTACGAAACGTCAGAAATACAATTTTACTACTGTTTATTATCTTTCCACCTAATGCTTTATTTATTTGAAACTATCAAGTCCAACTTTGTCATTAATAACTATAGAATGATGATGGGTCTGTGAGTAAGAACAAATGCATGTTTATCTAGTTCTTAATTGCTCATGGAATTTTATTGATTGAGTAACATTGTGTCCGTTAGTCTAAGTGACTTGACATACTATTGACTGTATTTTGATGTTATATGGTAGGAAATTAAGAACGTACGACCGTTACACTCGTAGAGGATAGGCCACCGATCAGGATCTACAAAACAACTCACAGATCCACTTTGTTTTCCAGGTATCGCCAGCGGATATTCGGTTATTTTATCATGCCTTCAATCTCCAATACAATGTGTACTTTGGTCGGCATTTCTTCTCTTTCCATTCAGAATTCCATGTAACTTCTTGCTTTGTGATTATGCTTAATGGTTATCGTACGTGTATCCTATCCATTGACAGCATATTTTTCTAATAACCTACCCAAGTCACATCTGGTTCGTCCTCTGAAACTGTAGGTTGTTGTTGATGATGATGTCCGGTCAATGGATATGGAGTATCTTCCGTTCACAGTTGTTTATATATCCCAGTACATTTTCAGTGGTGCTGTCCAGATGAGTAGTAATCCTATTCTCCTACATTTTCATCACCAAGTGATATTTCATTGGCGGATGACTGTGCAGTGTACTGGGATGTTGCATTTTCCTTTATGTATGTTGAGGTCTACTATTGTAGAGACTGCTGCCACACTGTCTGTATTCACCTGAATTTGTTATTGTATGTGTATGGGATAGGAAGTGAAGATCATTTGAGAAGTCGAAATGTGTTCAGCATCTGCACCGAATTCCATGAGTCACCTGAGATCTGATGGTCAACATAATCTAGTCAACAACTGAGAGGAGTAGAAAAGTCGAGAGTAGACAGCCTTGCACAACACAAACTATTATTCGCTCAGAATGCATTTATCAGCTGTCCTCCATTCACAGTCATTTCTGTCGCACGAGTTCTGTGTGATAATGACGATATTCCCCGATACTCCATATTGTTGAGTAAGATTTCCAAATATTCTCTATCCACTCTATCGAGTGCTTTCTCGCAATCAGAGAAGTTGATATTTAGTGATGTGTTCCATTCATTTGACTGTTCAACAATGATCGGGAGTGTTGTAACTTGGTCGGTACAAGATCTATCCTTGCGGAATCCAGTCTGTTGATGTGGAAATTGTGTATCTATTGGATCTTTCATTTAGGTCAACAACACTCGATTGGGTAGCTTTTCTGGTAGTGATATTAGTGTGTTGGCTCTGTCGTTCTCACACTAGCTGTGATCTTTACTGCATGATATGTTGATGAGTTGTTCTTGTTTCTAGTCTGTTGGCGTTTGTTCTTCTTCTCCTCCTCCTGCACAAATCTTTGTGAAGTTTGTAAATCCTTGTTGAGAGCTATCTTGAGATTGTTGAGTTTGTCAGTTTCTCGAAGCAAGTGTGCATCAAACATTGTGATGCTGTTTCTTCAGTTTTCCCTTACTTCTTTAACCTCGGCTCTGTCTCGTCCATCACCAGATGGTGAGTTGAATCTATGTCAGCTTCTCTCTTTGTGTCCATGTGTCCTACTGACCATCTGAACTTTCAATGAATGCAAGTGTTATCAGCTTAGTACTGAGTAGTGAGTTCCGATGAAGCTTATATAGCATTATTTATGCGTTTGTTGAGGAATATGATGCCAACGATAACCATTTTGTTGAAAACATATAGATTTACATTAGAATGATTATACCCTTTCCCCAACAATTTCCTATCATCGACTGGAGCCTCACATTATAAAACTGATCTTTATCATCTTCAGTGCCACCTTTAGCTCTGAGTGGCACTTATTGTCATTCATTCGTTCTTTGGTTTGAAGGATGCTATGGTGATTCTGGATGTCTGAGATCCTCGTGCTGTAAGCTGTTGTCGTGCTTCTTTGGAGAGGATCAGTGTAATCCCTCATGTGAGGCAATTTTCTCTTCGTGTTCAGAGTACAGTAGTAGCTCTCGCGAAGCTAATCTTTTCGGTTCAGTTTGCATCCGTTGGGTTTCACTTATTCTAAGTTCTGACAGGTTGTATCTTTTCATTTCCACAGATATTTGAATGATCTTTCTGGCCTTGGAAATCATACAGACATTCTGTATATAGCTATGATAATTGTTGGTCTGTTTTTCAGAAGAGAAATCGGTTTTTTGATTTGTGAAAAGTGTTGGTTTTTAAAACTAGGCGTGATAACTGTTTCAAATGAAGACTCTTGAAATCCGGGTGCAGATTATAGATGATTAAAATGATTTATTCTGGTTAGGGATATTTAGCAAGATTATATTGTATAGGATGGTTTCGTTAACCATACATTCAACCTTTCTACATTATACGTTCTTGAGACAGAACAATAACCTTATACGAACTCTAGGCAGAGTTAGATGGTAGACAATGATGTACAGAAAATCTTGAATGTATTTTCATGCTTGTTGTCATTCCTCAGTAGTGTGTCCTTGTAATCTTGTAGCAAGTGATTCGCCATGTGTTTGTTTAACGTTTTTTGATGAGTGCCAACTTAAATGAATGATCATTACTTTTAACCATAAAAAATCAGAAATCATCGTTTCTAGTAGTTTAAAGAGCCAAAAACCAAAAATACTTGGTGGATTTGACTGACTGGACTGAATAAGGCTACTGAACCACAAATATTTAATCGTGTAAGAATTTAACATAATATAATAATCCCTGTTTATGCCTGAAAAGTACATTTTTTTTTAAAAAATTCACTGAAAAATTAGTCGTTGTTTTCATTTGAAGTTGATGTTGTTGTTTTTTTTTTATAGTTTACAAATACTAATTATTATGCTTACAGTAATTAACGCAAAAAGGTATTGGGAGTAAACATTGAATATCACAATATATATTCTCCAGAAAAATATCCATCGAAAGTTTAGACGAAAATATCTGATAAATCTTTTTTTTCTCTTTAGTTACATTGATGAATATATGCTAGCCATTTCACACAAGTTCAAATATGGGTTCGAGTCCCGGAGTGAACATCAACTCTGGGATGCAGGTACATCCGATCGTTGAGTCCCAAATAGGACGAAACGCGCGTCCTGAATTCCACTACTAGCCATATCCATCTTTGTTTAAAAAGCTTGTGACTTAAGGCTTTAACGAGGCAATCCGCACAGGATGCACATATACCAACATGAGACTGGTCGATTGCATTCCTAAATCACTGAAGATTCTAGACATTCCATGGATTGAGTCTACAATCATCCAGGATCCAAGTGAAATTCTATCAGCAATGGTTAGAATTATTTAACATGACTAGTCTTACTATTAACTGTTCAATCATACATGTGAATTAATGTTGTTTGTTACACTGAAACATATTCACCTCTAACCAATCATCACAGTCACGATGATCTATCTTTCTATTCTGCGAGCACTATCTGTCAATGTGTTTTCAACTTTCCATATAATCCACTAATGTAATCTGTAGTAACCTGAGATTTCTAGTGTTAGCACTATGTGTATACCAGTTGAATTGTTTGTTGTATTGTTCAAAGTTACTATTCTATTGATTATTCAGCTTATTCATGAACAGTCTATACATCCAGATATTTAAACATAACTAATTGTGATTTAAAAGTTAAATTCATGAATCAATCAAATCTAGAACACCATTGAAAAATCTGGAAGCACTGAACGGCCGATTCGTCCTAGTACGGGACTCCTCAGCAATGCGCATTCACGATCCCGCCGCGCGGGATTCGAACCCAGAGCCTTTCAGTCCCGTGTGCGAGCGCTTAACCAACTAGACCACTGAACCGACCGGCATCCAACAGTGTTAATGTCTAACGTCAACCAATCGACGAAGTTGCGCCACTGTCCATCAATTTTATTATAAACAATTGTATTGTCTCTTAAAATTGAAAATAGAATCTGTTGTAATTAAACATCATTATTATGATTATTACATTTGTTTGTTGTGTCTAAATTGAAATAAATAAATTTGAATGAATTAATTATTGTTTACAATGATATTTTCCTAACCTTATAATCAATTTAATTTGTTTTATTAAATATTGTTTATATTAAATTCGTACATCCGGTTTAGATATATATATATAGAATGTAAACACTTTTCAATGAATATTTGATTGATTTTTTGATTATCAGTACAAGATTATGGAGATTGTTGAGTTTTAATTGAAATGATGAATTGATCGATGTTAGACCACTAATGAAAATCTGGAAGCACTGGGAGACTACTTCGTCCTAATATGGAACTTGTCAGAAGTGCGCATCCACGATCCTGTACAGGGGTTACAAATCATACATCTTCGATCTCGCGCGTGAACACTCAAACTCTAGACCACTGGACTGGAATTCAACGGTGTTAATGTTTAAATTCAACCCACAATCCACGATATTGCTCAACCATCTTCATTGTCTTCGGTTGGGTAACTGCCTCACACCCGACACGGATTAGCTCCACTAGTCACGGCTTCGCACTAGATCTCCGATTATTACCTCTCGGAATTAGTCACTTGTGAGCATATGGTAAATATCTATACAGGGTTGTGGAGATTGGTGCAACCATTCTTTAATAACACTGATTGCAAAATAACTAGTATTTTAAGGAGAAAAGTGATATCTTTTAGGTTATTCTGTTGGTTGTGAACAGATTGATTAATGGGAGATACTAAATTAAATAAAGAAGTTTGTATTTCATCTGGTTTCGTGTACTTTAATGTTCTATTTATGTATGTTATTATTGTTAGGTTGTTACATTATGTACTATTTAGAACAGTGATGAATTTTGTAAATAGCACGTACATGTTTCCTAATTTGTTAGATGAATAGTTTATGTATGATGTGTATAAGTTAAGGATTAATTTCATTAGGTGTGTTACATTGACGGTCTGTTCATATTTCTGAAACGCTATTTGTCTAAATCTAGTATGTTGCCTGTTCTTAATGCATTATATCATTAATGTTATTGTATCTGGGACACTGTTAGTATGTATTGTTAGTGAAATAACCATTCTGAAATTATTGTTACATATGTTGTATACATTGAATGTGCCAGCATATCATTCTTTCTTCTTTTTTGTTTGTTGTTGTTTTGTATCTCAGTATACATATGTGTATGTATATGGTTGTGTGTTTGTGTGTGTGTGTGTACGTAACAAGAACTAGTTTTATGACATGTAGAAAAAAAAAATAGCAAAAGAATTTACTTATCACATGTTACTTAATCAGACAGAAACAGTAAGTTTATCAGCATGGTGATATAATCATGAATGGAAGAGATTCGAAAAAAAATAAAACCACTCAGTAAGAGTCCATTTTAAATTCTAGATAAGTTGATCCATCAAAAATAATAAAAAAACAAATATTCAATTGGATTGATAGATAACTTTCATAGGTTTAGGTTCATTGTAAAATAATACTGATCATGGGAAGAGATCAAAAACGTATTGAGATGTGCTGTGTTAGTATCGAGATTATTCCGAAGTGGTACGTCCAACCAACTAATTGCTTTAATCAATATGAAGTATTAGCGGTAGGAACAGTTTTTCACCAAACCTTCAAATTTTTCTTTTAGAATAGAGCTCAAAGAAAAAAAAGTTATCTTCCGGTCTATGTTATCTATCAAAGATAGATGACCAGAATTTACCAAATGTTCAATGATAAAACTATTAACCCATTTCCATTCACTATTAGATAATAATGCTAGGTAGTGTTCGAATAAACGTTTGGAAAGAGCATACATTGTTGTATCCTATAAAGGAAAAGCAAGTTTCTCAAATACAACACAGAGAACACCAACTAGATCATACTTAATGGAAGAACTCTAGAAGAGGTGAAATCTATCACTTACCTAGGCAGCGTCATCGATGAACAAGAAGGATCTGATGCAGACCTAAAGGCGATGATTGGCAAATCAAGAACAGCATTCCTACAGTTGAAGAACATATGGAACTTATTATTATTATTATTATTATTATTATTATTATTATTATTATTATTGTTATTATTAGCTTTATTCAACATTATATTTTTGGTACAATATAGAATTCTCAGCGCAAAGTATTTCAACAGGTTTCCGTTCCTTTCTTCCTGGTCGGTCCTGGTGATAAATATTGAGTGATCGCCAGTTAGATGTTAACAGTCCAGTAAATGAACATCTGAATAATGTACATTTTTTTCGTTGTATATTGCCAGCAACCACATTCTCTCTTATTGAGCTTTTTGTAACTTTGACAACGAAAGGTTGTACACTTTTTAGAAACGCAGCAGAATAGGTTATGTGATTAATAAACATAATGATATTAAAACAAACAAAAATAGATAACTTGTTGGAACATCTAGGTGGCAGGAACAGGTAGCCCAGATGCTCAAGCAGGCCGCCTTACAAATTGTTTGTCAAACAACATCAAGTCCAGAATCTTCAATACGAACATCAACACAGTTCTACTGTGCGGAGCTGAAACTTCCAGAATTACTACAACCATCATCAAAAGGTACAAGTATTTATAAACGATTGTCTACGTAAGATACTCAACGTCCGTTATCCGGATACTATCAGCAACAGGCTACTATGTGACAGAACAAACCAGATTCCAGTTGAGGAGGAAACTAAGAAGAGACTATGAAATTGGATAGGACATACATTATGTAAATCACCAAATGGCATCACGAGACTAGCGCCGACTTGGAATCTTGAAAGGAAAAGGAAAAGAGGAAGATTAAAGAACATATGGCATCGGAATTGGAAGCAGGCATAAATAGGAGGAATAGAAACTGGAAAGGATTGCCCAGACCAGAGTTGCATGGAGAATGTTGGTAGGCGATCTACGCTCCTCCACGAGAGGTAACAGGCAGAAGTAAGTAATAATACAGAGAAACAAGTAAACTGGCCCAAAGCAAATTTTCTCCCTAAAATATTTATGAACCAGTCATCTACAAGGGAGTATAATTTATCATATAATAATCATTGGTTTTGTGGAGAAATTAGTGACGGAAACTAAGACAGGAGGGATCTTTTAGGCTTCGGTCATTTTAATTTTTAAAAGCAATCACAATTGTAACAGGTCGAAATATTACGATGCTCCGTTTATCGTGTCACATAGATTAGGGATCAACTCGTGATTTGATTGATAAAGTTCGATCAACCCTAAAGAACCAAACAAATATGCCATTCACTAATTAATCAGTTGTAAATATCTCAGTTTAATGAGAAGTCAGTCTTTGCGTCAGTAATTTAGTAGTAACATCTCTGACTGTCAATCTGAATAATAAGAGTTTGAACCCCACAAGAAGAAGTTCTTATAAGGTCGCAGTACGTCTTCCTAACAAGTCCAATCCATCATAAAACCTAGATCGAACACAGTTTCTAACTGACAACTTCCAGCAATCTTACATCACAACGTAAAACACGTCATATCAAGCCACTTGGACAGTTTGTCAGATTGAAATTTGATCGATAAATTCGATCAGTATTAAGGAACTGGGTAAACATACTACTCAATTATCAATCAATGAGAATTGTTACTCATTGAAAAAATGACTTAAAAGATAGTGTACCTATGTTGAATTAATTGTACAATGATGATATAACATTTAAGATTTGGGTGATGAATAACTCAAAGCGTAGTATTTCTGTCGAAACTGAGTACAAGTTCTAGTTTTAACCAAATTTCGTTAAAATTTATCTCCATTGTTACTAAAAACATCAAAAACGTTATAATTTAATTTTATGTTAAGAGTAAATACCTTAGTATAAGGGCTGATCACTAATCAATTGAACTCCTGTCCACAAAACCTTAAGTCTGTAGATTCTAACTCCGCTGAACAACACTATAATTGATGAACCAATTGTCTATCATCCTTTGATTTTCATAGGTTATCTAAGAGATATCAATCTATGATCTAAAGCATTTTTGAAAAATCTAAAAAATCTAGACTGATTCAAATAACAATTATTCTAGTTCAATACTAAACCTTAATTTTTGTGACAAATTGTTGGACATGTTTAGTGTGTGAATGGGTCTTTCCAAACTGATCTAGATGAAAAGAAACAGGATTCGATGATTACTATCCAGAGGTCAAAGAAGTCAGACAACTGGAATACCATATGATAAATATTGGTAAACTATCGATACAGAACATTAAATAAGATGGATGATGTCGACAGTTTCATTCTCTCAACTGTGTGGTTTATCCCTGAAGCTCTCATAGTTCTTCTGGACAATATTATTAGCCCAAACTTCAAGTTCCTTCACATACGTTGGACAGCCTGTTCTATTAACCTTGATATTGATCGGTTGTTGTTGAGCCTTATCCTAGACTGGGTTAGTAAAACAAACTGTCATGTGTTGAGAAATGTGAGTAGCTTACTTTTGTATGAAGTTTATGCTGACAAAGTTGTCTGGAAAGACTATGAAAGCTTCACAATTGAACTATTCAACGCAGAGGATAAAATTCTGATAAGACACGAGCTATCCAAATTACAGCTTTTATTGAAAGTGATTAGAATCTGGGTTGATTTGATAAATTTCGTTAAGATAAATTTCAGTATTGTCATAGTCAACCAATCAAACTAACAATTAACCGTTCATAAAAGATCAAGGAATTATTAGTATTTTGAAAGCGCTAATTTAATTAGTAAAATGCTTGAATTTCAACGGAATACATCTCATACTTGAACGCTTAAACATCAACTTCCTAACCGTTTCACAATCCTCAAAAATTTTCTACTGTCGAACTTCAGGTAGAAGACTAAATGAAGGATGTATGGAATAAGTGTTATTTTAAAGGTTAATTTCTTTGTAGGAAACAATAGTACTTGTAGAATCATCTGGATAAATATCAGCCCTGAAAAAAACAAAATTGATATTTGTTCATCAAGGGAATAAAAATAAAATCCGTCTTTTTTCTAGAATTCTTCCATAAGTTTCTAAGGTATCCTTTTGGTCAATGTATTTTCAGCATTATCTCGTCTTCTGAAGAATTTTCCGAGATTTCAAGTGCTCTCAGTAAAATCATTAGATTGTTGATTCGAATCTTTTTACATGTAATTCAGTCAGGTCATCCAAATAGTATAAGCAACTTGTGTATTTAATAAATAAACTATAATGACAATGGTAGGTGTGTTGCTCAATTTCGTGGATTAGTTGAAATTAGACGTTAAGACTGTTGGATGCCAGTCGGCTCAGTGGTCTAGAGGTTAAGCGTTCGCACACGAGACTGATAGGCTCTTGATTCGAATCTCGTGAGGCGGGATTGTGGATGCACACTGCTGAGGAGTCCCATACTAAGACGAAACAGCCGTCCAGTGCGTACAAGTTTTCCATAATGGTCTAGCCTTAATTGAATCATGATCCCAACTATTAAACTATAAACATTAAAAAGGCTCCAGAATTATCTCTAACATTTATCTAAACTTTAATCGATAATTACTAGCATTTCAGTATTAACGAATCGTATTAGAATCATACTGATATTTAATTCACTTAATTTATGTATCCATCGACTGATAAATTCATACACTTACACACACACACACACATACATCCTTATAGAGAAACTGAAATTTTCATTCTAGACTTTCGCCTACGTCAACTGTTACAACTAAGTCTTTTAACTAGATTTATTTATTTTTGTTGTTGTTGTATTAGTTATTGGACATATAACAACTATCTTGTTTGTACTATTTAGTTGTCTCTCTCTATCTACCTATCTATCTATATCTCTATCCATTTGAATATTCCATCTTGTTACGTTCTTGTTCATTATCCACCATCATAATCACCACCTATCTGTTCATTTATTTCCCTTTAACAATTGAATGAAGTAAGAGAAAATCAATTTTAAGGCATTGATATTTTGTAAAAAACAAAAAAAAAACTAAAAAGAATTTAGATTTTGTCTTCTCTTCTGAAAAAAAAAGAGGAAAACTATCGAGATTGGTTAAATCAGTTTTCAGGGGAAAAAATGATAGGGGGAAAGTTATTTACTTCTAATTCAATTTGATTAAATTTAAAGAGTTTTCTATGGTAAAATGAATGGAGTAAATCGATGTGGAGATTAAGATGTAATTTATTCATCTTTAAAATGATACGTTTTTTTCTAGTCTAATATGATACGGTCAACCTAATCTGTAGGTGAATACGACTGGATAAGGATATGGTTGGCTGATGGTTGCAGCAGAATTCTATGGATTGTTCTCTCATATTTATATCTCGAACTGATCTTAGATAACCATTGAAATCAGAGAGAATTGTTTCGTCCTTGCATGAGACTTCTCAGTAATGTGTAACCAGAACCTCCAAGTCTCATGGTTAGCGTTTAACTTTCAAATAACTGAATTTTTATCGAATGCTTTATAATTTTAACTTCACTCGATTTATAATATTACCCAATCACCTCCAAATGTCATTGGTGGGTTACTGCTTCACATCAAACAAGGTTGAATAACATTGGTCACTGATTCTCACTACAATTACTGTGGATTGTTTACGTGTTTATTGACTATTGAGATTTTAAATATGGAAATTCAGAGCTATGATCTACAGAGGAAATGTTCAAGTGAAGTGCTTAACGTGATATATGAACCACATGTATCCGAGAGTGGGTGGCATCTCAAGCAGCGTCTATGTTTAATTTATTTTTAGACTGCATTGTTGATAATTTTATTCCAAAAAATGACCAGTCGACAGTATCAGACGTGACACTCAGACTACAAGAGGATCAAAGAGAAAAAGAATCTCACCCTTGTCAGTACAACGAAATTCGAAAGGAAGTCCTAATACTTAGATAGACGGGGTTGCTAAACTAAACAAGTTCATACAGATTACATCTTACTGCAGGACTAGGTAAATCACATTCTATTACAAGGATGGATGGTGAGTGAAAATGGAAAGTTTTTAATAGCTTATTATGACTGTGGATTAATCATCTGAACAGATTCACTATCCATATACTCACGTCTGGATTAATCCGATGTCATGTTTATATGTATGTACAGGTTGTACATATATTTACTTTGCTTTTGGCATTAAAACTATATACTCACTTTATTCTCCCTATCTGTATACTAAGTTAGGTAAGTGTTAGAATGGGACTGTAGAATTCAAAATGTCCACATTTGTAAGTTTAATCAATTCCTGTTAATTGTTAATCAACAATATATGTGTATATTTTGAGTGAACTGATGACCTAGGTGTCATAATATTTGGTTATGAACTGTTACGTTTAACAGTAGAAGGCAACAAGATATACTTCTAAGGTTGTGGAGCTAGTTAGAATCATACATAAAAATGGGATTCTGAACAAAGTACATAAGTTTATGGTTGGTAAATAGTCTCTCTCTCTCTCTCTCTCTCTCTCTCTATATATATATATATATATATATATATATATATATATATATATATATATATATATATACATATCTGCTGTGAACATATTTCCTACTTCGAAATGACACTATAACCTAAATCCTCTCTTGTTAAAAGGTATAGTTCACAAATGATGCATTGATTCTCCCAGTTTTATTGTTAGACAGGGAGAAAGTGAAGAAATAATTTCAACGGTAAAGAAGAATCACAACAACAACACAGTTATTGGAAAATGCTAAAAGAAATCTGATAAGTCTCGCCCCCCTCCATAAATATATGACAAACTTATCTGTAAATGATCGATTTTTCCATATAGAGAAAAAGAATACTGTGGAGAGGGACAGAGGAGGAATGATTAGGAGAAGAAGAGTAAGAAGAAAATGATGTGAGAGTAAAAGTGATTTAGTGATTGAGAATAGGTGACTTGTTTGAATGGAATAAAGAGAGAGAGAGAGAGAGCAAAATGCAGAGAGGAAGAACTACGCAATAATAAATTGAAGAATTATTGAACAATGAATTTATTATTATTATTGTCATCATTATCTGCTAACGAAAACTGCAGTGTTCATTCTGATCATCTTAAGATAGAAAATGAATTTAGATTCAGAGTTGGCTGTAATGCGTGGTGCAAATAAACTGTGATTGTTTTTGATTGAATAATCACCATACATTTATATATGTATAAATAACTAAGGAAGAGAGAAGATTCTATGTAATGTTATATCGAGTAGACGGCCACTCAATAGGTTGCTTGTTTGTAATGCAATACAATATATTCTGACAACATGAATAATGGTTATGGACATTTTAACCAGACAGTTTTGGCATAAAAGTTTACTCTTTATATTCATGCACAATTTTTCTTCGTTTTTCCTTTGTTGAATATTGCCCAAGGGATCTGTAAAGAGCTATTCTCTATATTAATGTTATTTGCGACCTAGACCCACCTGGGATGTGTAAGTTACTGTTTATCTAACCCCTTTCCAGATGTTCTCTATTGTGGTTTCCTCTTATTCTAGTGGATCTTATAACGCTTGCAAATTATTGCTGATAGCTTTAAAAAAACTCAGAGTTTGTAAGCATTTCGAGAGCATGTTATATTAGACTTTGGTAATGCTGCTTGTGACACCTTCAACAATTTCAACCGGATACTTTACGTTTCATTTCACCATTAATTACCCATGACCAAATACTAGTCACATTCTGAATTATACCGTTTAAATGTTTTGTTAATGAGGAGACCTGACGGTTATCTACAGAAGTAAATTCATAAAAACACAACCTGTAATAACCAGTATATGAATCCCAAACTTAATACCACTGAAGTGAAAGAGAAATCTGATCCATTCTCTATGAACGATGGTCGGATCAAACTGTACCGACAATTTCATCGATATTGAACTTTAGTAGATGCTGAACAACGATCGACATCCACCTAGACTCATTGAGGAAAATCCGAATCCAAACGTCAAAGGGAATCTATATGATCAAATAACACTCTCTTTATGATCATCCAATTTAAAGGAGATACTGAGTCATAAATGCTGAAAAGGGGAGTTTCGTTTGTCGACAACTATAAGAAGGATGTTCTATGCTTCATAGTTGAGATCAACGTCTATCAATTGAAATTCGTTTTCCATATTCGTAAATGATGAGTGGTCTGATCTGGTCGCCTCTATGTGAATGTGACAGTGTACCTGATTTTATGAAGCAATGTATATGATGTAGGACGTAGTCAGATCTTGTTTTCAACTCGGATACGAGAACATGTTCGAATGTGGTTGTATAAGGGTGAGAATAAAGTAGTTAGGAGTTGCATTTCTTGAGAATTTAATCAATTCTAATCACTCCACTGATCCACATGTTTATTTATGGAATTATTTATTTATAGAACTTATTCAGAACCACTAATATTTCTCTGTTTTCAAGTGGTTCGAACAGCAGAAGTTCTGTCTATGCATGAATTGAAGCAGGAACCCTGTATAAAATAATGATATTTTGTAATAAACATAAATTTGTTGAAAACATAAATCGATTCAATGAACTTCGTGGTTTTATTGTTTACATTGGAATTATATGTCCATCATCATAAAACAAGTCCTGATATGTAATCCCGAATAAAAGTCGTTGAGTGACAGATCAATGAACACTTTGTACTGAGAATTGGAGGGATATATAAAATGAATGAATAGTAGTTTGCCATAACCGGAAAGGTAATAATAATAGTAATGATAATAATAATCATTATTATTTATCAAAAATTGCAGCTGATTAGATGAAAATTCACTGAAACTCAACAAATCCCTACCCCATTTATATGAAAATCACTACAAAACACTCAGTGTAATAGAAAATTCTACATTCAGTACTTCAGTATTAACAAATATTAAAGGAGAGAGTGTTTTATGTAATTAAGCAGGTATTATCATCAGTAGATGGATTTGCGGATACTGTAGTAGTTTTACAGTTGAAATCACTAGTCGATCTAAGCTTCAAAATGTAACTTCTGGAGTTATATTGAGAACCTGTGATTGGTGTAGTCCAATTCGTATTAGATGTGAAACAGTTATTCACCTCAAACGATGGATGAAGGGTTGCACAAGATCATGAATTGATTGAAGTTAGACACTACCACTATTGGATCCCGGTTCAGTGGTCTAAATGTTGAGCGTTTGCGCAAGTCCGCGTGCAGGATCGTGGATGCCCGCAGCCGAGAAGTCCCATACTAAGACGAAACAGCCGTCTGGTGCTTTCAGGTTTGTGATGGTGGTCTAGCTTAGATCGACCCGTGATTTCAATTGTGAAGATTGAATATGGTCTAATACATAAAACTGCCTAGTACTGACCTATAATTCCACTCTGTTAAGAATGGTATCTGAACTTGAAATCCGTTTGTTTGATTGTTACTAGTTGCAAACCAGGATTATTTCTTCTTGGTTATTAATAGCTATACAACTAAATACTATTTGTGATCTTATAAAAATACAAACTTCAATCTATACAAAAAAGGTATATACAGAACATTTAAAGGAATAATTTCAAGTGGTTATTCTCAAACAGTTAAAACATAAATTACTTCATCATCATCATCATCATCATCATCATCATCATCATCATCATCATCATCATCATCATCATCATCATCATCATCATCATCATCATCATCATCATCATCATCATCATCATCATCATCATCATCATCATCATCATCATCATCATCATCATCATCATCATCATCATCATCATCATCATCATCATCATCATCATCATCATCATCATCATCATCATCATCATCATCATCATCATCATCATCATCATCATCATCATCATCATCATCATCATCATCATCATCATCATCATCATCATCATCATCATCATCATCATCATCATCATCATCATCATCATCATCATCATCATCATCATCATCATCATCATCATCATCATCATCATCATCATCATCATCATCATCATCATCATCATCATCATCATCATCATCATCATCATCATCATCATCATCATCATCATCATCATCATCATCATCATCATCATCATCATCATCATCATCATCATCATCATCATCATCATCATCATCATCATCATCATCATCATCATCATCATCATCATCATCATCATCATCATCATCATCATCATCATCATCATCATCATCATCATCATCATCATCATCATCATCATCATCATCATCATCATCATCATCATCATCATCATCATCATCATCATCATCATCATCATCATCATCATCATCATCATCATCATCATCATCATCATCATCATCATCATCATCATCATCATCATCATCATCATCATCATCATCATCATCATCATCATCATCATCATCATCATCATCATCATCATCATCATCATCATCATCATCATCATCATCATCATCATCATCATCATCATCATCATCATCATCATCATCATCATCATCATCATCATCATCATCATCATCATCATCATCATCATCATCATCATCATCATCATCATCATCATCATCATCATCATCATCATCATCATCATCATCATCATCATCATCATCATCATCATCATCATCATCATCATCATCATCATCATCATCATCATCATCATCATCATCATCATCATCATCATCATCATCATCATCATCATCATCATCATCATCATCATCATCATCATCATCATCATCATCATCATTATTATTATTATTATTATTATTATTATTATTATTATTATTATTATTATTATTATTATTATTATTATTATCACTTTCAACATCATCACCCTGGGAACATGACTCAATCAACAAAACTACATGTAATTTCAGCTAGTATGAATGACATTATACCACAATGCATATGATAGTCCGTGTAATGATTTATTCATTTTGATGTGACGTGAAAGAATTTGTATGCTTTCTTCTCTCTCTCTCTCTCTTGCACACATACATACATACATACACACACTAATAATTAAGGTAATGATCACATTAATGACAGTAATCATTCCTAGAATGATAGGAATGTTGAAAATGGTGCCGATACATTTTTTGAATATTTCAATTTTTAACATTTTCTTAAACTATGAAATTAAGGAATGCGCGAAAACGTAATTGAAAAAAGAAAAGAAAGAAAAAGATGGATCAATAACATTGATGAATGACATATGAAAAGCATTAGATACATCATAAAATATGGAGCATTTACATATTTTTTCTTGGATCATTTTATCAGTAACAGATTTTATTATTCTGTATCTTCTGAATTGAACGAAACATTCAGTCGAATGATTCAATATCTAGTAAATGAATTTTTGTTTTAACTATACAATTGGTTGTGTGGTGTTATCTGGTTTCGAGTCTTCTGTAGAATCGAGTACGACTGGATCTATTGAATCTTACTTGAGAAAGCTCTAAGAAGCTCAGAAAGAGCCGAAGATATTTCATCCAATCACATTTTGGAAGGATATTCCACAACTTCTACATGTAACTTCCCTATTGGACAAATGCTAATAATCCCCTGTATGTGGATTGGAGGATTATGGTGATGATTTTGTTTTTACTAAAAACGATAAATATTTGATAGTTCTATACCATGAATGACGCTGTTTGGAATAACATTCATTTTCACCTGTCTTATGTATTCTCATTTGCGACTTCGAGAGTTCTAACGTTCGAGTGCTCAAGTTATAAGCGGCATATTAAAAATCTAAGTTCTAGATATAATACGCCCATACTACTGTAAATAAATTATCTTCTGCCGTGAGGTAGTATCCTGCGGTATCCATGATACTTAAGTCATTATAAATAAGAACTAATATCAGCGAGCCTATACAAACAATCTATCCGATTCCATCTTGCATTAATTGCATCAAGTGAGAAAGCACTTCTCCTTTGAACTACTCACTATCAAGATCATTTCAATTCATATTTTAAGTTTAATGATCGTATCCTAAATAATACTTTGGGATCAAGGTACATCTAGTTGACAGATCCCAAGTCCTAGTATCCATCGTTAGCCACTATTTATCTTTGCTTATAAATGATACAATTTTTCAATTAATCAAAATGTCAGTATAGGAATGTGGAGATTATTAAGTTTTTGATAGAGATCATCAACCGATTGATGTTAGACCACCATGAAAAACCTGGAAGCACTAGATGACCGCTTTGTCCTATTGTGGGATTCCTCATCAGTGCCCATCCACGATCCCACCTCATGAGATTCAAACCAAGAGCTTTCAGTCTCACGTGCGAACGCTTAACTTCTAGACCACTGAGCTGGCTGGCATCCAACGGTATTAATGTCTAACATCAACCAACCCACGAAATTGAGCGACCATCTTCCATTGTACTGAGATAGATACCTGTCTCTACCCGACACGGATTAGCTCCATCGGTCACGACTTCTCAGTAGAACTCTGAGAATTCCCTCACGAATCTAGTCACTAGTGAGCACATGGTAATTATCAGTTTAGGAGTTGTGGAGATTGAGTTCATGAACCGATTGATGTTATACCACCGTGGAAAACCTGAAATTACTAGACGGCCATTTCATCCTATCGTTGAACTCTTCAAAATCAAAGTGTGTTCATCATCATAAATGAATTTCATTATCGAAATTTATCAAAGGGACTAATTGTTTCACGTATCCAACTATTCACTAATTCTGGTTATTTATTCAACGTCATATGTGTAGTATTCATCTCACGAAATGTAATTTAATCAATTCACTATTATTATTATTACTATGCTTTATATTAATGTAATTACTATTATATGTATATGGTTATGTGACCTTGTTCTGTGCTATCGATCATTAGACTAAATAAACTTTATAAATATATAGGTTTCTTTGCTTAATACACATTTATAATGAAATCAATATATATATCTCTTAATAGAATAGTTAATACTATGGTTTTAATGTACATAAACAATGTCTTACGATTGAACACCATAGGGTCCCTATCTCTCTCTCACACACACATACACTCAATCGTATATATATTCACTTGTTGGTAAGTATATATATATATATATATATATATATATATATATATATAGCACAAATCTATTGTATTAAACCAGTTATTGAACGGTTTACAAAAACATACACCTACGTACTATCATAACATGGCAGTACATATGATCCATTTAGTTAGTAACAATGATCTAATCAATAAATGTATGTTTGTTTATTTTGTTGAATTAACATTAAATTAACATAAAAAAAAACAAAAAAATTGTTTTTTTCTCTATATAATTAACCATGATTGTTTACCAGTTTTTATTTAATTCAGAAAATCAATCAGTCACATAGATACAAAAATTGTTGTTTATTGTTGCTGCTTTAAATAGTTCATTATAAAACCCAATTGGAAAAATGTATAACAACTCAATAGATTACGGTTATTTTGTCGTACAAGTGTTTAAATTACATTGTTCAAAGTACAATTTTGAATTTAGAACAAAAAAAAATAAACCTTGTACTAATTTAAGAAAGAATATTTATTAGTTAATAATTCTTTGTTTTAAGTGAACTATTTATATCAGAAAGTGGGGGGGATACGTGAATATTATAGTCATTTTAATAGTTGAGCTCATGAGTCAATTGAAACTAAATCACAATAGAAAACCAAGAAGAAGTGGATAGTGGTTTCGTCCTATTATGGGACTCCATAGCAGTGTGCATCCAAGACCCTGCCTCACGAGATTCGAACTATTTATATTCTAATACTAATAATAATAGTAATAATAATAATAATAATAATAATAATAATAATAATGATAATAATAATAATAATAACACTCTCTTTACATTCCCCTTCTATTCAATTCGGTCTTCTCAACATTCTCCTGCCAAACATTCTGTTTCTGATTAGTGTTACATAATACTCACATCTATCGACACCACACTAAGTGTGCATATAACTGATCAGTTTTAATAAACTAAAACGAAATACATATCCAATCATTATTGATTTTCAATGATATCCAAAAATAAAATCATTCCATGGTGAAAATCACCTATAGAAGATTTGTTGATCGATTCAAATAGTACATGAATATTGAGAGAAAAAACCCAGACACTAAATAACCTTTTCACCCAACTTTATCAAAATGGAAAATTGAAAGGTCAAATGAATGAATTAATTAATTGATTAATCCAAGCCTACTCTTACTGATAGTATTGAATAGCCTTACCTCTGCATAAAATAACCAATAGAACGATATAAACATTTGTTTGAATTATTACTAACATGGAAATCCAACAAGAACATTTCATTATGTTTTAGACTCGTCTGTTGAATGTGCCCCCATATTATTGTCGATTCCAACATGGAGACTAGAAATTTACAACCTGTTATTTCGTATCCAATCCTCACTTACATAATAAACTGATGAATCTAGATGACCACTTAAGTTCGTCATTAATGTCATATTGTTGAACAAGTTACCCTCATTCAGAACCGGTTCATTAATATACACTCCACTTGTTCTATTTGAGATCCAATTCCGAAGTTTTAAGTATCAATTGCAAGCATGATACCATCAATCTATTTAACTAATGCTCCCTGACGAATTCGATCCCGTCAATCAGAGACGTTACAACTGAGCTATCCAGACCTCGACTGACCTCCTGTAGGACTAAGATGTATTTACAATTAATTGATCAGCGGATGATAATCAATTTCATGTATGATAGGTCCTTCTTAGTGCAGATCGAATCCTATCGACCAAGTTGAAATGTGGCCACTAGTCTAGATGACTTGACATTGTGTGCACCTTGCTGACGAGTGGCAAGTAGCGTAAAACCTAAGTCTAGAGTTTCCTGTTGACTACCTCCAACCATTATCTTATCTCAACATAGTGATCAATCAATTTTAAATCAGCTATCTTTGTGTAGGTATATGTGTACATATGAATCCACTCCTTTGATTACTAGTCACCATCATTCATAAAAGTACAAACACCTGGTTGAAATTAATTTTATTAATTTGTTGCATTTGTTTATATGCCCACTTTATATGATCATGGGACTGGGTGGTTTATACCTCCGAAAAAAAGAAAAAAAAGAGAAAACAATAATACAAGAACACCTGGTCATTGAGCTATAGAACTATATTAACATTCTATATTCAAATTCTTTAATATCCACTAATGAAGTTAATTTATCTTATATAATGGTGTAGATGTATCACATAAATTAATTATTATACACAATATGCTACCATGACAACAACAACAAATACATTTTAAAGGTCGAAATAAAACACACAAAAAATATTTTTTTAAAGTATTATAATGAAGTATTAATTAAATGGTATTCATCACAGAATTAAAATATCTTAAGGGTTAAGTTAAAGAAAGAGACATAATGAAGCATAGTAATTATGCCAAGAATGAAGAGATAGAGTTGATGCTATTTAGGAATTTTTAAGAGTAACCAATCAGAATACGATAGATATGTAATGGTCAAGGTTAAACCAAAAATAAAAAAAGGAATGAGTCATCAATTTGAATTAACGATTTACACTAAGGTTATTAGGGAAATATGAATAGGTCAGGCTTCTGATGCATAAATAAGTTACTGAATAAAGATTTAATATTATTTTAAGGTTTATTGCTTAGTGGTTTGTTAACAATCTTATCAGAGACTGTATTTCTGTAGATCATCATTAAAACTTGGAGAACTAAAACAACCATCATTGAAAAATGTACAAGTATTTATAAACAATTGTCTACGTAAGATACGGAATATTCGTTGACCGGATAGTATCAGCAACAACCTTCTATGGAAGAGAACAAACCAGCTTCTATCTGAAGGGGAAATTAGGAAAAGACGTTTGAGGTGGATACGGCACACATCGTGGAAATCATTAAACTAAATCACAAAACAGGTCTTAACTTGTAATCGTGAAGGCAAACGGAAAAGTGGAAGGCGGAAGAACACAGTTTGTCGAGAATTGGAACTGCTTGCAACTGATACTTAAAACTTCGGAATTGGATCTCAAATAGAACAAGTGGAGTGTATATTAATGAACCGGTTCTGAATGAGGGTAACTTGTTCAACAATATGACATTAATGACGAACTTAAGTGGTCATCTAGATTCATCAGTTTATTATGTAAGTGAGGATTGGATACGAAATAACAGGTTGTAAATTTCTAGTCTCCATGTTGGAATCGACAATAATATGGGGGCACATTCAACAGACGAGTCTAAAACATAATGAAATGTTCTTGTTGGATTTCCATGTTAGTAATAATTCAAACAAATGTTTATATCGTTCTATTGGTTATTTTATGCAGAGGTAAGGCTATTCAATACTATCAGTAAGAGTAGGCTTGGATTAATCAATTAATTAATTCATTCATTTGACCTTTCAATTTTCCATTTTGATAAAGTTGGGTGAAAAGGTTATTTAGTGTCTGGGTTTTTTCTCTCAATATTCATGTACTATTGAATCGATCAACAAATCTTCTATAGGTGATTTTCACCATGGGATGATTTTATTTTTGGATATCATTGAAAATCAATAATGATTGGATATGTATTTCGTTTTAGTTTATTAAAACTGATCAGTTATATGCACACTTAGTGTGGTGTCGATAGATGTGAGTATTATGTAACACTAATCAGAAACAGAATGTTTGGCAGGAGAATGTTGAGAAGACCGAATTGAATAGAAGGGGAATGTAAAGAGAGGGTTATTATGATAGCAACAGAGGAACGAGTAAGTTTGAGACAATTGATGGAAGACTTGGAAATGAAGTGTTTAACGTATGGTTTTCACATTTTACTAAAGAAATCCGTAATTTTGCATTGAAAATAAATTGGTTGCCCCCACCTGAGTTTTCGTTTACTAAACTACGACCATGACAGGGATCGAACATATATTCCTCAAGTCTGCACATTAAGACCATGATTACAATCTCATTTCGTCAACCTTTCAATCCATACTGGCCAACTATTTTCAGTTATCTGTTTACATATATTTATATTGCCTACGTATTCTAAGATTTGTTATTAACCTAGTTGCTGAGTAACATGAGAGTAGTAACATTATTTCGGAAGCAATATTTATTAGTAATTTAGCCAGGCAATAATCTGCCGGTCACAACTTCTAACTAAAGTCTAGAAAACGTATATCGAAGGTAGTTACTGATGAGTTCATGTTTATCTCCTGATTAAGTGATTTGTGAAAGTTAATTTACTTTAGAAATAGTCACCTTTAAGGAATGATATCCATTCAATGCAACATAACTGTCTTATGTTCCTTAGCAATATTAACTTATTACATTTTTCATCATATGCAGAATATATTCCAAACACGCTCGGTAGTTGTCATGGAAAGCATATTGCAATACATTGATTGATTATTGATTTTTTTTTCAGTAACAACAACAAAAATATATTTAATAGTGGAATGAACTCACTTTTGTCTCATTTGAATACTGTTTTAATTCTATTCATTTGTATACGTGTAATGAGTTAGTTAGTGAATGAATGAGTTGGCTTAGAGACAAAGGTTTAAATCATTCATTATCAATAATATTCTACATTCTTTTATCCATAAACTATGATTTAATAATTGAATGAGAAGAAAAAAAAACACTGAACAATTTCTTTTCTAAATTACTGTATCTAATTAATTTTCATTCATAAATTGGGTTACCTAATTGATATTGATATTAGTAAGCATAGTAAGCATGAGATTTTCATTATGGTGTATAATCATTTAAAGTTCAGTATTATCTCTCCGGTTTCTTTTTTCTCATATAAGCTCTTCTACACTGGAGATGATACTACTTATAAGTAATTTCAGTCATTCGTATAAAGTTATAAGTAACTGAATAGTGTTTTGTTTAAAGGGTAAGGCTTTGACAAATCTATGCATTCAGCCTAGACAACAAATTCTGATTTAAGATTAATCTTATGACCTATCTCATCTGTGTTTAGTAATGGAGGTAAATAGGTGTTTGTCATGTTATTTGATCTGATTGATTTCTGTAGCCATTTTGGTACAGGTTTAGATATTCTAATATGCAAATTATGGTTAATCCTTCCGGTTTACATACGGTCACATACACCCACGCATGTAATTTGATTAACACAGTGAAATATGACTTTATCATTCAGATGCACTTTTTTTGTTGTTTCTGAAACATGGACATTGACTAACAAACAAATGTTTTATATCATGTTTGCCATATATTTACCATTTTGATATGTTGGTATACTATGATATTTTGTATGAAATTATAATTGCTATGATTATACAGTTTATTTTAATTCGAATGCAATTCTCATATTTACATTCACGATAATCTCTTATACATCTGGAGTTACTAGTGTACGTTTTAGATATATCTGGGAATTTCTATTCTATATAATGCACACATTGTAGTGAAGGCGAACACAAGTGAGGACAACCGAACTATATTTAGCACAACATTACCATACTATATTACCTAATTAGCAAAATGTTTAATCATTGTCTCGGACTTCATTGTTCTTGCACTTCTATACTAATTGCATTCTATTCCTTTTATTCCTTTCTTGATCTTTCCAATCTTGTGCTGTCAGACATTACATTCCTGACTCGTGTTATATACTACTTATGTCAGTATAAGTAGCACTCACCACAACATTACTATCATTAATTATATACATCTGATAAAAAAGTGAACTACATAACTAATATATTGTCATTTAGAAAAACTTCACTCTCTGTTGTGTTTTACCATTAAACTAACATTCACTTTAATGCTAATCATTCAATGAGAAAGTATCAAAATGATCTGTTAGAGTGAAAAAGGTTATCATTAAAATTGTACATCACAATCAAAATGTACTTTTTTATCCTGTACAGATTATTTTGTATATTATTTCGATAATGGGAAGATACAACTAGGGATGAAATCCAAGATGTTAAATTTTCTTAATGAACGCTAAACCGTTAGGATTACTGGATTATTGTTTTGGAGTGTATATTTTCAGTATCAGTCAATTTAGGATAATAGCATGTAGGGCCAATGAAATATCACTGAGCCCTAGCCAAATCATCAGTCAGCTGGGTCACTGAATATCGAACAAATAATCGATTCTTGTCAAGGTGAAGGACAACCGACGTGCATCAGTTAATGGTACGCCATGGACTAACCCATGCCGTGGTGGTCTTTCTTTCTGTTGTATCTACATTAACCAACATATTTCTGTAATAACATCCATGTGTCAGAACTTGTGGGCTGTTTACCCTGTTAATGTATACGTAAACGATACCGCCAATTAGAGGCCAGTGAATTATCGATCGGTTCAATGAAGCGTAAAGCTCGTACTAGCAGTCTAGAGTCCTGGTTGGCCCTGCTTTCTGCCTAGCCCAGCCAGTTAAGTCCAGAACACCAATCTCAGCCTCTGCGATATGAATCATTTATTTCAAATAAACGGAGTTTATTTACTAACCAGACAGACCACAACGTACCATAAAATATGAAACAACATTTGTACAAGAATTAGCCAACTGCGGCTGTGAATGTGGGAGGTAATGATTAATAG
Organism: Schistosoma mattheei; assembly: GCA_944470405.2. Classification (NCBI taxonomy): domain Eukaryota; kingdom Metazoa; phylum Platyhelminthes; class Trematoda; order Strigeidida; family Schistosomatidae; genus Schistosoma; species Schistosoma mattheei. The sequence continues at coordinate 4,603,354 of OX103951.1, forward strand.
AAAGAGCCTAATTGAAGAGTGGTAAATCGTATAAGAGCAGTTCATAGGTTAAAATAAAGCTTATGATTAGAAAGACATGAATGTGAATAGTTTAGTTAATTAACAATTATACGATAAAAATATACGCATAGTATTGGTTCATAATGGATCCCAAAAGTTACCATTCATTATTCTTATCGGGACATAACAGTACAGTCTTCAAAGCATCTATAGTACCTTGATACGTCGATGGGGCAATCCACATAAGGTGCTAACCGCGAGGTGTGACTTCGACTTTAACTGGTTCGTCACATTATTCCCATCTTACTGTAGTAGGCCCCCAATCATTCGATATAGATCAACTACGCTGGTGATCTACAAGCCCAACAATCATCCAATTCCATCAGTAGTAATTGTTTCTCTCATTTTTTTTGTAATCATAAAGATTGAATTAATTCCTCACAGAGAATGATGAAATAGGGTGTACATAAATGATATGAAAGTGATACATATTACGAGGTGAAAAAGTAAATAAGCTAATGGATATTTATTTAATGTTACTCCGTTCACAAGGCCAAATCTGATCATAGAAGAAATTCTATCATAGCTGATCAGTGACGTAATTGTTCACGCTTATCTATTTTGGCAATATGATAGAGTCACAATGACTGGAACATTTTTTTAAGATTCTAGCACATCAGAAAGGTCATTCAGAGAGCGCTAAAACCAAAAGCATTAAATTAACTCACTAAGGGTGAAGTTGACAAGTATTAAGGTGTGGTGGTGGTAGTAAGATATTTCCTATAGATATCTATCAGCTCTCACAATGATGCCCTACAATAAGAGGAGTTATAAAATTTTATTTTTTGTTAAAATTACCGTACCTCAGTTTTCTTTAAGGACTCCCGTGGATATTTCTCAACGCTGCACTTTCTCCTTACCACATAAGAAATTGTTGCCTACTATTACATTTTTTTTAGTATTGATTGTAGTTGTTTAAAGTTTTTTTATAGTTATGTATGAGGTTTTTATAGTATAGTATAGTATAATTCACTAAATAATCTTAACTAGACATGTACACCATTGGATAAAGGCTCAGTAGTCTTGTGGTTAAAAGTTCGAGTGCGAAACCGAAGGTCTTAGGCTTGATTCTCTACTGCGAGGTTGTGGTTGCATACTCTCCAAGAGTCTCATGCTAAGACCAAATATCTATCTAGTCCTTAAAGGTTCTCATTAGGTAGTTTGGCTACAATTCCTTCATGAGTTAAACTAAGAGAATTCTTTTTTAATCTCCATGACTCCCGCTAAATTAATAATAAAAAAAATCAATGATATCATTACAGTCATTTATGTTAGGATGAGTCATTCAAAGCTACAATGAAATTGATTCCAACCTAAAAAAGAAAATAGTAAATGTTTATCGATTACTTTCTTATTATTAGTCTTAGTTTCTTTTCTTTTTTTTTCTCTAGAAAATTTATTCATGTGATATTGATTAGTAAATTCAACATGTTGGGTGGTAACATGAAATCAACAGAATAAATTGATTTATGCATGAAACAATGAAAAAAGAAACAACAAGTGTGATCAGAAAACGATACAGTTAGGTATACAAAAATTCCTATTGAGTTTTCTCATGAGTAGATATATATTCATTTGTATCATTTGATTGTATGTGTGTGTATGCGTGTGTGTGTAACTGGGTATATACACCTATCTATCAGTTGGAATTATTCACTGTGTTTTTAACATGGATTGTTGAGATAAAGATATATGGTGACGTCTATTATATTAATGAATTAAAATTATGTTTTAATTTAATTTGAAATGGATGAAGGAATATCCAGCTAAAGAGTTCTAAACAGGGCGAAATGTATATTCTGGATTCTGTTGCTAGATACATCTAATCTATTCTACCGAGCTTAGTTGTTTCGGCTGGTGTAGACTATGTGGACAGAGTTCATAATACTTATATGAAATAAATGGAATGGGGATGGTATTTCATCTTGTTTGAATCTCGTCAGATGATTGTTCTTGCATCTCATAATCGACATTCACTCCAAGATTATAATCCAGTACTTTTCGCTTCAAACTCCATCACGTTATCCAATTATCTACTAAGTTCAAATGAGTACTTACTTGTACAATGTATATGAGTTTTAATTCAATTCGAAATGGTTTTGGATTATTCCCTTGTTGATATTTTGACTGAAATTTGATCATTCATAGTTGGTATATGTGCATCCTGCTAAGATTGCCTCAATATAATCATTATGACACAAATCCTGGATTCCACTAATATCCATTTTCCATCTATTCTATATAAACTTATATCATATTGGTTAATATAGAGGTCATTTTCACAGGATGCACATATATGCACTAAGACTGATTAAATTCTAGTCAACATAGCAACAATGGAATGAAGCAACCCATTACAAGTTAAATAAGAGTCCACAGTAGTTTTAGAGCACAGGTAACATGACTCAAAATTGATGACAGCAGTGGAGCTGTATTTATTATTTGTATTTCACCACATACATACATACATACACACACCTTGAGTTTTAATATTTATACCCGATGGCTTGTTCATGCGTTTGCATCATCTATTTTTTAACTGTACAAACATTTCAATTGAACTTTCTTGTTTCATGTTTGTTTTGATTGAATAATTATGAAATGCGAGGTGTATGTATTTACGAGCAATTATAAATGGATTACAAGTTATTTTGATATTAAATATTGGAAAAGAAACACTGTCGTTTTGCCCCATTTTACTATCAAGTTGTGTAACCGCTTTCTTCAAACCCTTATCGAACCATAATGGAGTATGTTCTTGTATCCGAATTGAAAACAAACACTGGTTAGGGCCGGTGTACCTTGGTCCACAAGAGTAAATGTGACAAGGTAGATGAAGATTCTGTTATTTCTAATTCGTTGGTTCGTACCTTATTACTTTCTTTCTTTTTTTGTACTGGTGTAGTGTGCCAAATGTGTACTAGGTCCAATGTATTATTTTTATAATTGATAGACTAAGATAGAGATATCATGCATGTTCAAACTAGTGACTCACGTGATAAAGAAGGTTTACTCAAAGTTCTATTGAAAATCACAACATTGGTGGAGTTAGCCAAGTCAAAAGTGAGATATAATATTTACTAATAGCATTCATTTAGGATGATCACGAAATCTGACTACAATTGGTGAGTGTACACCAATGACCACTCAGTGATATCATGGTGTTGTGCTAACTAAAAGACCTCTAGGCTTTCGTTTTTATGTCATGTGAGGGTGTGTTGTGTATTTGTTATCAGTCGGTAAGCACGAACGATTAATTGAAAATCCGTTATTAACATTTTTTATATAATATTAGGATAATTCTCATCATAAACTAGCATCCTCAGGGAAGCCGGTGGAAATCAGGGAGCAATAGACATTTACTTCGTTTTGGGTAATAGCTCTATTTCGATAACTTGAACTGAACATGTCAAATTCTTGTTCTAATATCAGCTCCATCCGCCATAATAAATGAAATCTTATCATCTGTTTTTTTCAACACCGGAACGTATATACTACTGCATTTCGATCAATACTAGCTTCCTATTCATTGACGATCATTAGGTTGTGAACAGATTATTTTGATAAAGTGTATTGGAATTCTGGTATCCGAATTATCACCAGATTACCTCTTGTTAAAACAGGGCTTGCAACATTGGAAAAATTAATAAAGTCACAACCCACCTGGTTGTATCTCTTAGTTTAAAATATAACTTGTATGGTAGTGTTTACACCATGGATTGATTTCAACTACACAGTCATTACAAGGCACGACTCAAGAGATATCTATTTCATTCAACTCCTGGCAGGGATTGAACCCAAGCCTTCAGATTTCATAGCTAATTTATGACCTGTAGATCACCGAAGTGGAATTTAGCATTTCTTATCTTCAAATTCTATTAATTTACGATATTGCCTGACTGTTCATTATCTATTGATTGAAATAAATGGAGCTAGATAATAGAGTTCCAAGTAATTAAGCAAACATCAGTTCCTTGCTTATGTTGTTAAAAAACAATCATAATATGTAATATTTTATGGACTTCCACCTAGCATAAAATTTGCTCTAATGCTCATGCTTCGAGTTTACATATGATTTACTTCTATTTAAAAAAGGTACAAAATTGAACTAGACATTCATGACAGTATGTTAGCCAAGTATATTGATTAATTATTGATTGGTATTATAGTATACAGTATTTTGGAATGCAGTACATATGATAAATACTAAGATGCTTTAATCATAAATAAGATAGAAGCATGTAATTCGTGTAATTTTTCCGTTAGTCATAAAGACAGAAACGTGCTGCTGTTATTGTCACATGTCGGTAATACTGGTGTTTTTTTTTAATCCTTGGCATCGATTCTCAATACAGTACAACAGTGGATTCTTTGTGTATATGTTACTAATGATGATTATGTCACTTTGTCAGTAGAAAATATTGAATTTTCTACATCGGAAACACTTTTGTTTGATTTCTGTTATCTAGAGTGACGTGTCTGTATTTTTTAACACTGCGTTAATGTCTATAGTGACCATTTACATATATGTGTGCGTGTTTCTGATTCTAACTGAGTTACTATTATTAAGGTGACTATTCAGTTTTGATTAGTAATTTACACAATGGGATAACTTTGCTATACTGTGGTTAGGTATAGGATACTGGGTAAGGTTGAGAAATCGGTTGATGAGGCTGTGAAACTTCATCGATCGAGGTATTTAAATATATATAATTCATGTTCCAACCTCGATTATCAGTGTTGCATCTAATAGATTGGAAGAAAACTAGGACAGAATAATCAATATGTGGTATCAGTCTATAGAATCACTAAGCTGTTTGGCATTTAACGGTATTAATATCTAACCTCAACCAATCCACGAAATCGCGCAACCATCTTCCATTGTACTGAGATAGATACCTGTCTCTACCTGACACTGATTAGCTCCATTGGTCACGACTTCTCAGTAGAGTTCGGAGAATTCCCTCACGAATCTAGTCACTAGTGAGCACATGTTAATTATGAATATAGGGGTTGTGGAGATTATTAAGTTTTTTATTGAGATCATGATATCATGTTGCCAATTGCTATTCATTCTTTTCATATCTACCTCTGATTCCCAGCACAATGTATTCCTTTTATCCTGAAGGTCCTAGTTTAATAAAAAAATACAATGGTAATAATAATAATAATAATAATAATAATAATAATAATAATAATGGCAGTTAGAAGCGTGCACTGTAGTGGGTTTTGACATGATTGCGAAACGGCTTTGCAGCTGTCCATTGGTTTCCAATGTTTGTTTAGCTTAATTCAGCCAATAGTATAAACTAGATAATGTTGTCATGGCGACCGCTAAATCGGTTGATTAGTATTTAAATTTAAACACTATCTGATCCAACCTAGATTTAATCAGAAATTTTCGAAATTTAATACATTGTTGATTGAAGGATAGATGTATTCAAGTGTTAGGTAATATTGAGGCCATTCAATGTAAATGTTCTGGTATTTTTTTTAAAATGATTATACATCCACTAACGTTTTTAGGATGCATAGTTGCTATTGTAACGCATTCAAAAAACTTACTCAACTGAATTGAAGCTTTATTTACCAAATTGTCTTGACCTAATTCTCATAACACTACTCTAATTGTTGCTGATTGGATTCTGTGGTAGTTTTTGCAGAGTTGACTCACATTTTCTTTGTTCTTATTTATATCAGTTTATCTCACATGTCGGTTTCTCCCGAAACTTACTTTAACTATAACGTGTACCCATTAATTAGACTGACATTTATCACTAACCAGATATTACGTTATCAGAAGGCTTTCTGCTTACAATATTCTGGTGTTAAAGTAACGTGACATTGAGCACTTAGAGATCAATCAACATAAATATCTCAATCCATCAAGAAGCCATTTGTGACCTGAATAGCTGGGTGGTAAAGTATTCGATTGTTAAACTGGCTTACTGATGTTTAAGTCCATTAGAGGTTGAAGATGCACATTGATGATGAATGATTTTTTCTGATCGTCTTTAATTATTCCTGGTAATAGTCTTCAGAATGCGGGGAGAATACTGAAAAACTTCAATGAACCAAACTTTCCGGAAACTCTCAAGATAAATCTAGAAAACTGAGGAGTATATTTTCCTTAGGCTGATCGAAAAACTACAGATTTTGTTTCCCAAAAACTTCTGGAGCCTCAGCGTCATACATAACACCATAAATACCCCAATTATTGTGTACCGTCTCACTTTCGAACCAATGAATCCTTTATTTGTTTGACATTCAGTTTTTTATTCGGGGTTCAAGAGTAACAGACTTCTGTGGACGAGGAACCGGTAGAGAATGTGAGTGTCTAAGCTTTCAAAACTGAATGATTTTAGATTGTATTCCACAAATTTTGTTGTCTTTGCGCTGTTCAAAGTTATGGAAAGAACCAAATATATGAAAAATCATCAATTAATCTAATAAATATTCTCAAAATTTAAATAAATAGAAAAGTTTTACGTTGATTGTTTCCGAGAATTTACCATAAGACGTTAGAGAAAATTCATGGTAAAGGCGGATGATTTCAATGAAGTTTCGTTTCCTGAACTAGACGGTTAAATGGTAAGGTTTTCATTGTTCATTATAACATCATCAGAATACGCTTCAACATCAAACACATATAAATATATCAATAGTTGTGATCATGAGTCAATCAAAGTTAGATCACCATGGAAAACATGGAAGAACTGAACGACCGTTTTGTCCTTTTTGGGACTCATCAACAGTACGCATCCCTCATCACGAGATTCGAACCCAGGACCTATCAGTCTCGCGCGCGAACGCTTAACCACTATAACACTGAGCCAGCATCCATGACTCATGATCTCAACTATTGAAATTCCTATAATATCCAGAAAAACCCCTTCAGACACAAATATATGTTTGTGTAAATAATGTTACTTTATGCATGAATAATATTCATCTCAGTTATATACCTATTTAGAACTAGTAAATAAACCAGAATAACTATTCATCTTTTAAAAAAAGTCAATCCTATTCAGTGAACCACCTAAATAAGGGAATAACAATTCATCTCTAGTGTTTACACACACACATACACACGTACAATGTCTTAAAATGTGTATTTATCCAGTAATTAGGGAATGATTTGACTTGTTAGTTGAAATACTTGAATTTGTTTAGGTAAACAAATTATACATTTATGATATTTACGAGAAGTTGACTGATTTATCTGATGGTATATTTCATTCAGTGAAAATAGAATATTGGAAACTGGTCATGAGACATTTAGAAAGTGAGATTAGATGGTGGTTGGAGGTAGTCGACAGGAAACCCTTCAGTGATAATTACTTGAACCACTAACGCGTCTTTTCACTTTTCACAGGGTTTCCTGTCGACTACCTCCAACCACCATCTAATCTCAATATATAGTGCCCGCAATGTCGAGTCACCTAGACTGATAGCCACATTGCAACATGGTCGATAGCATTCGATCTGCACTAATAAGGACTAGACACACATGACATTGATCGCCACCCAGTGATCAATCAATGTTGATTACATTTAGAAAGTCTTTACTGTTAACCATTAACTACCTCGTACAAGACTAAACAGAAGATATTCACATAAGATGACAGCTATTGATCTAGGCATGAGGTTCAGCTAATATATGTGTATTGTTCACCGATAAAACGACTACGTTATAGCATAGTTCTAGTTTAAGTTAGTTTAATTTATTTTAGGAATCATTTAGATACTATTCAAAACTATATTATTCCATTTAGTCAAGATAACGACTTGTTCAAAAAGCAAAACAATAATGATAGCTAGTATCCGTCTTAGGAATAGCTATACAGGCGTTAACTTTATTTGGTGTTTAATTCATTAAGGATTGGCAGTAAAAAGCTTTTTTGTGCCATCATACAGTGAAACCAACATGGTTTTAAAGTGAGATTACACGAAATGAATAGAATGAACAACAATTGGATAGAACTAGAAAGGAAGACCTAGGACAGAGTGGGTTGGAGAATGTTGGTTGGTGGCCTATACTCCATTGGGAGTAAACAGGCGTAAGTAAGTAGTTTATCTCTTCTACCTCGTATTCAATCCAAAAACGGAAATTAATAATCAATCATCATGTTCTTGTTTTTTTTTTTATCAAATCATATTGTTATTAATAATAATGATAAAATTGTCTGGTAACAGTTAACAATATGAATCAATGATTTGAATAGGTTGTAATCTAAAGATCCTGAGTTTCATCCTATCTGGAATCATGAAGGACTGAACTTCTTAGAAGCTTAAAAAAGGTTATTAAAATCTTACCACATCTTCAATGGTTCCCCACAAATATAATTTGATTAAACGAGCGAACCAAGTCAATCGATCTTCAGTTCTTCAGTTTGTAAAGAACTTAGTATTAAGTTTCATAAATATTAGATCTTACATGATCTAAATGTTGTATACAAAATCTCATCTATAAGTGACCTGGTAAAATGAGTGTTCTACATTCTAGAGAAGAACACTAATCTAACAACAACATAATAATATAGATCTATTTACTTTCTATCAATTTATAACCATTCAATTTGATTTGTTAATTCATGGATGATTTAGGTCAGTATTCTAATTTGACACCAGATGACTAATTTTCATGCTTGATCATATGTTATCTTCATTTTCTTCTCTTTCTTCTTCTTTTTTTCTTCTTTACTGGAATCAATTCATCAACCCTTTTATCGAAATACATTCATTTATGAATGTCAACTAGTTCATTCATTTATTGTCTATTCCAAATCATTGATTAAAACTGTATAAATAAATGAATGATTGAATGTTTATTGGTTGATTCATGAATTGTTCGATCGATTTTTTTCTTTTCTTTTCTTCTCCTTGTTCTTCTTTCTCGTTGTTGTTGTCGTGTTGTTGGAAGGAAAAAAAACAAAAAACAAAACATAAATGGAAAAATAAAACAGACATATGTAGCATACAACATAAGATAAATCACTTAAAAATTATTGGAAAATAATAAAAAAAAAGTAATTTCATCAATTGGTTACAATTTAAGATGAGTGAACATCCATACAACAACAAAAAATATCACTGTTCATATGCAAATACACCATCTGCTTATGTAGATGTAACATTCACCTTTTTTTTTGTTTCTCTTTCTTATTTATAAATTCAATCAAATAAAGAAACGTGATTAATATGATTACTACAGTTACTATTATTATTACTACTATCCCACTACTACTAATACAAGGTAAAGAAAATATATTCAAGTTATGCTAAATAGGGAATTCTATTATTGGAAAGGAGGGATTTCCAGTAGAAAAACTACTACTACTAAGACTAATAAGAATAATCACTAAGTCTTGTCCAATAATCAGGCGATTGTTTCATTCATGAATATTTCGATACCCTTTATGATAGATAGATAGATAGATAGATAGATAGATAGATTGTATGGTGTAGATATATATATGTATGGAGATTTAGAAGAAGAAAAAAAGAATGAAGGTATCATCGATCTGGAGTCATATGCTTGGTTGAAGGGAAAGCATAATAATAATAATAATAATAATAATAATAATAATATTAATAATAATGTCTAACATGAATCACGTGATGTGCTGAAAAGAGGTAAATCAACAGATATGGACTAAAAATGTAGATCTATTGTATGTGTGTTGTGTGTATGTTTATATGTATGTCATTTTCAAAGTGTATAAATTGTGTGTATGCGCGAGTGTTTCTTTAGTTATTTCAAAGAGTACGCAATCAACAAATAAAAAATTCAAGGCGTAGGTAGTATGTTGTTGAAGGGGTGAAGATTTTTAAAATGAGATAGTTTTCATTGAAAGGTATATGTATATATATATATAATCAGTTCTTGGTTAACTTTAGAGGTTGTGTTGTGATTAACTAATGTTGTATTTACTATAACCTCAGTTGAATGATTGATTGACTGCCTGCTTGACTGACTGACTAAATTGATTGAAGTAAATTTGCTTACAATCCTGTAAAGTATTACCATACAGACGTATACGCATACATAAACATACACGCGTCTATGCATGACATATTATTGTAGATTGATCTAAATTTCAGTTTATTCTCTATCCAAGTCATATATATATATATATATATATATATATATATATATATATATATATATATATATATATATATATATATATATATATATATATATATATATATATATATGTATATTTGTGAAGTTTCTAATTTATATTGAATTATATAAGCGAAAAAAAAGTAAAACCTACTAGTTTCAAAAGATCGAAGTACATTTGTGATTTGTTTCATTTTACAAAGATTGTTGTCAAGGTAACTAATCTAATTCAATATTAAAAACAAGAGTTGATTATTGAATAAAACTGATGATCTTCACATTTTTCAAACTGTTTTGGAATTTGTACAATGACAGTAAGATTGATAATAAGATTTGTTTTAAGAAAATTCATATGATTAAAGTTAAAATTATGATCAGAGAGGGGTTTTTTATGGAGATTTTAGTAATTTAAATAATTGAATTCATGAGTCAATTGAAGCTAACCATTATGGAAAACTTGGAAGCATTAAACGGCTGATTCATCCTAGTATAGGACTCCTCAGCAGTGCGTATTCACGATCGCGCCTCACAAGATTCAACTCCAAGACCTATCAGTTTCACGCGCGAACACTTTACTTCTAGACCACTGTGAGCTGGCTGGCATCCAACAGTGTTAATGTCTAACTTCAACCAATTCACGAAATTGCACCACAGTCCACCATTGTCTTAAACGAACTACTATCTCACAACAGACCCATTTGAACAAAATTATGATTTGTGATTTTTTTGTGTCAGTTGACACTTTGTAGAATTGGACTAAACGGACTTATATTTATTGTAGTATAACTGGAGGTATTCAAAATTTGTTGTATCTTTCACTATTAAATGTAAATTTTGTACAAATTACCAATATTTAAAGATATTCAGTAAAAACTTTTCAAAACATAAATTCTCTGAGTATTGAAGGACCGATTGGGAAAAAAACAGTTGGCTTGTCAATTGTTTCTACCTACTTTGTTACTCTTTAGTAGTGAGCGTCTATGATCCTGTCAGAAATGGAACTGTCGGTTCTCAGATTTCATTTTGACAGGAACTAGAGACTAAGGTCTACAACATTTTGGCTTTCAAATGACGTTTTCACTACTAATGTTCTTGTAAGGAGAAGTTTTTGAAGTATTCCTGGTAAGACTATTATTTGTGGGTGAACCAATTAGGTTCAAGATATAAGGCCCTCGACTTTGGAGCGATATCCATTCATTCATATGGTTAAATATCATTTTGGTCTTGTAGTTGAGGTCAGTTCGTGATTAAAACTCTAACTCTGACTTCTAACCTTAACATTCAACTGTAAACTTTAATCATAATACCTCATATTAATTTATAACGGTCAACTTACCCTAGTAAGTAGATGGACATTATCAAGGCCACTTAAACGTCATCCATACATTATAGTCTCGCCGTATTTTTGTAATCTGCTCTTTTTTTATAAGAGTGGGGTAGTGGCTTACAGGCGATAAACCCCCGTCTTTCTAATGTTTAATTTGCTTCATCTACTTCAGTCCAGGAAAATTTATTGAAAATAAATTTACTTCTTAAATGACAAAATGAATTTCTTCCGAAATATTTACAAATTATTTCGTTAGTCATTATGATTAAGTATGAAAGATTGTTTACCGATTTGCGTGCTAAAGTTGAGTCTTCATAATCTTTCTCTAGTTTGAAGACAGATTTTCAATTTAGATATTTGTCAGTCTTGGAAAAAGTCCATTTAGTGGGTTTTTCAAGTTTTCTGATGGTTTTAGAAAATGAAACATAAATGTACACTACTCATGAGTAGTCAAATTCGTAAACCAAAATCTTTGGGATTCAGTTTGATGAGTGCATCATACAAACAGTGATTGATTCGACAATTCGATTATTGACGTGTACTAACTGTGACGGATAACGCAAGTGTTCCACATGCTTAGTTACTCACATACTTAGTGAGGAGTGAATTTGAAACCATCATATAATTCGTTAATCTTGTCAGGGTGAATTTATACAGAAAACAATGTTTCATGCTTAAAAAGGGAGTTCTGTGTGAATTGTTTAATGTAAGGAAGGTTGTAGTGTGTCAAAAAAGAGAGGAGAAGGTACAAAGAATGTGTGGAGATATATCAAAATGCATACTTATTTACTTGCCTACTCCTGTTACTCCTCATGGGCCACCGTAAAGACCATCGACCAGGATCCTCCAACAATCTCTGCAATACTTTCTCCTTTATAGTTCTTCGCAGTACTGTCCATTCTCTTACGTCTACCTTCAATTCCTTACTCCATGTGTTATTAATTAATTTATTTATTTAGTTATTCCTCTCCTATTCAGGATTCCATGTTACGACTTACTTTGTGATGATGTTTGGTGGTTTTCCGTTTACAGCGTCATTTTCCAGTGTCCTCCTCAATTCACATCTGGTTCGTCCTCTGAAATAGTAGGTTGTTGTTGATGATGTCTGGTCAATGAATAAGGAGCGTCTTCCATTCACAGTTATTCATATATATACGTGGACATTTTCAGTGATGAATTTAGTAGTTCCGCAAATTTCAGTTCAGTACAATAGACCTGTTTCAATGATGGTGTTGAAGATTGTGAGTTCGATGTTCTCTGAAAGTTAGTTATTATGTGTTCCGGATACTCTCCGATTATGTGTGTGCTTGATTTGCTTTGCCGATTCGTGCCGTCACATCTGCATAGTATTCTCTTTGTTATTGATTGATTCTGTCCGGATGAGTAGAGGTTCCCACCCCTTCCACAGTTTCACCATCAAGTGTGATTTGGTTGGTGCTGCATTTTCACTTGTTTATGTTGACGTCTACTGTTGTAGAGACTGCTGCCACACTGTCTGTATCCACCTGAATTTGTTATTGTATGTGTATGGGATAGGAAGTGAAGATCATTTGAGAAGTCGAAATGTGTTCAGCATCTGCACCGAATTCCATGAGTCACCTGAGATCTGATGGTCAACATAATCTAGTCAACAACTGAGAGGAGTAGAAAAGTCGAGAGTAGACAGCCTTGCACAACACAAACTATTATTCGCTCAGAATGCATTTATCAGCTGTCCTCCATTCACAGTCATTTCTGTCGCACGAGTTCTGTGTGATAATGACGATATTCCCCGATACTCCATATTGTTGAGTAAGATTTCCAAATATTCTCTATCCACTCTATCGAGTGCTTTCTCGCAATCAGAGAATTGACATTTAGTGATGTGTTCCATTCATTTGACTGTTCAACAATGATCGGGAGTGTTGTAACTTGGTCGGTACAAGATCTATCCTTGCGGAATCCAGTCTGTTGATGTGGAAATTGTGTATCTATTGGATCTTTCATTTAGGTCAACAACACTCGGTTGGGTAGCTTTTCTGGTAGTGATATTAGTGTGTTGGCTCTGTCGTTCTCACACTAGCTGTGATCTTTACTGCATGATATGTTGATGAGTTATTCTTGTTTCTAGTCTGTTGGCGTTTGTTCTTCTTCTCCTCCTCCTGCACAAATCTTTGTGAAGTTTGTAAATCCTTGTTGAGAGCTATCTTGAGATTGTTGAGTTTGTCAGTTTCTCGAAGCAAGTGTGCATCAAACATTGTGATGCTGTTTCTTCAGTTTTCCCTTACTTCTTTAACCTCGGCTCTGTCTCGTCCATCACCAGATGGTGAGTTGAATCTATGTCAGCTTCTCTCTTTGTGTCCATGTGTCCTACTGACCATCTGAACTTTCAATGAATGCAAGTGTTATCAGCTTAGTACTGAGTAGTGAGTTCCGATGAAGCTTATATAGCATTATTTATGCGTTTGTTGAGGAATATGATGCCAACGATAACCATTTTGTTGAAAACATATAGATTTACATTAGAATGATTATACCCTTTCCCCAACAATTTCCTATCATCGACTGGAGCCTCACATTATAAAACTGATCTTTATCATCTTCAGTGCCACCTTTAGCTCTGAGTGGCACTTATTGTCATTCATTCGTTCTTTGGTTTGAAGGATGCTATGGTGATTCTGGATGTCTGAGATCCTCGTGCTGTAAGCTGTTGTCGTGCTTCTTTGAGAGGATCAGTGTAATTTCGTGTGAGGCAATTTCCTCTTCGTGTTCAGAGTACAGTAGCAACTCTCGCGAAGCTAATCTTTTCGGTTCAGTTTGCATCCGTTGGGTTTCACTTATTCTAAGTTCTGACAGGTTGTATCTTTTCATTTCCACAGATATTTGAATGATCTTTCTGGCCTTGGAATCATACAGACATTCTGTATATAGCTATGATAATTGTTGGTCTGTTTTTCAGAAGAGAAATCGGTTTTTTGATTTGTGAAAAGTGTTGGTTTTTAAAACTAGGCGTGATAACTGTTTCAAATGAAGACTCTTGAAATCCGGGTGCAGATTATAGATGATCAAAATGATTTATCCCGGTTAGGGATATTTAGCAAGGTTATTTTATATGGGATGGTGTGATGATTAGAAGTATTCGAATGATTGTACGAATTATGAATCCCAGAAATAACGCAATTTTACCATGAAGAACTATCTGAGCACGAACAAACTTGTTGTATTTGGGATTCTAAATCAAGCAGTCATCAAGCACAAAGGAATCATTAGTTCATACAAACACCACATCTGCCACAGCTTAAGTGAGGATCTGAATTTCTGCAATTAATTGTCCCTCTTCTCCTTAGGTTCATCATATATCTGTCCGATTGAGTAGTGGATGTAAACTCTGTACGATCTAGAATATACTCATTAGTGTTAGAATTAACAACTGAAATCGGAACGGATTCACCTGGGTCCTGGAATTGTATACAGTCATTATGTCGGTTGTGTACTGAAACCACTGATATGTAGAATTTGAACCATCGACTTTCCAACACTATCCTCCACCACGAAATAATTATGGATCTTCATATCCCCAAGTTATAAATGATGTGACTTCATTTAAATATATTTCTCACATTGACTAGAGTAAACATTAGAAGTGATTTCATGATAAGGATAAACAACATTTAATATGAAATCATTCGAATTATAATCAAAATCGAGCTCATTTAGCACTGGTGATTCGCATTGAACAACTTTCCCATAGGAAACAAATGCATTATAAGGACAGATAACATTTAATATGACTTGATTCTTCTGAAATATTTTCCTCAAATTTATTAAGAATGTCATTAGAGAGTGATGGATCATTAGAAAAATCAGCATCTATCAAAACTGCATCAGATTTTTGTTCATAATTTGATTCATTCAACATATTCTCCTAAGATTTATAAAAATACGTGAATCGTTAGGACAAACCGTATCTGGTACAGTAACATGAGAAATCTGATAAGAAGTTGATTGACTAAAAGCATTTGTCTCATAATGATTCTGAGTTTCGACGGCGGTTGGAGGTAGTCAACAGGAAACCCTGGACCAGTGTTTCGTGCTACTTGGCACTCGTCAGCAAGGTATACCTGCAATCTTGAGGGAATTGGCGCTCCCTGACTGATTCGACCCCGTGTCGCCCAGCTTCACAGTCAGAAGTATTACTACTGGGCTATTCAGGCCGCGACCGACCTCCTGTAGGACTGAGATATAATCACAATTGTTTGATCACTGGGTGGTTACCAGTGTCATGTGTGTCAAGTCCTTCTAAGTGCAGATCAAATGCTATCGACCAAGTTGCAATGTGGTCACTAGTCTAGGTGACTCAACATTGCGTACAACTTGGTCGGAAGCATTCAATCTGCACTAAGAAGGACTTGACATATATGACATTGATCAATCAGTGATCAAACAATTGTGATTCTGAGTTTCATTTAACTTTAGACTGTTATATGACTCTATACTGATTTTTGAAGTCGTGGATAGGGATAAATGATCATTAGAAGCATTCAATTTAATAGGCTCGGAATTACAAAGTTGAGCATTAGTTGCAGCGAAATGAACAGTAGTATTACAATCTGATCCAATCTGATAACATTTAAGGCATTAAGAATTACTAAATATACATGGATTGCATGGGTGAAACTTGTTGCAGAACATACATTTACCAACTTTTGCTCATCTTCGTGACCTGCTTCGCATCTCCTCAATGAATTGCCTGCATAGCCTTGAGTATGCATTGGATTGGAATGACGTAGTAATCTAATGATATTCCTGATGTTCTGACGAATCGCTTTGTGAGATTTTTCTCCCTCACAGCATTCGAAATTCGTACGCTTTACACGGTCTAGTAGTAGTTCTTTGAGAGTTGCATAAAGAAGTGAAATAGGCTTTTCTGGAAATGCCAAAGTTTTAATGAGCTGTAGACTGTAAGGAGATGAGCCAAAATATTCGCATCCTCAACAACTTCCTTGGTCATAGTCCAGATTTTGAACCTTTTCATATAATCCTCAAAAGCAGTAAAATTTGTATATATGTCCAACTGTTCCATCACAGACTCTATCGCGACGCCAATGTGATAATTAGAAGTATTTGAATTATTATACAAACTAAGGATCCTAGAAATAACACAATTCAGACCAAAGAGAACTAGGTGAACACGAACGACCGTATTGTATTTGGAATTCGAAATCACGCAGATATCAAATACGAAGGAATCATTAGTTCATACAAATACCATAGATGGGTTTGTTAACCGTACACCCAACCCTTCACCATCCGTGCTTGAGACCAGCAGTAAGCCTATAAGGGATCCACGGGGAGTCATGTCTAGCTATTACTGAATCAGAAAGTTCTTGTTTCCTGTAGGAATAGTATATTCCTAACTGGAGTAACCAGGATAAACATCTGCTTGTGATTAATTGTTTCGGACATGAGAGAAACTATGGGTTTGTTGAGTAGAGTACGGATAGTGAGAGAAATCGATGGTAAATCACTTCCATTGCTTACATGTTGAGTAATCTATAAGGTTGAGATTTGTGAACTTGGTTAAGAGGCATTGTTCAAGTGTAAGCGTTAATGGTACTACTCGTTTTCTCAAACCGAAGTAGATGGTGAGGGCTTCAAACCTCTGGCTTGATGGCTAAAATTTGAATACGTTGAAAACTGAGTCACAGTTCCACGGTACACTACACATCACCATTAACTTGTAAGTGATGTCTATGACATAACTGTATATTAATATAGTATTAACCATGGGGTGCACACTGCTGAAGTGTCTCAAACTAGATTAAAAAAAAGTAGCTAAGGTTTCTTTTTCAAAAGGTTATTCACTCAGATGATATCAGTTAGTTACGTACATTACCTTGAAATTTAACGTGAATCAAAGTATCATCACATATCAGTAGTTGGAATATGTTTTAGATTGAGATCATGAACCGGTTGATGTTAGACCACCATTAAAAACCTGGGAGCACTGGATGACCGTTTCGTTCTTTTTGATGGGCTCCTCAGCAGTGCGCATCCACAACCCCGCCTCACGAAATTCAAACCCAAAGCCTCGCACGCGAACACTTAACCTCTACACCACTGAGTCGGCATCCAACGGTGTCAATGTCTAACCTTGAATCTTGTGAGGCGGATCGTGGATGCGCACTGCTGAAGAGTCCCACAATAGAACGGAACGGCCGTTCAGTGCTTCCAGGTTTTCAATGGTGGTCTAACATCAATCGGTTGATGATCTCAATCAAAACTTAATAATCTCCACAACCCTAAACTGAAACATTTTCTAGCTGAAGTGTTTAGAAATTGGCTAAAATATAATTATTAGTTTTATTGTACAAATGATGTTGATTAATAAAATGTCTAATTGATCAAAACGTTTAAATCGATCTCTTGATCCTGACTGGCCGATATCCGACCAATAACATTGTGCCACGAATGAATAATTCAATCGATCAAAATGAACTAATCTTGATATAACTGAGCGACTTATTATGATTAGTTTAATGTAGATACAATTTCCAGGCATTGTGTACTCCACATATTGACAAATCATTGAAATACAATTCGAATTCAATTGAATTTGAGTCCATACTCTTTCATTCCTGAGTAGGATTGAGTAGCTTTTCAGAATATGGGTTAACGTTGTAGATCATCAACGTAGATGATTTATGTCAAATGATTGGAGGCCTACTCGAGTTAGACGGAAAGGTGTGACGAACCAGCTAACTCAGAAGTCACAATTTGCGGTCAACATCTAACGTGGATTACCCTTCGACGTATCAAAGTACTATGTCTGCTTTGAAGACCGTATAACACAAAGGACGTTATCAGGGAAATATATTAGTAAGAATGAGTACAGAGAAGATAGAGAGACCACCACCGCGTGCGCCAGTCCATGACATACGATCAGCTGATGCGCGTTGGTTGTCCTTGGCCTTGACAGGGATCGACGATCTGTCCGATATTCTGTGACCCAACTGCTGGATGATTTGGCTGGGGCTCAGTGACATATCACTGGCCCTACAACGTATTACTGATTCTCACTATGAACTGATAAAGACTGTAAAGTCATTCTCTGTATTCTCATCGAAAATGAAGACTTACGCTAAATACTGATATTATTAAAACAAACAATTTAAATGGTAAAAGCTTTAGTTAGTAATTCAACAGTCGGTACAATAAAGATTCGATTACAGTACATTGGTTTACTGGGCAATTAACAAGCTTCTACGGTTGGATCCCTAACGGTAGAAAGAGGAGATCAAATATATCTCTCATCAAATGAATCTGATAAATTTCCAGCCTTTATGTTGTAAGCAGAGAATTTAACCTTCTAAGGAAATATTATCAAAATAGATATTTATCGAAGCGTATTTTTCACTTTCTAAATTCTTTTGTGTACTATACTAGAATACTCACTACTACTATTCAGTAGTCTGGATGTTTAGGTTATTTTAATGATTAGTATGATGCTTTTGTCGTAGTAACAAAGAAATTGTTCCATCATTTTATACTGTTAGTTCTGTGTTTTAGCTAGTTCTTTCGTGCCTATAACGGCATCATATCCCTTCCTGGTTACTCTACTGTTTGGATTTCTAACCGTTTTAGAAGGTATTTTTCTAACTTTGAAACATTGTGTTTAATTTCTTTTCAGCAACTTCAACATTTTCACTCATATTCTAGAAATCCATTTTGAGTGAAGGATACTTGAGTTTAATTAGCTCTCTATTATGGTCATACACTAATAAATAGCTTTAAACCTGAACTCAGAAATCACTGTCAATTAAGTGTCATCGAGTAATTGGCTTACTCAAGAAGCTTGAGGAACTTCATAGCTGATACACCACACAACTCAATAAAAATCATAAAAAGGGTTGCAAAAATGGTTCAGTCTGTTGATAATTAAAACCGATTACATAATAATAAAGAGTTAAGAATCAGTTGTTTGTTTCCACTGAATTGTTAGTATTAGGATTTAAAAGAACATGAAGTTAGGCTTAGAAATGAGTTAGTTACTCGGTGTGATTACATAATAGTAAAGGTGAGAAATGAAAAAGGACCGTACAATTATAAGTTTAAGATAAGTACTCTATTAATTATTGCGGTCACGTTATGGCATGGCAATTAAGATGAAAAATGAAAGAATAGGTTTTAAATTAATTAGACAGCTATGATAGGGAGAGTGACCTTATAAATGTGCTGTGGATGTGAAAGTTAAGTCTATTTAGATGAAAACCTATGGCTCCAGAGGTATGTGGGAAGAATCATGTAGAAGAATTGAATAGATCATATGGAATGTTATGGGCAACTTTCAATGCTACATTTGTATGAACTTGAAGGTTCGTATAGAACAAGTTTACAAGAAGAAAGCTTCATACTTCTCTTTTCTGTCTTTTGTTCAGCCGCAGATTGATATTAAGGAATGCAGAAGCAAACTTGCCTCATACGTCCGATACAAACCGTTTATGTGTGTATTAGATGTTATTATTACTTATTTTTGTTAATCATTTATACTCCCCCTTGACGCATACATGTACTGTTTGCTATTTTATAGTCTATTTCGTCACTCGGTAATTATTTGTTGATACAAAGATCTCATGTTCTTATAAAAGTGATCTTGACAATGTAATTGGTGTTCAGAGACATCATGATTCGAGGTTTTTAGACTTTTATTGTTTTTCACAGTAGCATAGTGTTCTCGGGCTAATCTTATGCTGACAGGATAAGACTTGTTGCATAAATCTCATAGAAGCTACATCTTGTTAAACAATAAGCACTTATGAATACCATTTGATAATCTTAGTAATCAGGCACGGGTGCAAAATTTTAAAGTAGACCAATAATGTGTTTCAAATCAAAAACTGAGCTGGGTAAAATAGAAGCTCCTAAACATCAAGAAGTCAAAATCGCTTATTGAATCCGTCCGAAGATCTTGATCAGACGATTAAGTGACACATCAAATCTCAAATTACAACAAAATTTGTATTTAAAAAACAGTACCGTTTATATAAAATCAATATAGGCAGTATGGTTTACAAGCCTAAACCATAAGGTATCTAATGCACTAATGGCACTTTAGGTTAAAAGTTGAGGGAAGGTGAACCTTTTAAACAATTAACTAAGAAGTGATTTATAGAAACACAAGATAAATGGAGTACAACTACCAATTTGTATCAAATCAGTATTGACAACTAACCAGTTAAACTACACAATATCAAATCTAGAAGCTTTTATGAATAAATACAAAACAAAAGTCAGTCAGTCAGTCAGTCGCAACGTGGAATCTTGTATGTACGTATATCGGTTCACGTTATCATATGTCATTAGTACAGAGAAATGGAAAAGTCAGTCCAAATCCTAGAACAGTAGAGGTAGTCACAGTACAATTCAAGAAAATCTAAAAACACAAAATAGATAATAGGAATTCAGGACTTGGGGGAAGAAAAATAATGGATGCACGAGCATAATTGCAAACAAATTTGAGATATGTCATTTAAAGTCTCTAATCATAAGTTACGATAATCATACAAACCACAACCAGGTATTCTACGCCTATTGACATGGCTCAATCTAATTGTCACTGGCTTGAGGGACTAACGTCATGTTTTGGTTCGGATACCCTTAGATTTTCTACTCCTACTCCTACACCAGACAACATTCCATGTCGAGGTAAGTGGTGATTGGCATACGTGACACATGTCCCAACCACCTTAATTGGAGATTTACTACTTCACTAACTGGTTTTTCATCTTTGCATAGTACCTTATTCGTAACTTACTACTCACTACTACTAGCTTACTATGTGGTCCCAAAATACACGAAAAGTTCTTTAAAGACACCTATGATAGAATACTAGTAATCTAAGAACGAAATGAAGACAAGCAATTAAGAATAGTAAGAGTTTACAACGACAATAATAAAACGTCAAGAATGTATGTATCCACTTAAGAATATCAGCAAATTACAATGGAGGCAATGAGCTCCACGTTTTAAAATGAATGGCAATAACATAAGCTATTGAATATTAGTAAGTAGTACATATATTTAGGTGGAGCTTTGTTTTCTGAGCTAGATGGTTTGGTAGTGGAGCTTTCATTGTTCTTCTGAATAACATCATCAGCAGCACAAGCTTCAGGTAGAAGTTAAATTTTAAAATTTGACTCACAGTTTGTCCTATCGACATCGGACTTAATTGGTTATTGTTGACCTGCAAACTGTCACTGTCTAACTCCTTATTTTGGTTGTATATCCCTTTGATCTGATTCTTGGTCCTATGTTTGTTCATAGTTTTTCTGACTGATAGATTGGATAGATTTCAATGTATTTGTTGATTACTGAATGAGTTGGTTGCCAAGCTTCTGGAAATTCTCTGATGCTTTTAGTATTCCCTCTCTTCAAGGTCTCACCGTTTTTCCGGTCGAATGTGTCCATATGTATTGATATAAATAAAGATATGTCATGGGGTTTGACCGCTAGTTTATGTTCGTGCAGGCAAAGACCAAGGGGGCATCCAGTTTGTCCGATGTAGTGTTTTTTGCAGTTGGAACAGTTTATTTTATAGACGATGTTTGGTACAGATGGCAATATACAAAAAGAAACGAATAAAGAAGAAATAGAGTTCGAAATTATAAGCAGAATAAATATCACCATCGTTCTAGTTGGTGTCCATAATACAACATAAATCTATGATTAAAGAGGAACGTTAAGTGGTCACAATTAAGATTAATTGATATGATGTAGATCTTATGCATTTTGTAATTCTATGGCTTATTTTCACTGTTTCCAGTTGTTTAATAGGCAGTCTTGTATATATTCTTAAATACTACTATTGTATCTTTTTATCCTCTTTTTACACACATTGGTTACTCTTTGTATTTCTATGAGTTTTTCTATAATAAGCAATCGAGGTAGGGGTTGAATAGTTTACATTTTATGATCAACACATTGTATCTAAAACTGTATAAGACAGTTTATTCATTTTTAAAAATTGAGAACCATTCGGCATTGTAGGAGAGAACAAATCAGCTTCTAACTGAAGAGGAAATTAGGAAAAGTCAATAGAAATGGATAGGACATACATTGAGGAAATCACCAAATTGTATCATGAGGCAAGTCCTAAATTGGAATCGTGAAGGGAAGTGGAAAAGTGGAAGGTCAAAGAACACATTACGTCGTGAAATAGAACCAGATATGAAAAGGATGAATAACAACTGGGAACAGCTGGAAAGGATTGCTTGGGATAGGGTTGGATGGCGAGTGCTGATGGGCAGCCTACGCTCCTCCACGAGGAGTAATAGGCGTAATTAAGTTTCAGCATTATGGGTCCATGAATTTCTTTGAGGTTTTATTATTAAAGCGGAATTGAGGAAAAAATGATTAATTTTATTATTCAAAAGTTTTGATTTTAAGGGAGTAGTCGGATTGATTCACCGATGATAAATTTAAAGAGGCATATTTCTGGTAGATATACCATCATATCCGATAGTTAATTCACCAATATCATTAAATGCCAAAATTCATTTTAAAATACACAAATATTTTCTCATAGGAGAGGAAAACCTTCCAGGTTTCCTTTTTCCATAAAATATACGATTGATAAACATGATATAAAAAGTAATGACTTAGTCTATTGGAGTATGATTCTCATATGAAACACATGAGATGGCTGGGAAATGTGTTACGTATGCTAAACCATCGATGTTTTCTGGTGTAGGAGTAGGTTGGAAGAAAGCTAGGGGCGGTCAGACCAAAACATGGCACAAATCCATGAAGTCAGTGACAACTGAACCATGTTGGTAGGTGTAGATTAACTGGTTGGGATCCGCGAGACAATAGCAACCAATGGGTAGAGACCTTGAATGAAATGGCTCAAAATCGCTTGCAATGGCGCAGATGCATCCTTTCTTTATGTTATCCCAAGTTCTAATCTCCTAAATTCTTCATGTCCCTTTCTTTTTTCTCTTTCCAAATTTATTTCACTGGATTATACTCCTTGAATAACATCTTCAAACGCTAATTTTTACGATTACTACTTATACTCTTACTACGTCTACCGCTATGGGATTTGAATTGACAATTGTATCTCTGTGCTAATGTGGTATGGCAACTTGAATTGACGTACTTACGTACAAAGACCTACGTTGTTGCTGACCGACCCATATGAAATTAATTGATAATCTATGACAAAATCATATTTTTGGAAGTAATTATATGAATTATTCAATCGGTTTTAATCGTTGGTTATAGATGCTTAATTGCATGATATTGTAAATGTGTTCACCTAGTACGTTAGTGACTAGTTGATGATAAATACTATTCAATTAAAATTGTACGAATCTAACTGTAAATAGATCATATAAAACATGGTTTATTTACTCATATATATCGTTTTGACTTATTTCCGAGATCAACCCGGTCTGTTGTGAGATAGTAACTCACTGAAGACAATAGTGGATATGTCGCTCAATTTTGTGGATTAGTTGAATTTAGACATTAACACAATTGAATGCCAACTCAGTGGTCTAGAGGTTAAGCGTTCGTGTGCGGGACCGATAGGTCCTTGGTTCGAATCTCGCAAGGCGGAATCGTGGATGCGTACTGCTGAGGAGTCACACAAAAGGACGAAACGGCTGTTCAGTACTTCCATGTTTTCCATGGTGGTCTAGCTTCAATTGACTCATAATCTCAACTATTGAAATAAATCAATGTTAGTCGTCTTTATGTTTTCAATATAGGTAATCGGATTTAGGATGTTCAGTACCAAACACTAGTCAGTTAATCGTTCAGCGGACATAACAATGACAAAGTAAGGATTATAACTTCATTTATTTAGCAATATTTGATCAGGATAACATTTAATCTTGTAAAATTGAAGGTATTGTAATAAAAAAAGAAAGAACTGTAAAACGGTAGTGTTCATCTGGAGACAATTATCTTTTTTTTTGCATGTTAGTTTACTAAAAGAACACACACACATATACACTCATAGGTGGAACTTAAAATATAAGATTAAACTTAAACAATAATTAATCCTTCTGAAGTAACTTGTTGTAATAAATTGTACATATGTCGTTCACTTTGACGTCGTTTACTTTCCAACTCTTCATCTTTTACTTTTCGAGCGGAATCAATAAGTGGTTCAGAATATTGTGGATCTTTACTTGGGTCTGCTAAATTATGTGTTATATTACTCAATGAGAGTGCTAATCCAGATTTCTGAAAGTGAAGAATAGTAACAGAGAAAGAAGTTAATTATGGTAAAAGAAGAAAAAAAAACCCAGTCTTCTCATCACATCTGTGGCATAATTTCATAATATACAATTTGAAGATAATGTAATTGTATGTTAGTAATTGGCTATTGAACAATGAAGTAGCTACTTCAATATTATTGAAACTTCTAGAAGTTTCCATAATATTTTTAAACTAATTAACATGAACCATTCAACCTTTTTCTCATTGTAATTCTAGGTTAGTTAAAATGTATTATAAGCAGTTATATTCATAGTAAATGATGATTATTCATAGTCAAAGACCAGATTTGATCTAATATCCTAGCGGGTTAATAAAAGTTAAGATACTGTGGGATGGAGATGGAAGAAGGGATTGTTTAATTGTTCGTTTTGAAGGTGATTAGTTCTAACCCGTAGATTTAGCCGAATGTCATGTTACATGTATTTTTTGAACGAGCTATATCTTAAGCCTTAAAATGTCACTTGTTTTATGTTTACTAACAAATGATTGTATTTAGATAATCTAAATTGAAGTATCATGGTAGGTGTTAGTTATTTGTAGAACATACCTGAGGATAAAGCAGTATGATAATCATAATACAAAAACAAAGATGTTTAAAACTGTGACTAACAAACTTCCGGCATCGTGAAAATTCCCTGAAAAAGTACTTATTGAGAGATCTACACTTAAAATAGTAAATAATGTATTGGAGACTAGGTTAAAATCAGATTTAGAGTGGCACCTATTATCATTCAGTGATTCGAAGATCCAACACAATCGAATTTCAACAGCATACTGTATTACAACTATGATAACTGATGAAGATAGAGCATTGGCCGCTCACCAGCATTCTCCATTCAACTCTATCCTGGGCAATCCTTTCCAGTTCTTCCCAGTTGATAATAATCCTTTTCATGTCTGCTTCCAATTTTCGGCGCAGTGTGTCGCTTGGTTTTCCTCTTTTCTTTTCCCCTTCAGGATTTCAAGTTAGTACATGCCTCGTGATGCAGTTTGATGATTTCTGCAGTGCATGCCCTATTCACCTTAAGCGTCTTTTTCTAATTTCCTCTTCAGTTGGAAGCTGATTTGTTCTCTTCCACAGTAGGCTGTTGTTGATGGTATCCGATCAACGGATAGTGAGTATCTTGCGTGGAAAATTGTTTATAAATGCTTGTACCTTTTGATGATGGCTGTAGTAGTTCTGGAAGTTTCAGATCCGTACAGTAGAACTATCTTGATGTTCGCATTGAAGATTCTGATTTCGGTGTTGGTTGATAGTTGTTTTGAGTTTCATACTAGAATAAAATACGTTGTCGAATGCTTACTGGTTATCAGTGGTTGTCTAACCAATATAATTTCTTGATATAAAATATGGAAAGTAAGTAGTGAGACGACATAGTTGATTACTTAATTAGTTTATGACCTACTTTTCTCATTTTCTGGACCCATATGACTAGTGTCTGATTTCGGTTTTTATTCTATCTACGGGCCTTTTCTAATTACAGTACAAAGAAAACCTAGTGAACGGCACGCCTGGATCATACTTAAAAGACACAATTAAGGAAGGCTATATAGTTTTTGCGAGTACTTTAAATTCTGAAGATGTATTTTATGGTATACTGATCAGTTCACATGTACCAACTGAGTTTAAATGATACGACTAGTTATAGTTTTTATATTGGATTCAATTGAGCAAATCAATGATAAACTCAACATTATATAAATGAAATGTTACTGATTGGTTTAACTTATGTCTAACTAGACAAGTCATTATGTTGTATATTTCATGAATATTATTGTGAATATAATTAAGATTATCAAATTAGTTTTGTTAGATGATCAATGTTAGAAATAAAATTTTACCTGAGGAAATTTACTACAGAAAATATTTTTCCACATTTCCAATGGAGATTTTGCAGTAAGACGTCCTATTTCTATATTTGCATATGGTGGTGTTCCTGAAATTTATAGAACATTTTTTTACAAGAATTATGATTTAGTTTGCAAATGTATTTTACAAGACACAATGAAATATACCAACAGTAGAGAATATCTAGACTTGTATTTATATACTACTATATTAGGATAACATCATAATTATTTTGCACACAGTTCAAAGTGTACTGATTAATAACAAGAATTTTATTATTAATAAGAAAAAAAACTAGCAATACTTAGTCCTCAAAATGTTTAAAATCAATGAAAATATTTATTAGATAGTGCTTAAGCTAAATTACATAACACATTGCGTCAAAGTACTTAGTGTCATTCATTGAGTAATTACGTGTTTAGTGAATCTAGATAATGTTCTCCCTTTCCTCTGTCATTCCAAATCTCAACCCTAAGTTTCCCAAGTTTGTACACAGGAAAATTGCAAGACATTATATTATAACTGATGTCAAATTGTATCGAAAACCTTAACTGTAATTTGTAAACCCAACACGAAAGTCATGTTTAACTCTTAATACATGACTCTAACCTTTTTGCATTATAACTGATGCCTGTTGGTGACGAGAACTGTATAGGGTGTTAACTTCAACTCGAAGTACCAGACTAACTCCTAGTATGTATATGTATATGTAAATTTGCCGTTTTGTCTTCACCAGGAGGGACAATTTGACGTGTGGGGGTTAATTATTACGATAAAGCTGTTATTCCACAGTTATTTCATTACTTTGCATTGTTAATTGTTTTATAAGTAGGCCGTGTTTCCTGAGTGACTGATAAGTAACCCAAGGTCGTCGGTATATTATACTTTTATCTCATTTACTCCTGGAATCTGTGATACATCATTTTCAAGCTATTTTGACTAATAATTTCTGTTTGATTTTTGTTTTAACTTTGAGGCCTAAATATTTACACATGATTGTCTGAACTTTCACCAGCTTAATTGTTGTGTATGTCTCAGGGTCATTGATGTCGCTAAAGGTTGTCCATAAATTATAGTCTCATCACTAACCGATATGGACTGAAACTTTGCAAAGTTCTATTTTAGCAGAATAATACCTAAGGGGTTTTTAGTATAAATACATTAAACCAGTATCACAAACCTTTGACATGGAGTGAAATTAGTTCTTAGAATTTTATTTCCTACGACAGATGTCGATTTGGTTTTCGTACCAAAACACATTATAGGGCCAGTGAAATGTCACTAAGCCCTAGCCAAATCATCCGGATATTGAACCGATCATCAATCTTTGTCAGGGTCAAGGACGACCAACGTGCGTCAGTTAATCGTTCGCCATGGAATGGCCCATGGGGCGGTGTTCTTATTTTCGCTTGTATCTAATTTAACTAATATATTTATGTAATGACGTCCTTTGTGTTGTACAGTCTTCAAAGAATCTATAGCACCTCGATACGTCGATGGGGCAATTCACGTAAGGTGCTGACTGTGAGGTGTGACTTCGACGTTAGCTGGTTCGTCACACCATTCCTGTCCAACTCTGGTAGGCCCCCAATCACTCAACATAGATCATCTACGCTGGTGACTTACAACATTTACAAACGTTTATTTACCAAAAAATTACATAGCTGATCAAGTAATGATTACCGATATTTGAGAATGAGTCGACACCAACTGGGATTGCCAACGGTTTCCCTGTTTCTATTTGGACGTTGGTAATGTCCTTGCCATTAAAAGCGATGTGATTGAGAACAGCTCTTATCCTTTTAAGTATCCCATCTTCTTTGGTGGAGGAAAACTGTAGCTTATTAAAAAGATGCTGAGCTTACATACATAAACAGACGCTCCATAAAAATGGCTGAGAAAGCGGATTGTTTTACAAATTAGATCCTGCTGTTCAGCGTCGCGGGTCTAAAGAATTTCGGTATGAAATCATTTTATACCATCAAAAGGTCATGTTTTGACCCCAAGAATGTGAGGGGCAAAGGAAAGGGGTTCAACAGTTCTATGTCAGGATGTGTTGATGGGATTCGGTTTCTCCACTTTTCACTAAAAATATTTTGGATGCGCGTTATGTTCTTTTGGTAGAGACGGTTTAGAATCTGATCAACACGAGCGGAAGCTGACTTCAACAAAGTGTCCACAGTATCCCAAAGTTCCTCTGGTTTGGATAGATCAATAACTAAAATCAGGTGAAGGTTCCTTGAAGTGAAAGAAGAAGCTATTAAGTAATTTAAAAGTAACAAACAAAATGTTGTTGGGTGTCATTACGACACCAATTAGATCTGAAAGTCTGATACCACTCCCTAGTTCCCATATATGCGACACAACTCGAGTCTACTAAGTCACAAATAAGTTCGCAAAAATCTAACATGGTAATTTCCAGCACCTTTCCGTCCAAAATTATAATCAAGAGCTAAGGTAGATTTAGGAGTTTCGTCTTTTTCGAGAAATCGGTTGATAATTGTACTTTTCCCCTGTAAAGGGATGAAAACATGAGCATATTAATATGCTAAATAATTATACTTACTGATCCTTTGTTCCCAGCAAAAATTAATGTGTTTTCTGTACCTATTTGTACTATTTTATTAGTAAATAACATAGACTATGGAAAAGTACCTGACTTAGTTCTATTCTGCTGTATTGCAATTTCCCAAAGTGTTTCTGGCATTTTAAAACGCCGGGTTTAAACGTAAACGACAACGACAGCTTTCGTTCATTCTTCAATTTTTTAAAACGAAACAGCAAGTACAATGTTTCATTTGTGCAGTATGCAAACTTTAAATTATATATCAAGATAGTGAGACCTTTTACCAATAACCTAAAAGCTAAGAAAGTGTAGAGATGGATTACTGTGACTGGCCATAAAGTGTGTAATCTGGACATGATAGAATCAACTTACTTTCTCTTTTAACCCGCTATGATTAGCCTGTTTTACGAGTCATGGGTCCTGATACAGCAGAGTTGGCATTTAAATTCGTACGATCTACTTCAGTGTGTAGAGTTCTGATCCAATACATGCAAGTGACCTGTTAGCATGAGGGTGCTTTTATCGATAACTATTTTAGTGACCACATTTGGAAGTAACATCCTGTAGCGGTAAATAAATCCCCAAAATAAATAGCCCTGTAAGTTTTCGACATTGGATGCTGACGAGATTAGTTTTAGTGGACTCGCCTAGCTGAAGGTGCTCGGCCATGCATCCGCACCAGATCACGTGTGGGAACGCTGTGCTCAACATCTACTACAATCGCTAGCCAGATTAGATCAGATAATTCCGATATATTGGTTATCGTCAAATACAACTTCTGATCTCCTCAATTCTGTCTTCTGATTTTCTCTTGGTGGGTACGGGTTGTATTAATAGGTGTTACTGGTGAAAGCGTTGTCAAACACTGAATACCTGTTGCATCGTCATTGGTGAGCCTAACGTGATCTGGTACACCAAATCGTAAACTGTGAGTTTGTTCCATTTTGGGATTCTATATATCATTGCTTTATTTTGATTTTTTATACATTATGATATTTTTTTACCACATTTTTGGGATATCTATATATTTTTCACTAATTATTCTCATACTTAATTTTCCCCTATGACTGAACAGACCCCCAAGGTATTTAAGATTAAGACTATGTCATCACCCTCGTTTCAATCCATACCCTTCTGGCCCGACAATATCGAAGCCTGGTTCTGCTACGCAGAAGCCGACTTCCACGAGCATCCCGTGAACGACACACGTGCACAATTCCTCACAGTAGTCAAGGCACTACCGCGGGAATTCAACAGGTACGTAACACCTAGTATGTTTATTAGTGATGTTTCTGAACCTTACGAAACCTTAAAGCGTTCGATTCTTAAACGAGGAAACCTAACCGATCGACAAAGGTTAGACCAACTCTTCAATAACATCGACCTGCAGCATGGTTTTGCGACGGACATGTTGCAAAGGATGAGAGAGGTTATAGGCCTAAGAACTTTCGATGAAGGCCTATTCAAACAACTTTTCTTGTCAAAACTTCCCCAACAGGTGCAAGCGGTTCTGGTCTCGTTTCAGAACAACGCCTTAGACGAACTGGCTGCATCTGCTGATCGTATCTTAGAAATTACGAAATCTTCTACTACCGAGGTTTTTCAGTCAAAGAAAAGCCTCAAACGACTCAGAATGACATAACCGAGTTATGTCGTACACTCACGCGTTATCTTCATTTTCGTAACGACCGTAAGCGCTCACACACCCCACGTAGAAGCACTTCGCGTAAGCGATCTGTCTCTAGACCACGAGAGACAGATAACCCCGACTGGTGCTGGTATCATAACCAGTATGGAAAGTTTTCCAGAAATTGCAGAAAACCCTGCAATTTTCCCAACACGAAACCGACTGACTCGAAAAACAACTCGGGAAACTTCCAAGCCGGCACGCGTTAACGGCAACCGTAGCCGGCGAACATAGCCGTCTGTTATACGTCAC
The DNA here is from genome assembly GCA_944470405.2 of Schistosoma mattheei. Taxonomy (NCBI): domain Eukaryota; kingdom Metazoa; phylum Platyhelminthes; class Trematoda; order Strigeidida; family Schistosomatidae; genus Schistosoma; species Schistosoma mattheei. The sequence continues at coordinate 4,634,490 of OX103951.1, forward strand.
AGATGTGACAACGAGAGTTCGCTACCTCGTCGACACTGGCGCAGAAGTTAGCGTTCTCCCAGCGAATCCTAACGACCGGCTTCACGAATCGACTCTAAACTTACAGGCGGCAAACGGAAAACCGATCGCTACGTATGGCAAAAGGTACGTTTACCTTAACGTGGGTTTACGCAAACCCATCCACTGGATTTTCGTTGTTGCAGATGTTTCTATGCCAATCATTGGTATGGACCTTCTACAACACCATAATCTGATCATCGACACTCGCAAACGGAGGCTAGTAGACGGAAACACTAATTTATCCGTTTGCGTAACTTCTTTTACTGGTTGCAGAGTATCCCCAGTCACAGTTAAGCATATGATAGACCCACTCTATCAACCACTACTCGATAAGTACCCTGGGATACAACAAACGCAACCAAAACTACCGTGTGTAACCAGCAATGTTACACATCACATCACGACTACAGGACCACCTGTATTCTCTAAAGCACGACGACTAGCTCCTGAAAAGCTAAGGTTAGCGAAAAACGAATTCGATCACATGATGGACTTAGGAATCATACGACCGTCAAGTAGCCCATATGCATCTCCGTTGCACATGGTCCCTAAAAAGGACAGCAACGATTGGCGTCCAACTGGTGACTATCGGCGATTGAACGCGAAAACCATTCCCGATCGTTACCCGTTGCCTCACATTCACGATTTGACAGCTACCTTGAAAGGTACAACTGTCTTTTCGAAAATCGACTTGGTTAAAGCGTATAACCAAATCCCTATGGCTACTGACGACATACCGAAAACCGCTATCATAACTCCCTTCGGACTCTATGAATTTTTGCGAATGCCTTTCGGTCTAAGGAACGCTGCTCAAACATTCCAAAGATTCATAGACGACGTTTTTCGAGGTCTCAACTTCGTACACGCGTATGTTGACGACTGTCTAATCGCAAGTCCGGACAGAGAAACACATCTCAAGCATCTGGATCTTGTTTTCGAACGATTACAAAAACATGGCATAACTGTAAACGTTCAGAAATGCCAATTCGGAACCGACTCATTAGACTTTCTGGGACACACTATCGATGCTCAAGGTATCCGACCCCTTAGAACCAAAGTGGCGGCCATTCTGGATTACCCAGAACCGACCACCGTCAAGCAATTACGCACGTTTAACGGCCTGGTAAGTTTCTATAGACGTTTCATACCCAAATGCGCATTACTTATGAAACCTCTGACCGACCAACTTCGTGGAAATGCGAAATCCATTAATTTGGACGACACCGCACGAAAAGCATTCTCCACAGTTAAGGAACTGATCGCTAAAGCAACAATGCTCGCACATCAGGACACCCGAGCACCCATTAGCATCGCAGTAGACGCATCCGACTCAGCAATCGGAGGAGTCTTACAACAATGGGTTAACAACTCCTGGCAACCCTTGGCATTTTTCTCTAGAAGGTTGCTAGACACCGAATCGAGGTACAGCACATTCGGTAGGGAACTCCTAGCTATGTATTGTGCTGTACGGCATTTCCAACACTATATCGAAGGCCGTGAATTCACTCTTTTCACGGACCATAAACCGCTCACTTTCTCGTTAAGCTCTCCTTCTGACAAGTACTCTCCCCGTGAGTCTCGACAACTGGACTACATTTCGCAGTTTACTTCAGATATTCAACACATCTCTGGAGCAAACAATGTAGTTGCAGACGCTTTATCTCGCATAACTTCCTTGAACAGTTTCCAAGGAATCGACCTTCTTAAACTCGCCGAGCTTCAAAAAGAAGACAGTGATCTTCAGCACGAGTTATCGTCCACAACACTTAAACTACGCATCAAACAGATGGGAACAGGTAAGGAAACCTTACTTTGTGACACATCTACAGGTAGGGATCGCCCAATCGTGCCGAAACATTATCGACGCAATGTCTTCAACACATTGCACAAACTTTCTCATCCAGGTGTTCGTGCAACCATCAAGCTTATAGCAGAACGATTTTGCTGGCCTGGCATGAATAAAGACGTGAGGGAGTGGGCACGCTCCTGTGTAAGCTGCCAAAAATCTAAGGTTATCAGACACAATAAATGTCCCTTAGGCTCGTTTAAAACTCCCGATGCTCGTTTCGACCATGTTCATCTGGATTTGGTAGGACCTTTACCAGATTCAAATGGATACTCTTATCTCTTAACCTGCGTAGACCGTTTCACTCGATGGCCAGAAGCAGTACCTATCAAGGACATCACTGCTGAAACAGTGGCCCGCACATTCGTCGAACGATGGGTAGCAAACTTCGGCTGCCCTTCAACCATCACTACAGACCGCGGACGTCAGTTTGAATCTGATCTTTTCCGTCGTCTGACCACACTTTTAGGAATCACTCGCTTCCGAACGACCGCCTACCATCCACAAGCAAACGGGTTGGTAGAACGTTTTCACCGACAACTGAAAGCTTCGCTATCAGCTGCAAACGTTTCACAATGGACCGACGCTCTTCCACTCGTCTTACTAGGTATCCGCAATGCAGTGAAAGCTGACATTGGATACACTGCGGCTCAACTCGTTTATGGAACGACACTTCGACTTCCAGGAGAATTCGTGGATCCTTCGTGCTCTTCGATGAACATGGATCTAACCTCCTACACGAACAGGCTTACAAACGCAATGCGTTCAGTTAAACCTGCTTCCACTCGACCTCAATCAACTGATGTTTTCGTTCAACCTGACTTACGATATAGTACACACGTTTTCGTTCGTCGAGACTCGCATCGACGACCATTCGAATCAGCATACGAAGGACCTTTCAAAGTTCTTCAACGTGAATCTAAGTACTATATAGTCGATAAGAACGGAAAAAACGATAGCATCAGCATCGATCGCTTAAAAGCAGCGTATTTAGAAGGAAATCCTATTCACGTCGATTTCCCTTCGGCACAATCTTACAACACGACTCCTACGCTTATAATACCCCAACCGACAGGTAACACACCCGATGATACTTCAATAGTATCAGAAAATAAATTTAAGACGACGCGTTTGGAAGAAGAGTAAGATTTCCATAACATTTAAACGATTATTGCACGTAAGGCACTACTTGACATTTTATAATATCTCGGTTTTTTTTACCATATGTGATATTTTCTAAAAAAGAAAAATTTTAATATGCCTATATATTTTTATTTAAAAAAAAGCATTATAAAAATCCTTTTTAACGATATTACGTGTATATGAGTTTATTTTCCAATTTTTTCGCCGGCATTGTGTTTTTACGCGCGTACGAGTGTATTTCGACATGCACTTACATTTTCTTTTTCTTTTCCCGGACGGCTGGAAAAGAAAGATGAAGTTTACGAGGAGCCGAAATTGTGATGGTACATTATTTTCTTACTATATTGTATTTCATGGTCCCCTATAGTAAGGAAAGACGACCAGACGCTGCTAAACCTAGCAAGCTATCAGAAGAGTGTTCACCAATGACGAAACTCGTTGGGTTTAAACTTCTGGCTGGCCACGTCTTAGGGTCATCACTACCTCACTAGGGGGAGTGATCTGTAGCGGTAAATAAATCCCCAAAATAAATAGCCCTGTAAGTTTTCGACATTGGATGCTGACGAGATTAGTTTTAGTGGACTCGCCTAGCTGAAGGTGCTCGGCCATGCATCCGCACCAGATCACGTGTGGGAACGCTGTGCTCAACATCTACTACAATCGCTAGCCAGATTAGATCAGATAATTCCGATATATTGGTTATCGTCAAATACAACTTCTGATCTCCTCAATTCTGTCTTCTGATTTTCTCTTGGTGGGTACGGGTTGTATTAATAGGTGTTACTGGTGAAAGCGTTGTCAAACACTGAATACCTGTGCCATCTTCACCATCATATAATTCGTTAATCTTGTCAGGGTGAATTTATACAGAAAACAATGTTTCATGCTTAAAAAGGGAGTTCTGTATGAATTGTTCAATGTAACGAAGATTGTAGTATATCAAAAAAGAGAGGAGAATGTACAAGTAATGTTGGGTGATATATCAAAGCGCATAATTATTTACTTGCTTACGCCTGTTACTCCTGACGGGTCACCCCATAGACAACCGACCAGGATCCTCCAACAATCTCTGCAATACTTTCTCCTTTATAGTTCTTCACAGTACTGTTCGTGCTCTTACGTCTACCTTCAATTCCTTACTCCATGTGTTATTAATTAATTATTTATTTAGTTATTCCTCTCCTATTCAGGATTCCATGTTACGACTTACTTTGTGATGATGTTTGGTGGTTTTCCGTTTACAGCGTCATTTTCCAGTGTCCTCCTCAATTCACATCTGGTTCGTCCTCTGAAATAGTAGGTTGTTGTTGATGATGTCTGGTCAATGAATAAGGAGCGTCTTCCATCCACGGTTATTTATATATATATGTGAACATTTTCAGTGATGATTGTATTAGTTCTGCAAGTTTCAGTTCAGTACAATAGACCTATTTCAACGATAGTGTTGAAGATTGTGAGTTCGATGTTCTCTGAAAGTTAGTTATTATGTGTCCCAGATACACTCCGATTATATGTGTGCTTAATTTGCTTTGCCGATTTGTGCCGTCACACCTGCTTCGTATCCTCTTTGTTATTGATTGATTCAGTCCAGTGAGAAGAGGCTCGCACGTCTACCACAGTTTCACCATCAAGTGTGATTTGGTTGGTGCTGCATTTTCACTCGTGTATGTTGAGATCTACTGTTGTAGAGACTGCTGTCATACTTTCTGTATTCACCTGAATTGTGTATGAAGATCATTTGAGAAGTCAAAATGCGTTCAGCATCTGCACGGAATTCCATTTGAGATGTTAATATTTGTATTAAATTACAGTTTTTACTTTTCAAAAGATTGGATTCCGCAAGAATAGATTGTGTACCGACCAAATTACAACACTCCTATATGATCCATTTTGGATGTTTCGTGTGTGAAAATCCCTCCATGTATACACTTGCAGTTTGATTGTGTTGATTCTATTAACTGGAATTGTACATTTTTGAGTGTGAATTGAGGCACTCTTCCAGAATTGGATACACTCTGTGTTATTAAGCAACCAAATATTATCTTTTGAACGAGTCTGTGCGTGGTCTATCCAGATAGGATAGAACAACATTTATTTGTAGTGATTGGTAATTTTCTCTCATCCTTTATCAACTTCCTTATTTATTTTAATTTAGATTTGATTGATTGAACAATTATTGGTTGGATAGCTGGGTGGTCATATTTGTTTAGGTAACGATGTACTTTTAAAATTTATGATGAATTATAGAACCGTCACTTTACCCAATTAATTTGTTTTGGCTTCAACCGGGCAAGGGCGCGTATCTAACTCACGTAGAAGGCAATTCTTCAGTCCAAACCTTAGTTTGGATCTTACAGTTCTGAACAAATATCGATAGGACTGGTCATTTGAGAGGACATTCGAAGAAAGTTCAAAAACCGAGCTCAAACCGTTTACGTCTGGAGTTCCGTTTCTCGCACCGAGTAGTGAATTACTGGAATTCTCTACGGGAACACGTAATATCAGCACCGTCTGTTAATTTATTCAAAACGAGGTTGGACCTCCACAGTATTACAAGCTGCAAGGATTAATATAGGTCGATAGACCACCTATCCTTATTATTGAAGACCGAAGACTGGTCGAAGTTGTTTGGCATTCGTTTCGCGGACTTCACTTACGATTTCTGGGAATATTTGGTCGCTTCGCTCGTGATGCCAATTACTCGTCAAAGGAAGTCGAGCTCCAAGCTCGTTGGTGTTAATGATGGATCCACTCTTTCAAAGCAAGTGCCTTTTGATGTCCTTAAGTGTCATGGTTCAGACTCAAATAGGGTTGATTGACATGATAGTGATTCTAGTCTTAATTCGATGTCAGCTGACGTAGAAAATCTTAGCTTTGTTGATAAGCAAGCGAACAGCGTGATGACTGTAGTGCCTTTCGTGAGTCTAAAGTTACCAAAGGTTGAATTCAGTTGTTTCGACGGACAACCAAGAGGTTACTGGAACTTTTTAAGAGAGTTTGAAACCTATGTAGAATCAAGGGTCACGGGTGATAGTCAACGCCTGCTTTATTTGATACATTATTGTAGGGGTAGAGCAAAAACAGCCACTGGAGGGGGCGTGCTATGTTGGATGCCTCTGCTGGCTACAAAAAGGTCAAGAAAATTCTAAAACGGTTGTCTGAACAGGCACATTTAATTCCTCGAGAAACTTTAGAAGACCTATTTAAACCTGCGAATGTTGATTACAGTGGTCAGTAGCAGCTGTCAAACCTAGCTATAAGAATGGAAAATTGTTCCATGGTCTTGAAACAGATGAAGTATACAGCCGATTTAAATTCTTTAATTAATTTAGAATAGTAAGGCTTTTGCCTCAATCTATGCAAACTCAGTGGGCGGACTTGGTGGATAAATTGACTGAAGATGATAGAGAACCAACGTTCGACGAGCTCACTCAGTTTATAGCATCTCGTGCAAGAGTAGCTAGTAGTAGGTTTGGTCAGTTGATGAATCGTTCAAGAAAGGGACATAACATTAGGACGAATTGTCACTTGCAATCGGGGCAGTGGAATAGTTCGACAGAAAAACTAAATGCAGCATGTGTTCCTATGATCACGCTGTTAATAAATGTCCACAATTTTTAGCGCTTACAGCTCAAGATCGATGGTCTCACGCAAAGAGGAGGGGTATCTGTTTTGTCTGTCGTAGGCAAGGACATAAAGTTAATGAATGTAAGCTGACAAAGCACTGTGACGTTGATAGGTGTGAGAAGAAACACCACTCTCTGCTGCACAGCGATTCGACAACCGACGGCGCAAATGACAAACCTGGTACCAGACTTGTTGCGGATATACTAAGTCACTGAACAGTCAATTGTGTTAAGGAATGATTCCCGTACGGTTGAGATCGGGAAATTCCGAAATTGTGGGTTATGCTCTGTTGGATAACGGCTCTGATGTGACATTGATAAATCAAACTGTTTGAGGTCTCTCGGGCTGAAGGAAGACCAAGCGTTAGTGGTAGTTGAAACTGTGGGTGGTAATAGAACAACGAAGGTCATGAATGCGCCTTTTGAGGTATATTCTTTAGATCGGCCTGAATACGTTACGATTGAGGAGCTCTAATTGTGGCAAATATACCAGGGCATAAGCCAACGAAGTCGGCAATGGACAACCTAGTTAAGTGGCCGCATTTAAGTGATGTACCAATAGATAGCCTAGACTCTGGAGAAGTTACACTGTCGATTGGTTTCGATGTGCCGGAAGCACATTGGGTGTTGGACCAGCGGTTGGGTGGAAGGAAAAACCCATACACTGTGAAAACGTTACTGGAATGGACTGTCTTTGGACCTGCATCATACCCGGAATTTAGGAAGAGAGTTGTTAATCATACTAGTAAAGTACAGACATTGGAGAACCAAATACGTAAGCTTTGTATTTAAGTGATAAGTCAGTATCAGCAGAAGACAAGGCGGCTATAGAGATTGTGGAAAGGGGCACGCGCTTCTACAATGGTCATTTTGTAGTTCCTATACCATGGAAAAAGAATCCAAATACGAAAGTGGGGAATTATGAAGTAGCAAACAGTATATTACAAAGTTTGAAGGATGACTGTAAGATCCAAACTAAGGTTTGGACTGAAGAATTGCCTTCTAGGTGAGTTAGATACGCGCCCTTGCCCGGTTGAAGCCAAAACAAATTAATTGGGTAAAGTGACGGTTCTATAATTCATCATAAATTTTAAAAGTACATCGTTACCTAAACAAATATGACCACCCAGCTATCCAACCAATAATTGTTCAATCAATCAAATCTAAATTAAAATAAATAAGGAAGTTGATAAAGGATGAGAGAAAATTACCAATCACTACAAATAAATGTTGTTCTATCCTATCTGGATAGACCACGCACAGACTCGTTCAAAAGATAATATTTGGTTGCTTAATAACACAGAGTGTATCCAATTCTGGAAGAGTGCCTCAATTCACACTCAAAAATGTACAATTCCAGTTAATAGAATCAACGCAATCAAACTGCAAGTGTATACATGGAGGGATTTTCACACACGAAACATCCAAAATGGATCATATAGGAGTGTTGTAATTTGGTCGGTACACAATCTATTCTTGCGGAATCCAATCTTTTGATGTGGAAGTTATGTATCTACTGGATCTTTCATTTAGGTCAACAACAGTCTTTTGAGAAGCTTTTGTGTTATCGTTATTAGCTTGTTGACTCTGTCGTTCTCACGCTAGTTGTGACCTTTTCTCCATGATATATTGATGAGTTATCGTTGTTTCTATTCCGTCGGTGCTTGTTCTTCTTCTGCAGAGGTTGATATTCATTGAACACATTAATATTATTATTATCATTGTTTAACTCTTTCGCTGTGTTCATTACTTTTATCCCTCTTTTTTACTTCTAAATTAACTTCTCAGACTCGCTTTATCTTCCCTATGCATATATGACTTATACATATTGATATTTGGTTATCCTTTTCACTTAATTAAGAATTTCATAACATCACTCCAAACTATGACTGCACAAACATCTATTCTAACTTCATATCTTACTACATTAATAAGTTATTTTTTCTCAATTATTTTCTATTTCATTTTTGTTACTAATTTGGAGATAAATACATAGTCGTTTATTCTTTCTCTGTGATGATAAACATTCTTATTAAACTATAGTGACCTACTTTTATGAAGAGAACGCCATTTGTTTTGATGGAAACAATTATTATTATAACCAATTGTACCAGTGATTGTTTTACTGTACTTGCTTGCTTATCTGTACTAAAGACATTCTTCCTTCCTTTGATTGTGACCTTGCACGAATTCGGTTACGCTCAGTAGCCGCATTTGTAACCTGGCACGATCTCGGTATGCTTTCGATACCACGAGATCGCCAGCAAATACATCTCGACTATAGTTATCAACTGCCTTCTGATATTTGGCGTACGGGGGATTTTATCGGTTAACTGGCACGTAGTCTTCCTGTAGTGGTGATCCTAGTCAACCGCGACTCTACGCCACGCTACAATACTGTGAGCGTATTTCACGTCTCTTTCATTTCTATTCCCTTATATTTTCCACTTCCTTCTTTCAACTCAGTTCAATATTCTTTTCAATTACACAGAACCTGATTTATTATTATTATTATTATTCTGTTATTATTCACTTTTTCAAATATGGCAAATATAATGCTAAGATTATTGAAACTTGTGTATTATTGCATTTTTGAAGAAACCCGAAATGGTTTCTTCACAACACTTATGTACCATAAGATGTCTGTGAATAATAATAATAGTAATAATAATAATAATAATAATATAACTTTATTTATGCGTTTTTGGAGGAATATGATGCTACCGATAACCATTTTGTTGAGAACACATGGATATATAAATCTCTTATCGAAATCGTTCCTTTCTACCAGTTCATGTCTTCCTATAATATCTTCATACCTGGTGTTATGGATTTCAAGTATCTACTAGGATGTCAAAAACCCTTCTTGAACACCTCTTTACGATCTACGTCAGCCTACCAAAAACTAATCATTATCTTCTCCACTGGTTCGTTCGTAGGTATGTTGGACTGGATGACATTCCTTCTTTGCTTTGAAGGTATCTTTGATGATTTTGGTAACCATAATTGCGGATCAACAATTGCCAAAAAAACGAATCATTTACACAAAACACTAATTGTTATATATATATATATATCACAGTGTGAGAAAATGATGATACGAATTAACACTGGCAGAACTAGAGAGTAATGGATTAAATGCAAAACTATAAAAATACTTTTCAATTTGTTATCATTAAATTGTCAGAAAAAATATTTTAAGAAGTTGTACGAGGTGTCAAAATATCTAAGACCGAGGAAAGGTCTAGTTTTGTTAATTTGATAAAAAGATCAAATACTAAAAATCTATACCCCGTATAAGCGTTTCAGGAAGGTCATCCAATGTTTCGATAGTATTTTATGATTGATTAAGTTCTGCTGTTACAAGTATAGTTATCATTGATTAAATTACAATGATCGTCATTAGATTCTGTTGTAATGCATTCTTTATGTGTAGAAAGAAATTCACGAGCGCAACGAGTAACTGATTCATAATTGTACTCGTCTGATGTTCTAAAATATGTTGGTGGTGAGAAAGATGATAAGTTGAAATTAGCCATATGATCAGATGATTGGATGTTATCGTTTAGTGTTATTGAACCATATTCAGTAAAACAATTCAGATCGGTTTGATACAAACGCTTGAAAGCTTCAGTTGTAAGATCGCCTTTGTCAGTTAGACAAAACGAATCATATTGTTGTTGAACATATAGTGATCTTTTTATTCGAGAGAGTGAGGGTCATTTACAAACGATAAGACGACCGGAAGGGTCAGAATTACGCTTTACTTCCACACGACTTAAAAAACCCCAGAATCCAGCATGTTGTTGTACGACTGGCCAGAGACTATTGGAAACGACAGTAGAAAATATACAAATCGGTGAAACCAAAGCTGAAGCAGCATACGCTTGAAGATAGCTTTCTATTATGATAGGTGACGATGATCGATTAGTACAATTTATTGTTTCCTCCCACAATAGGTTGTTGTTGATGATATACGGCCGATGGATAGTATCTTGTGTTAACAGTTGTTTATGAATACTTGTACTGTTTTGATGTTGGTTGTGGTAGTTCTTCAAGTTTCAGGTATGTACAACAGAACTATCATCATGTTCGTATCAGAGAGTCTTACTTTGATATGTTCTTCAACTGTAGGAATGCTGCACTCGTTGTCTTGAGCTACATTTGTTCGTGAGTATAGGATAGAAGGGTTAGATCATCTTTGAAGTCCAAATCATCTAGTTGCATTCAAGCTGTTCATTGTATTCCGTACTTCCCGTCTGATGTCAAGGTCTTCATAATCCCTTCAACCACTGAAAGAAAAAGAAAGGAGGAGAGTAGACAGCTTTTTCTGAACCTGGTCCTTACTTGGAATGAATCTGTCAGCTGTCCTCCATGAACCACTTTTCACTGTAGTCTGTCGTATGAGTTTTGGTTGATGTTGATAATCTTAGGTACTCCATAATGTCAAAGAAAGTCCCATAATACTTTCCTATCCCCATTGTGAAATTCTTTCTCGAAGTCTCCTACCAAATCATCCTGAATAGAGTGTAGCGTGGCGTCGAGTTGGGATTAACTATGAACACCGCTACCAAGATACACGTGCCAAGTAAGTCAGAAGGCGAAGGTTGAACGTAACTAAATAAATCCATAAAATACCCGAGAAGCCAGATATCAGAAGGCAATTAATGGACCAAATCGAGATATATTCGCTGGCGATCTCGTGGCATCGAAAGGATACCGAGATCGTGCCAGGATACAAGCTTGGTTACTGAACGTAACCGAATTCGCGCGAAGTCACAATCAAAAGTGTGTCTATATGAATGGAAGCACAAAATAGCTGTCATTAGCACAGTCAAACAAAAGCACATTAAAACAAACACTGGTACAGTTGGTTATGATAATAATTGTTTTTATTAAACCAGTCGTGTTCTCGTGATAAATATGAGTCACTACAAGAGTATGAAGTATGTTTGCAGTTACCTTTATGTCTAACTTCAGTGCTCCGGCTGGTATATTGCCAGGTTCTGCTGCTTTTCCACACTTCATTTGTCTGATGACCATCCTGATTTCCTTTTGACGTCTATAGGAAGGTCTGTAGGTGCTGCTTTGATGTCCGGTGGATTCAGTGGAGCTGGTCCATTCAAGTTACTGAATATGTGCTACCCATTTGTTTCCCTGTTCTTGAATCTCAGTGATTGACTTGCCATCTTTGTCCTTGACTGGTCTCTCTGGTTTACTATATTTCCCCACCAGTTTCTTGGTCGTGTCATATAGTTGTTTGATATTTCCTTCTGTTGCAGCTTTTTCCACTATGAACACCGCTACCAAGATACACGTGCCATGTATTTCTGCCTGTCGGCTCTAATACTCTTCTTCACTTGTTTGTTTACGTCTGTGTATTTAGTTTGTGCCTTGATTTCCTTTGATCTTGTTCGGCTGTTGTTAATTACTGTCTTTTTCTTCCTTTTATGAATCTTGTCTAGGATTCCGATAGAAATCCATTCCTTGTGATGATGTCTGTTGTGGCCCAGAACGTCTTGATACGTTGAAGTTAATGCTTCTTTCATCGCTTTCCAACGATCCTCCATCGTAGTTTCTTCTTCCGCAGCTATTTGGTTGGTTTCATAGGTCTACCATATTTTCCGGACATTCCATGTACCTATATTAATTGTTAGAAAGGGCGTTGGTCACGTGACACCCGAAGGATCTCAGCTTTCACTATAAGGTGTCATAGTTCTTATGAATGAAGGTATTTCAACTCCAGGACAGAGTTTAAATGGTTCAAATTGTTTATTCTGGTTAAGGTTTTTCTTTACGATATGTGGTTGGTAACCGTGCATCCAACTTTCTTCCTTCATCCACGATTGGGAACAGCAGTAACACAAGAAGTGCTCCAGGTGGGGTTGTTAAAATGAATATTGGGTGAGTGTTTGCCACAGTAAACTAACTCCGATCAATATGTTTGAGAATTAGCGGAAAGAAGTGCAACTAATTCTTGACAAAATTCAACAGTGTAAGGTAATACCCAGGAGTATGATGATGAGGTAGTGCTGTGGTGCGTGCTACTTATATTGATATAAGTAGTATATGATGCGAGTCAGGAATGTAATGCCTGGCAGCAGAAGATGGGGAAGATCAGAAAGCAAGAGTGGAAATAGAATGCAATTTGTATGAAAATGCAAGGACAATGAAGTCTGAGGCATTTTAAAACAATTGGTGAACATTTTGCAAATTAATGATTTGATATATGGCTCTCAGATTTTATTGAGATGCTCTGCAATCGTGTGTTAGATATATTCGATTGTCCGTGTTCTGTTCATTACAGTGCTACTCCCACTTTTAATACGTTAGTATTTTCAGTCCAATCCTTCTACATGGTTTTGATAAGGAAGCAGAAGAAGTGGTTCTCACTTATTCTTCACATCGTTTGCGTGGATCTTGAACTCAGAAATTTTAGGCAGCTTTAAGTTGCCTTCAGTCATAAAGGTCTCTAATACATTGGATAACAATAGTTATCGATATACTGAGACAGCATATTTTTACAAGTGTATGTTACTATACATCTGTAAATACGAATGTGCGCTTAAGTAAATGATTTCATCGAAAAGGAAATTTTCTTAGCCGAATCGTCTCTTTATTTTAATTAACTGTAATACAACTTTGTCTATAAAAAATGTCAGTTATATGAAAGAATTTTAAACGTAATTCTGGTAATCTAATTTGCTACCATGACTCAAGTAAAACAATGGGATATATTAGGTAATCAGTGTCCAACATTTTGCCAATCTACACCTTTTCGTATTGAATAAGTGAAGGAATTTGCCTCTTTATCATGTGGCATATTGGGAAGTTGTATTTCTGTTGACGGTAACTTCCAATCTTGATGTGCTTTTAAACGGTTTTCTAATACCTCGTGATACTTGTAAGCTGAAAAAAATGAAAAAAAAACTAGTTTAACATGTTAGTACATAAACCCACAAGTTAATTTGTGAAATGTACATAATACAAGCAGAAGTACAAGTTGAAATTTATCTGGTTAGTTTTAGAGATCGATGTCTATTATGCTAGTAGGCTGTTTTCATTAGCTGCTGATTTCAGACAAAAGATAAAGGGCAGCTGTTTTATCTAAATAAAATAAGATGACAAACTAGCAAATGAAGAGACACCTATGGACTATCGTTGATTTCTGACGGAGTTAGTCGTCATTGATTGAAAGTCAAACAGTGAGCGAGTTGATAATTTTCCCTTGGGCTGAGAAAACAGAACTAAGGTGTTTTTGATAGATAAGTTAATCGAACCGACGTTCCTACGGAAGTCGATTCTAGGGGGAAGCTAATGTAACAAATTAGGTTGGTTGGTTAAGAGTTCACCTCAAACAACTAAGCATATGTCAAAACAATATAGTTCAAGTATTCATTCACTTCCTTATTTTGTATAGGCGTTATATTTCCTATTCTCTTATATTGAATGTTGAGAAGCTTTGTTTGTCTAAATAAATAATCCCACGCTCGACTGTGACTGCGCGAAGATCTAAATGAAGACCTATTCACTAATTGTCTGGTTTCTTCTATCAATAGCACGAAAAGTATGTGAAAGTCCTTCCATTTGCATATGTATTGAAATTGCATCCTCCAACTGACAATACCTCTTTGTTTAATTTTGAATGTACAGTCGTTATTCTCAATGATTCCATTTTATGTGTTAAGTCTAATTTAAATTTCAGTGGATCTTACTTGTACATTTATTTTACCGTTCTTTGATTATCCATATTTGTATTTGTCGATTTGATCTATCCTTCAGGAATAAAAATATGTTTTCTGTTTGTTGGGAATACCTTATATTGTTGCTAACTTTGATTACTCGCCTTCAAAATAACTGAATCGATCTCACTATCACGAATAGAGCTACATTTCTTGCTTAATGTCCTTTCCTCTTGAAAATGTGACTGCAGAAGGTTTTTGAACCAATTATTGGATGTATAAACTAAAATAAACACTGTTCAACATGTCTGTTATCAATGAATCATTATGTTTTAGCATATTTGAGTATTCAAGGGCATGATTGAAGAATCTACCATTTACACAGAATATTCAAGAATTCTAGAGTTTGCAGGATCTTTTTGCAGTTAACATTCTACATCAGGAAAGATCAACAGCACACATTTTTTGTAATGCTAACAAAGATGGTCATCATTTCTAAACAGCGGCTATGAACATCTGGATTTAAGGAATTCGAAGGATTTAGTGATCTGTTCAAGTGCTCGAAGTTCAACTGAAAGTCACTTTTCTAATCGTGAAGCAATCTAGACAGCATGTATTATTGGGCAATTATTTTTGACTCTAAAAACACAAGTAATTTTAAGAAGTAGTAAGAATCTATTTTGTATTTTAGGCGGTTCTAGCGCTACACCACCAATTACAGGAAATGAATGACAAATTATTATCCAGAAGAATTGGTCTGGAAAATCAGAGAGAGAGAGAGAGGAGTGAGGTAAAAGTTCCCCGAACTACTTCAACATTCGCTTAAGTTCATCTCTATAATATAACTTCTCCCAAACTATAGTATGCAAATCGCTTAAAAAAAACAACAACACTTACTCAATGGACTAGACAACCAAGGTGTTCCATGTATTTGCTGATAATCCGATTTCATTGTCGACTGGATTCGTGATTGTGTGCTGCCTGATTTACATAAAATATTTCTTTTGAATCCAGCCCAAAATGGTAAAATTTCATTGAAGGTTAACCTAACTGCTTCGTCAAATAAGTTTAAACTTATAGGACCTTTATGATCAGTTTGACGATGTATTCTTCCAACTAATCGATTAATAACTTCGTTTGGTAGTCCAATCTGAAAATGAAACGGCATATTATAAAGTAAAACGGGAATGAATACATTATTATTTTTACTATTAGTATTTAGAAAGTTTACCCAATATGAAAGGTAGTTGTTAATGTAGTGGCATTGGTTTCTAACCACAATCCTCAAAGCTGAACATGAGATAACTGGGAAAATAGACTTTCAATATGTAACACTAAGAGAAGGTCAATAAAGGCGGACGTGGTAACATTCATTCGAAATTGAATTCATCAGATGGCATGGCTCGGCCTTGAAGGCGTGGTTATACTTATGCAAAATAATTTTTATCCAGATTAAATATATTGTTCTATCTCCGGCCTAAATGTGTTCTTCATCATAGATTGATGATTGTTACAATACGATGAGTCAGGGTAGACAATGATGTGACTTTCACGTAAGATCTTATAGATTAGGCGGTTACGTCATGACAGATCTACAATTTTAGGATTAAGTCTATTATTAGAGCAGTAATAATAACAAAGTAGACCATAATTCTACATTAATTACTTCTAGTTACATTTTGACCCCTTACCTTTATCAATCTACACCATTAAAAATATCGATAAAACAGAGGGACATTTTAAAGAGAGTAAGAACAAAGGTTGGTGCAGAATGTTCTTGGATGTATATCAAGGAGTTGTGTAATTAAATATTTTAAAGCTTAACCTGGTTAAAGGTAAATACTTCATTCACGCTGATAAGTCAGTAGTTATAGATGCAACTTTTAAAGTGATTAGTAGACAGAAATACAGTGGAGTATTGGTTTTCTCATGAGAAATTACTGGGTTGATTTTTATGATCGATTAGACTCCCTCTCGACTGCATTCAACAGTATCTTCTGGTATGAATTGGCAGTAGACAGTTATTATTATTATTACTAATGGCTTTATTCAATATTATATTTCGGTACAATATGGAATTTTCAGCACGAGGTATTTCAACAAGTTTCTTTTGCAAATTGAAAGAAGGAAAGGGTGAAAGAAATCTGAATCTGTACAACTTTTCAAATTAGAGGCATGGTTAATAATACAGGTTATTGACTAGGTCAACTTTAACAACCTGTTCATCACAGAGTATATTTGCTAGATAAGGTATAGTAGAGCTTTTATACCCTTGCTTGAGTGTATGGATTTTGATGTATTGACATCTCGTTCTACCAGAAGACATACAAGAAGAAAGATATGAATGAAGAGGATGGTTAGTATCTGATAAGACAGCACCTGCCATCAGTTTACAAGACTTTAGATGTCTTTTCACAACCATATTAATAATGACCTCAAAAGATTCATCACACACTCTGCTAACTGCCTTCAGCACTCTCCACAATGCAGCAAAGTCTTTTCTCAAAAGTCGGGGAAAGAATAATGGAGAACAGTAAAGAATGATAGGTAATATGCAAGAATTGACAAATTGTAAAAGTAAATGTCGAGTAATCCCAGAAGTATGTAGCCTCTTTATGTAGTGAGTCAGATGGATAACAGTAAAACATGAGAAGACCAAGAGAGTTCAGAGGAAAGGGTAACACTAAGATAATTGACCTTCGACACTGCGTTTATCAAAAAATCTTCAATCGTACAAGCATTATGGGATCGCAACATGGTGTGTAGGTGGTGTTCATGTCCTAGGCTAAAGTTAACAGCTTGACATTTAGACGGATTAAGTATGAGACCATTACCAACAGACAAACAATCAATACGAGACAAAAACCCATTCATTTTTATGAGATGTAGAGAGGTAGAAATCGGCATATATACAGTGAAATCGTCCTCATATTTCACAAAAATGTTTTCTGTGGAAGCTGGCAGATCATGTAGAAAAAAGGAGAAATGAAGAGGGGAAAGAACAGCTCCTTGTGGCAAATCTTAATGAGACAGTAGAGACGTTGAACATTTACCTCCAAACATAGTGTATTGTTCTCTTCCAGAGAGGTAAGACAATAGTCAGTTGGTTATCCAGCTGTCAGTGTTGACGCTGATTAACTTATTAAGTAAAAGTTGTCTTGGGATAGAATCAAAAGCAAAAGTATAATCCTGAAAAGTGCATCAAACATATTTCTTACACTTTTCCAATCTGAACACTATATCATGATGTAGAACAGTAACGGTATCCAAGGTACTTCTTTCTGTTCTACATCACAATATAGTCAAGCATATGTGTACGTCAATTTAAGTTGGTATATCATTTCATCATAGTGATTTAAAGTTAACAAGAGCTCTTGCAAAAGAAAAGTACTTCATTTTATAATACACTTATAATTAATTGACTTACTTGAATTTGTGGTGGAAAAACAGATTCTAAAAATGTTTGCAAAATACATAAAACCTTTTTCCTTATTAAATTATGTTCAACATGACCACGATGAAGTTCCTATAATGAAATTAAGATATGAATGAAAACTGTCATTAAGTAGTATTTCACATGTGTACACATAAGGAGAAAACATTGCGAGAATAGTTCTTATTGACTAATATGACATTTTGTAAAATCATTCCAAGTAAGGTGTTAACCATAAATTCTCAGCAGTAATATGCTCCATTTCCCTATGAAATTAAATTCATAACTTTAAGAGGCGAGACTATAATTTATGGACAAGCCAATCAGAAGCGTTTGAGGGATTTTAGGGTCACAGTGCAAAATTTTATTACCTCATGCTCATATACGATCGATTCGCAGCGGAATTTTAGGGAAAACGTAGTGATTGTGGTAATCAAATGACTTGTGGACCTTGTACAAACTATCATAGTGATGTTGTCTTTCGATGTAATATGTGTTGGAAGAAGTAGTCTGCTAGAATAGGATTTTTTCGCTCAATCCAGATTGAGACTAAGGCAAATGATGCGATTGTTCAGAACTGGATATTAAGAGCACTAATAACACTGGCTGCACCCGGGCACCACAATATATACGGATGATTGGAGGGCGTACAGATGCCTACATAGACTTTGTTATGTGCATCAGGTCGTCTTCCACAAGCGGCATTTTGTGGACCCAATAACCGGAGTGTACACAAAAAATATTGAAGCGATGTGTTCGGGACTGTAAGAGTTTTCACGACCTTATCATGACTCCAGAGGCCGACTATTATGGAGCCAATATGGATGATTTCCTCTGCCGTATGTATTACGACTTTAGAATCTCTGAACCTATTCCAAACCTTGACAAGTTTTCAACCATATAAAAGAAATGTATTCACTTTAATTCTTTGATTTTGTGCAATATATTTTTACTCTATACTAACTGCTTTCTGATTGGCTAATATTTCTCAAGGCCACTTAAGATTCGTTCAAAGGTCGTCCATAAATTATAGTCTCACCGAAGATTGAGATGTCATACACCAGTTCATTGCTGGGTAGTAATGGTTTTCATCCCTATAAACACCATTCCAGTATTTTGTGTACTACAATAATGCACCTGATATCAACTCTGTAAGTTATCATCAAGATAATCGATAGGCCAGAATCATCAAAAGGGACCTCCATAATCAAAATACCTGACAGTTACATATAAAGATCGAACCCGAAGAAAATATATTAATTGATTAAAAAATATCATGTTTCAATAATAGTTAATGACATTTAAACTTGAGCCCTCTGCCCAATCTTTTCAACAAACGCACGAACTAAGTTTCTGAAAACTTTCTTTTACAGAATTTAGAAGAAGACTTTATGGCTTAACCAAAGTTCACGAACAAGGAACTCCATTATGTCCAATTCTGAATATGCTAAACTAACAGTAGCACTCAACAGTAAAGTGGCTGGTGAAATCATTGAGACTGTTACATCGAAACTTAGTGAACCGCAGTGCTAAATATATATTTGAATATGTAGATTTAGTAAAGAAGATATGAATCTCTGGCCAAACACATATGTTACTGACAGAACCTGTCCCCAGCTTTCATTTCAACAGAGAGCAGATAACAAAAATATTAGCCAACTGGCTCAAGATAGTATAACTTACCAAATGATAAATGGTTAATTAATCATTAAAATAAAGGTCACAGAACAACCGATGAGGTTTCACTCCTAGTCTTTGTATCATCGAATAAAAAAGATTTTAGCCTAAGTAATAGGCTCTTTTGTGTATCGAATTACTCTAACGCTAAATTAGTTTAATGCATTCAGATGAATGTAACATGACGAAAATACCGGTAATCTTTAACTGAACTTTCCTATTATAGGATAAGGGAATGAATGTGACTTTCTTAGGTTGAGTTCTCATTGTCTTTTTGTACAGAGGTTCTTAGTATATCTTTTATGAAACAATATTACTTGATGAAATAAATTAAATAAGATTCACATTGTAGTTAGGCGTTTAAATGTTAATTGTTGAGTCGGCTTCCGAAAACTACAACGGAATCTCCAGATGCCCTTATGAAGCCGAAAAGTTTCCATCCAATCAGAAATGATGGAGCTTTCTAGAATACCAACGTGGAATGTTACTATTGGACAGTAGCGTAATACGTCTCCTTACGGATTGGCCGAATTATAATGTTGATTTAATAAATGCTAATATCTATAAATACCCGTGACTTTCTGTACATTTCGACTCTTACCAAATAAACACTTCTTCAGCTTTTCATCTGCTTTCTGATTTGCGACGGTCAAGTTCCCACGTCTGAGTGTCATAGTCGTAAACCGTATTCTGCGTTAATCAAGCAGGGAACTAAACACTAAGATAGTACTCAACAACTGTTTTGCTCTAGTTTGAATATTTTACTATAAAGAAAACATATGTTGAAGGTGAATTGTCCTCTTACCTCTAATGTGAGGGATTAAAATCTTTTTCTGGTACCATAAACAGTATAGAATAAAACATAAAGTTCAGGTGTTTAACATACTTCGTACAATATTCATTGTCGAGTTCCTAATGATTACTTAAAAGATCTTTCAATTTTTATCCGTTAAAGCGACAATAATCTGGGTTACAAATGCTATCGACCGTTTTTCTAGAAACAAAGGTGTATGTGAGACATTAAAGAGGAAGAATGTATTTGTATGTGTTTGGAAAGTAACTATACGGTTATAATAATAATAATAATAATAATAATAATAATAATAATAATAATAATATATAATAAATTTTGATGGAGTTTTGTTCTCTGAGCTGGATGGTTTGGTTGTGGAGCTTTCATCATTCTTCTGGACGACATCATCAATATAAACTTCAGACAGAAGTAAAGTGAATTGCCCTCTTCATCTTTGCCTGAACGAACATCAATTAGCAGTCAAACACCATGACATGTCCTCACTCATATCAATGAACATGGACAACTGCAGACACACACTCGACTGGAAAAATTTGGACATTTCGGATAGAGACAATTCCAAAAACACCACAGAATTTTTACAAGCATCGCACTCAGCTCAATCAGTAATCAACAAGCACGTTCAAATCGATCCAATTTATCAACCAATCACGAAAATTATGCACATGCATAGGAACAAAAACCAAACCAATGGGAGATACAACCAAAACAATGAAGTAAACAATGACAGGTTTAAGGTCAACAATAACCAGTCAACATCGAGATTTACAAGACAAGTTGTTAATCACATGTGGAGAGATTTAGACACTTCATTTCTATCTGGAGTTTGTGCTGCTGCTGATGATGATGTCGTTGAGAAGAACGGTGAAAGTTCCACGACCAAACCATCTAGCTGAGAGAACAAAAGTCCATCAAAATCATCCACCTGAGCTGCAAATCTTCTCCACCATCTCATAATAATCAATTTCGATAATGTAATAAGAAGACGAAGATTATCAGAACTATGTGGATCCATTAGCGCAATACATTTTGAACAATCTGATCACGCATACACACATAGGGAGGAATAATTGCGATCTCAAAATTAGGGTGTGTGAACATGTACCTAAATGGTTGCATAAACAAATAAAATTAAATGATCTAATAAGAGTAGAGGATAAACATTCATCATCCTCCATTGAAACAGGCCATATGATTGATCTTAACTCGGCTTTTTTTGATGTTGCACAAAGGTGTAAAGGGGCGTATACTAAGGTTTATTGAAGCCTTAGCCAAACCCACTTTCATGTATACAAAAACAGTTTGTTCTCACCTTAAACGTACCCTGCTAATATTAACTCATTATCCAGTATGATCAGGTTCCAAATTGTTTTTCATATTACTTTCTTTATTATCTTTGTCTACTTTTACCCTTCGTTTCTAGTCTAATTGACCTTTTATTTTTATATAACAGATTGTTCGAGATGTATTACGCTAATATATCACATAGTTCTGATAATCAATCTTCGTCTTCTTATTACACTATCAAAATTTATCAAAGGGACTAACTGCTTCAAATAATAATAATAACAATAATAATAACTTAATAATTGAATTCATGAGTCAGTTGAAGCTAGACCCCCATGGAAAACCTGGAAGCACTAGTAACTGTCTTCAAGAGTTATTTCCTGGAGTTCTAATGAGAAGCCGTGACCAGTGGAGTTCAACCTGACCTGTTGTCAGATAGTAACTCATTGAAGACAATAGTAGAAGGTGGTGCAATTTCATTGATTGGTTGAGGTTTGACATTAACACTGTTGGATGCCGGCTGGCTCGGTGGTCTAGAGGTTAAGCGTTCGCGCGTGAGACTGATAGGTCGTGGGTTCGAAACTCGTGGTGCAGGATCGTGGATGCTCACTGCTGAGGAGTCCAATACCAGGATGAAACAACCGTTTAGTGCTTGCGAGTTTTCCATGGTTATTATTACCGAATCAAAGGTGATTTATTCAACTAATAGAAGTTAACTTACTTCAAAACGTAAAATCTCAATATGAAATATCAAATCTTGATCAATTAATGGACAATTTTCTTTGAATCCATAATCAACTAAATACTGATAGAATAATATTAATTTAAAATCAGGCGGTTGAAAAGCTGCACGTTTTAATAATTTTGATAATTCTTCTTTATCTTCTAACATTGGTCTCATTCTAATAGAAAATTTCTAAATTTATAGATTTAGTTAATAAATAAATATAAGTAGTCAATGTATATCAATGATCTAGTGTAGTTTGATATTTATACAAACCTTGTTATAATTGACATAAACGGTAAAAGTAATGGGAAATGTCAATCATTGAACGTTTCTCATATTATGCTTTGGGCGGAGGGGGGGGTTTAACAGTTTTTCCTCATGACTTTAGAACTTGGGAGATTCACATTTTGCGAGTGTTTATTAACAGCTGTCTAAGCAAAATACATTGGATCCGTTGACCGGATACTATTAGCAACAACCTACTGTGGGAGAGAACAAACTAGATTCCAGTGGACGAAGAAATCAGGAAGAAGCACTGGAAGTGGATAGGACACACATTGATGAAAACACCCAACTGCGTCATAATACAAGCCCTCACTTGGAATCCTCAGGGCGAAAGGAAAAGAGGATAACCAAAGAGCACATTACGCTGAGAAATGGAGACAGACATGAGAAGAATGAGCAACGATTGGATCGAACTAGAAAGAAAGGCCCAGGTCAGAGTGGGTTGGTGAATGCTTGTCGGTGGCCTATGCTCCATTGGGAGTAACAGGAGTAAGTAAGTATATAAGATATTTCTGATCTGATGAATTTATTCATACTACTAATAATGTCAGAGTAATTTTACGAGTTTTAGTGATTTCATACCGAATTATTCTGTATATAATGTACGTTTACATTTTCGTTCTTATGATTTTAGTACATAGCTATACTTCTATTGCAAAAGCCATGGGGATTAAATTTTTTTAAAAGAATGAATGTGACCTCTTAAGAATGGCTATAATAAAGTACACAAAAGGGAGGAAAAATATTCAGTTTTACAAATTCTACTTGTTATAACTTGTGGCCTATTAGCCCTATTAATATATAACGACAGTTAGAGAACAGTGATTTGTTGACCGAACCAATGAATTGTAAACGCGTACGGGAAGTCTATAGTTTCCATAGGTCCTTCTTCATTCCTAGCCATGCCTGTTAAAGTTCAGAACACCAATCTCAGCCTCCGAGATATGAATCATGTATTTCAAACTAGCTGGGTTTATATACAAACCAAACAGACCACATCACTCCACAAAATAGAAAAATAACATTTTTACAAGATCTAGCCTAAAAATGGTTGTGATTATGGGAGACTGTAATTAATAGACTGGGCATAACTCAACAACGGTAAATCGTCTGATAATAGTCTATAGGTCAATATAAAGCTTATAATAAGAGGAATATGAATGTGCATAGTTTAGCCACTTAACAACTATATAATAAAAATATGTGTATCATATTGATCCATAAATGAATCCCAACAGTTACCATTCATAATTCTCATCGGGATATAGGTTGAATAATTTTTTTCTGGTTAGCGTTTTTTTAGCGAGTTAGTTTTCTACGGGATGGGGTTGCTAACCCCACGCCCAACCCTTCTCCTTTATCCGGGCTTGGAACCGATAGTAGCCCCCGGAGGGACTCCGTGCGGAGTTCATCGGAATATAACACTACTAAAAATCATTCAGTACGTATTCAGTTCATGAAAATGTTTATAGAATCAAAAAGTTATGTAATCAGATTATAGACAAAGAATTTTTAACCGAAAATGTTCTGAATGAATAATGGACAAGAAATTGATGAAGATAAATGTTGAGTCGGCTTTCCGAGAACTGCAACGGAGCCTCCAGAGGCCCTAGAGGAGCCAAAGAGTCCTAGCCAATCAGAGCATGATGGATCTTTCTAGAATGTCAACGTGGCGTACTACCATTGGTCAGTAGCATTATATGTCTTTTAGCGGATTGGCTAAAATATGATGTTTATTTAACAAATGTTAACATCTATAAATACCCGTGTTTTTTGTACAAAAGTGAACCTTGGAGTAAAGTATTTTCTCGCATACTTTGCGTCTTCTCTCTTGTGTTCAGGTCGCTGTATAGTTCTAGCTTGGGGGTTACAAAATAGCTTAGGAGACGAATATAGCGTTCAATTTTCAAGACTTATCAATAACAGTTAAAGAAAATGAAATGTCTCAGGATTTACCACAAACACTGAAAACATTTAATAAATAAGAAATAATATTACCTGTTTTGTTTCTGTAGCCTGACTAAGTGTTTTTGGAGTTACAACTAATGGGGCTAATTCAATTTCAGGCATTTGGCAAAGTTGAGACACTGATAAACCAAGCTTTTTAGCTGTTACCTAAAGAAGAAAAAAAATATTCAAAGATTTAGAAGAGAAAAAAAAACATTTGATGTAAACTCAATTTGGTAGATTGTCAATAAAATGAGTTGAAACTTGGAGAACTACTACAAACATCATCAAGAAAGTACAAGTATTTATAAATAGTTGTCTATGCAAGATACTCAACATCTGTTGACTGGATACCATCAGTAACAGCCTACTGCGGGAGAGAACAAACAAACTTCCAGCTGAAGAGGAAATTAGGAAAAGACGATGGAAATGGATAGGACATACATTACGCAAATCGTCAAACTGCATCACGAGGCAAGCCATAACTTAGAGTCCTGAAGGGAAGCGGAAAAGAGAAAGGCCAAAGAACACATTACATCGGATAATAGAAGAATATATGAAAAGCATGAATAACAACTGGAAAGAGCTGTAAAGGATTGCTTGAGACAGAGTTGGATGATGAATGCTGTTGAGCGGCCTATGCTCCTTCACGAGGAGTAACAGGCGTAAGTAAGTAAAGTAAGTAAGTATTGGGTTGAAGGTAGAAATGTCACCCTGCAACTAACCTTCATTTTGATAGAAAAGTTTACATTAATTAGTCATCGGAGGTAATAGATTACATCTGTAACTCCTCATGGAACATAGAGCACCGACAAGAAATATCTGGTCAACTCTGTCCTGGGCTATCCTTTCTAGTTGTTTCCATATACTATTCACTCTTTTGAAGTCTGTCTGCGATTCCCGGTGCAATGTGTTCATTGGTCTACCTCTTCATCTTACATTCAGGATTTCAAGTTTGGGCTTACTTTGTACTGCAGTTTCATTATTTCAACAATATGTGTCCTACCTAATTCCAGCGTCTTATCCCAATTTTCTCTTCAGGTAGAGGCCAGTTTATTTTCTGCTACAGTACGTTGTTATTGACAGTGTCTGGCCAACGGATCTGGAGTATCTTGCATATACAAATGTTTGTAAAAACCTGTACTTTTTTGATAACCTAATATAAATTTCAGAACACATAGACAGCGGGTTTTTAGCTGTCATTGCTACTTAATATTGTTTGAGTAGTATACAAGTGTGATCCAAGAAGCTCTCTGAGATTGATTTCTATTTGTTGTTACATGAACAACTGAAGATGATTCAAACAAATAAAATAACTCGTTGTATATATATATTCATAGTGTAATTAGAGGCTTCATCGCTCGGGCCTAGATTATGTGTCTATGGAAATAGAATAAATCAACTAGATACTGACATTTAGTTTGAGTGAGGTTTTATTCTTTACAAATGGATAAGTGGTTTTAATAAAAAAAAGTTAACTTACATTTAAAAATTCATTAAACAAGGAATAGAGATTGTTTAAATGATGATCTCGGAGGCCTTTTAATGTAGCTGATGTTGGACGATCTTTTTCTTGATCTAATCGTTTGATAAATTTTTCTGGCAATTCTATTGGCTTTTCACATGATATACGTAGATAATTACTAACAAATTATAACAAGAAAATGATTCATTTTGTCAGTGCTATCAATCATATTTTTTGGTTTAAAACCATATAAAGTTTACATTTTGAGAATTGGTGTGTAGCATTAGACGCTACCAGACTCAGAATTTATGAATGTTATTAGTTCATGCATGGTGTACCTAAAACATTAGTACAACAGACCATCCAGTTTATTGTTAACACTGGATGACCGTTTCGTCCTATCTTGAGACTCCTCAGCAGTGAACATCCACGATCCCGCCAGCGGGATTCAAACCCAGGGCCTTCGGCCTCGCGCGCGAACGCCTAACCTATTGAACCACTGAGCCGGCATCCAATGGTGATAGTGTCTAACATCAACCAATCCACGAAATTGCGCGATCAACTTCCATTGTACTGAGGTAAATACCTGTCTCTACCCGACATGGATTAGCTCCACCGGTCACGACTGATGTTAAACGCTATCACCGTTGGATGCCGGCTCAGTGGTCCAGTAAGTCAGGCGTTCGCGCGCGAGACCGAAGGCCCTGGCTTCGGATCCCGCTGGCGGGATCGTGGATGTTCACTGCCGAGGAGTCCCAAAATAGGACGAAACGGCCGTCCAGTGCTTCCAGGTTCCCAAAGGTGGTCTAACATCAATCGGCTCATGATCTCAATCAAAAACTTAATAATCTCCACAACCCCTATACTAGTTATTGTTAACAATTGGATTTTGTAATTATGTAGGAGAAAATTCCCTCAGTGTTCAACTAGATTATTTTGTGATATAGTTGTTCAGTTAAAGAAAATTTATCAATTTGTCTACTTCTGAGCTAAAAACGCCTAAGATTACTGGTTAGGTGCTTTCTAAGAGATCTGAATGTCCTAGGTTTGATCTCTGGAGAGGTTATGAAAGCATACTGCTTGGGAACCTTATAACAGGACGAAATAGCTGTCTAGTGTTTCCTGCTTTCTGATAGTTTTCAAGCGGATATCAATCTGTAAAAAATGAAACGGTTAAGTATACTGAAAGGTGTGAGATTTAAAGTGACCCATTTAAAACTATCGAACACATGCATATATATATATATATAATATATATATAATATATATATATATTATATATATTATATATATATATGGAGAATCGGTCCCATGTTAACTCTTTTAAACTGTAAATTTTATGAGACGTTTGAGATCAATTGTTTGAGAAACTAATATTTCAAGTCCTAAAAACTAATCTTTGTTCATCTGAATTGCTTATTTGTGGCTCAGGAAAAAAGATCTCGAAAATCTTAGCGATAAGCCTTGAATGTCAGCATCGACCATTTTGTCGATGAAAATAGGTACTTGAGAGCCAATCTAAGGGATAGTTGGATCAATCTATCAAATATCGATCACTAAACTTCTCACGTTATTAAATTGTAAGCTTTGGAATGTAAGTAAGTACAGCATAGGGGAAGTGCCTGTACTCGTGTTTCGGTCTCACAAGGATCTTGGGGTGACAGTGAGTCATGATCTTGAGACCGGAGCTCATTGTCGGGAGGTTGCAGATAAGGGGTTTACAACCCTATGGAATTTAAGACGAGTATTCATCAAGTAAGATACTACCATTTGACTACAGTATAAATAAAATTAGTGAGAACCAAACTTGCAAAGTGCGTTCAGGCTGCAAGCCCTTGTTTGAAAGGTGACTCGGATATCCTCGGAAAAGTAAAGAGGGCGGCTACTCGTGCTATTCCAGAACTCCGGAGTTTACCATACAAAAAAGTAGCTTTAAAAACTAGACCTCTTTTCTCTGTCTTATCGCAGATTAAGGGGTGATCTGATTTTGATGCATAGAATACTAAGCAATGATTTTGAACCTAATATATTCTCTCTTTTTCTTCCCACAAGATCGGGACATCTCAGAGGACATGGCAGGTGAGTAGAAAAGCCAAGAATGAACAAACTACCCGTGAAATACAGGTTTTCACACCGAGGCATCAATTCTTGGAACCTGTTACCTGAAGCAGTGGTGTCCGCTCATTCAACTAACTAATTCAAGAGAAGACTAAACACTCACAGAGGTATACTAGAAAAGAAATAACATAGGCTGTAGGCCTTCTGTCCTTACTACACAAATCTGAATTTGAATTTGAGATGATGGAGTAGATTTGTGGTCAGTTGGATGATTTTGATGGACTTTTGTTCTCTCATCTAGATGGTTTGGTCGTGGAACTTTCACCGTTCCTCTCAACGACATCATCATCAGCAGCACAAACTTCAGATAGAAATGAAGTGTTCAAATTTCTCCACATGTGATTAACAACTTGTCTTGTAATCTCGATGTTGACTGGTTATTGTTGACCTTAAACCTGTCGTTGTTTACTTCATTGTTTTGGTTGTATCTCCCATTGGTTTGGTTTTTGTTCCTATGCATGTGCATAATTTTCGTGATTGGTTGATAAATTGGATCGATTTGAACGTGCTTGTTGATTACTGATTGAGCTGAGTGCGATGCTTGTAAAAATTCTGTGGTGTTTTTGGAATTGTCTCTATCCGAAATGTCCAAATTTTTCCAGTCGAGTGTGTATCTGCAGTTGTCCATGTTCATTGATATGAGTGAGGACATGTCATGGCGTTTGACTGCTAATTGATATTCATTCAGGCGAAGGTGAAGAGGGCGTCCACTTTGTCCGATGTAGTGTTGTTCGCACTTGGCATAATTTATTTTGTCGATGATGTTTGATTTGTCTTCTTTTATCATTTCATCCTTTGGTTACCATAGGATTAATTGTGGGATTTCGTTGGTTTGTGTGCAACACCTATTCCGAAGGATTTCAGCAGTCTTGTTGTCGTTTCTAATATGCCTTTTATGTATGGTAGAGTGATCCTTTTATTGATTTCTGTACTTGACTTTGTTTCTGATGATGAGTACGGCTGGTCAGGAAATTTATACAGGAATATTATGTACAAACATAGGAACAAAAATCAAACCAATGGAAGATACAATCAAAACAAAGAAGTAAACAATAACATGTTAAGGGTCAACAATAACCAATCAACATCGAGGTGCACAGAACAAGCTGTGAAACACATATGGAGAAATTCAAACACCACTTCTATCTGAAGTTTGTGCTGCTGATGATGTCTTTCAGAAGAACGACTAAAGCTCCATGACCAAACCATCCAACTCAAAGAACAAAAATCCATCAGAATTTGAATTTGTTAACATTGTTTATCTAATTAATCATAAACGATGACAGCATCTTGAATTGATTTTGATATTGATTAATAAATAATCCAAGTAACTTACTCATAAATATAATTTGCTTTATCGATTCGCTGTTTAAGTTTTTCCATATTTAATTGATTTTTGGTTATTGTTAAATATTGATTTACTTCTAAAATAAATGCTAAATTATTTGATGAATTATAATTGAATTCTGATTGGTCCAATGTTTTAAGCCATTCTTGAAACATTGAAATTAATCTATGTGTTTATTGTTGCCATGGTAACATGTAAATTCATGAAAACACAAAATAGTGCTCAGTATACCACAAAAAAAGTTAGTGAACAAAATCGCAACTAAATTAATAATGTAGGTGTATGTTATGAGTTTGATTAAGACGGAATCTTGTAATGCTTGTGACAACACAATCATACTTCAGAATAGAGATAGGATATTATCACATAGTCAATTGATTAATCCAACTGGGGACACTAAATTGTTCTAGATCATATGGTATACACGGATACAATATCCGATTGACAAGGAAGAATCAGATTATAGACAGAGAAGGAGTTCATGCACAATCAGTCCACATAGAAACTGATAGGTCCTGGGTTCGAATCCCACGAGATGAGATCATGGGTGGGCACGGTTGAGGAGTCCCATAATAGGACAAATGGTCGTCCAGTGGTTCCAGGTTTTCCATGGTGGTCTAGTTTCAATTGACTCATGAATTCAACTATTTAATTTATTGATATTTACTTCTATTAATTTTTTTTTAAAGAAATACGTGTTTTACTGTTTTCAGTGTAATGGGATAAGAAGGTGAAATGACATTTTTAATTCATTGTGTTTTTTGCTTAAAATTAATTCCGTTTTCTTATTCAATATGATGATTGTTGAGGATAATATTTGTTTTTGTTTTTCAATGTGATATTCTGTTCGATAAAATGGTGAGACTATAATGTATGGATGAACCAACCAGATTTAAGAAAACAGGTCCAGGATTTCGGCGCGAAATTCATTCATTCACGTTGTAACGGGGTTAAATCATCATATATGGTGTTATTAATAGATTCTGTTTTCTTTCTATTGCAGGGCAACCAAGAATAAATGCTTTAGAAGAAGAAGAACAAGCTCTGCATGCACTGAACCTACAGGATGACTCATAAGACTGTTTTGTAAACTAGCTCTCCCTTCTGTACATAACCCGCGAATTTTCCGTGTTCTCTCTCTTGGTGTGAAGTGCTCGGTTAACACTGTGTGTTGTGCTTTCAGGTCTTCCCCGCTTGTCAGTGACTAATGATTACATGTGTTACAATTTGGCTAAATAGCGTTTGTGGCATTTTAACTGATGTCAGTTCGTGATGAAAACCTCAAATCTAATGCCTAACCCTAACCATCAACTGTAAATCATAATTCTAATTCTCCACACTGATTTATAACCCACATTTAGCCCTAGTCAGTAGGTTGACATTCTTAAGGTCACTTTAACATCGCTCAAAGGTCGTCCATAAATTATAGTCTCACCATTAATTATTAAAATGGGTGTACGATCAATGTATAAAAGAGTGTATTTTCGACTAGGGTTATCGTTATGTCTGGAGTTTAATAAATATTCACTTGTACCAGTCTTGGTATTAGTACTTCGCATCATAGGTAATTGTAATGGTTCCTTGTTGTTTTAAGTATAAGAATGGTAGACGAGGATAGAGCAGAAATTTGCCATTATTAAATTATCATTTTGCTCCGTTTTATATCAGTTATGATTGAGTTATGCACACACTGTAATTGCTAACTTGTGTTGCTTAGCCGTCAGGTGTTCGATATATATTGTGATATGAATTTTGAGTTATGAATGTGTAGGGTAAAATAGAGTAATAATCTGCTCGCTGTCTTCATCTTTTGATTAAATGGGCCTCATAACTCAATGAGCCTTAAGATTCATTAATCAGTATTCACAATAATTGAGATATTGATTTAGAGAGGGTTGCTGCGATACTAGATAATGAGGTCACTGGTCCTATAGGAAATAAAGGCGATTAAGTCGATATTCTGACAAGGTAATATTTAGGTGTGTGTTACTGATCTCGACAGATATGTTATTTATTTATTTTATTTTATTTAAACACATAAACATTGGAACAAGAAGGCAGCAAATAGATATGCGCAACATAAGTCATTTGATTAGTGTAAGGACTGCAATGCTGTTCGGGTGCCCAAACCGAAACAGGTGGTTTTCTTAGGAGGCCATAACCGGAGCCTTCGGCCTAAAAGTTTGATCCACAAGACAGTGGAGCAACGTCAGGAGATGCAGTCCTAATTGGTTCATACACCATTTATTCACTTATGATTCTGGAGCCCATGTACACCACTGGTTTGGAATCAGGGTTTTCCAACTCCATTAGGTGGATCCTCCATATCCGCCAACCCAGTTAAAGTGCCGTAAACAACAACATAGTCACGAGAAGGCAGTGAGTAGGACTTCCGTGGTAGTGATTGTATGCCCGTGGTCATGTGAGAGCAGTTCGAGAGATAGTGGGAGAACTGACTCTACCCACTCTCAGTCGTACCAGGGCATTTGGGGGCAATCTAAAGTGAAATGCCTGGAGGCAGAACGTTAAGTAGATTAAAAAAAAAGACAACGAGAACTGAGGGAGATTAACGTGGAAACGAAAGAACAATGAATCCTGAGATGATTTATTGACATTTTGCAAACGAAGTATTTACTGTATGGTTCTCAGATTTTACTGAGGTATTCAGTAATTTTATATTCAGAAACATCCGATTGTCCCCATTTGTGTTCTCGTTTATTACAATATAACTACTTCCATATTAAGCAATCTGAAATGGTATTATGTACAATCTATCTAGTCACATTAAAGGATCATATCTTATAATTTATATTCTGGCCTATAAACTTTCTAAAACAGAGAAATTACAATATTGTGTTTATATACTACTTACAATTTATTATCAAGCATAGATTTCAAGTTGAATACTTGATTTGATATTCTTCTTGATTGTGATTCTAACTGATTTTCTGTTTGTTTTATTAATCGAGTTTCTTCATCAGACTTGAATGTAGATAATAAAAAGAATTGTGAACATTAACAATAACAAAACAAATTATATTCATAAAAGGGTTTTTGTGGATATTATAAGAATTTAATAGTTGAATTCATGAGTCAATTAAAGCTAGACAAACATGGAAAACGTAGATTGATTGAAATTAGACAATAACACTGTTGAATGCCAGCCAGCTTAGTGATCTAGTGGTTAAGAGCTCGTGCGCTAAACTGATTGGTTCTGGGTTCGAATCTCGTGAGGCGGGATCGTGGATACGCACTGCTGATGAGTCCCATACTAAGACGAAACGGCCGTTCAGTGCTTTCAGGTTTTCAATGGTGGTCTAACATCAATTGGTTGAAGATCTCAATCAATAACTTAATAAACTCCGCAACCTTATACTGACTAAAACTCTCGTTATTCTTCTAGTTGAAATCACCAGAATGTATTTCAAAGTGTCCGACCATTTAGTTTTATTTGCAGAAAGATCAATTAGCTATCAGACTTCATTGTTTGTAATTATGTATGTGAATAATTTTAGTGACATTTGAGAAAAAAACACGTTGAATTCTTGATATAACAACATAAATAAGATCAGAAAAAATTAGAACGTCTGGGTTACCTGTTTCCGAATTTAGATATTTCAAAAATTATCTAGTTTTGTTTGCTTTAATAGTTGAATTCATGAGTCAATTAAAGTTAAATCACCAAGGAACACCTGGAAGCACTGGACGACCGTTTCGTCCCATTGTATGACTCATCAGCAGTGCGCATCAACGATCCTGCTCGCGGATACATCATTATGGCTATTAATCACATAATCTATTCAAGTGAGTTTCTGAAAAGTGTACAACCTTACGTTGTACAAGTTACAAGATGCCCAATCAGAAATATCTTGGTTGCTGGCAATATGCAACCAAAAGAATGTACATTATTTAGATGACGATCGATTGGACTGCTAACTTTTAACTGTCAATCAATTAATATTTATCGTCAGGATTGATCAAGAACTAAGAAATGGAAACTTGTTGAAATACTTTCTGTTTTTATTTTATTGTTGATATTCAAAACATCTAGCGATGTAGTCATTCAGATTTTTTTAATGAGTCCACTTATTAACAAAGATTGATCAAAATTCACTCTTGAATATCAACAACATGAAAATAATCAATATTATGAGTGATAATTATAAAATCAATCTTGAAATGAGAAAACGGTAAAGGAAATCAGATTATTAGATGTATATCACCAGTATTATGTACAATACAGAGTAAGTTTAAGATTTCATATATCACAGGTAGACTATTCAATGAACTAGTAAAAATGTTGTACATGTTCATTCCTCTCCTATACAGAAATCTAATAGTATTAAAGATGGAAAAAAAGTAGATAAAGATAATGAAAACATTAACATTAGTCTGCTAAGCAATTAACTACTGATGTTAAGAAAATTTATTTTGTGTAAATACGGTTTACAGTGGATTAAACTTCACAATGATCCAACGATTTATTATTCTAAACGAAGATGGATAATGGATAGCTGTGGAATCCATGACGCGCGTTTTGTTCTATTTTGGACTCGTCAGATGGATTTATCTGCACCTCGGAGTTGATTTTTACTATGGGACTCGAACTCAGTGCTATTTTCTCCAAACGCTGTCACGTTATCCACTTAGATACTGAGTCCTGTTATCCACTTGCTTGTGCAATGAAGTGAAGTTTAAATTCATTTGGTATTCGAAGGGGTTTTGTGAAGATTGGAGTAATTTCAATAGTTGAGATCATGAGTCACTTGAAGCTAGACCACCATGGAAAACCTCAAAACACTAGACAGCGGTTTCATCCTAGTATGGGACTCTTCAGGTTTGCGCATCGACGACCCTGTACAAGAGACTCAAACCTCACACCTTAGATCTCGAGCACGAACCCTTAACCTCCAGTCCACTGAACCGGGATCCAACAGTGTTAATGTCTAACTTCAACCATCTACCATTACTATTGATGGGTATCTATCTCACACTTAGTATTGACTAGCTCCACTGGTCACGGTTTCTCACTACAACTCCGAGAATTGCCTCTCAAGCAATATCATGGATTGGTTGAAGTTAGAATTTAGCACCGTTGCATTCCGGCTCAGTGGTCTAGACGTTATGCAATCACGAGTGAGATCAAAGGTGTTAGGTTCGAGCCTTGTGTGCAGGGTCGTTGATGCGCAAAGCTGTGGAGTCCTATACTGGGACGAAATGGCTGTCTAGTGTTTCCAGGTTTGCAATGGTGGTCTGACATTGATCGATTTATGATTTCAATCAAAACCCAACAATATTCACATCCCTATACTAACAGCAACTGACCTTTTGTAGAAATGTAAGTCTGCCTGCCGGTTGTTTTCATCTACTACCAAGTATCGTATATATATATTTTAACAAGGAACATTTACTTGATAACCGGCAATTTTGAACCCAATGTCCTATCAGTGTTTAATTCTCAATGTTAGAAAGGCGTCGGATTTATTGAAAAAAGACCCAACTTAAATTCAAATAAAACGAACCTCGGTTAACTTGACCAATCCTGATAATGAGCTGTCTTGTTTCTGAAATAAAAAAACAATATTGAAACAAAACATTTATAAGTTATTGAAATAACTGATACTAATTAGTTGTTGTTGTCAAGTCACTAGTGCTAATAGTATTCTTATTTATCAAGTTGTAATACAACGTGCAATACTTGTAATGTTGAGTGATTAATCGTGGTACAAATCGCTGAGTTGTAACTTATACTGTGAAAACGGATGGCAAGGGTTTAAACATCACTGAGAGTATCAGTTCCATCAAAACTGATAATGCACCTTGCTTATGTTCCACATAATGCAGATATATTTATCTGACTTCATGATCAATCACTGTAAAATAAAATTCAAGAATAAAAATACCAGGTCTAGTTTTAAGGTTGTATTTTCTAGACTGACTTCAAAAAATGTCTCGTTCGACTAGCAAAATGATCTTATCAATTTTTTACTACTAATTGGCTGACTCTACCAGTTTATTAATTTCACTCGTCTGAAATATATTCTCTGATTCGATCCTTGCAATTTCGGTAGTGCATGAACAATGTTGAGGGGTTTCATAATAAGACGAAACAACTCTCCTGTTCTCCCCAAATGCCCTGGTACGGCTGAGAGTGCGAAGGGTATTGTACAGCCATTTTTTCCTAGTATGGACCCCCTCAGCGGTGCCCATTCATGACGCACATGCGAAACTCGAACCCAAGACCTTTGGTCTCATGTTCTGGCATTTAAAAGTGTTAATGTCGGGAATATGGATGTGCATTGCTGAGGAGTCCCATACTAGGGTGAAACGGCTTTCCAATGCTTTTAGGTCTTCAGTGGTGATTTAACTTAGATGGACTCGTGAATTCAATTGTTAAAATACTGAAATCTCTACAAATCCCCATATCGATAATTTTAATTAAGTAATATTCTTATACATACAGTTAAATTATTAAGGTCTAAGAATGTAATACCATAAAAAATTATAAAGCTATCTTTAAGTATATATATTATACTTTAGGTCTTAATGCTTCACGTTGACGTTTTCGTGCAGCTAGAACAGCTTTTCTTCGTTCTTTCTCAGTTATTCTAACTTGTTCTAATTTCATTCGAATACGCTCTTCTTTTTCAGAAGGTGTTAAATGATCCCAACTATGTGAACGTTTAAGCTGATCAGATGATATATTTGTTGGTGGACTTGAGAAAGAAAACAGATTTAGGAATTCCGTATTATATGTTAATATATGTAAGCTCAATTTTGCAATGATAAGTAACAGTTTAATTCAATTCAAGTATACCCATTGAAAATATATGATTATATCATTGGATCAGTGGTAAAATACATTTACTACTGTTTGTTAATCGTTCATAACGGTTAGGGTATCCTAGATTTATGTTCTATACTAGTTGGCACTTGTTAACAATCAGTATCTGTTAGCTTGAGAGAAATGATGCTCCTCAAGCGAAATATAGATTCTTAGGTAGAGATAAGGAACACTGGATTGTTCATTGGTTTGGATGGTTGAGATATGTACTAGATACATACGCTATAGAGGCTAATATAGAAGCAGTTTTGAAAAAGATGATTCTTAAATGGAGGCATCAGATATACTTAGGGTAAACCTGACTATTGGATGAGCCAGTTGGGAAGGCACAGACTCTACGATCGATATGTGACAGATTGCTTAAGCTTCCAGGTCATCATATTTATTCAGGCTTGTGTTTAAATTTATTGTCGTAAATCTACCTGTTTTAGACGTATTTTAGTTAGCGAGCTGAAGTTTGTGTTGATCATTTCGTTCAGAAGAACGGTGAAAGCTCCACGATCAAACCATTCATCTCAGAGAACAAAACTCCATCAAAATTATGTCTGCCAACAGGTTGTACTTACCTACTTTCAAAAAAGTTAACAACCTGTCACAAATTTAATTACTGGAGAACTCTAGGAGTATTAACAAGGTGATTATGATATTTTCCTTTTTTTCCTTCTCTATCCTTTAAAGTAATAAAAGATGATTACAAAGGAATTCAGACACCGAATATTCCAAGATACACTCTTTGTTTTCCCTTAAAGTATGAGATTAAATTGCTTCATAACTTTCTTTCTGTACTATGTCCTGATATGCAACTTGGACTGATGCACATATATGCCTAGTTCTACGTTGTAGCTGACTGACTGACTGAAAAGAGATAACATAGGAGCAAGATTGCTTGTAAACATTTACGGATAAATATGAATAGCTGATAGTCACTATTTCAAAACTTGTCATAGATATTTCTCTGAATGCTAATGTAGTGAACACGAACACCAGTGGGAACAATCGGATGTATTTAACACAAAATGACAGGACTTGTTAATAAAATCTAACAATCAAATAGTAAATACGTAATTTGCAAAATGTCGATCAATTGTTCCAAAATCACTCAGACTTCCTTGTTCCTGCATTTTCATACAAATTGCATTCTGTTTCCATTCTTTACTGGTCGATCCTCTTGTGTTTCTGCTGCCGGACATTCTGATTTCATACATTTTATTCCATGAAACCATTTATTCTTCCGGGGGTTATACTTTCTATAGTCACTTCACAAGTAATATTGATATAATTATCACATTTCTTTTAGGTTTCCTCTTATTGTATTGATAAGAAATATGGAAACTTGCATCGACACAATGTATTCCAAATCTTTTTTTTATTGTTTATGATTCACAGAAGATACAGGTGTTTATCAACAATTGTCTACGCAAAATACTTCAGATCCATTGGCCGGACACTATTAGCAACAACCTACTGTGGGAGAGAACAAACTAGATTCCAGTGGACGAAGAAATCAGAAAGAAGCACTGGAAGTGGATAGGACACACATTGAGGAAAACACCCAACTGCGTCATAATACAAGCCCTCACTTGGAATCCTCAAGGCCAAAGGAGGAGAGGAAGACGAAAGAACACATTACGCTGAGAAATGGAGATAGACATGAGAAGAATGAACAACAATTTGATCGAACTAGAAAGAAAGGCCCAGGTCAGAGTGGGTTGGAGAATGCTTGTCGGTGGCCTATGCTCCATTGGGAGTAACAGGCGTAAGTAAGTAAGTATTGACTACATGTACATTCGATTGTCTCCACTTATGTTCTCGTTCATTATAATATGATAGTTAATAACTCGAACGAGAAGTTACATTTAAGACAAGATAAAAATCCCATAAATTATTTATTTACTTAATTTAGAACCATTGAGTTGAAGTCTAATAGTACAAGTTTTCAATTTCAGTCAATTTCTGATATGACGTGATGATCGTTAAAACTTATTGGTAACGTCATTATTACTTATTACACTAAGTTCCACTGGTTACGAATTAATACTAGAACTTCAAATACTCATCTTTAACTGATTGTTATGAGAGATTTATCATATGACTCAATGAATCGACTAATTTATTGGTTAAATTAGTATAATCCTATGATAATGTATCTTATGTTTATAGATTAGGCTATTGACTACTTAGTGTCAAGTGTTACATAGTTCAATTTATTATAATCTGACCATTGATCCATGCTAATAAAACAAATCGAAACCAATGTATTCAGGCATCTTTATTGTATTCTACATCTCTATCTGAAGTCTTTATATTATGTTCTTTACATTGAATCATATCAGTTTTTGTTCAATTATCATGGCAAATCATTAGTGAATGAATAACTAATGTTTTAAATGTATTGTAAAGATCATTTCATTCTGTAGGTACCATTGAATATCACTTCAATTCCATGACGAATATCGTCTACAAAATGAAATAATTTTTGCAAAATTTACTTCATTTGAAAAATAATGATTAACATAAAATACAGACAATATATTTTGGTAGGTATCTATCATCTTACATTTCTATTGGTTTACATTGTACTATTAAGTTAGAATTTTCATCCAAGAGTACATCAAAATCATTCGATGATTTAGGCATCATATAATCTTCATTTTTGCTTTTATGTGAAGCACTGAAATTTTATAAACAAAACAACAAAAAAATATATAGAAAACAATCAATAATCGTTCATAAAATTTTCAGTAAATTATCATTGTGCTGTATCCTCCTGATTTCGACAGATATAAGTAGTATATATCACCAATCGAAATTGAAATGCCTGGAGGAAAAAGGTTAATAAGATCAAAGAAAACAGAAAGAGAACAAAGAATGGTTGGAATGGAAACAAGAGAACAATTAAGTCTGAGATGATTGATTGACATTTTGCAAATGAATTATTTACTGTATGGTTCTCAGATTTACTGTGATGTTCTGTAATTTTGTTTACATTCATTAAATATCAAGTATGGTGCGCCATGTGTTGCATATGCCTGAACATGATGACCACGACGCGCAATGCTGACTAGTGTTGGGGATGGTTGGAAGAAAGTTAGGGGCGGCCAAACCAAAACGTGGCATCGGTGCTTGAAGACACTAACCTCTAGTCTGAACCATATTGGTAAATGCAGACTACTCGGTTGGGGTCCTCACGACTATCGTAATCAATGAGTGGAGACTGTGAGTGACATAGCTCAGAATCAGTCACAATCGAGTAGGTGTATACACTTTCTATCTTCCTTTAAACTATGAGATTGAAATCGCTTCATATCTTTCTTTCTATCAATTAATTCTTTCTTCCTGTACTATATCCTTATTGGATCTTTCTTTTATATATTTTCACCACTGAATTAACTACTTCTATGAATCCGGAGTTCATACTGTTGTGCTAATGAGGTATGGCAACTTGGGTCGATGCACATATGTACCTAGTCCTAAGTTGTATCTGACTGATTGGACTATGGATTCAATGTATATATACATATAAGTAAGTAATAGTTGTTTTTCTAATGATCAACCCATTTATTGGTTGTATATAATAGGAGGATTCTGACAAGCAGTGAAGCCGAGGATTCGCGTTTCATTCTCTTGGGACTCGTCAGTTGGATGTGCTTGAATCTGAATGCTGATATTCACATTGGAGATCGAACTCAGCAACTTTCGTTTCAAACGTCAACACATTATCCATTGAGTTACTGAATCCAGATAAGCACGAATCTGTTCAAAGTGTATGATGATGAAATTATCATTACTACATGTTGGAATTATTTCAATGTTGATTTTCACAACTGAATTTTGTTGACTGAAATGCATCATTTGTGAATGGCCTCGAATATGGCATGAAATTCATTATTCTGTATTCCACTGCTAGTCACAATCCATTTATTCTATAAAAGAGTGAACAAAAAATACTATATCGAGGTAATACTTATAAGATGTAAAAGTACAGACAAATACTAACTTAAATTCAGTCCTGCGTTATCACCGATGAACTAATTCAAGATTCTTGATAATAATATATCAAATTTGATACTTATTTAGTTATCAGAAGGGGTCTAGTTGGTTAAGCGCCTGGCGCGAGACTGATAGGTCCTGGGTTCGAATCTCACGGGGTACGGGATCGTGGATGCGCACTGCTGAGGACACCCATACTAGGATGAAACGGCCGTCCAGTTCTTCCAGATTTTTCATGGTGGTCTAGCTTCGTGATTTCAATCAGTGTAACTTATTTAGTTGCTAAGTTCTGGTTTTACTCTTAATTCAGATATCATCCTTGTATAAAAACACACATAAGCCATAAGAGCTAAACCATTTTAGATGGCTTAGTTATAAAAAAAATCATTTGAATATATTAGCGGGAACTAACTCAGATTAAAAA
Source organism: Schistosoma mattheei (assembly GCA_944470405.2). Lineage (NCBI taxonomy): Eukaryota > Metazoa > Platyhelminthes > Trematoda > Strigeidida > Schistosomatidae > Schistosoma > Schistosoma mattheei. Next base: position 4,675,206 of record OX103951.1, read on the forward strand.
TACAAAGAACTGATTGTTACATCATTTGTCAGTCGGATTAATAAATGCTAAGATAACTGTCTACTTAAATAAAGAAGGAGAGCAAAAAGGTAAGAATTAGCATTTACAATTTATAAAATTCAAAGGAGTGCTAAAATTATGACAGAATAAGAAATTGAAAATGACTCTTCTGTACTCAGAGTTTAAGTTTGAAATGGTGAATTACTATAGCTTCGATTGCTCATAAATTCCTCATCTAAAACCTTTTTGAGACAGTTTTTCTTATATTGTAAGGAGTTTGGATGATGATTCACGTAGTGGGATGTGATCCGAATTGGAAATGTGTTCAAGAACTGAGCTGTTGATCGATTTTTATTTCCGTTTAGATAATCATGCAAGGTAGTGTTCAGATATTCTTTTACCAAATCCTTGCCTTGTAAGGTTAATATAGCCTGCTCCACAAGAGCAAATAAACCGGGATACGCACTCTGAGGTGGCTCAGATAGACAGTCTATCCCTGACACTTCCTTGAATGAGTATCTGGCTTGAGAAAATAGTTCGGAGATCTACTGAATAAAACGTCATTTTCAGATATCTGGATAGTCTAATATCTCATCTGAAGGTTCTCATTTGATTTCGGAATCTATTACCATGGTTTGGCGAGTTTGCAAATAACGGACAGCGAATTAAACAAGCTGAGATCCGATGCCACAACATCACTGCTATTCGAAGATGTAACGCTAGCTGATGCCGTTATTATGGATAGTTGGGGGGATCGTCCCCCAGTTACATTACATCTACACGATTGTCTGCACCGACGAATTGTAACTATGGCGACAATATTGTCAGATGAAAGGGTTTGATAGAGATTAACTGTCATCAAATTAATCGTAAGATTGTTATTAAAATAACTTTCAACGATAATCGAAGTTTAGCAACAGGTGAGTGGCAATGTTACCTTGTTTACATAATAATTTAACATCTTTATCACTGAAATGTTGGATATATTTAGTAACATGATCAATGATTGTAGTTTCATAAGTCTTTAATATGACGAATAAGAATTATTTAAATATTTCAAAAACAATCTAGATTAGATAAGCCGTACATTCGTTTGATTAAATGGAAACTTAGAACCACACAGTGATAACATCATTAACTGAGAGGATAAAATACTTAATGGTTTGAATCTCTGAAACACTACGAAGTTCTCTGACGTTGTTGGAATATATCAGTGATTTACTCTCAAACATATGCAATCTAGACTTTACGATAGTAGTTAGTTTCTTCAAAGTATTTTCTTCATGTTACTTGAACTACAATGATGAATCCCCGATGAGTTTATCTCACTTTCCAGAATAGTGATGATCTATTATTTGTGAGTGTACTTTCTATTGAGTGCAACCAAATATTTAAAATCAAAATATCAAGAAGCTATGATGTTTTTTATCTCCATCTGTTCACTACTGGCGTTTAGAAATCAATTTGGATTTTTGTACGATGTCCAAGTCTGATAGTGATAGGGATTTTCATTTATTTACTTAAACACAAACATAGGTACAAGGAGGTACCAAATATATATGCTCCACACAAATCAATCAATTTGTGTGAGGTCTATAATACTTCCCGGGTGCTTAAACAGAAACAAGTGGTTTCCTTAGAGAGCTACACTCCGATCCTTTGACCTAGAGGTCTCATCCACAAGACAGTGAGGCAGCGTTAGGCGATGCAGTCACATGGCAACCGGTGACTAACAATAGGTTCATATGTCATTTTTTCCTTCAGGATACTGAAGCCCATGTGCACGATTGGTTTGGAATGAGGGTTTCCAACTCCCCTAGGTGGATTTTCCATATCTGCCAATCAAGCCAGTTAAAGCGCCGGACATTCGCTTTTCTTCTTCTCAATTTCTTAAACAATAGTAATGCTGCGAGAAGACAGTGATCAGGACTTCCCTGGAAGTGGTTGTGTGAAAGTGGCCATGTGGGAGCATATCGAAGGGGAAAGCGGGCTCTGCCCAACCTCGGCTTTAACAGGGAATGTGAGAAAATTTTCTTATAAACTACCCCAACCAACTACTCTAGTAAAAAGGAAGCTTATACTAGTTAACCAGATCCGGTTGTACGTACGCTAAACTTAAATGTAAATGTTCATCTCTAAGACAACTAACCCAACAATAACGTTTGTCTCACATTTAGGATATACAACCTATTTCTTAGCTAATCACAAGTACTTATAACTTGACTGATCGTTTATTGGCTTAATTTTTCACTTACTGGCATACGTTAAGAACCTTGAGCGAATTAACCCAATCTTGGAAATTCATTTCATGTATTAAACACTGCTAATATCTCAAACATTACCATCAATTTATCAGACCAAGTAAAATAACTTCTATCAAATCTTGAATCATGGACAACAGTGTAGCAAATAGATCTTTCATAAAGCAAACAATTAGCAGTTAATTTAAATAGACAAATACATAAAACTACCCACTTTGTTCATACTAAAATGCTTACTAAACAAATTGAAAAGCATCAGATTTCATATATTCAATCCAAAATGGATAGATTTCATTTAAACAAATATTTTTCACTGTGTCGAATATTTGTACAGGAGTTGTCTCTTTTTTGGCTTGAATAACTTCAATGATTGATTTCACTAATGACGAATCAATATCTATTAATCAATAAAATTAATAAGTTATCATTAAAGTTTAATCTGAGATTAAACTTGAAAATGGTATCTATGATAATTGTGTTTATATTTTTGTGAGTTCAATGCCGGATTATATAGTTCTGAACTTGATATTGAAAGAGTTCATAAGCATGTTTTAGAATATATGCCAACAACAATTGAATAGAACTAGAAAAGAAAGCTCAGGATACAGTGAGTTGGAGAATGCTGGTCGGCGGCCTATGCTCCATTGGGAATAACAAGCGTAAGTAAGTAAGTAGGTAAGTAAGTCAGTAAGCCCTTACCTATGACTATTAACTCACTTGTTTTCAATTCAATGTTTACATCAAGCATTACTGTTGCTTTAAAGAAATAGATGATTGAATATTGAATGAACAATCAATTCATCACTTCATTTTAGAAATAATGCCACAAATCCATGAAGTCACTGACAAGTGAACTGAGCCATATTGGTAGGTGTAGACTACCTGGTTGGGATCTGCAAGACGATAGCAACCGATGGTTAGAGAATTTGAATCACATGGCTTAAAATCGTTTGCAATGGCGCAGGGGCATCCACTCTTTGTGTTCTCCCAAATTCTAATCTTCCGAATTCTTCATGTTACTTTTCTTTTTTCTCTTCCCATATTTATTTCGCTGTATTATACTCCTTGAATAACAAATTCAAATCCTAATCTTTCCGATTACTGCTTATACTCTTATTACCTCTACTACTACGGGATTTGAATCGACCACTACACCTCTATGCTAATGTGGTATGGCAACTTGAACTGATGTACGTACATACGAAGTTGTTGACTGACTGATCAATTGTTATAGATAATAATCTTTCCAAGAGGTATTTTAAGAATCATAACGACAGTGGTATGTAAAACTTGAATTTAATGAATACAATGTTTAAATAATAATAAAATGAACTTACCTATACTCCAACGACTATTTGATCTTAGATAATTATTCACAATATACCAAGTTTTTGTTAGTTTAGTAAAACGATTAGCCATTAAACTTAAATTTTGTCTAGAATAATCATAAATAGCTTGTAAAAATCCAAGTATACGATTTTGTCTTTCAAAACCATTTCTGTGAATAAGTTTCAATATGAAATTACAAAAAAAAGGTAAGGTAATTATGATGTAAGAATGAAAAAAGTCTATCGTTTTAAACAAATAACATTGTGCAATATACTAAAGATTAAGTGGTTACGCTAGATCGAAGGTCCTGGGTGTAACTCTCAGTCAATCAGTCAGTCAACTACAACGTAGGACCAGGCATATATATGCGTCGGTCCAACTTCCCATACCTCATTAACACACCGGGTTCATAAAAGTAGTTAATTCAGAGGTGGTAATATATAAAATAAAGATTTTGTGTAAGGATATAGTACAGGAAGAAAGAATTAGTTCGTAGAAAGAAAGATATGAAGTGATTTTAATCTCATAGTTTTAGGGAAGACAGAGAGTGTATACACCGATGCCATTGTGATCAATTCTGAGCCATGTCACCCAGAGTCTCCAAGCATTGGTTACGATAGTCACTTGGACCCCAACCAAGTAGTCTGCATCTCCCAACATGGGTGTATGTCTAGGAGCCCTATATTAAAAAGAAATGGTTATCAGTGCTTCCAGACTTTTAATAATGGTGTAACATTGATCGGTTCATGATCTCAATTAGAAATAAATGCCCTTAAAGTTTTTTTATAATACTTTGTCGTAGTGATTGACTTTCAGTTTTGCATGTAGAGTTTTATGGTAACTTAAAACAATTTACTACCGTATATTATCCAGCTTTTCTCAACGTCTTTCTTTAAATCAAATGTACTTCAAGTTTAAATATTATGACACTCATGAAAATATAGCTACGCGTAGAGCCCCTTTGGGGCTACTGCCGATCCCAAGCCTGGATAAAGGAGGAGGGTTGGGCATGGGGTAAACGACCCTATCCCGTAGAAAACTAACTCGCTAAAAAAGCGCTAACCAGAAAATTATTCATGAAAATATCTCTAACAGTTATTATCATCAATTGGTTTGCATTACTTGATCAGCAAGTGACGATCTTTATAAGCAAAGATGGATAGTGGTTAGCAGTGAAATTCAGGATGCGCGTTTCGTCCCATTTGGGACTCGTTAGTTACATATACCTGCATCTCCGAGTTGATGTCTACTGCAGGACTCGAACACAACACCATTCTCCTCAAACTCCTTCTCATTATCCACTCAGCTACTAAGTCTTGATAGCCACCTGCTTGTGCAATGAGGCGAAATTTAAATTCACTTGGTATTATTTGCTTGTATCTTATGGATAACGTGATGGCGTTTGAAGCTAACGGTACTGAGATCAAGTGCCGGAGGAGACATCAACTCCATGATGTAGGTACATCTAGTTGACGAGTCCCAAATAAGATGAAACGCACATCCTGGATTCTACTGCTAATCACAATTCATCTTTGCTTCTAATGCTTATAATCTAAGACATTATCGAAACAGTTCGCATAGGAAGATTCAAGTAAACAAAATACCAAGTGAATATAAGTAGTAATCTTTGTCATTACACCTATTCACAATCTTCAATATAACATGTATATACCTTTCATTTATTTCAAATTTACGGCGAGACTCTAATTTATTGACGAACTTAGAACGAATCTTAAGTGACCTTGAGAAATATTAGCCAATCAGCAAACAGAAAGTATAGAGTAAAAAATGCATGCAGTAGAAATAGTAAGCCTCCGGAGCCATGATTAAGTCTCGAAAACTCTTTCAGCCTCGACTACATAGCTTCAATATTGTTTATGTGTACTCCGATTGTTGAGTGCAAAAAATGCTACTTGTGGATAACGACACGATGCACATAACCAAGTTTATGTAGGAGTCTGTACGCTCTTCAAACATCCATATATATTGTAGTACCTGGCTACAGCCAGTGCTACTAGTGCTTTTATTATCCAGTTGGTAATAATTGTCGTAATTTGCCTTAGTTAGAAATTGTATATATGGGGTTTTCATCACGAACTGACATCAGCTATAATGCCAGAAATCTGTTTAGCCAAATGGATGAAAGGTTTTCGCGTTAAAATCCGAGATCTATTATCTTATACCTGATTAACTTGTCCACAAATTATAGTCTCGCCGTTTTATTTGTACAAAATTCCCTGTGAATCGATCGTATGTTAGCATTAAGCACTGAAGTTGGCGCCGTAACCTTGAAATCTTTAAAACGCTTCTGATTGGCTCGTCCATAAATTAAAGTCTTGCTCAAATTTACCTTTCTAAATAAAATTGAAATGGACCACCAGATGCTGCATCACCATGTATTGCTATTAAACATTTTTTCTTTAACATTTCTTCCATTGAACTTTTCTTTTCTTTTAAATAAATGAATGAAGTTAATTTTTCCCTATTTGAAGAACATTCCATCTTTTTCTTATTCATCAAATCTTGTTTAAATGATGATGTCATTTTATTATTCTCATTAGGATGATCATTATTATTTATTCCTAATGTAGATATCAATGAATCAATTATAATTGAATGATTATGATTGATTGAATTATTGATGATATCCATTTGTATAGAGGAGGAGGATAATAATTGACAATTATTGATTTTTTTAAATGTTCCCATTTTAAACCAGGATATAATTTTAAACCAATCACATCATTTGGATCATAGGGTATTGTCCATGATATATTTAATCGTTTAAAGAATGGTATAGTTGATGTATATTTAGTTGTAACAGTACTGGTAGTGGTAGTAGTAGTAGTACTACTTGACATTCGAGATAATTTTATATTTCTATGAGATGAATTCAGTGTAGATGATGGAGCATATGATAATAAACGTTGTTTTGATGTATTTCTTAATATGTCTCTATTGTGATCTGATTGAATAAGACCATTTTTTGTTAAAGCATTTTTAACAACTATATCATAGATTTCTTTATTCCATGATTTTTCATCATTAGATGGCTTTGTTGGTTTTTCAGTCGTTTGTAATGAACTATGACCGTTTACAGTAGTATCATTATCTTTAAATACTTCATTAGATTGATATTCTTCATATTGACCATTAGAATCATGATCATTATGATGATTGTAATGATCTATAAGATCAAGATCATTATCTTGTTCAATATCAGAACTATTTATTGATACATTTTCTGTACATGCATTAAATGATAATGTATGATTTGATCTAATTAATGAACAATATGATGGTATATAAAATAAATTAGAACCACCATATTGATTTGATAAAAATTGACAATTATTGATTATTCTTTCCCAATGTAATAACCATCTTGGTAACCAATAATATCTTAAACGACGTAAACAATCATATTGTACACAATCAAACATCATATTACCAAGTTGATATAAATAGGATTCATTCGGATTATTATTTTTATCATGGCGACTTGTTAGAAAATAATCAGAAATTGTATTTATTGATGTAAATAATTTTTCACGTGCTTTAGATGTTAATTGAAGAAGGTAACGATCTTCAAGATCACTAAACAATAGATATCAAGAAAGAAAAACTGTAATGAAGGATCATTTAAATCAAACTATAGATTTTGTTCACATAGTATTGTTTACTTGTATCTATCTGCCCAGGTACATTCAGTTGACGAGTTCAAAGTAGGACGAAACGTGCATCCTGAATTCCACTGCAAGCCACTTTCCATCTTTGCTTATAAAGCTTATGACTTAAGGCAATATCGAAACAGTTCGCACAGGATGCATATATGTTAATAAGAGACTAATCAATTACAGTCCTTAATAACAATTGGAAGATCCAAGCAAATAATACTAAGTGAATTTAGATCTTAATTATATTTAGGTAAGAATATAATATAGGGATGAGATTGAGTAATTCCTAAAATAACGAAGTGATTTTGATCGATTTTCAAGGTCACTAAAGAAAGACATTAAAAACTATGATGAATGACTATATAAATCAAACTATAGACTGTTTTCACTAGGTGTTGTTTACTTGTATCTTCCCAGGTACATTCAGCTGACGAGTCTCAAATAAGACGAAACGCGCGTCCTAGATTCCAGTACTAGCCACAATCCATCTTTACTTATTTAGACTTTGTTGTTATTTTAGTTGATTTAAGTAGTTATGAATGCCTTTCGTCAGCTATAGTTTATAATTGAGAGTTTTTACAGTGAATACAGGAAACCTAGTTGTTAACTTCATTCGATTAAGTGGTTCAAATAACAGTTAAGTGGAGTATAGCGCTCAATTTAACCATCAAATGTTTAGTTTAGATTATATTGGTGACAAGTGATACGGTGTTAAAATGTGAATATTTCATACATTTATTTGATTACGTAAACGCTCCTGAATAAAGACTCTTGGTATTTAAAGTTGTTAAACAAATCAGATATAGTGGATAGTTTTTCTTAATTCCTAGCTGGTTAGAAAACTGTTTATAATTAATGTTTTGGTGGCCCGTATTATTAGGGCAGAGCATTTGACTAGCAACCCGCGTTGATATGCAGGTACACACGCCGGCAGGCACTCACCCAATCCACGACTTAATGTGCACCGTGATAGATGAAAAGCCGACCCTCGAACAGGCATGGCCACAGGATATCCCATAGTCGCAATATGCGTTCAAGATGTCCATTAAGCCACGACCCGAGCAAAATCCACTGCAGCATTTCAACCAATTCATCTAGACTGTGGGAGTTGGCTCATATACCTCCACCGCGTGTCATTTCGCTACGCTCTCTTCTCTTCCCTTCGTCCCTCTGATTGTCTGCCCAGATCAATGTATACAAAATATACGTATTCAAAACTTCATTCTCGTATTTGACTTATTTAATTCCGTTATACACTAACGCGAATTAAGTTGATAATTTTATAGGAGGATAGACGACATGTGTACTTCAATAACATTCATACAATCTAATTGGAATCAGATCCCGGGCCACTAGAATTTAACCGAATGGAATATACTATTAACTAATAGATTACAGTGAACAATAACATACATATATAACGAATAGGATTACTACACTCTGTGCTTTATTTCCCTCTGGGGAATAAGAATATTTGAAGACATTATCTGGTTTATGAGTATGGAAAAGTTATTATTTATGAATAATACAACTCTAACATCAGAATCGTATTGATCTACTTTTGAGTGGCTTAACGAATAACTAATGTTAGATAATGAGAAAAACCGAGCATCAGGAAAACTTTTTCCCAATGGCATCCGGATTCGTTCATTAATTCTTCCTGAAATTTCATTTCCTCTAAATTAAATATAGCTAGTGACAAGCTTCTTGAAAACAATCGGTTGTCTATGACTTTTAGGATATTCCTTTCTAGATTTCAGAATAATTATTTTTGGGCATCCATTTTCAGACGGTTCTTTTCAATATCACCTCCCAATTCATATATGAATTTACATATACCTGGAGAACTGTGGTAGGCAGTTTATGCTCGTCCATGGGGGGGGTAACAGGACCAAATAAGTAGGTAAGTAAAGGGCAGCAGGTAAACACGAACGGCAGAAAAAAAGATTTCTACCAGGTTTTCTAGTCAGTTTTCGAGTAACCTATGCTTAAAAGGCAATAAAGCCTTCATAAATGCACTCACTATTCACATGATAGAGAATAGAGATATATTCAATGCCAAATATATATATTTAAAACAATTAAAAAACCAACCAACTATCTATTTCACTCAGTTTTACAGAGGTATCTGTTATGTAACGTCTACAAGATAACGTTCATTTCAACTTCACCGAATAAAGTAAGTTAGACCTTCGTTTATAATTATAATCATAGTAGTTTTTGTAATTTTAGGCTGTTTCCAACTGATCAGAGACCATAAAATAGAATGGATTGATTGTACTCTGCAAACCTTGTCGTTCTACAACCGTTCAAATTTATCAAGGAAACCGATTGTATATAATTTCTGAAACGTTTTTTTTCTTTCATTTAAACAAATTATAAACTATCAGTATAGGGTTATAGATAAAGTTTAGGTTTGATTGAGATAATGGATCGATCAATGTTAGACAACCATTGAAAATCTGTAAGCACTGATTTCAATGATCTGATCTTCATGGTATCAATAAAAATTCAACAATCTCCATAAACCTATACCAATACATATCATGTGTTCCCTAGTGACTGGCTTCGGGAGGTAATTCTCGAAGTTCTAGTGAGAAGCCGTGACCAATGAATCTAATCCATGTCAGATAGAGACAAGTATCTACCTCAGACAATGGGAGATGATCGCGCAATATGATAGATTGGTTGAAGTCAGACATGTACATCGTTAAATACCGGCTCAGTAGTCTGGAAATTAAACGTTCGCGCGCGAGACCGAATGTCTTGGATTCTATTCCTGTGTGCGGTATCGTGGATATGAACTGTCAAGAAGTTTCATACTAAGACGAAACAAACTGTCTAGTGCTATCAGGTTCTTAATAGTTGTCTAACATTGATCAGTTCATGATCACAACAAAAAAAAGATTTATGAATTACCGTAATAAATTAAATTTCAATTTAATACTTTCATAATTTGAATTCTGCATAGATGATATCATTTTAATTGCTTCACAATCTAACCAAAAATCAACAAGATGTATTCCATTAGTTGTCACTAGAAAAGCCATAAAATCTTTCATTCCATCACGCTGGAAAGAAAAAAAGAGATAATAATATTTTTCATATAATCACTAGAATAAATGATTTCTGAAATGTAAAGAAAATATGAGGTGGTTACAAATAGAGTTGAATTTTATCAGCTTCATGTTATACAGAGTTCATCTGGAGTTCTGTATTGATTGTCAAAACATGTAACTATGTACAAAGATTACCAATTCAGTAGTATCCAATATTAAATTTCGTTAATCATCAGCGTCGATCGAATTCTACTGGTCATTTTGTAATATGATCACTAGTTTCAACAACTCGACATTGTATGTAATATATTGTGATATTTTTGATCAGAAACAAATGATGTGGATCAACCCATGTGGTCTGGTGTGTGACAAAGTCTTAGCATGGATACAGAAGGCTCGACTAGCTTTTGCCAACTTGCGTCATTTATGGCGTAGGCGAGATATCCGTCTACAACCAAAGAACGTGTTTATTGTGCAGCAGTTCGTTCCGTCCTATTTTATGACAGTGAAACATGGCTGGTAAGAGTAGAGGATATTCGTAGGTTACTAGTAATTGAAACATTTCTCGTATATCATGGGACCATCGAGTAAGTAACGCGGTTGTTAGGAAACGATTACTAGGTACGGATGGCACATCCATTGATGAAGTAGTGAAACTTCATCAGTTGAGATGGCTGGGACATGTGTTACGTATGCTCAACCACCGACTGCCTCGATGTGCGATGCTCAGTGGTATAGGAGTAGATTGGAAGAAAGCTAGGGGCGGCCAGATCAAAACATGGCACAAGTTCATGAAGTCACTGAAAAGTGGACTGAGCCATGTTGGTAGGTGTAGACTACCTGGTTGGAGACCACGAGATGATAGCAATCGATGGTTAGAGACCCTGAATGACATGGCTCAAAATCGTTTGCAATGGCGCAGGTGCATAAAACCTTTATGTTCTCCCAAATTCTAATCTGAATTCTTCATGTCCCTTTTTTTTTCTCTTTCCAAATTTATTTCACTGGATTATACTCCTTGAATAACATTTTCAAACCCTCATTTTTCTGATTACTGTTTATACTCCTACTACTTCTACCAATATAGGATTTGAATGGACAGTTGTATTTGTGTGCTAATGTGGTGTGGCAACTCGAACTGATGTATGTACGTACGAAGTTCTACGTTGTTACTGAGTGACTGACTGATATGGATCAAAATTTTACAGAAAGTATCAACTCCTATAGAATTTCAGATATATCTTGTTATGCGAGACCTATATAAAGCAATTCTTTTTACCGATTAAGTACAACCATGTATTTGAGCCACTATAATCAATACTATCTTATATCAGCCAAAGTCTTTAAACACCGATTATGGTTATCATGAGGACCCCAATCAAATAGTCTACATCTATCAACATTGTTTAATCCATGAATGAATTAATTCATGAGCTCATGTAATGTTTTGCTTTTCTCTTTGATATCTTTCTTCTAACTTTTGAATGAATGAGGAATACATCATTTAATGATACATTTCACGAGAACATGGTTAAATACTACCGAAAAGACTGCAGTTAGTAACAAAAAAACAACAGTAGTCCATTACCTTTTATTACGTCCTTGATCTGTCCACCGGTTTTTATGCAGAGGATAACTTGTCTAACCTAGATTAAAACCTTGACGAGATAGGCTGACTGGCTTAACATTGAAACTAGCATGCGTGAGTTTGAAGTGACATTAACTACCTGGTACGGCCGAGAGTGAGAAGAGTCCACTCTCCCTCTCGAAATGCTCTCACATGGCCACTCGTATATAGCCTCTCCCAGGGAAGTCCTACTCACTGCCTTCTCATAGCACGGGTGTTTTTTACGGAACTGAGAGGAAAAAAAGCGAATGTCCGGCGCTTTGACCGGGTTGGTGGACATAGAGAGTCCACCTAGGTGGGTTGGAAAACCCTGATTCCAAACCAATGGTGCACATGGGTTCCAGGATCCTAAGGGAACAAATAGCGTATTAACTAATTATTGGTCACCGGCTACCATGGGATTGCATCTCTTGACGTTGCTCCACTGCCTTGTGGATCAGACCTTCATGTCAAAAGCTCCAGGTGTTGCCTCCTAAGAAAACCGCCTGCTTCGGTTTGGGCACCCAGGCAGCATCCCAGCCCTCACACATATCAAATGAGATTTGTGTGGCGCATATCTATTTGGTGCCTCCTTGTACCAATATTTATGTGTTAAAATAAATAAAAACAAATAAATGGGGTAGAGAGATGAAAACTATAGTCTATAGCCTGATTGGCTGACAAGCATGCGAGTGAGAGAAGACAAGTCAACTGGGACGCTACACGATTTATTCTCAATCCCTATCTGGTTCCCGATTTCAGATTAGTGTAAAAAGATACACGAATAGATAGATAACTAACCAGACCAAAGCTGGGAATTAGAGTACAAAAGATTACGCTTAAACTACAATATCTTTGGAACGAAAACGGCTGTGACAGTAAATCGTACATTAAACGACAGCTCATGTTCTGTAGAATAGACTGGGGACAAAAATAAATGTTAATGTTTTATAAGCTTTGAATCGAATGAAATAACGTTGCCCCAAAACAGATTCCTTTGTTTGTCAAGGATTCCTGTTTCTCTGTTCACATTACTTTTCGAGTTCATCAAACGGCGAGATTATAATTTATGGATGAACCAATCAGATATAAGAAAGCAGGTCTCAGATTTTGACGCGAAATTTATCCACTCATTTGGTTAAATACCATTTTGACATTATAACTTATGTCAGTTGTTGTGGATGCGGAGGAATAGACCAATAATTATCATGTTAAGTCCAATGGTGTCCTTGGACTTTAAATGGACATTTCCCATTGGTCGATATCTGTTCACTTGTTGAATATTGTACAAAATGTTGTTTTCTATTTTATGGTATGATGTGGTATGCTTGACTAGTATATAAACAAAGTATGTTTGAAATATAATGATTCATATCTCCGAGGCTGTGACTTGTGTTCTGGACTCAGCTGACTGGGCTAGACAGGGAAGCGAGACCAATCGAGACTCTAGGCCGTCCGTACGTGTTTACGTGTCATTGAATCGATCGATAAGTACGCTGCTCTCTAATTTTCCAGTCAAGGACACAACAATTAGCACAGGGTAAAAATCAACCAACAACTTAAATTCATAACATCAGTTCGTGATGAAAACCCGAAATCTAATTTCTAACCTTAATCATCAACTGTAAATCATAATTCGAATTCCTCACACAGGTTTATAACCCTCATTTGGTCCTAGTTATTAGGTGAACTATCTCAAGGTCAGTTTAGCGTTGCTCAAATGTCGTCCATAAATTATAGACTCACCCAACAAACAAATAACAACATAATTTCAATAGTTGAGATCACGAGTCAATTGAAGTCAGACCATCATGGAAAATCTGTATACACTGGACGGCCGTTTCTTCCTATTGTGGAACTTCTCAGCAATGTACATTCACCATCCCGCCTCGTGAAATTCGAACCCAGAATCTGTCAGTCTTGCGTGCGAACGGTTCACCTCTAGATCACTGAGCCAACTGGCATCCAACGGTGTTAATCCACGAAATAACAACGTATAAAGAAAACTAAATACTGATCTATGTCTATATGTATATATGTTCTAATCATACTTACAGATGATAATAATAATTCTTTTAATTGTTGCATTGGTATATTTTGTCTTTCTTCCATAGCTTGAATTTCATGAAATATATTCTTTTCATCAATTTCATCATATAAAATACTTTTTGTATTATCATTACTATCACCATTACTATTACTATTACAATCACTATTATTATCAATATTAAATATGAGGGATTTTGATTTCTTACTACTACTACTACTATTAGTAGTAGTAGTAGTAGTTGAACTTGTTTTACTTGAATTTAATTTTCCCTCATTTAATTGTTTTAAACTTTGTTGAATCTGTTCAATAGTTCTGAATGGATCATTTTTAGAATAAGAATATGGATGATAATAATAATTCAATGATTTAATTGGTTCTGATTGACGTCGATATTTTTTGTTAATATCATTATTATTATTATTACTTGTTGTATGACTATTTTCATCACAACTAGTTTGTTCAATTAATGGACTTGGACGATTTAGATCATTCATTTTTCCTAGATTACATTCAAACATGGTTAATCTCCTGATTTAAAAAAAGAAATAGTGAATGATTTATTGAAGTAAAAAACAGTATAAAGTAGTGTTATATCATTGATATATTCCGATGAGAATTATGAATGGTAACTGTTCGGACCCACTTATGGACTGATACTATATATGTATTTTTATTGTATAATTGTTATGTAACTAAACTATGCATATTCATATTCCTCTTATTATAAGCTTCATTTTGACCTATAGACTGTTTTGAGATAATAACTCACTGAAGACAATGGTGAATGTGTCGCTCAATCCCGTGGATTAGTTGAAGTTAGACATTAACACCGTTGGATACCAGTTCAGTGGCCTAGTGGTTAGGCGCTCGCGCGCGAAACTAGTAGGTCCTGGGTTCGAGTCTCTCAGGGAGCGAGGTCGTGGATGCGCACTGCTGAGGAGTCTCACAATAGGACGAAATTGCCGTTCAGTGCTTCCAGGTTTTTCATGGTGGTCCAGATTCAACTGATTCATGATCCTAACCATTGAAACTATAGACTTTTATTAGACGATTTGCCATTCTTGAGTTATACGCAGTCTATTAATTACAGTCTCCCATAATCACAGCCATTTTTAGGCTCGATCTTGTACAAATGTTATTTTTCTATTTTGTGGAGCGATGTGGTCTGTTTCGTTTGTATATAAACCCAGTATGCTTGAAATATATGATTCATATTGCAGAGGCTGAGATTAGTGTTCTGGCAGGGCTAGGTGCGAAGAAGGACCGATAAGGACTCTGAACTGGTTTTACGGGTTTCCGAGTCATTGGTCCGGTCGACAAATCACTGTTCTCTAATTCGTGGTATCATTACATCATATATTAATAGGACACAAGGCACCAAGTTATAACAGTCTTTATGCCTGAATTAATTATATCCCGTGATAATACCGCCAATTAGATACACTGACTTATACGACTACATTAATGATGCATACACCAGTACGGGCAGCCTACACTTACGATTAGTCCTTTTTCCGCCTAGCCCTCACTGTTACGAGCATAATGACAATATCAACTTCCGCGATACGAATCATGTGTTTCAAATATACTGGGTTTATATACAAATCAAACAGACCACATCGTACCATAAAATGGAAAATAACATTTATACAAGATCTAGCCTAAAGTGGCTGTAATTTGGAGGAACTGTGACTAATAGATTGGGAATAATTTGAGAATAGTAAATCATATAACAGTAACCGATAGGTCAATAAGGAGCTTATTATAAGAAGAATATAAACTATATATTTACTTGGTGTTGTTTACTTGTATCCTCCCATTGTTATTTAGGACTGCAATTGATCAGTCTCTTATGGGCATATATGCATCCTGTGCGAACCGCTTTAATATTGCCTTAAGTCAAGCTTTATAAGCAAAGATGGATAGTGGCTAGCAGTGAAATCCAGGATGCACGTCTCGTTCTATTTGGGACTCATCAGCTGTTTGCACCTGCATCTCGGAGTTGATGATCACTCTGGGACTCGAACCCAGTACCAATCGCTTCAAACGCCATCGCGTTATCTACTTAGCTACTGAGTCCCGATCAAGAGACTAATCAATTTCAGTCCTTAATAAAGATGGAGAGATACAGATAAACAACACCAGGCAAATATAACTTCAACCTATTCCACAAGCAGGTGGCTATCAGAACTCAGTGACCAAGTGAATAACGTGATGGCGTTTGGAGCGAACGGTACTGGGTTCGAGTGCCAGAGTCAACATCAACTCTGAGATGCAGGTATATCCAACTGACGAGTCCCAATAGAACGAAACGCGCGTCCTAGATTCCATTGCTACCTACTATCCATAAATATATGTTGTTTAATTACTTAACAATTACACAATAAGAATACATATATAGTATTACTATAATTACAAGTTAGATCATCCTTTTTCTCCTAGAAACTGACCTGTGTTGATCATGAGAATCAATGGAAGTAAACATGTATTGGAGATAACTAGCTAAATCATACTTAATTCATAAATAAGCTGACATCTAACCAGTATATAATGCTGGCTCAAATGGGATTATGTTTGTAAGAGGTTAAGGTTAAAGGACATGACAATCAGAATTTGGTTATCGTTAATTTCACTGCTAATTATCTAACGTATCTATAGTTTAATATTCGCCAAAACTAAGTTAGTTTAAGGTTATTGGTTGAAAATTATAGATTATTATAGTCGTTATCACATTATGTTGAATCATAGAAAATTGGAAAATTTAGCAAAAGTACAAAAGAAAATGTAGGACAAAATAAAATGCAAATGATCAAAATATCAATACTTGTTATAATTTGTGGCCTGTGTACCCTGTTAATGTATAACGTAACGATACTGCCAATTAAAGAACAGTGAATTAACGATCGGATCAATGACGCGTAAAACTCGTGCAAGCAGTCTAGAGTCCTTATTGGTCCTGCTTCCTGACTAGCCTAATCAGTTAAGTCCAGAACACCAATCTCAACCTCTGCAATATGAATCATTTATTTCAAGCATACTGGGTTCATATATCAACCAAACAGACCACATCGTACCATAAAATATGAAACAACATTTGTACAAGATTTAGCCAAAAGTGCCTGTGAATGTGGGAGACTGTAATTAATAGACAGGGAATAATTCAAGAATGGTAAATTGCATAATAATAGTTCATAGGTCAAAATAGGGCTCATAATAAGAGGGACATGAATATGAACAGTTTAGTTATTTAACAATGATATGATAAAATTATACGTATAGTACTGGTTCATAAATGGATCCCAGAAGTTACCATTCATTATGCTTATCGGGGCAATAACAATACTGATCATAGAATAAAACTAGTCATGGAAAATATAGTTCGGCGAGACTATAATTTATAGACGAACCAATAAGATTTACGATGACAGATCTTGAATTTAGGCGCGAAATTTATTCATTCATTTGGGTATGTAGAGTTTTGGCATTATAGCTGATGTCAGTTTGTGATGAAAACCTTATATCTTATTTCTAACCCTAACACTGACTACCAGCTGTAAATATTACTCCTAATTCCTCACATTGGTTTATAAACCTTATTTAGCCGTAGTATGTAAGGTGGACATTCTCAAGCTCTCTTTAGCGTCGCTCACCTATAGTTTAAAAGCAATAAGTAAAATCATGAATTGGAAAGTTTCAAATAGTGACAATTGTAAGATTTAACGTTCTATCTACTTGATATCAGGCTAGGAAACATAACATTGAGATCGTGGAGAAGATTTATAGCTCAGATGGATGATTTTGATAGAGTTTTGTTCTCTGAACTGGATGATTTGTTCATGGAGCTTTCAAACTTCTACCCGAAGTTTTTGTTGATGCTGTCGTTCAGAAGAACGATGAAAGCTCCATGACCAAACCATCCAGTTCAGAGAACAAAACTACATCAAAAACATAACATTTGTCGGTAGTTACTAGCTACCACATTTTTGACAATCATTTAATTGAATGGAATTTCACAATGACGTCAACTAACTTATTATTTTTACTTAGTATTCTACACCCAACATCAGTATTACTGATTTAGATATTCCTCTATACATAATCACTACTTTGAAAACATCTACAATCAACCATTGATACCCTATATATGTTTCGATATTTTTATAGAGCACATTTACACAGTTATAAAGTAAGACAGAAAGAACTATTGTCTAATACAATCGCCGTTGATTTTCTATTTCTTCACTATGGTAGTATGAAACTGGACTACTATTTTACAAGAATCTTGATATGACGAATAGAAGGAAAGAATTAAAAATTGCTTAGTAGTTTTTATTTTCATCAATGATTAATTATTTTCTATCCACTAAGTAACTAAGAGTCAGATTACATTAGTTGATAGCCTTAATTCCTAAATGCATAATCAGTTACTCATTAAGTGAAAATTTAGGTATTGATTTATTGATTCAGTAGTCACTTCAATCATTTCAGTGATTTAAATGATTAATTGCTACCGAATGCCCTGGTACGGCCAAGAGTGGGGAGAGTCAGCGCTTCCTCTCTCGAAATGCTCTCACATGGCCACGTGCATATAATCACTACCACCGAAGTCCGAATCACTGTCTTCTCATAGCATTATTGTTGTTTGCGAAATTGACAGGACGAAAAACAAATGTCCGGCGATTTAATCCGCTTGGTGGACATGTAGAGTTCACCTACCACAGTTGGAAAACTCTGACTCAAAAAGAATGGTGCACATAGGCTCCAGGATCCTAAGGGAACGAATGGAGTATGAACCAATTATTGGTCACCGACTAACATAGGATTGCATCTCTTGACGTTGCTCTACTGCCCTGTGGATCAGACGTTTAGGTTGAAGGCTCCGGGTGTGGTTTCCTAAGAAAACCACCTGCTTCGGTTCGTGCATCCGGGCGGTGTACCAAGCCTCACACAAATCGGATGATTTATGTGGTCTTCTTGTACCAATGTTCATGTGTTTAAATAAATAAATAAATGATTAATTATTTCTTCATAAGATCTGTGCTTTGTTCAATTTGACACTCTCTTATTGACATAAATTTACTTACCTAGTTTTAAAATACTTTGAGTATTCACGACTTCTTCGTCTTTCCGATTTTAGTGTATCTAAAAGCAGTTAATATATATCTGTATGTATGAATGGGTAGAATATTAGTACCTAAATAAATTAGATTAATGATATTAAAATGATCAGAATATGGGTTTATGGTGATTGTAGAAATTTTAGTAGTTGAATTTATGAGTCGATTTAAGCTAGATCATCATCAAAAACTTGGAAGCACTGGACAGACGTTTCTTCCTAGTATGGGACTCCTCAATGGTGAGCGTTTACGATCTCGCATGCGGGACTTGACCCAGGACCTCCAGTTGACGCGAATGTATCAGATAAGGAATTACCTGGAAGCTTATGTTTACATACAATCTTTGTGGTGATTTTTTGGGAATGGTTCACTATTTTATATATCTTTGTAGCTGCATAAGTACTGGTGATGGCGTAGTAAATGAGATAATTTAATCCAGAGCTTATGGCAATTTCATCCATATTAATGTGACAGTCAAAGCTCGGGTATGCAATATGTCATTTAAAATAGTTATACTCTTATTTATCAAACCTTGGCTTTCAGTGAAGAGGGTGTTCAGAAACCTTATATGTCGTCTTCAAACGAGTTCTAACATCTATCGATAATGATAACTAAGTCATGTGGTGGTTGAGAAGTGCGTATACGGCAAAAATGATGATAATTTGATTGGTGTTACAGTTTTGAAGCGCTGGCTTCAGGTCCATAGATATTTTTCAAGTATATCATCCTGTTTTTTTGTATACTATGTATTGTTTGCTGATGCTGGGTTTGCATGGAAACAGCGAAGACGTAGTCACACTATAGCATGGAGTTGTAATGTAGAAGATAAAGGTATAAGATTGATAGATGTTGATCTAATGCAACTCCTTTACCAGGGCTCTAAAGACCATTAAACTCTATAACATAGAAAGTTATCAAATGAGGTTCGGAATAGAAGCCCATGAGCTGCCTGATATTTGTTTTATCATATACTTTATAGAGTTAAGACGATCTTTAGCAAGTGAATGAAGTTTATCTTGTTTTTACCGAAAATTGTGTGTGATCAAATACATAGAATTTCTCCCCATTAGTATCATTTTCTCCTTTATTATTAACCAAAAGGTTAACCCATATTTTCTAATTGCAATGTGTAGAAGAGTTTGCTATCGTTCAGTCTCGCCCTATAGAGCGAGACCTTTGTAATTGATCAAAAGTAACCAACAAGGAAAACTGTTCGATCCAGATTTTGTGAAAATTTCATAGTTGATAAATCAATAACATTGAGATTAGATGGTGGTTGAAAGTAGTCGACAGGAAACCCTGGACCCGGGTTTCGTGCTACTTGGCACTCGTCAGCAAGGTGTACCTGTAATCTTGAGGATACTGGTGCTCCCTGGCAGATTCGATCTCCTGTCACCCAGCTTCACAGTCAGAGAAGCTACCACTGAGCTATCCGGACCGCGACTGACTTTCTGTAGGACTGAGATGTAACCACAATTGATTGGTCACTGTGACCAATCAATTGTGAAATCAATAACATACCTGACTTTAAAGAAATGGATATAGTTCACAAAGGTATTTTGGTAGGCGGAGTTATCAGTAAATCTCATATGCTCAAGTTAATTACTAAAGGGCTAAATCAGTTAATTACCGAATACTACCTAGTGTCTTGTTATCTATGTTCTCCATGTGAACCAATTGAAGTTTATCGATTGATTATCCTCTGAGGACACTCTCAACTAATCGGTACCAAACTTTTTTCATTGAGATTAGAATTTACTTAAAATCAAGTATAGATTCGGTCGTTAAAATTGACACCAAATATATGTTGTATGAAAACTAATGGTATTACCCTGTTGTTCAAACTGAATAAGAGTTTAAGAATGAAACTAAATGGTTGATAAGTTTTGTAAAATAGATAGATTGTAGTTAGTAGTGGAATCTAAGTGTATTTGTTCCTACTTGGGACCTATCAACTCAATGTTTCCAGATCCCAGTATTAATGTTCTAACTGAGATAATCTGAACAAGATGGATGATATCCAATTAAGACTGGTTGAAATCCGATCTTCCGAATATCATCGATAATCGGATGATTCAAACTCTTCATAATAATGGGACAAAGATTAAATTATTTAATTACTAAACTGTTAATCAACTATCTACTTAGATAGAATCTAGTTACTACTGTGAACTAAAAAATTATAACACTATTTATTGTCCAATTGTTACTGGGTAGTTTTCATCTTTTCATTACTTCTGTCTACTGGAAGAAGCCGGCTATCTGACGGCGACAACGACCCAGGACAATGGACGTGGTGCGCGTATCGGGTGAGTATAAAGTGTGATCGATAAACGAACTCACCAATGATAAAGTGAAACGCCCATCACCACATTAACTTTCTTTGACCTTGTATGACTATGCCTTGCTTATTCATCATTCACAACTTTTATGTTCATTATAAAACAATATTTGCCTTGTTGACTCATTTTTCCTATCCTCTAGTTACTGTTCGAAACAAATAAAGTTTATCAAGCCAAATAGCTTGCTTTTTCTGACTTTGGCTAAACCAAGACTCTGTGCTTGACAGTTTAGAGAATAGCTTAGAGTTACACCTGTAGGAAATTGCTTCCTACAACCTCATTGAAAAAAAGGAGAAATCAAGAAAAGGAAACCTACCGAAAGACTCATAACTGACAGATTCCTTGACTATATTAGGAGTTTCATTATTTGATTGGTTACTGTTTATTGGAGTAGATTTACTATTCTATATAAGAATTCATAAATAGAAAGTAAATCGAAGATGGAGAAAATGATGTTTATGTAAAATAAGATCAGCATAAATACAGATAAGTTAATTTGAGTAACTAATCGCCTTTACTCATATAAACAAGACAAGAGTGATAATGTTTTCGACGTATAGCGCGATTTACATAGTTTCAACCTATGGTATATTATTCTTCAAATTATATGATCGATTGATTGTCTAATATTACGCTTTTCTTCTTGGAAATACAAGTTGAGGAAAGGAATATATCTTTTCAATTAGTCCCTTATTAAAGTCCCGTGTGTAGGATCGTGGATGTGTGTTGCTGAGGAATCCCATACCAGGACAAAACAATTGTCTATTGCTCCCAAGTCTCTAATGGCAGTCTAACATTGATCAATTCATCATCTGAATAAAAAAAAAACAATCTCCACAACCTTATACTGATAATTATCATGTGCTTCATATGGTAATTCTCAGAGTTCTAGTGTGAAGCCATGACCAGTAGAGCTAATCGGTTTTGGATGTGAGGTAGTTACCCATCAAAGACAATGGAATATAGTCGCTCAATACCATGAATATTGTATTCAGTTGGTAAAGCAATGTTTGTAAAATTAGTCAAAACAAAACAAACCCTGAAAATTAGGAAAAATGAATTATTATTATTCCGTAAAACATAATAGTAACTAAGTAGAAGATCAGGGTTAGTTAAAAGACTCTATAAACTTTTTCTTTATTCATAGTTTAGGTTTATTGATATATATATGTGTATTCCTATGGTTTCTTGTTCTTGTTTGAATATCCAGCCTTGAATTTGTTTTAGTCTGTTAAATTCATTGTGAATTTTTAACATAATCCGAGTTATTCATCAATAAAATACCAGTTTATTTCTATGGTTTGATTTGTACTAAACTATCATGCTTTTATGGGATTATTATTTATTTATTAATTTTAACACATAGATATTGGTACAAGAAGGAATCAAATAGATATGCGCCACATAAATCATTCAGTTTGTGTGAGGCTTGGTACACCGCCCGGATGCACGAACCGAAGCAGGTGGTTTTCTTAGGAACCACACCCGGAGCCTTCAACCTAAACGTCTGATCCACAGGGCAGTAGAGCAACGTCAAGAGATGCAATCCTATGTCAGTCGGTGACCAATAATTGGTTCATACGCCATTCGTTCCCTTAGGCTCCTGGAGCCCATGTGCACCATTCTTTTTGAGTCAGAGTTTTCCAACTGTGGTAGGTGAACTCTCCATGTCCACCAAGCGGATTAAATCGCCGGACATTTGTTTTTCGTCCTGTCAATTTCGCAAACAACAATAATGCTATGAGAAGACAGTGATTCGGACTTCGGTGGTAGTGATTGTATGCACGTGGCCATGTGAGAGCATTTCGAGAGAGGAAGCGCTGACTCTCCCCACTCTTGGCCGTACCAGGGCATTTGGGGGCTTGGAAAAGTCTCTAGAAGCTTCTCATGTAAATACTATAAATGTACCAACATATCTCTCATTGTGCTTCTTACTTATATCTACTTTTCTTACTTGGAGTATAATTTCGTTCGTGTTCAACCGTTTTCTGATTTTAGGACTTGTCTAGTGAATTGGTGTCCAAGAATAGTAAGCAATAGGAATAACTGGGTCGTAATAAAAGAAATTATAACTCATGTTTTATGGATTTAAGAAAAATAAAAACAAATCATTCAATATTTTATGTAATTGCTTAGTTTGCTGTTTCTGTAGCTAATAAAACTGAACTCATTATAAATTTTTAAAAGATCTTTATCAATAAGTATCCCTTGTATGATTGTGTATTGGAGTATACTAGGCTAAGAGTAGATAAAGCGGTTATATTCTGGTGTAATATTTCTTTAGTGTAAATCATTGTTAGTGCAAATCATACCCCCAAATGCCCTGATACGGCCAAGGGTGGGGAGAGTCAACTCTTCCTTCCTCGAAATGACCTCACATGGCCACGTGCATACAATCACTTCCACGGAAGTCTTACACACTTTCTTCTCATGGCATTATTGTTGTTTGCGAGATCGAAAGGATGAAAAGCGAATATTCGGCACTTTAACCGAGTTGGTGGACACGGAGAGTCCACATGGGGGAGTTGGGAAACCCTCATTCCAAACTAATGATATACATGGGATCCAGGATCCTAAGGGAACAAATGGTGTATGAACCTATTGTTCATCACCAACTACCATGGGACTGCATTTCCTGAAGTTGTTCCAGTGCCTTGTGAATTGGATCTTTATGTCGAAGACTCCGAGTGTGGCCCCCTTAAGAAAACTACCTGCTTCAGTTTGGGCACCTGGGCAGTATTCCAGCTCTCACACAAATCGAATGATTTTTGTGACGCATATCTATTTGGTGCCTCCTTTGTACTGATACATATATGTTTAAATAAATAAACAAAAATATACAAATCATGTCACATAGTTTGCTGACAATATAGCTACCACCTATCACTAAACTTTGATTGATATTCAGGATTTGTACATGGGACGAATAATCGTTTGAAAACATTGTAAATAAGAGTTGAACCACCGACTGTCCCGACGAGCGATGTTTTCTGGTGTAGGAGTAGGTTGGAAAAAAGCCAGATCAAAACATGGCACAAATCCATGAAGTCACTGACAAGTGAATTGAACCATGTTAGTAGGTGTAGACTACCTGGTTGGGATCTGCGAGACAATAGCAACCAATCGTTAGAGACCTTGAATGACATGACTCAAAATAATTTGAAATGGCACAGGCGCATGCATTTTTTGAGTTCTCTTAAATTCTAATCTTCCGAATTCTTCATGTTCCTTTTCTTTTTCTCTTTCCAAATTTATTTCACTGTATTATACTCCTTGAATAACATCTTCAAACCCTAATCTTTCCGATTACCACTTATACTCTTACTACGTCTACCACTACGGGATTTAAATCGACAACTGAATCGTTGTGCTAATGTGGTATGGCAACTTGAACTGATGTACGTACACACGAAGTTCTATGTTGTTGCTGACTGAATGAATGAATTATTTGAAAAATCTATCCATCTTACTAGTTACTAAATTTTTATAATATTACGAAACATCGATAGAAGCTACTAAATTGTCTCGGAGTCAGTATTCCGTAATTTAACAAAACAATACGTTATATATAAGTAATGCACATTGTTGATAAAATGAAAATACATCCATTTCTTACTTTTAATATACTCAAATAGAGATTTTTAAGTTATAACTATTAATGGGAGTCATTATATGTATATTTTCATGAGAAATTTAGTTGTCAAATAACAGCAATAATGTGATGATAGTTGGCAGAGATTAGCAGGAAACTACTTTTGTGGTGTGTGCTACTTATATCGACATAAGTAGTATATGATGTTAGTCGTGAACAGAAGGTCTGGCAACAGAGAGACAAGAGGATCGAACAGTAAAGAATGGAAACAGGATGAAATTTGTATGAAAATGCAAGAACAATGAAGCCTGAGTCATTTTGGAGACAAGCGATGGACATTTTGCAAAATAAACATTTACTATTTGATTGTTAGATTCTATTAACAAGTCCTGTTCGACTGTCTCCACCTGTGTTCTTGTTCACTACACTTTGATTTAGATTTCATGTTAGCTTAGAATTCTTAGTAAGGCTTATCTACAAACTTGATGTAACTAATTATAAGTGTTTTTATACACTTATTATACGAAAACAAAGTACTTCAAAAATAATCAATCACAATACAAGCACAACTAGGTTATTATTGACTAACGATTCTGTTGGGTTCTTTTCTATAAGTATTTGAGTTCTAGTCAGTTCCATATAATCTTCCATATTCATGCAATTAAATCGTAGTTAATTGAATCATTTATGTGGATGATTATTGTTACTTTTGTTCATTTTACATGATGGATTATCTGTCACAATTCTATCATACAATTAAATACTGCTGACTTCAAATTCTCTGTTGACGAATTGAATTCTATACTAATCTAAATCTATAGTCCTATCACATTTTAGAAGCACATGGTAATAAGTACTATTCCATATGATAATGCCCTATACATTCATCGAGATAAAGTGTTTTCTTGCTTATCTGGAGACTAGGAGTAATCTATTGTATGTAAATAAACAATAATACTAATTTCATTACGTCTCTCAAGTTCACTGGAATATTCAAGAGTACTTATGGACAATCGAGTCATATGTCTAGGAATGTTCACATTCCGAACCTACTAGTTCTAAACTAAACAAATAAAATTCACTTAGTATTGTTTTGCTTGAATCTTCCCATTGAGGTTTAAGACTACAATTGATCAATCTAGTATTGGCATATGTGCATACTGTATGTACTGTCTCGATATTGCCTTAATTCACAAGCTTTATATGCAAAGATGGATAGTGGCTAGCAGTGGAATCCAGGACGCGCGTTTCGTTCTATTTGGAACTCATCAGCTGGATGTATCCGCATCTCAGAGTTCATGTTCAAAATATGAAAATTATAAATTTCTGATGAATTTCTAAGTATTTTTATAACAGAAACAATAAGGGATACGTAAATGTGAAGTAACATATATTTGATCTTGAACTGGCAATAGTCTCTTTCTTATTGACATAATTCTGAGTAAGATAGTTATGAGTAGTAAGAGTAGTACAAAAGCTGGCTTAGAGTTAAGGCTATAGAAAATATCATGAATCATATCATAAATCAAAAATATACTAACTAATTCACTCAAAATAAATTCTCACGTTTCCTAATTGTCGTTCCTTTCCTTTTCTTAAGACTGAGTTCATCAGAATAATATAATATGAGGGTGTGATCACACACTAACTTATTATGATATTTATTTAAGAGATATGAAAGACCGATTCAAGTTGCTAAGGTTAATAGAATCAGAATGTTGTCAAGAAGCCAGTGTACCGTGGTAACTAGCGTATAGATCACTACAATGCAATTGACTATGAACTTGATTAGTATGTGCGAATCAACTTCTCGACTCATTAAACGAATAATATCTAAGCTGTTTCCTATTAACCAAATCACGAATTTTCGGGATTTCATATAAGTAGTCCTTATTTTTTAACGACGATGTGATGTTTGAGTTAATTAACAGTTCCTTTCTACATCATTCTTCAGTTTATTTGAATACAAAATACAATACCTTTGTTTGTGTTCACTGATTTTCTATTGCTTGAATATTGTTCCGTTCATGGTTACTCAAGTACAAATTGGATAGTTCCGGTAATTGCTAGTTAGTCTATCAAATTTGGCTACTAATTATCGCATTAGGGTCACGATGGTGTTAGCTCTTGGGTAATTGGATGCTAATTCAAGTGGAAAAGTTTTGAAAACCATATGGAGTGATCTGAAATCTGATGTTTGATCAGAAAAAAATGTCAAGCATGATAAAATTTCCCCTCATTTCCTTGTGTTCCTTAGTAAATATACGTATAACCTACTCAAAAATCTTGATTTCCCGGACGATCAAATTTCACTTCCAGAAAAATCTCTCGAACGATCATTTTTCAACCATCTTCAGTGAATTAATCTGAATGCAGAATGATCTAATTCCCATAAAATAGTGTTTTAAAATAGCCTGAAATTCTGTGGCTTCCTAATTGGAACTGCCAAAACAGGGTGAGAATTGAAATTTGAAAAGCTGCTGTAAATTCAACCTCGTGGTAGTTTGATTGCTGGTATAAACATCCCGAAATTTGAAAGACATTTAATTTAAATGCTTAAAATTCACTTCAAGAGATTAAAACAAGTCGTATTAATTTTACGGTAGTGAATGAACTTGACTTTCGGCATTTAAAAATCTCTGATACCTTATTCATTTTTCATAGTGAAAATCTGTTCTTAGGCTCTCTCAAACTCGTGGTTAGTTAGTAAGGATTTTCATTGTCGTGGAAACATAATAACTAATTCAACAAAGAATTTTAAAGAAGCATACAAAAGTGAGCATAATTTTGACAAGCGTTTATCTCGCGATTAACTTTCTCCTCGGAAATCCTATGCAATCTTATGAAATCTTATGGTGGAGTCCCCACAATATATGGTGATTACACGTTAACATTGACCTCTTGTTTGTTGAAGTAAACAGGCACCACGGTTGAGGCTGAAGATACTCTTAATCGACTTTGTGATTCTTAAGCATCCTTGAAAAATGGTTTAAAAGATCCTTACCTTCAAATTCCCTTGTATCAATCTTCATTCATTTTAATAACGATTAACACTACTCTTGATTTATTCAAATAGAACTACTTTTCATTTGATTGAAGTTGTCCTCTAGCTATTTCTCAAGGACTAACGAATAACATAGTCGGTAATCCTAAAGGTGTTGAAGTTTATAAAGATAAACATAATCAGAGACTTATTGTCTCATTAAATCGTCTTCTTGAGCAGAATATTCCTGTATATTCAAATAAGTGTTTATTCTGTGTATCCGTCATTAAATTTCTTGATGTTTGTTTGACGACAGTGGTTTATAGCTAGGTCTAAAACGGAAAAACTCGCCTACAAAGGAACCGTCGTCACAATCCCTTACAGAATTAGACTCATTGGTAGGTCCCCTTTAATATTATCCCCGTTTCATTTCCAATCACTTATATTGTGTTTGCTGTCTATCTCAAATTTAGGCATACAACTCATTTATATGCAGTGTGAGACAAGAGTTGTGCTAACAAAGTCCACTAAGTTCTTCTCAGCGTGATGCACTTCTTTGAACTTCTTCTCATGGTATACATCCTTTACTTGTTATTGTTTCATCACATGTGAGTATTGGCGGAGTTTCAAAGCAGGGAGGTAGACCAGTAATCTGTGTTTCACGAGAACTTACTGTCGCTAAATAATGTTATTCTTATATGCGGAGAGAAGCATTAGCTGTATTTTTGGCTGATAAACAACTTTGCAAACATTTATTTGGAAAGCAATCCACTTTTGTTCCGGGTTATTAAGTTTTAGAAATAATTTATCATCGCGAAACATTCTTAGCATGTTCCCCATCCGCCATGGTTTAACGATAGAGTGTTACTGCAAAAGCTTAAGACCAAACCAATTAGCACAAAAGTGCTGAATAAATCCATCACGTAGACTAGATGTCTAGAAATCCATCGCAAGATAAACCTATGAATACTTCTGACTTGATCAATACAGTGTTTACCGGTCAGCTACTCAGATCTTATTGGAGAAACTCGTTCACCATTTAGAGTTCTATTTAGTACTATACAAAAAGATTGGAACGATAATATGAAACATAGATTTCCTGTCTATTTCATCAAGATGTTGCACACCAAACACCTGTGAAAAATGTCATTACTCAAAAAAGCATCCCTCAAAGTAGACCGGATGACCAGTATCATTTGAGGCCTGGAAGAGAATTCATGTGGACTATTATAGTCCATTTCTCGGCAAATATTATGAACTTGTTTTTATTAGTTCTTTTCTTAATTATGCCCAGTTATTTTTTATCATCTTAGCGAGAACTGACCTCTCAATCCAAGAATTTGCAAAACAGTTCAGTCAGAAAGAGGTTCTTATGACATTAGTGACCAATTGTGATTCTCATATTCCTACAAATGAAGTTTCTACCTCGTTGGATGAGATAGGGTAAAAATATCTTTTTATTGCTCCAAAAGACATTTGTTCTGACGGTCAGAAGGACAATTTCGTCAAGGTGTTAAAAACTGTTGATAACTCCATTACTACCGTAACAATAGATAAACTAATGAAGAGTGTGAACACATTTTTGATGCAAAATAGGAATTCCAAAATTCTCCGACGAGACAGACTGCTCACAAATTATTGGATGAAGCTATTTATTGTCCGAACATGAGATCCTTTCAGTCTGTGGGGGTCAGATACTATCATGGGAATGGCTTTCAACAGTCCACAGAGATTCTGGTGAAGAATGTTTGAATATGTATGGTACGGATTCTAGACACTAACGATGTAGTAATTCACAACTTACATTTGATGAAGTACACTTTCAGGATTTCGATAGTACGGAGTTTATGCTTAATCCGGAAATGGGGAAGCACTAGATAAACTCACGGATAAGATGTAGAATACATTACGGAAATCCAGATTTTCAAATTATATCTGTGCAAAAGTATTATTTATAATCACTAGAAGTAATAATGATATATGAAATAACCAGGACAGCCATTTTGCAATTACAGAGCATTTTCGTTACCTTATTGGTGTCCAAAAAATATATAACTCTTCTTAGTTTAGATTTCTAAGTAGTTTAGTTTGGTGGTTGTGTTTGAGTTAGACTTCGTTATTGCCAGATTCAATAGTGATTACCAATTACATTTGACTGGGTGGTTAGGCATTATGAAAGGATTTGCAGACGAAAAAATCATCTGAGTACAGAAGCCAATTCTTGACATGACACGGTAACACGGTGAGATCCTCTACCAGTGTTATTCATGAAAGCAACTAATATTTAGTCATTCAAAGGGAAAGTATGTCGTCACCGTACTAAAAGCTTAAAAAATAGTGTTAGGAATTTATTTTTAATAACGTATCACTATAGGCTGAAGAAAAAATCCTCAAATGAGAGCTATTTCAACAAACTGATATAAACCTACGTAAAGCTAACGAATGTCGGTCATCAGTATAGTTCATTAAAAATCACAGTATTTTCCTTATATATACACTCAGATCAAGCAAAATTCACTAACTTTTTCAGAACTGTAATCATAACTGCTTTCTGCTTCATCATCATAAGTGCTGAGATCTGTCGTCCAGGAATTATAAGTATGCCTACTAACTCCAGGATGACAACCTAAAGTGCTAGCTAAATCTGCACTAAACGGCTCCCAATAATCGATGAGATCAGTATTCAGTTCAAGCGGGGCTATCAAGAACTTGCACAGTAGTAGTTCCCTGTAAACATCACTCCTGTTTACGGAAGTGCTGAAAATATTTTTACAAAGAGGTAAGTTACCGCATAAAGTAAGGAAGACGTTCCGACTCAGCCCATTTAATAACGCGTTCTCGATCTTCTTCCGAAAGACCCAAACGTGATGACTCTTTGGTATCAAGTTCATGCGAATCTGTGAGGGTAAATTCACCACTTAGTCTATTGTACTGTAACTTAAGCGAAAAAACCTGTTATAAATATACTGTTTATACTGAAAATATATTTCTTACCGGAAGTGACAGGAAATAATTGAAGTAATTTTCGAAAAGATCATCGGATATTAAACACTCTTCTAAGTCATTAAAATTAGCAAGTAGATCCATCCAGCGACCTTGGAACTATTTGAAACAGTGCTAGTGGTATTAGAAACCAAACCGTAGTCCATTCAAAAGACGTTATGAATCCAATCCATATATTTCGAGATGACACTAATGGTAATTCAGTGCTAAATGAGTACCATGTTTATGCTTTAATTAGAATTCTTATCCTATAGTAAATCAAGTATTGGGCTAGGACATCGCGAACTATATCTTTTAGTTTCATACCAGATTCGGATTTGTGTAGTAAGTGCAGAAGGCCCACAGCCTATGTTACTCTTTTCCACACTGTTCCTGTTAGTGTCTCTTCTCTTTGATGAGTCAACTGAAGGTGCGGACACCACTGCTTCGGGTAACAGTTTCCAAGAATTGATGACTCTGTGAAAACGTTCAAATGGTTCAAATGGTTGTGGACGGAAAAAAATTAGCTTTCGATTAAAGGGCTTCCATGTCTATTGGCTGTGGACCATCAATACCCCCAGACAGTAACCTAGGTATACTAACCATAATAGAGGAAAAAGAAATTGGCAAATCATAGTAAGATATTATTCATAGTCCCTAGGAATATGTCAAGTTGCTTCTCAGAGGACTCCTGGAAGGTCGCTTGGACTATCTCAGTCGGAAGCGAATTCCAGCATTTGACAACTCTAAGGGAGTAGAAGTTGTGTCTACAGACCGTTCTGCTGTGTTTTGTCTCTAGTTTCTGGGTGTTACCCCTTAGGTTTGTGTTAGAGCTGAACTTAATTAGGTGTTTGGAGGGATGTACAGAAGTGTTAAGGATACTGTAAGCCATTAGGTCTCCTCTAAGATTCTTATACTCTATTGGGCGAAGGTTTAGTGATTGGAGGCCCTCTTATTCCCTGAATTGATTTCGTGGCTCGCCGTGGATATGCTCCAGAGTGTCCTTAACCTTTTGGAGAGAGGGGGGAAATATTATGTCTTTTTACTCTAAATGAGAACCAATGAAACTGTTGAAGATTAGGTGGAAAGTTCTACCGTCAAACTGGTCAAAAATGCGCCTCAGTGTTACCAGTGTAAGGTTTGATCGAAAGGCATTTTTGTCACAGTTAGCGTAAGACTTCAAATCGTAGGGCACCAGCACTTCCAAATCTTTTTCAACTTGGGATACTTCTAGAGAGGAGTTTCCTAAGTTACAACTGTAGTCTGCAACATGTCTCAGATTGATTACTTCACACTTTGAAGTGTGAAAGATAAGTCCGTTGTCATCTGCCCAACTCTGAAATCGGGTCTGATCCTTCTAAAGTGCCGGTTTATCTTCTTGGTTGCGTGTCTCTCCAAAGTTTCAAATCATCAGCAAAAAGTAACAAGCCAGATGGTACTATTGGGGAAGATCGTTTCTGTAAATCAAGAAAAGAAGAAGTCCTATTACTGAATCCTAGAGGACCCCAATAGGACATTCCATAGCCTAAGAGAAAGTGGAGTTAACCCTGACCTTAAAATGTCGATTTCATAGGTATGAAGTGAGCCATTCAATTTCAGGTGGTCTGATACCCAATCGTTTGGGCTTAACGATAAGACTTACATGGCTGACCCTATCAAAAGCTCTTGAGAATTCAAGGCGGGTGACGTCAACGTTCTCCTTGCGGTCAAGGGTAGTTGTCCATAGCGGTCAGCCGGTTGGTTGTATAAGAGTGACCCTTCCTGAAACCATGCATGCCACTGGTATTTTTTCGTCCGCTGATCTGATAGAAAAATAGAGGGTATATCGGGGCCAAAATCATTCCTTAGTATAGTATATATCGAAATCAGATCGCCTCTCAATCTTAGTTTGGATAGAATAAATAGGTCTGGCTTCTGAAACCGCTCCGTGTATGGCGAATTCCGGATCTATGGAATTTCATGGATAACATCCCTCTGCACTTTTTCCAGGATATTAAAGTCACCTTTTAATCAAGGGCTTGCAGCCTGAACGCAGTTTTCAGGTTTGGCTCTCACAAAGGTTGTATAGAATACGGTGAACATAATCGTATCTTACTTGGCGAATATCCATCTTTAAGCCCATAGGATTCTAAACCACTAAGATGCAACCTCACAGCACTGAGACGTGGTCTCCAGGAGCAATCTATGAAATGCTTTACTAAAGTCTATGCAGATTTTCCATTATCTAGAGCCCCTATGCATTGCTTTCTTTTATAAGGAGGTTTGTTGTGCAAAATACTCCTTTCCTGAAACCAAATTTATCTCTGCTTAACTAGTTGTCGGTTTCCAGGAGTATCACTATGGGCTTTTGACT
This sequence comes from Schistosoma mattheei, assembly GCA_944470405.2. Classification (NCBI taxonomy): domain Eukaryota; kingdom Metazoa; phylum Platyhelminthes; class Trematoda; order Strigeidida; family Schistosomatidae; genus Schistosoma; species Schistosoma mattheei. The sequence continues at coordinate 4,708,557 of OX103951.1, forward strand.
ATGACATCGGTGAGGCTGACATGTCTGTAGTTCGCTGGAAGTTGTCTTGGTCCTGTTTTATGTATTGGAGTGACGACTGCATCCTTCCAGTTCGTAGATAACACACCCTGACCAAGTGACATATTGAATATCAGTCAGTTGGTCGGCAATATGTTGTGCAATTTGTCTCAAGATTTCGAGGTGTAGTCCATTCGGCCCTGTTGACCTTTCCGTGTCTAGAGTGCTAAGGGCTCTAAGACATCTGCACGAATGCACTACTACTCACTTTTATTGATTTTATCTATTTGACGACTCTACTTGGGGAAGCATACCGTGAGCCAACGAGTATTCTAATTTGTAGATCATACCTGTAAAATGGCATGCATCTGTCCTGGCAATATTCTATTATTATCATTACATCTTCTCGATCGAAGTTCATAGTGAACAGATGATTTGTTGGCTTTGTATATGAATCTAGCTCATCGTCTAGAAGAGGATCCTGAGTGAAAACTGCTCCTCATAGCCCCCGCTTTATTCTGATCACCCCTTATCAATTCAGGTCCACTCTCTTCCATAAATGGGTTGGGAATCCAATTATGGGTCCTTGTTCCGTAATTTATGCACGAAAATAGTTTCCTAGACAGCTTGATTACAGGTTGTGCCAACTGCATTTCATATTTTCTCTGAGCTTTCCAAATTGCAATTATAAGCTTATTTTTCACTGACCTGTAGCATAACATCGCACTTGCTGTGCCAATGCTGAAGGCAACACTCCAACATTTCTTCTTTTGTCTTAGTAAGCTTCGAATATCCTGAACCATCCAGAGGTGGCTGTGCTGCTTTTCTGGGACTACTCAGGGTATCAATGACTGGGTTATCTGATTGTATAACTGCCGGCGATGAATCCATTCCTCTTCTGCTGATGCTTCTGAGTCAATTAATAAAGGACACGTCTGGATCAAACGTGGTTTAACCCACTGAACCGGAAGATATCTCACTTCTGACGAAATAACTTAGCTGACTGTCCTCAAACTTCCGAGACCGAATGGACGGCGTTAGACAGATGAAAGCTGGGCCACATAACCCAGTCCTCAATGGGGCTGAAACATCTATCCTTCAAACTACTGGGCGATAGCTATTCTATAAATGCCCTTAAAAGTCATAAAATCTCTGGTTTACGTCGATCCATAAATTTATTTTCGCTTGAAAAAGATGTTTTAGGCCGGGTCATTTCTGCACCGAGTATATTTTGAGCATAGTGGACTGATGAACAATTATCCCTAAAATCTTTGACAGGGTCAACCGCAAAGTTGAGAAGACAATAATGTGTCTGCGTTCAAATCCTCGAAGTGTATGGCACTCCATGTGTAAAACGCCGTAAATCACACCCCCAGGTTGAATAGGTCCCCTCTAGAGGACTCTGCAACGAAAGAAGTTGAGTATATTGGTTATCTATAATCCAAAACCGTATGAAGAATGTGACAAAAATTCTCATAAGTGAAACCTTACACTGGTAGCCTTGAAGCACATTTCCGTTAGTTTGATAGTGGAAAATTCCAGCCATTTTTTATAGTTCTATTCCACCCTACTTAGAGGATGTAGACATCATGTCTCCACTTCCATTCCAAAACAGAAAACTGATGTGGGGCTTTTCCGATGTAAACAACCTAGGGGTGACAAGTTAATGACTTGGAGCATCAAGAATATCTCTAGAAGTCCTATTTTACTTATCTACGTTCAGTTCAGAAACAAATGTTGCAGGAAATATCTGGAAACCAGAAACACAACAGGTTGAGCTGGACTGCGGACAGAATTTCTACTCCCTCGAGTGTTCAGTTATCTAGGCTCACTTCCGATAACATGGTACAGGCTGATTTGCAGTAGCCCGTCAAAGAGGAAAGTTGATGTAGCCTTGAGGACTGTAGCGATTCCGGATATCGAACAAGCTTTGATAATTCAGATGGCTTGTGAACGACCCTGTGTTACGGATAGACTAAAGTATATACTGATGGGGTTTGCAACGAAGTTAGCTGATCCTTTTAGTAACCTAGAATGAAGTTCATCCGCTTTCGTGAGTTTTCCTATGTCTAGCTTATTTAGCAGACCAACGAAATCGAGCTTATTACAGCTCGAGTTGTACAGTGTGTATTTTAGGGGATTTGTATTGACTGACGGGAAGGGCGTGTAGCGGTAAATAGATCCGCCAAAATAAGTAGCTCTGTAAGTCTTCGGCGTTTAATGCTGACCACATTAGTTTTAATGGACTCACCTCGCTGAAGGCGCTCGGCCGTTCATCTGCACCAGACCACGAGTGAAAACGCCGTGCCCAACATCCCGTGCAATCGCTAGCCTAATTAGACCAGTCGATCCATGATACATTGATAGCCTATCAATTATGTCTTCGAACCTCCTTGTTTCTGTCTTCTGATTTCACTTGATGTGTACGATTCATACTAGAAGGTGTTAATCGTTAAAGCGTTGTCGAAATTTCAAGTACCTCTTACATCCTCAGGCGTTGCCACGGTATATATTTTACTAAATAAATTTGAGAATACTTCAGGTTTTCCAAAGTCGACCTCAACTAGTGGTGAAGTATTACTGTCCTCCGAACGGCTGGAATATTTACAATTCTTTTAATGTTTTGGCTTACATACGAATACAAGCGTTTAGAGCATTCTTTTTTTCTTCGTACAACACTCTAGACTTACGAGGAGTCGAGGCACAAGTATCTCGCGCCTCTCAATTTTGAGATTTTGTCTCATCAGTATCCAGTTCATAAGAGGATTTAAACACTACTTCAGGCAGTACGATTTCATTTTGTCTCAAGTTCGTATGGCTATCCAGTCTATGCCCCTTCAGCAAATTGACAAAAGCGCGGCGATTAACTGTTGCAGAGCAGAAGTTCTGCGCATTATATTATTGGACCGTTGCAAGAAACATTTAGAAAATGTATGTATATTTTATCAGTCGTCCATCATTTTAAAGCATGTTGAAAAGCAGTTCCACAGGTACAGGATGATCGCTTTGAATATATCCAGTGTAGGTCGTTCAAGTGCGAGGGCTATTTAGAATAGCTTAACTCCAGCCTGTGGTTTGAAGGTTATTGGTTTAATTGTCGGTTGAATCAATATCCTTAATTGGACGATTACAGTCAGCTGGATACTAATTAAGCAAAGCATTTGTACTCATCCTATTGGGAGACTGACCGATTTTCACGCTAGAGACTTAACGACCTTTCTGTCATTTGTCAGACGTCATCTTTTGCTGTAAGTTTTTCCGGTTAGAACTCAGTTGTTTTGAGAGTGCTTTTAAAGATGTGACTAATGCATTTCGTTTGGTTAGGACGTCCAGATCTCTGAAATTTTGATAGGAAAACCTAGATTGCATCCAAGTGTATTGTTCTTACATTTGCTAAGCTGTCGCGCAGCCCCTACAACTAGAAGCTGTCATACATCTCACTAATTTCCGAAGAAGAGCGATAAAATGAGGTCATCGGCCGTTTGAACTTAACACCACTCCTAAAATTCATGGAGTTTTTGATATGCGACAAATACTAGTGATCTCTAAACCGCATTTCGTCCCAACAACACTGTTTCAAGAACACCATTCCTGAATAGACAAGCACTATACTACTTTAAACTAAGTAGGCGTCGGCGAGACTCTAATTTAGGGACGAGCCAATCAGAAGCGTTTGAGCAATTTCAATTATTAGTCAATAAGAGACAGCATAAAATAAAAATATATTAAAAGAAAGTAATGAATTACAGTAGATATTCCGTAAGACTTTAGATTATGGGTTAGGTCTCTTTCAACTTCAGACATTTTAGAGGGGAGTTTCAGGTGGACTACTTTACACTTTAAAGTGTTAAAAGCAAATCCGTTGTTTTGCGCTCAACCTTGAAGTTGAATTGAATTCTCCCGAAGTCCTAGTTTATCATCTTGGTTCCACCCCCGCCGAATTTTGATATCGTCAGCAGAGTTATAACTCAGACGATGCTCACTAAGGATGGTCATTTATAGAAAGCAAAAAAGGGACTCCAGTACTGAAACCTCGGGGACTCCACTTTGATAATTCATGCTTTTGAAGAATGTAAAGTTTACTATAACTTTTAAAAGTCGAATGCTTAGCTGTGGCACAAACTGGTCAGTGGAAAGTGCCTTGATATCTGCCATCTTGAGCTCATTATTGAAATACGTATGACTGACCTCAAATGCTTTCGAGAAATTAAGGTGTCATACCAGCCTTCCTCTTTCAACCACTGATGGTACTTCATTTATTCACGGCAGTCAGGAGATTAATTCCTCAACGCATTTCGCATCATCAGTGCTAAGAGTTAGGATTACGTCTTACAGTTGGAGTTTTCATCACGAACTGACACCAGCTACAATTTTGAAATCGTAAAATCGTATTCTTATTCTAATTCCTAACATGGCGAATTATTTATTTCTCTGTGCTCTCGCCCGACTGACCGAAATAGTCGAAACATTGTCGTTCAGTCACATACTTTAGGTTCACCGTACTTGACATACGCATCTGAACCAGAACGACTTTCCGCATATTAAAAGGATGGAAACTACTGATGAAATTCTTCCACTACAGCTGCACGAGAACTCGAATACGCTAGCTAAATCAGACGCAATTGTTGCTGAAAGCTTATCAAACTACTTCGGTGAGACATACCATGGATCTTGCTATTAACACTTCTGACAGCCATACTGTTGAGATACCAAACATAGCACCGGTTCTTGTGACTGAGGTAGCCGATTCTCGATTAATTAGTAGCCTAGGACCTAGTAATTCACTAGGTCTTAATAAGTTACGATTTCGATTGCTATCGTTCCTCGTGGAAATTCCTGCAGAACTACTCAGCTTTGCTCGGTACATACCTTTCCTAAGAAATAATTGAAAGAATGTCATCGTTAGCCCTATATGTAAGGGCTGTAGAAGATATCTTGTGTCCATCCAATAACCTGTCAGTCTAAACAATGTAGTCGTTAAAATACTAGAAAAGTAATTCAGAACAAGTCATGTAGAATTATATAATCTGTTGGCTCTTGAGGTATACTTTTTGCATAATAGGCATTCCTACTTCGCCAACCCACTAATTTCAGCAGCGGATTGGATATACTAACTGTCGCTGTGGTATTCGTAGAATTCAGCCAGGGATTTGATAGTGTTGGCTTTAGAGCTTGTGTTAAAGCTTTCCAACTTTGTAATAATGGGCGTAACACAAGATTGGTTAAGGAACCCCCTTTTGGACCGAAGATAAAGTGAGAGTAAACTGGATATTCTCTGAATGTAAGCCTAGAAAAGTAGAGTTCCCCAAGAAATTTTCTTAGGTCTTCTGCTAGTCATACTCTACGTTAACGAGTTGCCGAAACTATTCACACCGTCATCACCTTTACTTAAGTACGATGTAAATATTTGAAGGGTATTACATTGTGATACTGATAAACTAAAGATTCAGACTGACTTAGACAATCTGAACGGTTGTGCGTCGGAATAAACTCCGGCAAAAGTGCATTAAAACAGATCTGACACAATAATAGCTATCATAATACTATTGACTGGATATAACTGATAATTTTTAGAACAGAAAGATTTAAATATTATTGTAGGTCATGGTTTTAAAAAGTAGCAGATGTCAATGCCAGCAGCCGTTAAAGGGTTCCGCCTATTATGGTCACTTCACAAAGCATCCAAATGCTTTAACCAAGAAGTGTTTTGAATTCTATATACAACCTACTTAAGACATAATCTCGAATACTATATCCAAGAGCCTAATCCGTATTGAATTAGAAATGTAGACATCCTATGTGCCCCCAAATGCCCTGGTATGGCCGAGAGTGCGTTGGGCCCTGTCTCCCTCTCGAAATGTTCTCACAAGGCCACGCGTATACAGCCTCTGCGAGGGAAGTCCTACTCACTGCCTTATCGTGGCGGGGGTGTTGTTTACGAAAATGAGAGGACGAACAGCGAATGTCCGGCGCTTTAACCGGATGCAAACAAATGGTGCACATGGGCTCTAGTATCCTGAGTGAAGAAATGGCGTATGAACTAATCGGTCACCGGCTACCATGGGACTGCATCTCCTCACGATGCTCCACTGCCTTGTGGATCAGACCTTTAGGTCGAAGGCTCGGTGTTTGACCCCCTAAGAAAACCACCTGCTTCGGTATGAGCAGTATCACAGCCCCCATGCACACAAATATGGTGTGGCGCATACATATTTGGTGCCCTCTTGTACCAATATTTATATGTTCAAATAATTAATAAATAAAATAAACGTGTCCAAAGAGTGGGTACTAAGTCAGTGATAGAACTTTCCAATCTACAACAAGCAACTAAAAGGCTTAAAATTTTCCTGGTTACCTTATTGTTGAATGCAAGGTGTTCTTATATGGAAATTACGTCTCTTGAATAATAATTTAGGTACTAAGACCTCTTTTTTTGGATCCCTCTAGGACTAAGCATCCCCGAAGTCATTTGCAAAGCTCGGGAAAGCGCGACTGCATAAACTCATGATGGAATAATGTTTTACCCTTTTGAATTTTTCCTTCATACTTAAGTTCAAAACTGTGTGAAGAAAGTGGAGGATGAGTCAAGTGACCTTTTATGTAATTTCGATGTTTCTATACATTTCCCACTAATAAATCTGAAATTATGGATAGCTGATTTTTACTTATCAAATCAGAAGCCCATTATGTGAAAATATCCGTAATTTCTATGTAGTAAGTAATTACAGTGGCCTGAATAGCAACATTGTAGACTTAATCGTATACCATAACACAGCTACTTTATAATTTACGAATGATGTTGTAGCATGTTACGGTTGACAATGCAAGAACTACCATGTTCTTATCGTCTTTACTTATGTATCAACGATTGTAAGCATTTAAATATTTTCGAATTATATTAACAACCATGATTTATATCTAATTCTAATTGTCCGTATTTTTGGACCAAACTAGGGAAACTTGTATTTGGTTACTTCTATATGAAGTAAACTGGGAGTGGAAGCAAACTAAACCAGTTATATACCGACTGTCTCAAGAAATACTTTTACAACTAAATAGGAAAAATCCACTAAATGGGATCTCCAGTAGATTTAATTACATACAGTCCCGCTGCTGCACAACATAACCTTGCTTTGATTAACTACTGTCGCATATCTATCGCGGCACTTTCTGGATGTACAGTTGGGATATTAGGTTTGACAGGTAAGACTATTATTAATACCTTAATGTAATCTGCAGGAATTATGGGATTTATGTTTTATTTTCTGGCGCATGGTTTTCTATCATTGTTACTGTTACAAAAGGCAGGAAAATCATGGAACAAATACTTTATTCAGCGTTCGTGTTTAACGTATGGAGGGGTCTTCGGAGAACTAACTACTTATATTTTATTTTGGACTTTTATTTATGGCATGGTTCATGTATATTAAACATAATCTAAATATATTGACCTATTTTGCTTAATCTCAAATATATTTTGAATAATGGATCATAGAAGGACTTCAGTATGTATAATATTCTAGTCTACCAAGAGGAACTCATTAAGAAAACATCTGTTGATGTAAATTGTCTTTAAATGGACAAATACATAATAAATAGATGATTGGTTTTGAATTTCAGTGACATTGGCCAGTGTACAGATGCGTTCGGTCTCCATCTGTATGTTGACCTCACTCTCAAACTAAGAGCTGAAACATTACGAAAGGTCTCAATACTGAGACACGTAGGAAAGTTGCAGTCAGGCAAATATAAATTTCTGACTATCATTAATGCACAAATCGAATGACAGTGTGGCGCATATATATCTGATGATCCCTTGTACCAACGTTTATGCGTTTAAATAAATATCGCCGCATAGGAGTAGGCCCGACTGATGTAGACGTTGAGGTGCTAGATTTCGTAATCATCTGGCGCTTGACTAGGATGCAGAAACACTTGACCCAATAAGGCTAAACACATAACCATGATTATAGGTGCATTGATTGAAACGTTATACTGCATCAGATCCCCAGATAGACCAGTTCCCGCTCGACTGTAATTATATTCATGTATCTGGAGTCGTTCAAATCCATTGGTCGCGAGACATTGAAAGACATACCAGTCACACACATCATTTCTGCTGAAGGCTATTTATTTGGACAATTGTAGTCCGATTAGATTTTGTACTCAACTAATATTTGGATCTATTACATTGCCGGGTATTAACTTTCCCTTCTTTGTAGAAAATATTGTCATGGACATACTTCTAAAGGTAACACGTTTTTCTCCCAACTCCTGAGTATTTGATCTCTTATTTGAATTCACTTATAATAGACAGTAATCTTTTGGCGAAAAGGCTGGCAAATTAAGGTTTTATAAACATTTGAGTAATAGTACATGAATATTTGGGGTTTCATGTGTTTAGAAATAGTCAGGAGGAACCTCTGATTCAGATGCTTTTTCACCATCCAGATGGGAATTTTCGCTACCTCATCACTGTCCAAAATCAACAAGATGGTCAAAAATAGCCAAAAACATTAATGGATCTTAGAACTTTTACTAGACCTGGTGACTTTACAACTGGTAGTGTGGTAACTTGGACCGACACACATTTTTACAAAGTCCTACGTTTTATTTGCTGAAACGATGGCTAGTTTGGTACAATAAGACTTTGGAGACCTGGGTTATTTCCAAACAAGGGGAACGACTGTCATTCAGAGGAGGTTGGGACGTAAATTTCATAATTTTTCTTCCTATCCGGAATGGTAAGTCCGACCAGCGAATTCACCTGCGTATGTCAAGATTATCCCCGAAGATATAATACAAAATCATTTTTAAATTTAAGTAAGATACCATAGAAATAGCAAACACTTCAATATAATTTTGTACAGGAGAGACAAATGAAAGTAAAGAACTTGGGATTTGGCACAAATGGATACTGATTTTAAGTTGCACGGTATCATATAAGCACAGCAACAATGTAAAAGCAGCACAAAGGACGATTAAAGAGTGAAGAAGATAAATAATAATACTAACAACGAACTCAAAGAATGAGGACGTCAAAAAGGAGGCAAGTGGAAATGAAAATCAGAATAATAATATTGATAGAAAGACACAAACCACAATATACATGTTTACTTATGGAAAAAAAATTCATTGAGTACAAAGTTAAGTAGAAGAACTAATTAATTAATTATCGTCATCTTCGGAACTATTCGACTCGTCATCTGTCACAGGTTCAGGTATTGGGAAGCGCAATATTGCGGCTACACCTGATAGTTGGTTAAGCTCTACAAATTTTTATATCATCAAATTCAAAAAATAAAACAAAACGGTTATGACGTCAATTAATGATGAGAAGTGGTTTAATTATTAAACTTAATATTTGATACACGGAAATTGATAACTGGTGACACATAACAATTGGACAGAAACAGCTATTGTCACTTAAGAGAGAATGTCCCGGCGTTTTTATAGATGGGTTCAGAATAAGCGTTTCATTAATAGTTTTGCTTGGATATATTTGCATTGTTATAAACACCAGGAAGGTTGATATAGACGATATACCCATTTTCCTATTAAACGTACGTATACTGCAGAGAAGATTGTTGTGTATTATCTCACGATTGTCAGAAGTGATCTTTAAAGGTAGAAAGCATGTCGTAGCTTGCTATTATTAGATCATAGACGTTTTCCGAGCATTGTCCGCATACGGTGAAGTTACGGAATGAGTAATATTAGGATTGAAGGAGGATTACAACATAGGTAGCAGTGAATATGTTGGTGACGGTTCCGAACTTCATCAGGTGAGGTGGTTGGGATATTTTATGCATGATCAACTACAAACACAGTTTAGCTCTCGCATGAACAGTACACAAAAATTATTATTACTATTATATTAGGTAAGAGTATGTAACAATAAAAAAAGAAACTTACGTTCACCAGAAACATGTAGGCTTGAAAATATGCGTACAATGCCTTGATTATCTTTAACTTGGTCAACTAACTCCACATATTGTTTTCTTTCTTCTAAATTACGTGAACGGAATAATGCATCAGTTATCAGTAGTGTATCAATAGCGCATGCATCAGCAGCCGTCTTAACATGTTTGAAACTGCATTTACGTTTGAATTAGATAAGTAAAATGAATAAAAAAGATTGAATGAATTAACTGAGAAAAACAAATGTAAGATAGTTACTACTACGAATATTGTTTAGCCAACTGTTATAACTTGTGACCGCCGATTAGAGGGCAGTGACTTATTGATCGGACCAATGACGTGTAAAACACGTGCGAGCAGTCTAGAGTCTTGATTGGTCCTGCTTTCCACATAGTCCAGCCAGCTAAGTCCAGAACACTAATCCGAGCCTCTGCGATATGAATCATTATATTCCAAACGTACTGAGTTTATATACTAACCAAACAGACCACAACGTACCATAAAATAGAAAATAACATTTGTACAAAATGTGGCTGTGAATGTGGGAGGTAGTGATTAATAAACAGGGAATAATCCAAGAATGCAAAATCGCATAATAACAGTTCATACATTAGAATAAAGCTTATGATAAGAGAGACATGGATATGAGTACTTTAGTTAATTAAAAATTATACGATAAAAATATACGTATAGTATTGGTCCACAAATGGGTCCCAAAAGTTACTATTCACTATTCTTGTCGGGACATAACACCAACAAGCAAGGTATCAACAAGTTCCTAAGGGTATTTTCTAAAGATTTTAAAAATATATAGTTTAGAGACGGTAGCTATCACTTTCGAAATAGCCGACTCAGGTTATAGACTCCTACCAGGACCTAAACAGGGTTAGTCTCGGTGATTGGTCACCAATGAGCAAACGATTACTGGTTATTAACCTAGTTGCCCTGTAGAAATTTGTATTTCCTGTACGTCATAGATAGTTAGAGGTAGTCAAAAGGAAATCCATGACCTAAAGTTTCTGTTGGTTGGAACTCGTTAGGAAGACGCACATGTGGTCTTTAAGCACTGATGCTCACCGTGAGATTCTAACCAGAGTTACCCAAATTCATAGTCTGGTACATTACTACTGAACTATTCAGGGCACGATTGGCCTTTCGTAGAACTGAGATTTATTGCTTGACCACTGAGTGGTGGTCAACGTCAAGTTTTTCTAGATCTCAGTGCTCATTGAATTATATCGTTAAGGTTACTATGAAGTGAGGATTGCTCCAAAGCATACAGATATTCACTTAATTAAAAAATATGGATTACTGGATACCAACTCAGTCATTTAAATGTGTCGTGCTCTCTACAAGACTTGAAGGTCCTATAAAAGTGAACGTGAACAATAGCTGGGACAACCAAATGTATTTTAACACGTTACAAAATTTCTTAGTAAAATCTGAGAACCATGCAGTAAATACTTCCTTTGCAGAATATCCACCAATTGTCTCAGACTTTGTTGTCCCTTCTTTTCCACACCAGTTATTCTGTGTTCTTGTTCTCTTTTTAACCTTCTGCCTTCAGGCATTTTACTTTCAATTGATGATATATACTACTTATATCTGTCGACATCAATAGCACACATCACACTGTGACTAAATCCTGTATGGATGTGCATTACTGAGTAGCTCTACACTAGGATGAAACAGATTTTATATGGTCAGTGATTTTGAATGGTTTACTAACTGATGACAGTTTATAACAATGGAAATAATCATACGATCATTGAAGTAGTCAGAGTCTGTTTTGTTAGTCTCAAATATTTGACTTACTGATTGAAGTAATGTGAATTTGTTATGAAATGGGCATTTTTGCATGGTTATCTTGATAATGTTATTGACCCATTTTGATGGATGATACTGTCAAGTTTTAACATGACTAGAGCATAGCTGAACCCCTTTTGTTATATTCAGGACTTTCATACTCTCAGAGTGTTCAACTGGCTTAGGCTTGATACACTGACATCCCAAATCCTATGACACTTAGTGAAAAACAAAGACTGGTGCTAAGGATTTATTCGACCTCAGAAATAAACAAAGTATATGTATACACTACATTCCGTATGATTTATTTCGGCCGGATTAATTCAGATTAATGTAATTTGACTGAGTATTACACACCAGTCGATCAATAACTTGCTATATGAACTCATATTTGCAATATTATACTAATTGATTTTCGCAGACTTGATTTCACCCTTTTGACAATGCAATGTCACATCTAACCAGAGAATTACTAAATAACATAATTACTGTAGGTTGCTTTTCACGGTGTTGAAGTTGTTTACAGAGATGTAGGTGTGCTAATAATTTTAGATATTGAAATTAAATTACAGACAGTAACTTTCTCAATTTGTGACTTTATTGACCTTTATTAGTTCAAGATAAGTACTGGTTCATATATTTCCCAGGACATGGTTGGATGGAGAGTGCTGATAGGCGGCATATGCTCCTCCACGAGGAGTAACAGGCGTAAGTAAGTAATTGGTCCATATAACCATGTACAATTCACATCTACAATGGAATATCGATGTACGCATTTCAAGTGCAAGGGAAATTCTTTATGATATTAACATGAAATAGATGTCCAACAAAATATAAGCAGGATGTCAACTAGCATTGATATAATTTACTTACCAAGGACAAGTTTATTTACTCAGAGTCGAGTTAAATTTTACTTATATGAATGCTGGTAATATTACTCAGCTGTATAGATCAAGGTATTATAAAGTGAAGTTCAAACTTGAGACTTAAAGAAACCAAGTGCTTTAATCAATAATACCACAACTGTGCATTTTCAAGAAGACAAATGATCTTCCTGTGACAAAACAATTTATGAAACTAAACTGGTTGTGAAGACTTTAAAAGTTGCCTTAAAATTCTCTTCCCTATACATAAATCATACGACTATGTTCTACAAAATATAAACACACTAATGATTCCTAACACGAAGATTAGTGAACACAACGACTCAATTACTATGAGAAATTTAAAGTGTATACACGTCAGAATCTTTCTGATATCTAAAAAAACTTCCAAATGTGGTAATACGAGGTAAAGGACATGTTTATACTGGGGTTGTCTTATGTTATCTACAATCGGCTGCCTGGTTGATCATTATATACTACAAATAAAAGGGAATGTTGTATTATCACTAATTTATAGAATGAATAAATAGAGTTTAGAAAATGTTTATACAATACAGCATACCCATAGAATGCACGTGATTGATCTGTTTTAAGCATTTGATAAAAGTCATTTAATGCCGTAACTTCAGATGTTGCTTTTGTATTAACTAGTTTACTCATAACAACACTATCTGTGAGTACTTCTTTCAATGCATGTTTATGACCGGATGAAGAATGAACAAGCATAAATTTTGATTTATTTTCTAAGAATACACGTTTCTCTTGTCTTGTTGCTGTCTGGATCATAAATTCAAAAAATTGTTCACGTAGAAATCCAGGACTGGCTAATATGATACACTTGACGACTAAATTAAATTTGACAAAAAAAATGAAATTAAGGGTTTTGTTTGAGAAGCATCAAAGGATTTAGGTGCAAATAATTTGATCATAATATCTGGTTTGGTACCAAGATTTTTGCAGATAAGGACTGTAATTTTAAAGAAAGAGACTTTAGCGATAAATTAATGGTTCCGCCAACTTCAAAGACATATGCATACTTTATACTGAATCATATATGTTTTGATTAAAGTTTCACTTGAACTGTGTATTTTAACACACGGTATTCTTAGTTTCTTAAAATTTCTTTACTGATTTTATCAGTTTTACTCTGTTATATTTACAAAATATTAACCTGTTGTTTGGTGTGGGGAATTTTATGATGTTCGATTGTACTATGGTTTTTGTGTAATAATAAAAACAACATAGTAGGATAGAAGTATGTGATTGGATACAGTCAGTAATTAAGAAAGCTTGAACTCTATTTCAGGTGCGTAGTTTTATTTAGGGACTTAGCATTACAAAGTTTCCAAGTATATCAGCAGAGTTGCAAAATGGCCATTTGATCTTTGGTAACTTTACCTGTTGATATAGAATAGATGGAATGCGGCTAACGTTGGAATCCAGGACACCCAGCTGATAAGTCCCAAATAAAACGGGATGAGCGCCCTTGACTCATCTGCTAGCTACATTTCATCTGTTCTGTATCAACCTGTCATAATGGCTATATCGAGGCAATCCGCACAGAATGTCCACATACCAACTAAAACTGATCAAATTTCAGCCAAAAATATCAATAACACGATAATCCAAACCATTTCAAATCGAATTACTTTACCTGTAGTGTAGAGATTCAGTCATTCAGTTATATGCAACATAGAAATTGGCAAATATATTTATCGATTCACATTAACACAACCAGATGAAATTGTCGAAGAGTAGAAGTAGTAACTGTCAATAGTAGTATCGGTGGCAGAAAAGACTAACTATAGAAAGGATAGAAGAAAGTATAGACTTTTCTGACTCTGCATCTAAAGGTAGACAAAGAGTGAATGTATCTACGCCGTTACGAACGATTCAGAGTCATGTTACCCAACATCTTCAATCACTAATTTTGATAATTATGCGCACCCCAACCAGGTAATCTCTACTTATCACTAAAACTCAGTCCAAAAATTCCAATAATTTCATAGATTGATGCTACGTCTTGGTTTGGTTGTTCATAGCTTTGTTTCACCTGAATCTTATACCAGGCAAAATCTCCGGTTGAGGAAGGCGGTGGCTGCGGATATTTATTATTGCATATCCCAATCGACTCAGTAGGTATGGATTTACTACTTCACCAGCCGGTTTATCATTTTTAACTAGTGACCCATGCCTAACCTCAATATTCCTCACTCGACAGTTCAAACAGGTGAATATTTTTCAAAGACACTTATGACTGCATCTTAGTAACCTAAGAACATCCCCTATTTTTAATGGTCACATTTCACACCTGTAAAGTGGGACGCCACAAATGACGCACGCTGGCAAAATCCAACAGACATTTCTAAATATGTGTCGAGATACCATCAGATTCTTATCCACGAGAATTGATGAGAATTCTGATGTAAGTGAAGTCGTCAATGGTCTTAAGGAAAAGTGCTGAACGACAGTTCGCTTTTTTTATATTACACTTGTCATGGATGGGCTAGAATGTGGAAGACATACCTAGACTGTAAGTACTTGGTTACATGCGCCCTCAAAGTCTTGTTTATGCATGTTGAATTCACCAAATAGGCAATGTTGATGTTGTATGCAGAACTACATGTAAGTGATGAATTGGTTGATGGGATTACGAGGATTTATGAGCTGAGGCGATTAAGATGTGCGTCACATATATTCAGTTGCTGCCTAGTTTAAAGCGCTATAAGGGTTATTATAGAAGTATGTTTAAAAAACCTTGTGATTGGAAAAACTAAGAAATAGCACCAATCCATGAAATTATTGGCTGTTATTCATGTAAGAAGGTGCAGAGCACCTAGTACATATTCTACGTAGTTTTGTTTTATTTTATATATTTGTATTATCTCAGTATCAATATCTGATACTAATTCATGAATTCATTGACTTTTAGTTTAAGTCACAGCTATGAGTGCAGACGTCCTAGTCAGGAATTGTACATAAGTTGTAGTCGACAGTTTCGAATGTTAGGTTACATTAAAACAGACAGCAACAATGCAGTAAAATTAATTCTCTATTTCCTCGAAATCCTGACTTAATTATCATCACCCAATTTCAATTCTTTGATCCTATATATCCTTTCACAACAGTATCTTTCATGTTTCCATAGTTCTATGGTAATGAATATTCGCCCTCTTTCTTTTTGCTTTTTACTCTATTAATTTGTCCTAAGACCTACAAAACTAAGACTGATTAGCTGACTGAATTTATTCAGTATTAACTCATTAAATGATAGTTTGAAAAAGCGGTGAGAAAAGTGACGGCATTAGTTAGAAACACAAATGTTATTCTTTTCTTTATATCCTTTTGAAACTAAATCTATCTAAAATTTGGGATGAATTATACAACAACCATTCGATCTCTTTGAAATAATACTAATCTAAAATAAAACACACTACTAAGTATTAAGCTAATTAACCATTTATGATTCTTCATATTGAAGGGATAGGATTATTGATGAGGATTAGAATATCACCTAAGTTAACATCTAGTGATAAGTTTTGTGTATATATTCTGTAGGAGGGGAGTAGTTGTAGTTCAAATAGGAAAGTTATAATATCAAAGGATTTAATAAATTCACATAACTCATTCACGAAGTATCGGTCTTAGTGTATCAAGCTTTGAGCTACATTTCTTATGTTAATAATAGTGCTTAGGTGCTTGGATCGAAGTTGATGTGGCCGGGTTCCAGTAAAGAAGCCAATGTTTACACTTTAACCGATTCAGCCACTACGAAATCATTCCACTAATATTTATAACTGAGGCAATAAGCAATATGGTTTCGAAATCCCTGAACAGAAACAAATGCGAAAAGGTATGTAACACAAAAGTAAATGTAATGTGATGCAAAAGCTTACTGTCGAAACGAATGTGACGCTCTATTGCTTGCATTATTTGTTCAAAAAAGCGTGACAGACCCTTTTCGTGCTGAGTAGTAGGTAAACCTGGACGTTTGCGTGGAATTGTAGTATCAATCTTCGCACGAACAATAGTTGTTGTACTTGTTATCAAACAAACATAAGCCAGGCCTTCATGCATGATAACTGCAGCAAGATCAGCTTGTTGTGTTGGGTCAGATGCCTGTTCGACAAGCATAATTGCAACACTATCCCATTCTGTTTTAGTGATAGTAAACTTTTCATCGATCCTGAGGTCTAATGTGTGGTAGGCGCCCATTTTGACAAACTGATTTTCTACCACATTGCGGCCTTTCAAGTGAAGTACTGAACCCTATTTAAGAAAAAATACTTCCAATATAAATTGCCAATATAATGTAGGCGATAAAAGACAAACATCAGAATGACCAAACGCAATCAGGAGATACGCTTAAGATGTGAACGCAAGACGTTTTGTTAGTTCTATAGAGCGAATGAGCATTTTGGTTGCAAAATGTAAACCTTACACTCTTTGGAACGGACTGTCAACTAATTCCATGAGATTCGAGTATTCTACCCGTATTTACCAAGTTTACTAACCACTACATTATTAATGATTACTAAGTGGTCCCACTTTATGAAAGCAATGTCCTAAATATAACAATGATCAAATATCTAGGACCAACGAATATTATGTATTTATTGGCCGTCATAAACTCGGCAATGAAAGCGAAGCCCTGATCGATGTGTAAAGCGGGACGAGGGTTTTAACACGGATAATTCAGAAATTACATCAAACAAATCTACTTCGCAATGTTCTAACCATTTCAAAGATTTCCGCTGGTCTGAAAACAAAACCGTATACCTCATTTATTTCAAGATTTTGTTGTGAACATTGTTACTAAAAACTATGAAGAATGAATTGAACACCTAGTTGTAGTTGAGCCAAAGGAAAAACAAGGTTTCACGACAACTTCATTGTTTAAGCTCCCGGTCGAGCATATCAACCTCAATCCAATAATATTCTTTAATACCTGTCACTCATAGGTTTACACACCGTTAAACAACCCTTGAAGTTCACATCTCGAATATCTGAATTTTAGACTTCACAGATTAATATAATGAGTCGAAATTCGATGAACAATTATGAGGAACACCCTTGATACTCACCTGCAAATCGAAGTCAATTTTTTCTACCTCTATTGTTAGGTTGGTTCTCACTTGCTTCGTCTGCACACTACCGGTTGCAGATTCATTCTGGACCTTTCTGACCGTAGAACATCTCATTTTATCTCCAACCTGGACTAAGTTGTACGTTAACCACATGTCCTCCTCATTTTCTGCAATTAGCGTAATATATCCAGATGAGTTTTTATTCAGTTCCCTGCCAATAACCTTCATCGTAGTCTATCGAGACTTCACAACAAACTTGTTCTGACCTTGAAAGCACAAACTGTGCGCTGGATTTTTGTCGTCTGTCTTCTGTTAGGAGCGTAAGTCAGTTAATTTTTCTACCTTTCATTCTTCAATGAAAAAACTTTCCTAGACAATGGGATACATTTAGGAGTATGAAAAATGTGTTGAATATGTCCTTTCACAGAAATTTCAAAAATCTACGATAGTGTTGAACACAGGTTGATACATTCTGTAAATTATAAGTTCTAATGTTGTCAGCGCTAACCTGAATAAAAGGAAACTTAACCCATTATTACACGGCTTATCAGGCAAGTTACTGAAAGACGAAAGAGTAGTGTTACCGTCGAAATAAAAATTCGTATACATTTTTTCAAAGTCAGATTCAGATTCAGATTTGTGTAGTAAGGAGAGAAGGCCTACGGCCTATGTTATTCCTTTTCTAGTATGCTTCTGTGAGTGTCCAGTCTTCTCTTGAAAGAGTCAATTGAAGGTGCGGACACCACTGCTTCAGGCAGCAGGTTCCAAGTATTGATGACTCGGTGTGAAAACCTGTATGCCACGGGTATTTTGTTCGTTCTTGGCTTTTCTACTCGCCTGCTATGTCCTCTGAGGTGTCCCGATCTAGTGGGAAGAAAGAGAGAGAATAAGTTAGGTCCGAAATCATTTCTCAGTATTCTGTACATCAATATTAGATCTCCCCTTAGTCTGCGATAGGACAGAGTAAAGAGGTTCAGTTTTTCAAGCCGCTCTTTATATGATAAACCCGGAGTTCCGGAATTGCACGCGTAGCTGCCCTCTGTACCTTTTCTATTATGTCCGAGTCACCTTTAAACAGGGGCTTGCAGCCTGAACACAGTTCTCTAACTTAGTTCTCACTAAGGATGTGTATAATGTGGTGAACATGGTAGTATCAAGCTTAGTGAATGTCCTTTTTAAAGCCCAGAGGGTTCGAAACCCCTTAACTGCGACCTCCCGGCAATGGGCCGTCGTCTTAAGATCATTGCTCACTGTCACCCCTAGGTCCTTATGAGACCGGACTACGGGTAATGACACATCCCCTATGTTGTACGTATTAACCTTTGAATCCCCCAAGTGCATGTAGACACACTTTTCCGAGTTGATAGGCATTAGCCACTCTTTAGACCAGTTTATCATATTATTTAAGTCCGCCTGAAGAGTAAATGCGTCTTTGTCTCCAGTTATTACTCGCCAAATTTTTACATCGTCAGCGTATAATAACATTGGAGACTGTACTATACTTGTAAGATCATTAACGTACATTATAAAAAGTAAAGGACCTAAGACGGAACCTTGGGGTACTCCACTAAGTACTGGTCTCCAGATGGAGCACTTGGAATTTATTCTTACTTTTTGCCTACGACCTACTAGGAAATCCTTAATCCATTTTAAAAGAGGTCCGGCAATACCAAGGTTTGCCAACTTCAATAGCAGCCTATTAGTTGGCACCTTGTCAAAAGCCTTACTGAAGTCTATGTAGACAACATCCACTGAGTTTCCGTTGTCTAGCGCATTAATCCAGAGCTCCCTAGCTATAAGGAGGTTCGTTGTACAGGATAGACCCTTTCTAAAACCATGTTGTGCCATGTTCAGCAAGTTATTGGTTTCCATAAATGCTGTTATGGTCCGTTTGATTATTCTTTCCAGTATTTTAATTACAACACTGGTGAGGCTTACGGGTCTGTAATTTGATGGAACTTGTCGTAGACCTGTTTTATGTATGGGAGTGACGATTGCGTCCTTCCAGTCCATAGGTAACACACCTTGGTCAAGTGACATTTTGAATATCACAGTCAGTGGGGCTGCGATATATTGGGCAATATGTCTCAAGATTTTAGGGTGTAGTTCATCTGGTCCTGTTGACTTCTCCATGTTTAGGGTGCTAAGAGCCTTAAGCACATCGTTTTGGTCGAAGTCCACGGTGAGCAGCTGGTTTGTTGACTCTGTAATTGGGTCTGGTTCTTTCTCTAGAGGAGGTTCCTGAGTGAAAACTGCCCCAAAGTAGTCAGCCATAACCTCAGCTTTTTCCTGATCTTCCTCTATCATTTCAGATTCACTTCCTACTTTAATTAGGTTGGGAATCCAATGATGAATCCTTGTTCTGTAGTTTATGTACGAGAATATCCTCTTGGGCTGCTTGAGTGCAGATTCTGCCAGCTGCATTTCATATTTTCTTTGCGCTTCCCGAATTTTAGTTATACACTCGTTTCTTATCGATCTGTAACGTTCCATCGTACCCGCTGTGCCAAGGCGGATGGCAACATCCCAGCATTTCTTCTTTTGTCTTAGTAAGCGTCGAATATCCCGCCCTATCCAGGGATGTCCGTGCTTCTTTTTCTTTGGGACAGTCCAGGGTATGTATGGTTGAGTTACCCGATTGTATAACTGCCTGAATAGAGTCCATGCCTCTTGTACTGATGCCTTTGAGTCAATTTCCCAGTTCTCAGCCGATGCTGCGGAGTTAATTGCCTGCATATCTGCCTTCCATATGTTAGGACGGGCCGGCGCAATTGTTTGACAAGCAATCTCAGCCATGAATTTGAATAAGATGACTGCATGGTCACTTCTCCCAAGTGGTGGGAGAAAAGCCGTTTGACCAACGTCATCACCGTGTGTGAAGACTAAATCTAAAAGAGAAGAGTTTCTTAAGTCGTATCTTGTGGGATCTCTAATGTGTTGGAATAATGCTAGTCCAATCGAGGTTTCTAACAGTTTGGAGTCGAACGACGATATGGATGACCCTACTTCTAAGTTAACCCAGTTTATATATGGTGCATTAAAGTCGCCTACTACAAGGCTTTTACCGTTGTTACACCAGGACTTAAGTTTACTAAGGAGAAAATCATCTGCTACACATTCTGGACTGCGATAAACTACAACTACTTCAATATCTTGCCTTCGGCATTTCAACTTACATCTCACCAGTTCACATGTCCCTGAAACATGTGCTACTGTCTCAGCTAATCTTATGGTTAGGGTACTTTTGGTGTACACAATAACCCCGCCTCCCCTTCGGTTTAATCTATCAGCCCTACTGGTTATGAAACCAGTCAATTGGATTTCACTATCTAATACTTCTGACGTTAACCAAGTTTCCGAGACAGCGATAACGTCCGGTTTTTCTTTGTCCACCACTGACTTCAGCTCCGCCATTTTATTTAGTAGGCTGCGAGCATTTGTGTAGCACACTTTTAAGTCTGTGGAGAGCTTTCCCTTGCCACCCAGAGTGGCTTGGGGATCGTTTTGCTCCGAACTTTTACAATCTGAAAACCCTTAAGAACGAGGTTTCTTTCACCGTTTCGGCGACGCTCGTTTATTTCCGCTTCTGCAGCTCTTCTCTTAATACGATCAGCTAGGCTGAGGTCCTCACGGACATATATTCCGGATCCAATCAGTTTACGTGAATTACTTAGAATCAGGTTCCTTTCTTCCACCGTGTTGAATGTAACCTTTAGGAGGCGGTTTTTCTGAGGACTTTCGGAATCCACCTTTTTTCCTATTCTATAAAGCTTACAAATACTAACTCCTGAAACTGTATCTGGGAGTAGTTTACTTAATGATGTCTTAATATGATTGAGATCATGTTCAAATCTTGCCTTTGGTTCAGTATCTGAAGATTCTCTTATCTTATGAAAAATGACTGATCTATCAGAGAGATCTGTCTTTTCACGCGGTGAGGATTTTTTTTCTGATAACATCCCTTCCAATGTTTTGCTGACCAGCTGCGTTTTGCCTACAGCCTTTTTCTTCTTACCGAAGTCCATTTGTCACCACTCAGAACAGCCACACCTGGACTATGTGGAACGGTGACAGTTTTATCCGGATCTTCTATTTCGACTAGAGGTGTATGACTGCCGATGTCATTATCAAGCGACACTTCATTTCTCGTTAATGTCAACGGAGATTTCACGTTCCCGTCAACCGCAGTCAGGTGTTTAATGGGTCCAGTAGCAGCACTTACTACACTGACACATTCTTCATCGTCAGTGCTCCTGTTATCTATTTTTTACACGTTATTACCAAAACTGATATAGTTACAAAACATTTGTTGAAAATCTCTGGTAACAGTTTAGGTAATGACCAGAACTCGAAGTTATATAACTTTTGTAATTGTGATTTATGAATATGAGCTGAGGCGATTAAGATATGCGTCACATATATTCAGTTGCTGCTTAGTTTAAAGCGCTATAAGGGTTATTATAGAAGTATGTTTAAAATATCTTGTTATTGGAAAAACTGAGAAACAGCACCATTGAGAAAGTGTGAGGCGGTGTAACTATAACCACACGACATTTGAAGCCGAGTATATAATTACCAGAATCATTTATACTAAACAATTAACTCGAGAAGGTTAACAATAGAGGACGCGGCAACATTCATTCAATTCGATCGTTTGGTATGGCTCAGCCTTACAGCCGTGTTCGCTCTTGTGTAGCCTATCTCTTTTATTCATATCAAATATATTGTTCTATCTTCAGCGTAAATGTGTTCTTCAGAAACGTCAAACGTAATATCGCTGATTGTTACGGTACGACGAGTCGGAATAGATAATGACGTGGCCTACACGTAAGGTCGTACAGATTAGGTTTTCACATCATTACGAATCCACAATTTACGATTATGTCTATTATTAGTGTAGCACTGATTTCCGAAATAGACCGTTGTTCTGTACATTTGTAAACTTGAAATGCTGTCCACCTAATTTTGCTAGTTTTCAGAATAAATTGTTGACAGTTTAAACTTATAATTTCGTTCAAAACGCTGGAACATATGCACTTTTGTTTGTTACATACATTTACGTGACTCACGGCCTTATTTCACCTGCGCTGTTTGTTTCCGTTGATGAATTTGTAACAAATTAGGTTGATATGTTAAGAATTGACCTCAAACATCTAAGTATATGTCGAAACAATGGAGCTCCAGTGTTCATTCAAATCCTTACCTTGTATGGAGATTATATTTCCTATTATGTCGTATTGTTTGTTGGAAAACTGTGTCTAAAACGGATAACCTAGCGCTGCATTTTATCGCGTATCACGATTTAAGTAAAGGCCTATTCACTACTAGTCTGGTTACTCATATGAATAGAACTGGTGGTACATACCGGCACGAAAAAATTAACCGATTTTTCTGTCACTGCTTTCAAAGGTTTGCTTTCATTTAGATATGGGGATTTTAATTTAAGTGATAGTAGCTTTCTTTCATCACTGTATCACCAAAATTCAGTCGATTTTCCCACTCATTTGGATGTCCATTTAGAATTAGTTTTCGTTAAATAGTGGCGTTGGAAAATATATGACTTGTAAACGCACTTCGTTTTGTTCTGTTCACTGCATTATCAGCGTTCTACCCAGACTACATAGCAGGCTTGCAAAGAGCATATTATTGTGTCAGGAAAAGAAAGTTAAATACATAAATTTATTAGAAGAAAGTACCCAACATCTCAAAAACATGCTTCGTATGACAAGCTGGGATTAGTTTACAGTTGACTCATTGGAAAACACTGTTGATGTCATTTTTTGTGTTAAATTCTGCCTTGGTGTTTGTAATCCCACTGAAACTATTTTCGTATGTTTTAATCGATTTGCGTTTCCAAAAGTAAAACCATTACGGAACGAAAATGAAACATTTTACAGGGAATACAAATCCATTAAAATTCACCAGCTAAATAGTTTGGTAAACCAAGAAATTGAACGTCCTAATTCAATAATTACTGAGGAAGTTCTATCTTATTGGCGTTGCAGAGCCATACCAAACCGATCAATTGTTCCCGTGTTCACCATTTCAAACTAGCTCTATAATTTTATCTGCTTAATGCAGATCTTCTCAGTTTCGGCATCTTCGGCTTTGATGACTGTGTGGTTGGACAACAATGAAACTATATACATAGTATCGGACCCAGTTTGCTCCATCAAATTAAGCTACTTCAGCCATCATAACTACAACATAGCCGAGTAATATATTGTCGGAAATTGTACGGAGCAATACACAACGAAACCAAATGACTGTACATGTGTTTGTCATTCAATACATTTTCGGTTAAGCTAATGTTGGTGATATCGTTTGTACGTCCGGATTTGAAACATTTATTCGGAGTTGACTGCCAATTATTTTGCCTTAGTAAACAGTTGTACTATGTCTAGTTTAATCGTTCATTCTGTCCCAACAACCTGTAGTAGGCATTTAACAGAATTATGTATTACGGAGAATATTTAAACCAAATAATCGTTAGAAGACCATTGAAAAAGTCGCTGGACCACAGATGAATAGATGAACGTTATTACTTCTTGAACAGTAACGGTGTGTTTCAGAAAGACTTACCCCAACCAGTGCACTCGTCAATCGTGTCATTCAACTCCTTACCTCATCACGATTACTAAGGCTACTCCAGGCAACTCTTGAATCACCTGGCACGATAGTTGTCACCATCGAATCTTCGTATAGTTTCACGTCTCGAAAGGAATTACGTTCTGGTGATTTGAGTATGAGCGTAGCTACTTAGACTATGTATATAAACATTGCTGGCATATTACTTAAAGACATTCCTTTCAACACGATTCACGGCTTGACTGCAATATTCAGTGACTGTCTTTACCTCACTCGCTACCTAAACAGTAATGCAAAAGGGTAACAGTTAAAAAATCCATGGTTTCAGGGAGGTTATGCAGAGTAAGGATTATTTAAACTCCGGTTGCTGAACATATTTCTGGCAGAGGACTTTCTTTTGACGATTTTCGAGTGACTTCAACGTTCCTATTCTCTTCTTATCGGATGATAATTCTAAACTGGTTATTAGTATCAGGATCTTGGGAGAAGAATTTAGCTTTTCCGTCATACCTTCCGGGGGTCTAACGGGTAAACTCCCAGTATAGATTGTATTTTCACGAACTTATGGATGGAAGCTTCCGACTTAAAATTCTCGAATCTTCCCATCAAACAAACTTGTAACCACTAAATCAAACACACACTAGTGCTTAGCGATCTCATACTTGTGCTACTGATTTGGTGGCCAACTCTGTCAACTGCCAAACGAAAATATTGTTGGGTCATATGCATGGTACAATTATGTTCCACTAAGTGTTCAAATATTCCAGGTGGTCAACAGGCTTGAATTATATGATCCACCCGGGGGGAAATCCATGTTCACAGTTATATAGAATAGAGCATTCGAGTCATTAGAATCGAAAAGAATTATTTATAACCATTTCCATGATCCTCATAATCTCTGAAAACACAGAAATTAGTCTGTATTTAAACGTTTGCCTTCATCTTTCAGCATACTACCTGAATCCTTTTTGGAACTTTGCACCTACTTTTGGCGAAAATGCTGGGCGTAAAAGACCTAAACGAAAAACTTTTTCATTGAGCTCTTGCTTTTCTCGAGAACCAGTTGATCTATTTGAATACCTTGAATGTGTTTGTTAGTGTCATGACAATGAAAGCGCACGGTTCGCTGTACTGCACTCCGTCCGTCTGCAAGCTCGACATCCTTTCCTTTCATTTCAATAGATTCCCCTGAATCCATTTTTGTACACTAATAATCTCCACGGTCGTTCTTGTCTATAAATGTGAGAAGTATTTGTGATATTCATTGAGATTTCTAGTATTCCTTACTTTGATGGACTACCTCCAATTTACATTTGTGTACTGTTACGTATTATCCATTCGTTATCCCCACCAAACGGTCTACGTTTTCCTCTATTTTTATTTCAGACTACTGTGCCCAGTCTTTAGAGCACTGCAAGTAGAAACTTGCTTGGATCTTAGACTTTAACGTACTAACTGAAGAACATTCCAATCTCATGTCTCACCAAGGAGCTGCACTTCAGAACTATAATAATGAACTTGTTAAATGTATGGCATTTTTGCTTACTTATTGAAATTTAAGGCTTTGAAGAGCTTTGTAAGAGACGAGAAGACTTACAGCGACAGATTCAACAAGATGAAACTGAACGCGCTAAACTTCAAAGGGAGATAAATGTTCTCAATGATAAGCTTACCAGAGTAAATGAATCGTTGGAGAAAAAACTATCCACACGGAATGAGTATGACAGAACGATCGCAGAGTCTGAGGCAGCTTATATGAAGGTGCGTAATATCTGTTTATCACTTTAGTTTTATTTATCAGATCCTGGAAAGTTCTCAGACTCTTTTAACTGTCCTAAAAAGGGAAGGTCAAAATATTGTCCAAAAGGCAACGGCGAAAAATGTTCCGTTTTAGAAACTGAATTCTCCAGTCATATAAACTTGCAATATTTTAATTATTTGTAAATACTGTATTATTTACTACTGAAGCTGTTCATATTGATTTTGTCACCGGTCGATATTTCAAACTTTCAGTGATATTTTCAAGTCGAATTATAGTCATTTTGATAATTTTTGGCCTTGGCTTTAGTAATTGAAGTTGGGTCCTATGCTTATCGAAAAATGTCTTTTGAGATCAGTGCTTTTAAATATGACCTTGGTTGATAAGACTTTCACATCTTTTACATATAAATTAGCCTCTTGCGTATAAAATCTCGTTTAATTATAAAGTCCATGTTTGAAAATTCAATTCAATATGTAAACTTACAGTTTATATATTTGTGTTTTGAAGAGAATTTTTCCTAAGCACTTTTACACTTTCTTAGGACCATATCTGTCAGGTTTATTGGATGCTGGAATTACTTTATTTATATATGGTATTCGCGCTTATTTGTTTTTGGAAGGAGAAATGACTCAAAGTCTTCACGTACTTGCAAGGCCGAAATAGCCAAACAAGTCATTTAGGGTGGATATTGTGTGTGATGCAGTAGGGTAGAGTTAAAATTCCGTTGGAATCACTAACCTATAAATGAGGTTTTAAGAACTCAAAATACGTAGACATATATACATTCTTCATTATCACGGAATCCAGTCCAGGACATTTTTGTTCATATATCATCTTTCTTTATGGATGAATTTAAACCTTTAGGATGCGTCTCAAGCCGATTCTTGATCGTTTTTTTGTAGTTGAATTCAGAATAGGTGATTTTGCTGGTCTGTATGATGCGTAGATTCTACTCTTACGAGGTTAATTTGTACAGCTACAACAGCATCCCGTAATAATTTCCAGATCATACTACAACATTCCGACAGAATGTATCCATCTAAAAGGTGTAGCGAAATGACCATTGTACTCACAGCTTCTAAAATTATCATCTTAACTTTGTAAAAATCGGTGGTTTAAGGTTTTCAAACTTGATCACTTAACGGTTTAGCTCGACCATCATTCATTTTCGCTCAGCGATAACCATTCATACATATCGACTAATCATCTGCATGTGGCTTTTGAAATACCTTTTACCGACTTCTGATTCACTGGGCTAATAGTTGTGTGCTAATAAAACATAAAATTTGTAACTTTGTGCCATAAATGATTCTGGGTCTATCTCATGAGTAAGTTGTTGGTCCCGACCGTAGCTGCTACCTTGACGTTGTGGTCGGGCTTGTTTATCGTGATGAACCAACCGAGCTATATTGGCTGGGACATATGTTCCTGTAGGTTTTTCCATGCCAGGCAGGCTGATTAGAGAACGGTAAGACTAAAAGCAACAACTCAAGGTCTGAGGGCGAAGTCGTACTGCTGATTGCAGAGAGGTATGACAGCATTATGGTGTTCTCCTCGTGCATCCAGCATCTGCAGCAATGCTGCCTTCTCACAAAGAAGGAAGGGGTTGGAAAAGGTCGACCCTAGAAATGTCACACCTTACCTCGTGGATTTTCGTCTCCGGCACCACAGTCTTTTGAAGAACGGAGTTAACACGTTGGAAACTTTCCACAAAAGCCGTGCGCGACCGGCCTCAAGTAGTTGTCTCTTGGGCTCTGCGGTCACGCCTCCAGGTCTTTAAGACCAACACTAATCCAATTTCCTTTTCAGGTTCCTCAAGAAATACCCTTCCACGGTGTGGGCAGTCGGAAAGTGATATCAGCCCTCATACCCGTAACTGCACACGAGACCAAGTTCATCGCACTCAAATCCTTTCTACACCTCCTAATAAATCTCTTATCTTCACGGCTAACTCTTCTCACGTTCCTTTATCACCTCGCGCTGCTAATGCCAACAATTTGAGTACGCGGAACGCCATTCCCGGTCTCCTGAAACCACGCTCTAAACTACATGTGGGAGCTTTTAACGTCCGAACACTGTGCCAAATACGACAGCAGGCTTCCTTAGCTAGGGTTTCAGGATTTCGCGCCATCAATGTATGCTGCGTCTCCGAAACGGGCATTCAGGATTCGAGTAGCATCATTCATTTGACCTCACCATATCAAAATAAAGAACCATCTGGAAGCCTTGGTGCTGCTTCCCGTAGCCTCGCTGGTGTAGGTATAGTATTGAGTCCTAGGGCACAACTAGCTCTCTTCGACTGGATCCCAGTAGACAGTCGCTTATGTGCTGTCCGACTAAACGGAACATTAAGGACTCGGAAAGATAGGGACACTCGTCGTTGCTTATTCGTCGTATCTGTCTATCCTCCCACTGACTGCAGCTCAGATGATGTTAAAGATGAGTTTTACAGAAAACTTATTATAATTTTGAATCCCGAACAATTTTACTGTTATCTAGTGGGCTATACATTTTTGAGGTTTCACAGTATATTGGTATTTGAGGTGATATTTGTTACAGACTGACTTTCATTGAGAACACCAGTATAAATTGATGAGTATTCAACGGCTGTTTCGTGCGCACCCAAGACCTCATTATTGGTTTAATGCAGAGTCTTCACGGGTCGCGGTAAGCAATCAGCCTTCAGACCGCTAAATCAAAGTCCATCTGTACTAATTTTCAATTGAGATCAGTGTTTACTGAAAATTATAAGGTAATTATACATGTTTAGCTGTGGAGAAGGGGTGGCGCTAGACGAAGAATTCATTGTATTCTGTAAACATAACCGTTCTGGCCTCGCAAAGGGAATGAAATATCATCATAATCTATGGTCGCTTAAATCGTTTGTTTTAAATTGTGATCAAATTGTTAGGAAAAGGAGAGAAAATATAGAAATATGAGACTCGAGTTGCTATCTTGTAGTGGAGTAGTTAGAATATATTAAACAATTGTTTAGTGATATGTCTATCTAGCTTTGTCCTTTACCGTTGATAGGTTACATTTAATTAATTACGGGTCAGCCTTTAGACTTTGCTTCGAAAATGCCCTAATTAGTGGTACATGTTGAGATATACTAGTTAGAATGCATTGTGACCCTGTATCTTATGAGTTTACGTAATTTGTGAGCTTGAATGAGTACACAGTCGTTTTGAACACTTATCTAGGTCCAAGTGTCCTAACTGTAGGTTTAGGAATGTTTGGATTTATACGGCACTTGTGTTATATGGCGAATGCAGTGACTTAGTGGATTTACCACGATAAGTTCATCATTCCACAGTGTCCTGTGAAGATTACCACTTGATCATTACTCTTGTAACACTTTAATGCGTAAAATTGGCTGTATTCTGGAGATAAATAAATGAGATTTGTTGAAGTTAGACATTAACACCGTTGGATGGCGGCTCAGTGGTCTAGAGATTAAGCGTTCGCGCGCGAGACTGATAGGTTCTGGGTTCGAATATCGCGAGGCGGGATCATAGGTGCGCATTAGGGACTGAGGAGTCCCATACTAGGACGAAACGGCCGTCCAGTGCTTTCAGGTTTTCCATAGTGGTCTAGCTTCAATTGACTCATGAATTCAACTACTAGATAACTAAATGCTTGAAGTATCAAATTGATTACAATTTAAACTAGGTTCACATAGAAATATTTGATACAAATTGTTTTGCATAATAGTACTGGTTAGTAAGTATTAAAAATGCATTCGTTTCCACCACAGACCTACACCTGAATAATAAATTCGTATTTAACATGAATAAATTACGGATACCTACTATGTCAACGTTTGATTGTTAATATTGTTACTAATTAATTTACTAACACTAGTACACTACTTATAAAACATTAAGTAGTAGGAAACTTTTATACGAACACTCGTAATACAAAAAATCTTCAGTTAAATAGTTTCGAGTTAGCTTATTAGAAATTCATCATTTTGAAAACTATAATCTAATGGGGAGTCTTAAACGGTAGAATAGCCTTCCCCAATTCTTTAAACAACATTTTGTAAACATTGATAAGCTCAATTAACTTTGGATAGTGTAATAAGAAAACGAAGATTATTAGAACTACATGATGCATTCGTGCAATACATTTCTAACAATCTGATCACACATATAGTTGTTAAGTACATTTATATATACAAAATAAAAGGTCAATTAGACAAATAGAGAGTAAGAGAAAACGAAGAAAATAATAAGAAAAACAGTATGAAGACTCATCACGCTGGAAAATCATCTAACATTACCAGGTTAGGTTCAAGTGAGAACAAAAGGGGTTTAAAGTTTCGTATAGCTAAGGGTTCAATAAACTTCAGTATGCTCCCTTTAACACTTCTGTACAACATCACAAAAGCCATGTTAACTTTACTAATCTAAAAGATGAATTTCATCAACGGAATTCATTTTCATTCTGGAAGTACTTCATGTAAACAATGTATATTGGATATTTGCACCCTATTTCTAAACTATCAAACATTTGCTTTCTAAAAGATAGTCCCTACATATAACTCCTTATCAAGTTTACAACCATAAATCAATACAATTATTATCAATTTGAGACATACAGCTCTCTTATCACATCAAACCTTACAATGTTAAAACTGTGTATGTTATTCTAAACTCCTTTGGATACAACAACTGATTGATATACTGTGGAGAGAAATCAATAAAGTTTTGTTGTTTTATGATTATGTTAACCTTTATTATTCATTTCCTACATGATAAATTCTATTAGCTTAGATATTTTACATATAAAGGACAATTTTAATTGCTTAAAAGTATGAAATAAGATAGTTGGATATTGATTCTATCTCCTGATGTCTATTTGGTTAGTCTTTGAAGGTCATTTGAAAGACTTACTTACGCCTGTTACTCCCAATGGAGCATAGCCCGCCGACCAGCATTCTCCAACCCAACTCTGTCCTGGGCCTTCTTTTCTAATTCTATCCAATTCTTGTTCATTTTTCTCATGTCGATCTCCGTTTCCCGGCGTAATGTGTTCTTTGGTCTTCCTCTTTTCCTTTAATCTTGAGGATTCCATGCGAGGGCTTGTCTTGTGACGCAGTTGGGTGCTTCCTCAATGTGTGTCCTATCCACTTCTCATTTGAAAGAACAGTATGTATAATAGTTCTACCAACCTAATAAACCTAATATTCATCAATTAGTTGTCTTATTCCAACAGTATTCTTTTACTAAAGGTTGAACAAAACTGTTTGGTCACCTAATTATTCATTCTCATTTATTTCCTATGAACCATTTAAATACTTTCTAAACATCCATTACTATTCACAAAACAATATAAGTTCAATAAGTGCAAATAGCTAATAAGCATCAAGTGATACTAAGGAGTATCATATACAATCCATTTTTCATTTAGATTTGTTTCAACAGTTGAGATCATAAGTCAGTTGAAGTTAAACCACTATGGAAAACCTGGAAACACTGAACGGCCGTTTCGTCCTATTGTGGGACTCGTTAGATTTTTTTTGTTGATTAAATGTTATACAGATCAATATCACTCAGGTACTTTGTGAAATGTGATCAAAAGCTTTGTACTTAAGTGTAACTTCTAGTATTTTCACCATTTAGAATTGTTATGACAGATAATTATGTGAAGATTATTGGTTAGTTATCTATTTTTCACTATTATCTTTTATTAGGCAATTTTTAACATTTGATTTATATGTGTTTATTGTTTGAATGTTCTCATTGATGTTTAAGGCTGCAATTGATCAATCGAGGTTTAAGTCCCGAAGTGAACATCAACTCTGGGATGTAAGTATATCTAGCTGACGAGTCCTAAATAGAGTGAAACGCGCGTCCTGGATTCTACTGCTAGCAAGCATCCATTTTTTAAGATCCGGTTTGTAACTTATAATCATACTCTTCTGGTTGAATATCATAT
The DNA here is from genome assembly GCA_944470405.2 of Schistosoma mattheei. Classification (NCBI taxonomy): domain Eukaryota; kingdom Metazoa; phylum Platyhelminthes; class Trematoda; order Strigeidida; family Schistosomatidae; genus Schistosoma; species Schistosoma mattheei. The sequence goes on from OX103951.1 coordinate 4,740,545, forward strand.
CTATAACATTTTTTCTGTTATATTTAATCTATGTACTTAGTCAGGTAACTATGGATGATATCATCTATATTCTGTCAGATTGTGGTTTACAGATGTTTTATTTGAGGAGAATTCTCATTTTGGTCAGTTCAATTATTAAATTAATTTTACAAATCGACTAAGATATAGTAAAGGAAATATAAAAGCAAAGCTAATCTTAAGTTTTTGATAACTAGTATAATTTTATAGTAAGAGAGATATGTATATGGTATATCAAGGAAATGAATTACATATGAGAAGTTATTAAAATCACTTTAATGTATAAAGTAGGTGAAGTTGAAAGTCGGATATAAGAAGCTTTGGTGAGACTATAATTTATGGACAATCTTTGAGCGACGTCAAAGTCACCTTGAGAGTATTTACCTACTTAATATAGGGCTAAATGAAGGTTATAAAGCAGTTTGAGGAATAAAGATAATGACTGACAGTTGATGGTAAGGATTAGAATTTAGATTTATAGTTTTCATCACAAACTGACATCAGCTAAAATACCAAGAAGCTATTTGAACGAATGCATGAGTGAATTCAGCACCAGGATCCGAAACCTGTTATCCTAAATCTGATTGGTCCGTCCATAAATTATAGTTTCACCGAAGCTTAGTGGTTTTCATACAAACAAACAAAAAACGATTTGTATTTGTGAAGTTATTAATTTTTCTTCATGACTCAAATCTTAACTTTAGATTTACCGAGTGAAATCTATATGGCTGAGAAAATCAATCAGAGGAGATGTTGTGTGACATAAACTTCAGTATTGAATATTTGCTCTTTCAATATTAACCATCACTTCATGAGAAACCAATGCTATGTTTGTCTAGTTCCTAGTACTATCAAGTCCCAATTCGTCTATTAATACAAACGATTTGTCAACATCATGCAGCTTGTTTGATTTTGAACATTCAAATCGTAGGTTAATTGGTAGAATCCTATCGGTATTTATGAATAAACAATATGAAATTACTTGTTTCTGAAAGATCAATTCGAGTAAACATCTAATCTTTCAAGAGACCAGTCATATACCAAATATCAGAAGAGGTTTTTTTATGTATATTATAGTAATTTTAATAGTTGAGATCATGTGTCAATTAAAATTAGACCAACATAGAAAACTTGGAAACACTGGATGACTGTTTCGTCCCATTTTAGGACTCCTCAGTAGTATACCACATAGTTTAGAATTCTAACCCAGCAGATCACTTCGTTCTAGATTATAGATATGCTTTACTGATAAATAACATGTAACACGAAAAACTAGGTCAAACAAAGCATCCTAGTAATTACTTCCCAATCAATAATAGACATGTACTTGATTGTTGTATTATAAAGGAAAATATTAAATGGATAATATGTAATGAAATATCAATAGTTTAATTAGTTGACCCCTTTTAATAAGTGGAGTAGTGTATATACATAGAAGAATGAAAAGATTTCCTGGTATATTTATTTCTATTATTATTATCATCATTATTTTCATTATGAGTAGTATGAGTAGTGTTATTCTCAGAGGTTTATTACTAACCATATAAAAAAATTTCAATAATGTAAAATATTTCACCGTTAGAAATGTTCATCAAAGAATTATTGATAACATTAATGGTGTTCTTTTGGGTAATGATGATGTTGTTGCTGTTGAAGATGATGATGATGATGAAACATTGTAAATGACTTAATATTTGTTCGAATACTTTCGATACATTGGATGACGATGTGGATGTTTATCTTTGTGTTTATGACGATGCTCGTCATCATCATCGTCATCATCATCATCATCCAAGCTTGGTAACATTTTATCTAGTTTTTCCAGCCATCCATCTTTATAATATGAAGATGACCGATGATGATGCTGATGATGATGATCACGATCATGATGATCTTTATGACGATGATGATCAAGAGGAGGAGATGGTGGAGGAGGAGGATGTTGATGCTGATTCTGATGATGTCGAGGATTATGATGATGATGATCATGATGATCATTATGATAATAACTTGAATATTATCATTATCTAAACTTTGATAAGATTCATGTGAATAAAATTTCTCTGTTTGTTCTATTTCTTTATGTCTACTTATTTCAAATTGATTATTCTTTGTTTGATATATAGTAGATGAATCTTTTCTAATTTCTTTATGTTCTTTTTATGTTGATGTTCCGGATGTGAATGATCATCTTCATGTTTTGTTTCTAATGATTTTGTATCAATTTCAACGGATATAATTGGAATTTGTTTCACATGTTCCGATGAGATTGATTCATAATGTTCATCATTTTTTGTTTATTTGATTGCATTTTTAATAATTTCAATTGTAATTCTGTAACAAATTGATCTTCACAATTAATTTGTTTCTCATAAATACAAGTTAAATATTCTTTTAATTTATCATAGATCCATTCAGATGATATTGTCTTTAGATTATTATCTTCTTTAGAAGAATGTTCATGAGAATGAGAATGATCATGATCATCATGACCATGATCGCCATGATCATGATCATGATGACGATGATGATGATGGTGATGATGATGATGTTTATGTTTATGATGATAATATTGATCATAATTTTTAAAATATTGTTCATAATTAACTTTATGTTTATCATAATGTTCATTTGATTTTGTTTTATATCCTTCATTATGATTCATTGAATTTGGTTTATAATCATAATATGATGAATCAGTCATTGTAAATGATGCTGCTCGAATTGCACTATTTTACTTGAAGTAGTATTTGTCATAGTTGATGCATTTGAAATATTTTCATGAGTAGAATTGGAATGTGTTGTTGTTGTTGTTGTTGTCGTCGTCGTCGTCGTCGTCGTTGTAACTGTCTCATTCTTATTATTATTTACTGGTACTAGACCATAAACAATTGAATGGATCCAAGTTAAATATACAAACAATAACAAGAATGATTGTAAATGTATATGGAAACTATTGAATATGAACATTATTGAAAGTAATAACTTCAATTGTATATTAATGAAAAGAAGAAAAAAAATGAAGAAAGAAATTAAATTATCGAAAGGGGGGGGTTAAGAAGTTTATCAAGTTAAAAGAATGAAATTTTATTGATTGGAAAACTATTGAGTTTGTTTATTTTTGATTTACGCAAATTATCGACTTGATGTAATCAAACAAAAAAAACAAAAAAAAATTAGACTTTTACCGTATCGATTATAAATGCACTTCGATGTCAAGGGGATGATGGGGAATGGTGGAATGGTCAATTATTAGTGCAATTTCTTTTTTTTTGTGTGTGGAACAAATTAATCAATAAATGATTACAATTATGAATTCAATAGATTGTGTAATGTAAATGTAATTTATTGTATCTTATTGCATGTTTTTTTTTAGTTTTTCTTTGGGGGGGGTGTTTTAATGAACAAATAGTTTAGTAAACTATATTATCAGAATGGTCTTTTGTGTGGAAATTACAGTAATTTTAAATCGTTGAAATTCATAAGTCAATTGAAACTAGACCGTAGATGCACACTGTTGAGGAGTCTTACAATAGAACGAAACGATCATTCAATGCTTCCAGGTTTTTCATGAACGTCCAACTTCAATTGACTCATGAATTCAACTATTGAAATTATGATATTCACAAAACTTCTTATGATATTAAACAACATATTCTCACTAGTAACTGGCTTTAAGAGGTATTTCCTGGAGTTCCAGTGAGAAGCAGTAATTAGTGGAGTTCAACCGGGTCTGTCATGAGATAGTAACTCACTGATGACAATGGTAGATATGTCGCTGAATTTCTTGGATTCGTTGAAGTTAGACATTAACACCATTGGGTCTTCAACTTAGTATAATCACAATGACAAAATGCCTGATGAAATCTTGAATATGATAATATTAAAGGGTAGATATTTGATTACTCTGAAAACATTAAATAAAGATTCGTGGATACTGTCAAATATCAGCTTATGTTCTCATGTTGCCGTTAATCTATGAGAATAAATGAAATCAGAGAGTAGGAAATGATCTAGTGTCTTTTGAACTTTAAGAAATTCTCTAGAAGTAAGTTTGTTTTAAGGAACTACAAACATCGATTAGTATGATTGTTTAACATCGCACAGATAATCCGTTTACAAAATCTAATACTTAATTTCATTTGTTTACCAAGTGCATATCTATGTACTTAGATCAGATTGAAGTAAATAAAGGGGTTTTCGAACCCAAATTCTACTGTGGTGTATACTACTTATGTTGACAAATAAAAGTAGTATATAACACCAATCAGAAATGGAATGTCTGTCAAAAGTAGGTTAAGAAGATGGAACTGAGAAAACAAAAAGGGAAACACAAAGGAATTGAGAATTGGAAGAATCATGAAGGATGCAAAAGACATCTGATAGAATATGTGCAAATGAAGTATTTTATATATGGTTTTCATAATTTAGCAACACATTCCATAAGTTTGGATTAAACACTAAGTGGGTTATCCGCATTAAATCTTCGTTCACCACATTATTGCTTCAAACTCGAGTACATTAGGCATTAAATTACGGCTCTGATTGATGAATAATTGGGATTTTACCTTTCTACCACTTTATAAAGCTTTGAATTATGATTAGGTTGGCTCCAATTCTAGACGAATATGTTAGTGATCCTTGGATTCTATCCTGTCAAGTTGAATTATGACCATTAGACTAACGGCGTTCATATTGTGTTCATTATGTTTGAATTTCATGCCTACTACTACCGACCATCTAAAATGTTTCTTTTTAATAAAAGAATAAATCCAAGAAGTTCTTAATAATTTATATAACAAAGATGTACAATCCAGGTTTAATACACTTTACCACCTAGTCAGTTAAGTTTTTATCGATAGCTTGTTGGAATGAATTCTTCATCATAATGAGCGTGAATTTCATGCTACATAAGTTTAACTGGTAACTTCCTTGAATATCTGAGCTATCTATTCCTGTCATCTAGATATCTCGACAAGTTATCTGTTTTTCATTTGTTTTAACACAATAGGACGAAACGGCCGTTTAGTGCTTCCAGGTTTTCCATGGTGGTCTAGCTTCAACTGACTCATGATCTTAATCATTGAAATTACTATAATATCCACAAAACCCATCTGATACATAATTATACCTATGAATCTCATAACCCATTCAGGTGCGTTTATAAAAAGTTCGATGTACAAGGTATAATTAGAAAGATCGTAGTGGCTGTCAATGAACATTATTCAGGTATCGATTTCTTAACAGCTAACATCTAACTGAAGATCATTAGTTGGCAAAGTGTACTGTTTTCAATTCATACTATGTTTAAACATGTATCGTAATTATGGTGTAATCACAATTCAAGAATCTTGATTTAATAATTTACAAAACGATTACTCAGTATCATTACAAGATTTCAATATTTGTCGTCAGGATTGATCAAGAAGTTGGAAACGGAAACTTGTTGAAATACTTTGTACTGTGAATTCTATTTATACCAAAAATACAATACTGAATAAAGCCATTATTAGTAATAATAATAATAATACATTTATTTATCATCTTCATTGGTTAAGTATACATCTCTCAGACTTTATTGGATCTTATCAATAGTATAAAATTCTCATTGGATTATTGATAGAAATATTCAAAGGAATTTTGTAGATCTTAATTGGTATAAAACAAGCTGTCACTCGGAATCCTCAAGGCTAAAGGAGGAGAGGAAGACCAAAGAACACATTACGGCGAGAAATGGAGACAGATATGAGAAGAATGAAGAACAATTGGATAGAACTAGAAAAGAAGGCGGAGGACAGAGTGGATTGGAGAATGCTGGTCGGGGGCCTATGCTTCACTTGGGAGTAGCAGGCATAAGCAAGTAAGTATGTAAGTAGTCGGCACGTAATTATGTTCAAGTTAATAGACATTTCATCACAATCTCTAACAATAAAGATAAGATGAAAATGAATGAAATGTAACGTAGTGTTTAAAAAAATGTCAGTCTTCTTACTATTTCTTAATAAACGGACAATAAAACTGCTAAAAGAACAATGACTTTGATAATATTCACTTACTTACTGGGTTATAAATTAATATGAGAGATCAATAATAGAATTTATATCTGTACGTTAGGGTTAGGAATTAGATTTATGGTTTACATCATGAACTGACATCATTTATAATGCAGAATCGATATTTAGCCAAATGGATAGTTGAATTTCACGCCACTTGTTATCTTAAATTTGATTGGTTCATCCATAAATTATAGTTTTGCCAAAGTCATTAAACTAACCTCTTTATTATACAAGGCAGAAAACTCATTTGGACAATTTAAAATTCAGTGTATGTGTTCCCATTTTATAATACTGCTCATCATTTCTGTTAATTCATAGGTAATTATTGAAACATACAGAAAGATAGAAGAAAATGTAGGATTTTTATTGTATCTCAATCATTCATCATTACTTACTAAAGAACAAAATATCACAATGAAGCTATGTTGAGGCCTACTGATGCTTAAGCCACTGATACACTAGTTGTCTTGATCTGCATTTGTTGATATGTATGGGATAGAAAAGATAGGTCATCTGTGAAGTCCAAATCGCCTAATGGTTCTGAGATGTCCATTGTATTCCGTGCTTTACCTCAGATGTTGAGGTCTTCACAATCCAGTCAACCACTAGTAGAAAGAGGAAGGGAAGAATAGACAGCCTTTTCTGACTCCGGTCCTTACTTGGAATGCATCTGTCAGTTGTCATGCATGCACGACTTTGCACTGTAGTCCATCATATAAGTTGCGAATAATGTTGACAATGTTCTCAGGAACTCCATAGTGTGGAAGAAGTTTCCATAATGTTCTCCTATCTACACTGTCAAACGCCTTTTCATAATCAATGAAGTTCAAACCATAGGGAAACAAATTTGCACTCAATTGTGCACTCAATTATTGTGTCCACTGTTTGATTCACTCAATTTCTTTCTTACAAACTTATTTGAAAATTGTTTCCTTATTTTATTTATGAGCTGCTTGTTTTACTCTGGAAATTATTTTGATTTTCTTTTATTTGAATTACGTAATTTATGAAGTGGGATTTTTTCCCTTTCGGTTCGCTTGAATCCTAATTGTCTGTTGATGATTCTGTGATAAAAGTTTGCAGGACTTATTTATTTTCATTTAAAAATGTAACATAAACCTGAAACATTCACAATTACACAAGAAGTATTTATTCAGTTTTGTACTACTCATAAAATTGAAAGTAGTTTAACTTTTGTTATGTAATTTCAATTCTGAGTGAATAATTTTTAAACGATTTAGTTAGAGGAATGTGAATAAGATTGATTAGAAATGATAAAATTAGATTTTTTGCTGTGTGAAAAAAAGATTCTTTCACTGGATGAGAAGAGAATATCCATAGTAAAACCAGTTCTCATTAATTTAGTTTAACTTAAGTCAATCTAGTTCAGATGGGTTTTGTGGATATTATAGTAATTTCAATGATTAAGATCATGAGTCAGTTGAAGCTAGACCACCATGGAAAACCTGAAAGCACTGGACGGCCATTTCGTCCCACCATGGGACTCCTTAGCAGTGCGCATCCACGACCTCACCCCCTGCGAGATCCGAACCCAGGACCTACTGGTTTCGTGCGCAAGCACTTAATCTAATTCAATCAACTACCAGTAAATCACGTTTTAATATAAAACAGTCCAAGCTAATATTTAGTTAATATTCCATATCATTTGCAGAAATTGTTCTATTCGAAGTTCATTTTTATCACAGACTGACTTTGGCTAGCATAATTAATTAAAGATTAAGACATACTGTATAAATGTCTCATTCTAGTTTGTTGAAACCTATCCTCAACTTGCTTTTCGAACCTACAAACATCTCTCCGTTGAAATGATTATCTATGTTTCGTAATCTAATAGATGCCAACTTGTTGGTCTTAATGTTAGGTACTCGACAAAAGATTTAAATATCCTGGGATCGATATCCGGCGGGGTCATGGATGCACCCTGCAGAGGAGTCCCCTAACAAGGTGAAATAACTATCCAATGCTTCATAGTATTGGATGGTTGTCTAACTAAGGTCTGTTCATGATGAAAACTGTAAAATTCAAAAATCTCCACTAGTTCTTTACATTAATAACTAACTTGGATCCTTTCATCATATTGAATGGTATGTGCTTGGATTATAAATTAGTTTATAATCAGTCATTTATGCTTCCTGTTGATTCTAAATAATCAAGTGTATGTAATGGTAGATTTTTACACTGAAGTTCAGAGATATACCTATCTCTTCAAAAATCAATAATCTATCAACTAATTTTCTACGTTCAGATAGTCACTCACATATTCAAAAAGTATAAAGGTATTTGTAAGAGTTTATGTTATCCCATTATTAATATATCCCGCGCGGTGCGGGATCGTGGATGCGCACTGCTGAGGAGTCACATACTAGGACAAAACGGCCTTCCAGTGCTTCCAGGTTTTCCATGGTGGTCTAGCTTCGATCGACTCATGATTTCAACCTATGAAATTTCGGAATGAAGTTGAATTGATACTGTTGATATTGTATATCCTAAGCTGATACTCATATGTTGTTTGCAGCTACAAATTTTGGTATATTGCTGGATTATGATTGTCAGTGTAATCTAGAATATATTCATGAACAAGCTAAACTTCAAGAAAATCAACTTGAAATTGAATTAAAGTACTAGTTGATGATTATATGTAGTCATATTCAAGTAAGGTAACAAAAGATCCGATGTACTCTGTTTAGTTATATAATAAGAACCTGTCATCTTTGAGCTATAGCTTTAGTAACCAATGAACTCCAGGAAATATCTGTTGAAGCCAGTCAATAGTGAGCATGTGTTGAATAATATCAGAAGGAGTTTTGTGATATCATAATAATTTAGTAGTCGAATTCATGAGTTAATTGAAGCTAGACCACTATTGGAAAACCTGGAAGCAATGAAAGGACATTCCATCCTATTGTGAGACTCCTTAACAGTGTGCATCCACAATCCCAACTCGTAAGATTCAAATCCAGGACTTATCAGTCTCACACACGAATGCCTAATTTCTCGAACATTGAGCTAGCCGGCATCCAACGATGTTAATGTCTAACTTCAACCAATCTGTTAATTGTCAATTATTCCCAATAACTTTTGTATCATTCAGTTCAACTAAACCTTTCAGTTGTTATATTATCTAACATTTTCTCTATCGTTCATTTTTTTTTTAGTTTCACCTTGTTTCTCATTATTGTGTTTGTCTTTATTCTTTATTATTTCTCTATTTTTTTTTTGTAGTTTATCCACTCTACTTCTTGTTTCTTTTGATGTTGTTTGTTGTTGAAAGATTCTAACTGACGTCATAATGATTATTAAATGATGATAGTGATGAAGGGATTAATGAACCATTTAACTATTTTCAAGATATTTCATTGCCTGTTTATTTTATTCTTTTCTACACCAATTGGTTATTACTGTTGTTGTTATTGTTGTAGTCAAGTCTTTTTTGTGTGTGTGTGTGTGTGTGTGAACTAGTTGTCCGTTGATTTGGTTAGAATAAGAATGAATTGGATGGTAGGCGTTTTTTTTTTACACCTTTTTAAATACACTTTTACACAATCACATAAAATGAGAACATACATACATACATATAATCTTCATTAGGAATTCTGACCATATTTCTTCTATCGTTGACTGATTTTACAAGTGAAGCGCATATGATAACATAACAATAACTAATCTGAATTTGTATGCATGTATAAGAAGGTGACAGAGAGAGAGAGAGAGAGAGAGAGAGAGAGCGAGGAAGTTTGTAAATATACCATAAGAATAAGATTAGGTCCTATGTCACTATTATTACTAGAATGTAATCATCTAGTTAGTTCAAGTGGCGCGTGGCCTTTTTTTGAGGATGCATTAAAACAAACGAATAAATGCACATACACTTAAATAACTATCATATTTATTTAGTTCTGAGAAATGGTTTATTCTATTTCCCTTTATTTAATCATTCAGTATAGTTTCTATTTTCAAAAGAATTAAGATATGATCAACAAAATTTACTATGAATAATCATATACTATCAGATAATATTAGTAGTATGTTTTAGTTAACATCAACACTATTAGTAGTAGTAGGAGGAGGAGGAGGAGGAATAGTAAAGTGTGAAGACAAAGATTAAGTTTATCACAGTTGATGGTCAGATTAACTAAGTGTTGAGATATTTTTTAAAGCCTTTAATACTTCACCACAAACACTTACTTACATAGAGATAAATGACAAAAGCTGAAAGAGAAAGAGAGAGAGAGAGAGAGCAAAAATTATTATTATTAATAACATCCCAAAGGCGAATAAATCTTCTTTGTAACCTTAATGTGAATAGGTTGAGACATTTAGCCTTCTTTCTTTTTTTTTCTCTCTAAAATATTGATGTATATAGAAGACAATATGTTAATGACATTCATTAAGTAACAAGTAGAGGTTGGATAGAAGGATTATGAAAAAGGAAAGAGTAATCAACAATTGATGAGAGAGAAGAAAAAAGTTATTGAAGACAAAAAAAAAGAATGAAAGAATTAAAGTCTCTTTCATATTCTATCCGATAGTAGCTGTATTAATCAGGTGGTGGTGGTGATAGTAGTAGTGGTGGTGATAACGAATAAAAGCAATGAAAACAGTGAGTAGTATTCGATGAAACTAATGTCCATACTCATATACAAACATTAGATTTCTGAATAAACTATTTAGTAAATACTAATTATACATGCATAACTTAATGGTCTCAAGGGAATCTTATGAATGTATCGTTTCCCTGAAATAACGAACTTCACAAAAAGAATTTACAAATTTGACATCAATCAATACAAGGTATGTTTATAAGTATGTCAATGTGTTTGTGTGTGTGTGGGGGGGGTACATAAACATTCATGACCATAACTAATAAGTGATTGATGATGGTGTAACTTGTTTTGCACACACCCCCCCACACACACACCTCCACAACCCCCTTCACATACACACACAAGCACCCAGAAAAAATGTAGTCATGAGTAAAATTTCAACAACAAAAAAATAAATAAATAAAATAAAATTTATCCTACAAGATCCATTAGGATTGAAAAGATTAACAAGGATTATTATTGAAGTAAACAAATAACCAGATGAACAAGTGTGTGAAAAATGAAAAAAAACAAAAAAATAGTTTTTTTTTGTAAAATATAGAAAATCTAATAATCATGATAATAAGTAGTATATGAAATCGAATTGAATTATTATGACATTCTATACATTTATATGAATGGATATCTATTTGATTTGGTTATCTGTTTATTAATCACCTTCTGTAATGATTATTAATATCAGTATGGGGGTTGTGGAGATTGTTAAGTTTTTGGTTGAGATCATGAGTCAATTGATGTTAGACCACCGTTGGAAACCTGGAAGCACTGGACGGCCGTTTTGTCCTAGTATGGAACTTCTCAGCAGTGCGCATCCACGATCCCGCACCCCGTGGGATTCGAACCCAGGACCTACTGGCTTCGCGCCTGGGCACTTAACCATTAGACCACTGAGCCAGCATCCAGTGGTGTTAGTGTCTAACATCAACCAATCCACGAAATTGCGCGACCAACTTCCATTGTACTGAGGTAGATACCTGTCTCTACCCGACACGGATTAGCTTCACTGGTCACGACTTCTTACTAGAACTCCGAGAATTCCCTCACGAAGCTAGTCATTAGTGAGCACATGTTAATTATCAGTATGGGGGTTGTGGAGATTGTTAAGTTTTTGGTTGAGGTTTCCAACGGTGGTCTAACATCAATTAATTCATGATCTCAACCAAAAAGATTAATAATATCATTGATCAGAATTAAATCTGTTATTAATAATAAGTCACATCATATTTATATGAGAAGGAATAGATAATGAATAAAGAGAAATTTTAAAGAAATAAGATCATAAATAGAATTTAAGAAAAAAATTATTTAGAAGATTGAAATCATGAGTCAGTTGAAGCTAGACCACCATGGAAAACCTGGAAGGACTGCTCACTGGTGACTGACTTCAAGAGATACTCTTGGAGTTCTGGTGAGAAGCCGTTACAGTGGAGTCCAACCAGGTCTGTTGTGAGATATCAGCTCACTGAAGACAATGGTATACGGTACCGCGACTTCGTGGATTGGTTCGAGTTAAACATTAACACCGTTAGGTGCCGGCTAGCTCAGTGGTCTATTTGGTTAAGCGCTTTACATGAGACTGATAGGTCCTGGGTTCGGACCTGGCGGGGTGCGGATCGTGGATGCTCACTGCTGATTTCCGTACTAGGACGAAACGGCCGTCCAGTGCTTCCAGGTTTTCTATGGTGGTCTACCTTCAATTGACTCATGACTTCAGTCTGTGAAATTTCTAAAATCTCCACAAACCGCTTCTAATAAAAAAATTATTGATTACTTATTTTATTGAAATCAATAGTAGGAAACATTTTCAATAGATTGTTGTTGAAATTGGATAAAAAATTTAGTAGATGTTCAATTTTAAGATCAACACATTGGATACCATAAGGATCAATCGTGTATAGACTGAATTGTGACATTACAGATTACCGATGAATAATCAGTTGAGTGGAACTTGTCACTAGATATTAACTTCATCGACTAAGAGAAGGTGTTTGACAGTGTAGATAGGAGAAAATTATGGAAACTTCTTCCACACTATGAAGTTCCTGAGAACATTGTCAACATTATTCGCAACTTAAACGACGGACTACAATGCTAAGTCGTGCATTCAGGACAATTGACAGACGCATTCCAAGTGAGGACAGGATTTAGACAAAGCAGTCAACACTCTCCCTCCCTCATCCAGTGGTTGACTGAATAATGAAGACCACAACATCTGAGGGAAAACGCAGAATACAGTTCACAGATTAAATGCAGGCAGAGGATTTGGAATTCACAGATGAACTAACCCTTCTATTCCATACACACTAACAAACGTAGATCAAGACAATCAGTGTAGCAGCAGTCTCTGCATCACTACAACACAATATACACAAAGAAAAAAGCATCATACTCAAATATAACATGGAAAACACCAATACGATCACACATGATGGAGAAACACTAGATGAGGTGAAAAATTTCACATACTTGTGAAGCATCGTCGATGAACAACGAAGATCTGATGCAGACGTAAAGCTGGGGATTAACAAAGCATGGACAGCACTCCTACAGTTGAACAACATATAGAACCCAGAACATCTGTCAACAAACATCGGAATCAGAATCTCCAATACGATCTTCAGCACAGTCCCACTGTACTGAGCTGAATCGTGGAGAACTACCATAATCATCATCATCATCATCATCATCATCATCATCATCATCATCATCATCATCATCATCATCATCATCATCATCATCATCATCATCATCATCATCATCATCATCATCATCATCATCATCATCATCATCATCATCATCATCATCATCGAAAATGTACAAGTATTTATGAACGATTGTCTACTCAAAATACTCAATGTCAGTTGACCAGATACCATCAGCAACAACCTACTGTGGGAGAGGACAAACCAACTTCTAAATGAAGAGGAAATTAAGGAAAGACGTTAGAAATCGATAGGATACACATTGTGGAGACCATCAAACTAAATCACGAGAAAAGTCCTAATTTGGAATCTTGAATTGAGACGGAAAGGAGGAAGGTCGAAGAACATATTGAATGGGGAATCGGAAACAGATATGAAAAGGATGAATAGCAACTGGAAACAATTTCAAATGATTGTTGAAGACAGAGTTGTGTGGAGAATGTTGGCAGGTGACCTATGCTCCTTGACGAAGTGTAACAGGTGTAAGTAAGTAAGTTATTTAGTAAGTATGGTAAGTAAATGAAGTAAAGCATGGTAACGTATGTAAGTATGTAAGTAAGTAGGTGAGTATTGCTTTATCTATTCCTTATTGTTGACTCAATTCTATCAATAAAGTTTTTTATTGATAACTATACTAATCGAGATGGGATACAACAATTGATTAACTTAATTGTCACATTTTAAATATGACACTTGGTGATAAGTTTTTGAAACTCAAAGAGGTAAAGAAAGAATCACTGTTATCAATTATACCATTATAATTTACTAATAAATGCTAATTATCAATTAAATCTAGTTCAAAAAATGTTTGCGATGATCATTACATAACGTTCCCCTAAATGTAATTACAATTGAATAAGAGAAAAATAAAAAAATGACAGAACTTTGAGAGGGAAAAAAAGTGGGTGAGACTATAAATTATGGAGAACCTTTGAGCAACGGCGGACTAACTTTGTTAATGTCCACCTAATAACTAAGACCAAATGAAGATTATAAACCAGTGTGAGGAATTCGAATTATGATTTACAATTGATAATTAAGATTAGAAATTATATTTAGTGTTTTCACCACGAACTAACATCAGCTATAATGCTAAAACTTTATTTAACCAAATGGATGAGTGAATTTTGCGCCGAAATTCGAGATCTTTTATCTTATACATGATTGGTTCATCCATCATTTATAGTCTCGCCAAATTATAAATTATATTTATAGACCATTGTAAAATACCAACCAAGTTTTATAAAAAAGAAAAGAAAAGAGTAACTATGATAAAAGAAACATGAAAGAAGAAGAATTAAGAGTTAACAAATGAAAACTTATTTTTCTTAAAGAAAAAAAAATAGAGAAAATATGTGAAGATAAAAGGAGAAGAAAAAAAGTCACTTTCGACTGATTAATGAATGAATGAATGAATGAGTGAGGGTAATTCATCTCCAGAAATCTTCTTCTATTTCTTCTTCTTCTTCCTCCTCCTCTTATTATTATTATTATTACTATATGAGTTTATTGTTGCTGTGTCAATGAGTTCATAACTCATTCATTGATTATTGAAGTTGAAAAATAAAATGTTGAATAAGTCAAGCATAAAATAAAAATAATTTAAGAAGTGTTTTATTTCGATATAAAAGAATAATGAACTCTTCACCACTGCCACCACCATCATCATCACCATCATCACCACCACTACCATCACCACCACTACTACCACCACGAAAAAAGGCATTGAATTATAAATGTGATTGGTCAGTATGAAAATAAAAGTGTAATCATATCATTCATAATTGAGTAAAATCAAAGAGATAAGAAAGAAAAGAAGAACAAAAAAAAGAAAAGTGATAAATGATAATAGTAACAGTAATAAATGAACATTCTATTAGAAGCGGGAAAATTTATTGAATTATAATATAAAAGAATATCTTATTCTTGTAGTGTAAATATTATTGATATTTGAACCGTGATTAAACTGAGTCATTTATTTATTTATTCAATGACCTAATACAAGATACTCAATATCTGTTGACCGGATAGCATCAACAACAGACTACTGTAGGAGAAAACAAACCAGTTTCCAGTTCAGGAAGAAATTAGTGAAAGACGTTAGAAGTGGATAGCATATACACTACGGAAATCATCAAACTGCATCACGAGATAAGCCTTAACTTGAAATCTTGAAGAAAGACGGTAAAGAGGAAGGCCGAAAAACATACAACGTCGGGAATCACAAGCAGATATGAAAAGGATGAATATCAACTGGAAAGAACTGGAAAGGATTGTCCAACACAGGATTGAATGGAGAATGTTGGTGGCTAGCCTATGCTCCTCCATGAGGGAAAACAGGCGTAAGTAAGTAATGATTGAGAGGTACACTTTCACAAAGGAGAAATGCATAATGATAATTTTCGCTATGACTGCTTAAATGAAAGTTAATAATATGAGGGGTTTGAAAACCAATCAATACTGGGCATCTTTTTCATCCTACTATGGGACGTCTTAGCAGCATGTATCCACGATACATCTAGAAACAAACCTACAACCTCAACATCTCGTAGTGAATGCTCAAACTCTAGGTCACTG
This sequence comes from Schistosoma mattheei, assembly GCA_944470405.2. NCBI lineage: Eukaryota > Metazoa > Platyhelminthes > Trematoda > Strigeidida > Schistosomatidae > Schistosoma > Schistosoma mattheei. Next base: position 4,756,523 of record OX103951.1, read on the forward strand.
AGCTAGCACCCAGCGGTTTGTAATTAATGTTCAATTATGTCTGGTGTAAGGCACTTATACACCAATGAGATTAAATGATTAAGCAATATCCCGAATTGATTTGAGTTGAACATTTTATTCACTGGATGGCTTTCCAATAATAATAATGGAAACAACAGCAAGTTGTGGAACCTAACAACTTAGACTTTTAGGTTAATCTACGACACTTCTTGTTAGTGTTCAACTAACAATGAAATTCTTAAATTCTTGAAAACTAAATAGTTTCTTTGTAGTTTCCGTTTACCCGGTCACTTTCATCATTAGCTATTAAGTGAGAAAACTTCAAATGTTCGTCACAAACTAATTTCATTTGAGGTACTGTTGAAAACCGGGGAACAATGAATAGATATTTCACAATTGTGCGGAACTGCTCAGTGAGAAGTACTACAAATTAAATCAATCTACATAAAACAATTTGATATAAACATAAAAACTAGATCATTAACTATTTCATGATATTTCTGGAGTTCCATTAAGAATTTACAACTGATCGAGTTCAGATAAGTCGGGGTAAACTAGTCACAACTGGCTCTGGATGATCATCGTGCCATGTGGCAAATTACAATCACTTCATAGGATACTAGCTAATTTGATACTAAAAATTAAGAGTTTCCTAAGGGACCTTAAAGTCCTAGGTTCGTTCCCTGGTTTAATTATGGGTACAAATTGTCGAGGAGTCATATGTTAGGATGAAATAGCTCTTTAGTACTTCATATTTATCAATGATGCCTTAAATAGGATCATCCTGTGATGAATATATTATCTACAGATTGGTATAAAAATCCCTTACTGCATCCCTCTCTCTCCTTCTATATGCAAATCTCTGATTTCTTTTTTGATTGAGATCATGAACCGATTGATTTTAGACCACCATTGAAAACCTGGAAGCACTGGACGGCCGTTTCGTCCTATTGTGGAACTCCTCAGCAGTGTGCACCACGATCACGCTCGCGGTATTCGAACCCAGGCCCTTCAGTCTCGCGCGCGAACGCTTAACCTACTGGACCACTGAGCAGGCATCTAATGGTGTTAATGTCTAACCTCAAGCACTCCGCGAAGTTGCGCGACCATCTTCCATTGTACTGAGATAGACACCTGTTTCTAACCGACACGGATTAGCTTCACTGGTCACGGCTTCTCACCAGAACTCCGAGAATTTTCTCACGAAGCTAGTCACTAGTGAGCAAATGGTAATTATTAATTTGGGGGTTGTGGAGATTGTTTTATATTTCACCATGGTATTTATGATCTTAGCAAATTGGGTTCATTACTCATTCCATACATTCTATTTCACTTATGATCAATAAAGTATACTCATTTCTAAAACTTTTATTGATCTTGAGCTTTCTTCTATTAACTATAGATTTATATCAAAAATATCCCATCTACTAATTTCCTTTATTCATACGGTAAACACGTGTTTAACACCGAAGAAGTTATAATGAGCCTATTAATGATTATGGTGATTTATGTCTGGTTACATAATATAACAACATATTACATTAGATCTCATTCAATAAGATTTTAACACTTGCGCAATAGTTTTTCATCTCCACATAAATATATAATTTTATGCTGAAAATATTTGTTACCATGGTAATATTTATGTATACGATCAAAGCGGGGGTGGGGTGGTGGTATTAAGCCCATCTTGCTATTATGTTCACCTATCACCTATCATTATTACCATTATAATTATCAGTATATATGGTCAATGAATCTATTTTTCTATGTTCATTGAAGGTTGGTAACATAAAAAACTGATAAGTATGCAAACGAATCATCTGTGTTTTGTGTAAAGAGAAGGTAAAGGATTAGTTAATTAGTGTAATGTTGTTTCTACTATGATCATGTTCATAATACGCAACATATAATATGGTTAGAATTAAAATCACCCTTGGGTTATGTTATACAACAACATAAGTATATGTATAAACTCAACTGTCATACGTAATGTTTAGAGATGAGCATTAGAATATTATTGAATAAAGGAGATGAATGATTGTCTTGTTAAGTAATGACAATTATTTAACAAAATATAATAGAGAAAATGGAAACTATTGTATTACATAATTCATACTATAGTGTATATATAGTAAGAAACTAAACATAATTTTGTTTCTATGCTATGATATATTGTTTTCATATTATAAACAAGAAATTATTGAGTGGTTGAAAGATAGTCAGTAGAAGATTCTTCTACTTGATGTAGATTTCAAGTTAGTTAGTACCTGTTATAAATAGAAACTGTTATATCCTGGAAACGATTAAATTACGATTAACTTCTGAGATTACAATTGATTGATCACTGGGTGGTGATCAATATCATATGTGTCATATTCTTCTTAGTGCAGATCGAATGCAATCGACCAAGTTGCAATGTGGCCATCAGTCTACATGACTCATCATTGTGTGGATTGTGCTGAGATAAGATGGTGGTTGGAGGTAGTTGACAGGAAACCCTGGACCCGGGTTTCGTGCTAAATGGCACTCATCAGCAAGGTGTACCTATAATTTTGAAGGAACTGATGCTCCCTGAAGGATTCGATCCCACGTCACCCAGCTTCACAGTCAGACATGTTAACACTGGAATATCCGGGCCGCGAACGACTTTCTGTAGGACTGAGATGTAATCACAACTGATTGGTCACTGGGTGGTGATCGATGTCATGTTTGTCAAGTCCTTCTTAGTACAGATCGAATGCTATCGACCAAGTTGCGTTCAGTTCATTGATTACAGTCTCCCACCTTCACAGACACATTTTGGCTCGATTTGTATAAATGTTATTTCGTATTTTATGGTGTGATTTGATCTGCTTGGCTAGTATTTAAATCAAGTATATTTGAAATAAATGATTCGCATAGTGGAAACTGTTATTGGGGTTCTGGACTCAACTGAACGGGTTAGGCGAACAAGGGACCAATAAGAGAGCTAGGCGGCTCATACCGGTCGAACGTCATTGGTTTGGCACGGTAATAAGATTGAATAAGTCGTATTTCTGTTGACGAATAAATCATGTCATAACTAGCCAGACTTAAAGGCACAACAGAAACCATTGAAAAATTTTAATGATCATTAGAAAGTGTTATAATCTTCATTAGATTTTACATTCACAAGTCTGTAATACAATAGTTAACATTTGCCAATATGATATTAGTTCCTGGGATAAGTAAATGAACCATTTTTTTTGTACATTTGGATAGATAACTACAGTCTTAATATTATACGTTCAAATCTGATCGAAAAAATATCTCAGTGATTCATAAATTATTTGATTGATTTTGAAGCCACTTTTTAGCCAATAATTACACTTACGCCTGTTACACTTCGTCAAGGAGCATAGGTCACCTGCCAACATTCTCCACACAACTCTGTCTTCAACAATCATTTGAAATTGTTTCCAGTTGCTATTCATCCTTTTCATATCTGTTTCCGATTCCCCATTCAATATGTTCTTCGACCTTCCTCCTTTCCGTCTCAATTCAAGATTCCATGTTAGGACTTTTCTCGTGATTCAGTTTGATGGTCTCCACAATGTGTATCCCATCGACTTCCAACATCTTTCCTTAATTTTCTCTTCATTTAGAAGTTGGTTTGTTCTCTCCCACGGTAGATTGTTGCTGATGGTATCCGGTCAACTGACATTGAGTATCTTGAGTAGACAATCGTTCATAAATACTTGTACTGCTTTGATGATGATTATGGTAGTTCTGCACGATTCAGCTCAGTACAGTGGGACTGTCTTGAAGTTCGTATTGGAGATTCTGATTCCGATGTTTGTTGACAGATGTTTTGGGTTCTATATGTAATTTAAATGTAGGAATGCTGTCCATGCTTTGCCAATCCTCACCTATACGTCTGAATCAGATCTTCGTTGTCTATCGATGATGCTTCACAGGTAGGTGAAATTTTTCACCTCATCTAGTGTTTCTCCATCATGTGTGATCGTATTGGTGTTTTCCATGTTATATTTGAGTATGATGCTCTTTCCTTTGTGTATATTGAGGTGTAGTGATGCAGAGACTGCTGCTACACTGATTGTCTTGATCTACATTTGTTGGTGAGTATGGGTAAAAGGGTTAGTTCATCTGTGAAGTTCAAATCACCTAGTTGCATCCAATCTATCCATTATATTCCATGCTTCCTGCCAGAGGTCGAGGTTTTCAAAATTCAGTTTCAACCATCATAAGAAAGAGAAAGGAAGAAAGTAGACTACTTTGTCTAACTCCTATCCTCACTTGGAATGCGTCTGTCAATTGTCCTGCATGCACGACTTTGTGGTGTTTCCCGTCGTATGAATTCCCTGATAATAACAGAATCTGTATAAGTCAAAATTATTTCTCTATTGTTTGGTAAACCACTCATTAAATGGTTTCTTTACGAGTTTATTATAAATAAAGAGAATTGAGACAAAAACTGATTAATTCACATATTATGATAATGACAAGCATTTGATACGTTTAACATTGTCGGTTTAATTCTATGATGGCATAAACGTTCTGAGCACTGAGTATTATTATGACTCATTTTATGTGAAGATATTCATTTGCTTTTGTATTTTGAGTAGAAACACTAAAGTAGCAATCCTGATTCTGTCTGGTTCATCTCCTGACTATACTTTTATCAATATTCCTTTTCAATTAAGTTTGCATCAACATAATTTCATATCAGTAAAAGCTAACTGTATATCATAGTCTTTCTGAAGGATTGTCAACGTTATTTTTTATGGTTTGTCATCATTATGGGTATCAATAAAACCAGGGATTAATAGATAGAGACTTCATCCTACATAGGACTCATCACCAAATGATCATCAAAGATTATTTCAGGACGGTATGTTATCTAACTTTCCTTACTAACATTTTCAATATATCCGTTGATTTATGATAAGACGATGAGAAATAAAAATAAGTAAGCGTAAGTACACAGTCGGCGTTGATTAAGTAGGCGGAGTAAAGAACGAGAACGGTTTTTAAATGAGAAAAATTCAATTGGTTTTTGTAGATTACCTTTGATTTGGCAAAGCAAGAGCAACTTATTTACAACTAAAGAATATCTGGAAGTAAAACAACTGTCAATCAACACCAACGTCAGGATTTTCAATACAAATTTCAAAAAAATTTTACTGTATGGGGCGGAAACTTGGGGAACTACAAAAGCCATCATTCAGAAGATACAGGTGTTTCTAGGCGACTTGACATTGAGTGCACCATGTCAGGGAGTATCAGTTCCCTCAAGATTATAGGTACACTTGCTGACAAGTGCCATTTAGCACGAAACCCGGGTCCAGGGTTTCCTGTCAACTACCTCCAACCACCATCTTATCTCAGCACAATCCACACAATGATGAGTCATGTAGACTGATGGCCACATTGCATCTTGATCAATAGCATTCGATCTGCACTAAAAAGAACATGATACACATGACATTGATCACCACCCAGTGATCAATCAATTGTAAAAATCTACATGGTTCATATAGCTTATTTATAACACTTTTCAAATGGTTGTTATTTGTTTGTGTTCAAACTATCGGAATCAATATTTCTGACTTGAACAAAATTATATTTAGTTAGTGGATCTAATAAAAATAAAGTTAGAAAATCATTCAAAATTAGTAAGAAGTCAGTTAATTCTAAATTGTAAAATAAACAAATAACTAAACATATATCTTAATAGTTGAATCTATGAGTCGATGTAAGCTGGACCTTTATTGAAAACCTGAATGTATTGGACGCACATATCGCCCCAGTATGGGAGATAGTAGTACGCATTCCCAAACACCCATGCGGGACTCGAACTCAGCAACTTCGGCCTCATGTGAGAACGTTTAAAAATAGATAAATAGTTGTTCAAGATCATGGATAGTCTGAAGTTAGACATTAATGCCGTTGGGTGCCAGCTTAGTAGTCTAGGAGTTAAGCATTCCCACACGAGACCGACAGGTCCTGGGTTTGAACTCCGCGGGAGGGATCGTGGATGCGCACTATTGAAGAGTCTCATACTAGGACGAATCGGCCGTCCATGGTGGTCTAACCTCAGTTGACTCATGAATTCAATTATTAAAATTACTACAATCTCCACAAAACCCCTTCTGATAAAAATATTATAACTATCTAAAGAAACTGTATCCCAATCATATTACGACGCTTTTTGTTATATTAGTTAATCAATGTCCAAATTATGTTTTATTGGAATTCGATTATCAATATAATTTCTAAGTACAGTAAAAGTGCATGTGTTTAACGTTGAGAAACGATTTGAATACTTAACCCAATAAGAATGTCTATTCCATTAATGTTGATAAAAAAATATATTGATTACATTGTCATATTAACTACTTCTCTAAGTGACCTGACATCATATACAATATGTTTGATATTTGATGAATTGTAAGCAGTAAGAAAGGAAGATATGAAATTATATTCCTTACTTGCTTACTTACGCCGCCTAGAGCCCCTCTGGGGTTACTACCGATCTCAAGCCCGGATGAAAGAGAAGGGTTGGGCATGGGGTTAGCAACTGCATCCCGTAGAAAACTAACTCGCTAAAAAAACGCTAACCATAAAAATTATATTCCTTACTAGTTATTAATAAGACAAATTTATCATCTTGAATATATTTGCTTTTATTGAGGATTGCATCAAACTTTCTAACAAGAATCGTTATAAGGTATTGAGCACTTTATAAATGATCACAAATAATTACAAGAATTTCAACCTCTTACAAATAGTAATCAATTCAATTTTTTAAGTTGATAACTATCTAGGGTTATTAGCTTGATAAATAACTCAGTGGAGTATTAACGAAAAAAGGGTACTAGATTCAAATGTCAATATAAAACTACAATATTTGTACACACAGTTTCATCCGGTGTGGTGAGTGCTACTTATATTGATGTAAGTAGTATATGACGCAAGTTACAAAACGCAATATCTGGCAGTAGAAGATGGGGAAAGATCAAGAAAGAAAGAGCGAAAACACAATGCAATTTGTAAGAAACGCATGAACAATGAAATATGAGACAATGGATTGATGTTTGCAACAGGAACAGTCCAGGTCGATATGATGGATTAATATTTTGCAAATTAACGATTTACTATATGGTTTTTCTATTTTAACAAGTAATTCTGTAATTTTGTGCTAAGTACATTCGATTGTCCCACCCGTGTTATGTTTACTACACTAGATGATTAACTCTAAATACAATGGAACTCGTATCCTGAACTCCCCTATTAACGTTCAGAAAAAAACTTATGATTCAATGGTAATATCAATTCAATCTTTTCAAAGTACATGGCACATATCCATGCAGTCACTGACAAGTGAACTGAGACATGTTGGTAGGTGTAGACTACCTGGTTGGGGACCGCGAGATGATAACAACCGATGGTTAGAGACCCTAAATGACATGGCTCAAAATCGTTTGCAATGGCTCAGGTGCATCCACTCTTTGTGTTCTCCAAAATTCTAATCTCCTGAATCCTCTTTTTCTCTTTTTTTTTCTCTTTCCAAATTTATTTCACTGTGTTATACTCTTTAAATAACATCTCCAAACCTAATCTTTCCGATTACTGCTTATACTCTTACTACCTCTGCCACTATTGGGATTTGAGGCGACAACTGCATCTCTGTGCTAATATGATATAACAACTTGAACTGATGTATGTACGTACGAAGTTCTACGTTGTTACTGACTGACATCTATGCTAATACAGATCAGTTTCCTTAATATAAACAAAAGTAATATACATCTAATACAAACAACTACATACTCAATGTTCAAGTTTACCATCTTTTTTTTAAACAAAAAAGACTATAAATAATCGCCCATTATCGCCACAGGTTATCTATCTATAACCCAATAAGAGTAATATAAGACATTATTATATATAACGAAAATAATCTAAACCAAAAGTTAATTTCCTATTTTACATTTTACCTTAGTAACAAATTGATTAAATTTATATAATTAGATTGTTGTCTTTCTAGTTTTTTTTTTCTTTTTCACCTCCTACATTCAATTATTGTTTATTCAATTTTATTATTATCATTATTTCACAGTATATATATATGTCAACATGCATAGCAACTATAGATTCATCTAACATGCATCTCTGTGCTAATGTGGTATAGCAACTCGAACTGATGTACGTGCGGACGTACGAAGTTCTAAGTTGTTACTGACTGATTGATAACATGTATTTTGAACACATTGAATGAATAGAATATACATCTAACTATAAGATTGTACTGATTTAATTTAATTTTTGTTTGTTTATTTATTTATTTATTTATTTGTTATCAATTTATTGACAATTTTCTTTCCTTTTTTTCTCTTTTCTTTTCTTTTCTTTTTATTACTTTGATGATAATGATGATGATGATGATGATGGTGATGATGTTTACTTTGTATTAGAAACAAAAAAGACTATCTAATTAATTACTATATTGTTCTGTTTTATTGAATAAGAATTGAAAATTGAACAAGTATCAATGAACTTATAAGTAAAAAAAGATGAATACTTAGATAGCCTTAGGTTATTTTTATATAAAGATAGAAGTGAAATTAAACTTTACCTTATTGTATAAGTAATTGGTTATTAAGATTTAGTAGTTAAGTGGATAATGTAATAGTGTTTTGAAGTGAACAGTAATATTGAGTTCAAGTCCTAAAGTATGATATCAACTCTGAGATGTAAGTACACCTAGCTGATGAATCGTAAATAGGATGACACATATGTCCTAGATTTTACTACTAGCCACTATCCATCTTTGTTTATAATGCTTGTGAATTAAGACAATATTGAGGCATTATGCACAGTATGCATATATGCCAATAAGAGACTGATCAATTACAGTCCTAAATAAAATAAGCAGATACAAGCAAACAACACCAAGTGATTTGGAAACTTCGTTACATCGCATAAGCAGTTGCCTTTCAGGACTCAGTAGCTAAATGGATAACGTGGTGACGTTTGAAGTGAACGGTATGTTATCAACTCTAAGATGCAAGGTAAATCCATCCAATGAGTTTCAAATAGAATGAAATACGCGTTTTGGATTCTACTGTTAGCCATTATTATCTTATAACATTAATAGATATTGTTGAAAATAAGAAGCTGATGAAATTGTACTGAGTGAACTAATGGAGACTAGTGTTAAAGATGATTAGTTACTAGTTTCTTAAAATGTATAATTAACAAATAAAATCTAAAAATTATTCAAATCTACGAAGTGAAAAAGTGTTTATTTTCCATAGTGGTATAGAAGATAAATGTGTCCTCAGTACATACAGTTACTTTGGTAATAACATTCATAATCATAATCATAATAATGATTTGAAACTTTATCTGATACTATAGTACGTAAATTAAGGTAATTAGTGTGTCACGATTGAAATATACCATCGTTCTTTCCTTCCGTTTTCTGATAGCGCCTAGCTGAAGAATGCAAGAGGTGTGTTTTATCCCATTTGTAACCTATCAACTGAATACAACTTTGTCTTAATGTGATGTGCGCTACTGATATACACATAAGTAGTATATAACGATAGTCAGGAATACAATATATTTCAATAGAAGATAGAGAAGAAAACAACGGAAAGCAATTCATATGAAAATGCATGAACAATGAAATCTGAGACAATGAATTTATATTTTGCAAATATTCACTGTATTGTTCTCAAATTTTAATGAGATGTTCTGTAATTTCGTGTTCAAATACATTCGATTGTCCCACTCGTGTTCTTGTTCACTACATTACTACTGATATTCTTCTTATTTTTTCACGAATACGTTGTGATGAACTCTTATTCATTATTATCCATTCCATTAGTCAAGTCTAGTACTCGAATATCAGTTACACTTTAAATATGTGTATATCAGGTTGAGTTATATTAATTGACTACTTAAATCGATTCAAGTAGTACATAATTCGAACCTGTGTCCACTATATGATCGTAAACATATGAGGAAGTTGGCTAGATGTTTACTCTGACTAATCTGTTAATTAGGTCCTGGTTTGAATTTCGTGAGACAGGGTCGTGAATGCGCACTTCTGAGAATTCTCATACCAGGACGAAACAGCCGTCCAGTGCTTCCAGGTTTTTCATGGTGGTCTAGCTTCAACTGACTCATGATCTAAACCATAGGAATTAATTATCTGTTGAAAGTATAGGGAGAAAATCAATGAAACTAATTGTTGTTGGTTCGTAACTTTGACTGTTACTTCAGTTCATCATCATAAAACTCTAAACATATAAATGATATTAGGGTTTAGTCATTACATTTATGTAAATTGGTTAAATCAAAGATAGTTTATATAACCGATCGACTCGAGTTAACAAGACAGCTCATATTTGTGCATTGCCAAAGAGTTCAAACATGAGATGCAATAGGTGTTCAGTATTCAACTGATATAAACTAAGATATGTATACACAGAATTACAAGACAACCCATCAAATTCAAGGTTGAACAAATAAATTATATATAGGGGAATTTCAATAGCTCACTTCTATGTGAAGTTTCTACTGAAGTTACCTGGAAAAATAATAAAAGCTTCATTATTAAACTATACAGAATAGAGAGCACAACTCTACCACAAGTATCAAACAATGATGGAGTTACCTTCCAGTATAATTCAATAGTAGTTGTTTTTACAAATTAAAAGTTCAGTAATTTTTACACAAACAGTGATGTAATATTACTCGGGAAACCATGATATCATTCCATACTGTTCGTCGATTGTCAATGGAATAACAATTGTTTCACGTAAAACTCCGCCTGTAGCTCTTCTAGAGTTACTGCCGGTCCCAAGCCCGGGTAAAGGAGGAGGGTTGGGCATCGGGTTAGCGTCCCCATCACGTAGGAAACTAACTCGCTAAAAAACACTTACCAGAAAGAATAATCCAAACCATTTTAACTCTGCCCTTGGAGTTAGAAGGTCTGCATTTAGAAGAATTATGACGCTTTATGGTGAAAGCCGAGTTCCTTCGGAAGCCACGAGGCCGATGCCTCTTCTAACAACCAGATCAACAATTTTTATAGTTACTGTTCATATTACGTATGCAATCGAAATGAATGCATCTGTATCATTGTAACCCACTTTTGAAACATATCATGTACACTTTCTAAGCACTGATCACAGTTATCTTTAAATCCCAATCTGATAGTCTGTCTGAACCAACATAACTCAGCCCAGTGGAGTTCAATCCCTGTCGAATATGAGATATTTATCCACTCTAGGTAATGGATAAACGGTTGCGCAAAACCATATATTGATTGAAGTGAAACATTAAAACCGTCAGATATCGACTTGATGATTTAGAGGTGAAGTGTTCGCACAAAACCGAGGGTCCTAGGCTCGAGTCCCGCTTGCTGGATCATGGATATACAATCCTGAATCTTATAAAAGGATAAAACCCTGGTTCAGTGATCCTAGGATTTAAGTGATGTTCTAGTTCAAATTGATTCACAATATCAACTATGAAAATCGTTCACTACATGAATCGATACCACATTTTAGTTTGATTCAGGTGTCGTATAATTAAATGTAAACTTGATAAATGAGTAACAGTAACATTCTTCTTTTGATTTTATTCTGCTGTAATCAACATTAGAACTAGAGTATCAGGATTAAATCAGTTATTCATTGGCTTGTTTTTTTTAAATCCTCTTTTGATAAGCAATTATGGATGGTGGCTAGTAGTAGAATCCAGGACGCGCGTTTCGTCCTATATGGGACTCGTCAGCTGGATGTACCTGCATCTCAGAGAGTTGATGTTCACTCTGAGACTCGAACCCAGTACCATTTGCTTTAAACACCATCGCGTTGTCCACTCAGGTACGTCCAGCTGACGAGTCCCGAATAGGACGAAACGCGCGTCCTGGATTCCACTGCTAGCCACTATCCATCGTTGCTTACAAAAAGCTTGTGAATTAAGGCAATATCGAGGGATACGCACAGTATGCACATATACCAATAACGGACTGATCAACTGTAGTCTTAAACCTCAATGGGAAAATACAAGCCAAACAATACCAAGTGATCAGAAGGGGTTTGTGGAGATTTTTAGACATTTTCACAGATTGAAATCATGAGCCAGTTGAAGCTAGACCACCATTGAAAACCTGGAAGCACTGGACGGCCGTTTCGTTCTGGTATGGGACTCCTCAGCAGTGCGCATCCACGGTTCCGCACCACGCGGGGCTCGAACCCAGGACCTACTGGCTTCGCGCGCGAGCACCTAACCATTAGACCACTGAGCCGGCATCCAACGGTGTCAATGTCTAACTTCAACCAATCCACGAAGTTGCGCCACCATATACCATTGTCTTCAGTGAGCTGATATCTCACAACAGACCTGGTTGTACTCCACTGGTAACGGCTTCCCACTAGAACTCCAGGAGTGTCTCTTGAAGTCAGTCGCTAGTGAGCAGATGATTATTATCAGAAGGGGTTTGTGGAGATTTTTAGAAATTTTCACAGATTGAAGTTAGACATTAACACCGCTGGATTCCGGCTCAGTGGTCTAATGGTTAGGTGCTCGCGCGCGAAGCCAGTAGGTCCTGGGTTCGAGCCCCGCGTGGTGCGGAATCGTGGATGCGCACTGCTGAGGAGTCCCATACCAGGACGAAACGGCCGTCCAGTGCTTCCACGTTATCAATGGTGGTCTAGCTTCAACTGAATCATGATTTCAATCTGTGAAAATACCAAGTGAATCCCCTTTTGATAGTTTAATGTCATGATTATTATTTCTTTCACTATAAAAAAAGATGAAAGATAAGGAAAATCATAGTTAAATCTTAGTGGTTAGCTAAGTTGACCGATTGACTAGTTGGTTAGTTTAGTTACTAAAATAGAATTAGTTAAGGATAAACTGAAAGGGAGACGTATGTATATGTATATACATATACATATGCATACAAACATACATATATTCAGTAGAGAAATTTCTGTCTTATCTATCTCACATTTATTATTGCCCTATGGTTAAGACATTGTAACACTTAATTTGAATATGATTGGAAGTCTTATAATAATCATAATAATGATAATACTTTCCATCTCTAATGTTGGTATGGTCTTTGACATTTACTTTTCATCCCTTACCAGCTAACTACTGAAATCATCATCATCATTGTCATCACCATCACCAACACTGAAAACAATCTCATTATAATGTTAGTTGTAGCAGGAATGATATAAGATAGATTTCATTAAATATTATTGCCTTTCTGAGAAGGCAACATCGGTATAATACTATTACTATTATTAGTATCACTACTGTTATTACTACTAATAATAGTCTCAGTATTCATTTAAAACCAGGGGTAATTTTAGAAGACAAAAAAAACTGATGATCAAATAAGATCACAACTAATTAATCGGTATGTTATTCAGATAATCGGTAAAAGGGTTCGACTATATCAACCTGAAACATCATAGATTACATTATGAATATTGATAATATTCAGTCACATACACATATACATAGACATACATTGTAGAATAATGTTTCTATGTGATTTTCTATACTTGAATACTTACTTATTCTGGCCTGGATATATATGCATGTGTCTAATACCATTGATTATCATAAAATCATTATCATTCATCACCTATTCACCCCTTGTATGTCTTTTATCACCAAGATCGCGATCCAATCCAGTAGAATAAACTTTATACATTAAATCCAAGTGGGAAGAGAGAGGGAGGGAGGGAGGGAGTGAGAGCATGCATATATTTGGTTATTTAAAGACAACTTATTAATAACAGTCTTCATTTCAAATAATATCCAAAACTAACATTATATGGCTCATTAAAAATATATATTTCTTGAAAAGATTACATCATCATGACAACACCGAATGAATCAAGAAAATTTGATTTTTCACCAATTTTTATCCCACGACCTCCACCACCGGATTTATTATTTCCACATTTATGGGGAATAGAAAAAAATTGCAATCATTCATTGTCTTCACTATCTTCTTCAGTTTCCTCTTCTTTGTCATCCTCATCTTCATCATCAACATCATCATCACCGTCAATGTCTCTATGCTCATTAATATCCACATCAGTTTATACAACTAATTCTTCAACATCTTATACATATTCAAATCAACATAATCCCATTGCAACTATAGATAATTTATCAAATAAAAAGAGGCTATCTGCATTTAATCCATTACCAATGAATTTAAGTACAAATATGAATATATTAAATAAACGAGAATTTCCTTTCAATAATAATCAAGAGTTTACTTCGAATCCATTGACTTCATATTGTAATCCTTTATGGTTAGATTATTATTATTATCATCATCGTCGTCGTCATCATCATGATCTTCATGATCCACAGAATCATTATCATTCACAATCGAATTATCATTATGAATTGAATAGGCCAACAAAAGTATTTTTAACTAATGATAATTACAATGAATTAACAATGATTAATAATAATAGTGGAGAAAATAATAATTCATTATACAATCATCAATTATCAAATGATAATGAACAGATCTATTCGAAACTAAATTTATGAAACATTTGAGTGAAGAAAATATTAGTACTACTACTACTACTACGACGACGACAACGACAACAACAACAACAACGTCGGTGACGACAACGACAACGACGATGACGACAACTACTACTACTACTACTTCCATTTCAACAATACCGATAATTGATACTACTCCTAACATATTTATGAATTTAAATGATAAATTTAATGTTAAAACATGTAAATCTACAAAAATTATTTCACAATTTAATAAATATGATCCATTTTTAAAATATCATAAATCAATAAAAAAACGGAACAAACAATCGATAATCGATAATCATAATCATAATACTAGTAATAATAAATCTATACAAATGACTCTTGACAACAATGTAAACCAAATAGATATACATACAAATATTGATTATGATAATAATCCTGATCATGATCCTGACAATGATCCGAGCCAAAATAATAATAATAATAATAAAGTAAAACCAATGGATGAATATTCAACTATAGATGATGAAGATTATGAATTAGATGATGAACAAGATGATCATGAAGAAGAACAACAACAACAACAACAACAATTTCATGATTATAATATAGAAATTCAATTAAAATCAAATCAATTAATGGAATGTGTTGTATGCGGTGATAAAAGTAGCGGTAAACATTATGGTCAACATACATGTGAAGGATGTAAAAGTTTTTTTAAACGTTCTGTAAGACGTCAATTAAATTATACATGTCGTAGTAATAAACAATGTCCAATTGATATACATCATCGTAATCAATGTCAATATTGTCGTTTTCAAAAATGTATACAAGTTGGAATGCGTAAAGAAGGTATGAATCATTATAAATTTATTTTTATTTTTTTTCTTTTAACTTCTAGACTATTGCCGGCTCAGTAGTCTAGAAGTTAAGCATCCGCGCACGAGACCGATAGGTCCTGGGTTTGAACTCCACGAGAGGGATCGTGGATGCGCACTATTGAAGAGTCTCATACTAGGACGAATCGGCCATCCATGATGGTCTAGCCTCAGTTGGCTCATGAATTCATTTAATAAAATTACTACAATCTCCACAAAACCCCTTCTGATAAAAATATTATAACTATCTAAAGAAACTTTATGCCAGTCATATTACTGCGTAGTTTGAATCATTATAAAAATTTTTTTCTTTTTTGTATTATGATGTATAACCTTTTACTACCTTTACCATCGATAAAAATCAATTTTCATGTTTAGTTAGTTGAAGGTAACTAATATGTTTATTAAAGTTTATAGTGGTTGAATAGTGACTAGTAGTGGAATCTAGGATGCGCGTCACTTCGTCCTATTTGGGACTCATCAGCTAGATGTACTTGCATATTAGAGTTGATGATCACTCTAAGAATTGAATGCAGTACTGTTCGCTTCAAACACCATTGTGTTATTCACTTGGCTACTGAGTCCTGATAGCCACTTGCTTGTGCGATGGGGTGAATTTAAATTCACTTGGTATTGTTTGGCTTGTATTTTCCCATTGAGGTTTAAGACTACAGTTGATCAGTCTGTTATTGGTTTATGTGCATACTGTGCGTATACCTCGATATTGCCTTAATTCACAAGCAATGATGGATTGTGGCTAGCAGTGGAATCCAGGACGCGCGTTTCGTCCTATTTGGGACTCATCAGCAAGATGTACCTGCATCTCAGAGTTGATGATCACTCTAAGACTTGAATTCAGTACTGTTCGCTTCAAACACCATTGTTTTATTCACTTAGCTACTGAGTTCTGGATTCCACGGCTAGCTACTATCGATCTTTGCTTATAATGTTTGCGAATTAAGGCAATATTGAGGCAACCTTCATGGTATGCACATATGCTAATAAGAGATTGATCAATTGCAGTGCTAAACATCAATAAGAAGATTCAAGTAAGCTATATCAAGTGAATTTAAGTATGTTTATTGTTCATTTCTTGAAAGAATTTATAGAAGGACTCAATCAAATAAACACAGATAACTCCATCTTCTCAATATACTATTGTAACATAAATATAAATTTGTCAATAATTTTACATTACAAACTGATATCCTCTGAGAAAGCTGTAAAAGTCAAGAAGCTATAGGTTGTTGTCTTTTTTTGATCTTTCAATCTTCACTAGTACTGACACTTCATTCTATATAGGATTAAACTTAGTAGTTCAATCAGTCAACTTCAACCACTTTACATAATGGAATGAAGGAACTGATGCAGGTCTATAACGAAAATTATCTTCGAGTTTAAACTGATCAGAGAGAGTCACATAGATAAATATAAACTGGAAATTGCAGCTAATATTGTGAATGCTTTTCTATCTATGTGAGACTTAATAAGCAAAGACGGATGGTGGATAAAAATGGAATCTAGGACGCGCGTTTTGTCCTATTTGGGACTCTTTAGCTAGATGTATCTGTATCTCAGAGTTGGTGTTCACTCTGAAACTCGAACCTAGTACTGTTCGTTTCAAATGCCATTGCGTTATCCACTTAACTACTGAGTCCTGATAGGCCCTTGCTTGTACAATGGGGTGAATTTAAATTCACTTGGTATTATTGACTTGAATCTTCCCATTGTTGTGTAGGACTGCAATTGATCAGTCTCTCGTTGGCATATGTGTAATTTGTGCAGATTACCTCGATATTACCTTTCGTCACTAGCTTTAAAAGTATCCAGCTGACAATTCCCAAATAGGATGAAACGCGTGTCCTGCATCCCACTGCTATCTACTATCCATCTTTGCTTATTAAGCCTGTGACTTAAGGTAATATCAAGGCAGTTCACACAGGATACACATATACCAACAACGGATTGATCAATTAAAGTCCTAAATAACAATGGGAAGATACAAGCAAACAATACTACGTGAATTTATGCGAGTGACTTAGTTCTAAAATAATAGAAAAATGAAAATATCGAGCAATAGGCACCTACATGATCGATCAGACACCAAAAACTGTTGGGGTAAGAGATAAAGAATACACATTTTCATCAAATTTCGATTGTGGAACCGATAGTTGTTATATTTTTCCAGACATTTACTTTTACTTACGTCCTTTACTTCACGTGAAGGAGCAAAGGTCAACAACCAGCACACTCCATTCAACCCTATCCCAAACAATTCCTTCCCAGCTCTTTCCAATTGTTATTCATTCTTTTCATACATGCTTCTATTTCCCAACGGAATGTGTTCTTTGACCTTCATCTTTTTCACTTCCTTTCACGATTCCAAGTTAGGACTTGTCTCATGATGCGGTTTGGTGATTTGCGTAATGTATGTCCTATCGATTCCCATTGTCTTTTCCTAATTTCGTTTACAACTGGAATCTTGTTTGTTCTCTCCTACAGTAGTCTGTTGTTCATGGTATCCGGCCTTTTCAAAACATGAGTCTAGAATATTAAATAGATTCTGTAAGTGACCAGATGTTTGGATTAGCACTTCAACTGATCGTTAGGAACTTTAAGTCTTTTTACTTGTTTTAAGGGAAGTTGACTATTTTTATTCACGTTGAACCAATCCTAACAACTCTTACTTCATATACTAGTCGAAATGATAATTTTAGTGAAATGATAATCTATAGGACTGTTGTTTAGATATAAGATTGACCTTGGTGTGAAATATATTGGGGTTCGGACGTTATACAATCATTAAAAAGTATTGTTTATCTATTATGATTATGATATATACATCAAAAAGAAGTATCATTGAAAAATAACTCTTCGAACACATATTGAACAATACTGCTTTCATTTATTGAGATCATGAACCGATTGATGTTAGACCGCCATTGAAAACCTGGAAGCACTGGAAGGCCGTTTCGTCCCATCACGGGACTTCTCAGCAGTGCGCATCCGCGACCCGCTCGCGGTATTCGAACCCAGGGCCTTTAGTCTCGCGCGTGAACGCTTAACCTACTAGACCACTGAGCCGGCGTTCAGTGGTGTGAATGTCTAACATCAACCAATATAACTAATTCATTAAGACCATAATCAGGTTTCCTTCTAATATTCAGTAATATTTTAACACATATATGAAAATATGAAACCAAATTGTTGTGGATGCGGAAGAATAGACCAATAATTATCATGTTAAGTCCAGTGGTGTCCTTGGACTTAAATGGATATTTCCTATTGGTCGATATCTGTTCACTTGTTGAGTATTGTACAAAATGTTGTTTTCTATTTTTATGGTACGATGTGGTGTGCTTGATTGGTATATAAACAAAGTATGTTTGAAATAAGATTCATATCTCCGAGGCTGTGACTTGTGTTCTGGACTCAACTGACTGGGCTAGACAGGGAAGCGAGACCAATAGAGACTCTAGGCCGTCCGTACGTGTTTTACGCGTCACTGTAACCGATCGATATAAACGCTGCGTATCAAACCTGCAGTCTCACCAACAATCAACTTAAATTCATAACAATTGGCGACGGGGTGGAGAAAAATTTTGAACCTTGTAATTGGACGAGATTCAGGTTAATTGTTTCGACCAATCAGCATCCAGATTGTCACCAGCGTCCTTGAGCAACATTGGTCATTATTCCTACAGTTAATTTTCATTGCAGGTGCTGAAAAAAAAAGACTACCTTTTCCGATCGATTACAGCTTCTACTTGAGCAACAACAGCAGTGCTTCAAAAAT
Organism: Schistosoma mattheei; assembly: GCA_944470405.2. Taxonomy (NCBI): domain Eukaryota; kingdom Metazoa; phylum Platyhelminthes; class Trematoda; order Strigeidida; family Schistosomatidae; genus Schistosoma; species Schistosoma mattheei. The sequence continues at coordinate 4,775,756 of OX103951.1, forward strand.
AGCCAGTTAAATTTTTTAGAAAATTTACGCACACTGTTGGTAAATGTTCCATGTTTCGGAGGTGCAACAGAAGTTGGTAAATTCATTTCTCATCTGCAGACTGAGCTGGAAAACAACTGCAGAACATATGAAGCTGTTTATAAAAGCCTCTGTGAATCCCGGACGACCAGTGATGTAAACGAGACAGTTATTCATGGTCCGCCCAGTTGTCCAGAAATGTCAAATTCCGAAACGTTCCCTGTCGTGGGTTCAAATCCCACTGTTCCTGAAACGTGTACAGACAGTGATGTACCCAGCTCACAGGAGGATCTCTTATTAAATGCTCATAAATTAATTGCAGTACCCGCCACAACGGAACAGGGAACAAATCGTGCGGTACACTGAATCCAGCTGTTTCAAATGGTCCTCATCATTCAACAACAGGAGATTCTGACGAATCTTATTATCTAGATCTTTTTGTACCAGAAAATGTGTTAAATGCATTAAATGATGATCAGAAATCTAATACAATTTTGATAGATGTTGATTATCGCAGTGATCAACTGTTTACAAATGAGATTTTCAACAAATCCCGTGACAATGTTCCAGAAGAATCAAACGTTGGTGACCTCATATCAAGCGACATTGTTCCCCACTATTTAATCACTTTCAGTGACTCCCTGTTCAATCTGACAATTATGTGTTAAATAAAGTCAAATTAATTCTAACTTGGGAATATGAGGACCCAACATTATTTCGTGGGGGAGGATGAACCCAGAAAATTTCAAAATCCGGATATCAACTCCGGATCTTCAAAAAAAAGGGGAGGTGTTGTGGATGCGGAGAATAGACCAATAATTATCATGTTAAGTCCATGGTGTCCTTGGACTTTAAATGGACATTTCCTATTGGTCGATATCTGTTCACTTGTTGAATATTGTACAAAATGTTGTTTTCTATTTTTATGGTACGATGTGGTGTGCTTGATTGGTATATAAACAAAGTATGTTTGAAATAAGATTCATATCTCCGAGGCTGTGACTTTTGTTCTCCACTCAACTGGGCTAGGACAGACAGCGGGGCAGGGCACTAGGTCGTCCCTTACGTGTTTTCCGTGTCACTCTCACCGAATCGATCAATAAACGCTGCTTATCAAGACCTGCAGTCACATCAGTCATAACACAAATAAAGCGGTTTATGAGACCTTGTTAACAATGGAATAGATTACACAGTTAAATGTGATGAGCGATAAGTATGAATTAATAGTGTGATGAAAGATACACTATTTATGATCAGACTAATAAAGAATTGACTCAATATTTCATGATAGGAAGTTGTCACATTCATGTACATCTATGAATTAAACTGTGTCTGTGGGAAAAGCTGTGTTGAGTGTACAATCAAATCTTTTACTCACTAATTGGTTGCATTTGGTGAACGTCTTACTTCTAGGTTTTCAGTGGTGGTCTAAAGTCGGTCGATTCGTGATCTCAAGTAAAATTCAACAAATCTTCACAACTCTATACTGATAATTACACAATTAATTCATAATTTTCACTTATTACATTTAACTGTGTAATCTATTCCATTGTTATCATTGACGCATAAACCGTTTTAATTGCTCTAATATTTTCATATATTCATTAAAATACTACTGAATATTACATGAAAGGCTTCATAAATTGAGTATACCTAGTCTTGGAAATTTGAAGAGATTTTTCAGTTCATACTGTATAACACTGACTGTGATATACAATATACTAAGATATCTTTTGTTAACAATCATATGATTACTAGTGTATCATTTCAAGAAGAGAAGTTCTTGGACTTTTGATGCGAAATAGTGACCATTTGAATTTAAACATGTAAAGTATTTAATTAATATCGCTAATTGTAGTAGATAGTTGTTGCACACTAACGTTCATTGATTAAATTTAGAAATGTAAACTATTACATAGGGGATCACTGGTAGGTAGGTAGGTAGGTAGGTAGGTAGGTAGGTAGATTAAGTGTTCACCGGGAAACCTTCATATCCTGTCTCACTATAGTGTTGGGAAATCCTAATAATAAACTAAACACTTTACACAAATATTAATCAGTATTAATAAAGAAAATACTGATATTTGATTTAATTATTAAAAGCCAAATACTTTCTCATCATTAGTTTAAAACTAATCCAATGACTGATTTTCATGAATGCACATACATAATGGAACTCTAGTGACTTTCAGATTTCTGTTATGAGTATATTACATTGTGAACTACCAAATCAATGTTAATTGGTACTTTGATACATGTTAGTGTTTGATTCTAACTATGATCTCCTCATACTACTGACAAGTATCAGTACACTTAAAATATTAGAATAAACACATTTGAGACGTATTTTTTATTGAAATAATGAACCGGTTGATGTTAGACCACTATTGTAAACCTGGGGGCACTGGACAGCCGTTTCGTCCTATTGTGGGACTCCTAAGAGGTGCGCATCCACGATCCCGCTCGTGGGACTCAAACCCAAGGCATTCTATCTCGCATGCGAACGCTTTATCTCTAGACCATTGACTCAGCATCCAACGGTTTTGATGGGTTCGAATCTCGCGAGGAGGGATCATGGATGCACACTGTTGAGGAGTCCCATAATAGGACGAAACGGACGTCCAGCGCTTGCAAGTTTTCAATGGTGGTTTAATATCAATCGATTTATGATCTGAATTAGAAACATAATAATCTTCACAACCCCTTACTGATTTATTTTTATATTTAAAGTCGATAAAATATCAATCACACAAACTTATACACGATTATATCAATTAATTAGTGATTGATAGTAGTATGTTCCGTACTCGCTTCGGCCGTACATATACTAAATAAAGTTGGATTAGTAGTATGTTCTGTGAACAATTAGAAACTGACAAATAGTTGGAAAAAGAACATGATCGAACTATACACTTGCTTTATCACATCCAAACACTATTAAAAACTCTTTAAATACAGATATTATCTGGATGATGATTATTATTAATGGCTTTACTCAATATTATATTTCGGTACAAAATAGAATTCCCAGCACGAGGTAATTCAACAAGTTTCTTCTACAGGAACTAAAAAGAACGATGGAAAAAAGTCAAAAAGGCCTGAATCTGTACAACGTTTCAAATTAACGACATGTTTGAGAATACAGGTTATTGACTAGGTTAACTCTAACAACCTGTTCGTCACAGAGTATATTTGCTAGATAAGGTATTGTAGAACTTTTATACTTTTGCTTGTGTGCACGGATTTTAATGTAATTACGTCTCATTCTACCAGAAGATATACAAGGAGAACGATATAAGTGAAGGGGATGGTTAGTATCTGATAAGATGACACCTGTCAGGAGTTTGCAAGACTTTATATTGTCTATTCACAAAGATTAGTAATGACCTCAAAAGATTCATCACACACTCTGCTAACTGCTTTCAGCGCTCTCCACAATACAGAAAAGTCTTTTCTCAAAAGTCTGGGAGAGAATAATGGGGAACAGTAAAGAATGGTAGTTAATATGCAAGAATCGACAAATTGTAAGAGTAAATATCGATTAATCCTAAAAGCATATAGCCTCTTTATGTAGTGAATCAGAAGGAAAACTTTCTTCTTCGATAACAGTAAAACACGAGAAGACCAAGAGAGATCAGAGAAAAAGGTAATATTAAGACAATTGACCGTCTATACTGTGTTTATCAAAGAGTCTCCAATGGCACAATCATGATGGGACCCTAACATGGTGTCTAGGTGGTGTTTATGTCTCTGAAATGTTGACCATGAACAACATTAGGTTACTGAAATTTAAAAAATGTATTATATTACATTGTTTTTACTGACAAAAATGAACTTTATTGATCAGGTTAATGATATGACAATCAACAAACATTTCTGTTTTTTATGTTTAGCATCACAAATTTTTCCATAGAGTATCTATAAAATTAAAGAAACATAAAAGAACCGTGTTATACTGGAATATGAGTTATTCAATATAATTTAGATCATGAGTCAATTGACGCTAGATCACCATTGTAAACCTGGGAGAACTGGACAGCCGTTTCTTCCTATTGTGGGACTCCTCAACAGTGCACATTTACAATCGCACCTCGCGAGACTCGAACTCAGGACCTGTCGGTCTTGCAGACGAACGCTTAATCTGATCTCTAAACGGAAGGGATTCATAAGGCTACTGAAATCAGATTTTTTTGTTAATTGTCATCAGTCAATAAGTCATATATAAGTTACGAGGAGACTAGTACTTCTCAATATAATTTAAATCTGTGTTATCAAGTATCCCATTATGAGACTTTATGACATGGCTATTTAGATCGTTATTCACTTCCTGTAGGTTTGAAGTATAAGAACTAACTGATCACTATGTGGCAACCGATACTATGTATTTTACAGTTGACAGTGTGGTTATTATTCTAAGTAACTCACCATTATGTGTAGAGGAAACCATTCGTAGCCAGAATAATTTAACAGTGCTGTAATTGGTTATGTAACTAGATGAAACGGGTTGGAATTTCACAAGTAATGTCAGTTATTTCACTATTACGTCAATGTCGTATTGATAAGTTCCAATTGAGACAAAGATTAGATAAAGTAGGGTTTCTTGTAAGTTACCTTAATCCAACTAATAAGTAAATATAGTCCGAGTAATTAAAATTCATTTATACTAGTGGGGACATTGTAACATGATTGATAGAATTTTATTAACACTATGGGCAACACGGATAAGCATGACATCAGTTATGACTGTGAGTGATCAATCATTGTAAACGATGACATTCATTAAAAACTAATCTACTCTATGAGTTTCTGCGAAATTATTATTCAGAGGGACAAGTAACTCTAAAGGGATTCCTGTAACTGAGGCATAAGAGTTTACATATCACTCAATTCGTTGTTTTTTTAAAATAAGGGTGATAACCACACTAATTAATAATCTCAATAGTTAATAAGAAACTAACAAGTGTCTAAACTATTCCTGTAGCTTGCCTAGGATTACTATCTTTCTAAAGCTCGAGTAAAGAAGGTGGGTTTGGAACTAGATTAACAACCCCATCCGTAGAAAAAAAACCTTGCTAAGGAAACACTAACCTGAATAAACAACAAGTGTCGATACTCTAGCATTTATTATACCCTAAGGTTGTAGCGTAATGACAGTGATTTGATCTTATTATAACTAGTCGATGATTGGTAGTCAAGGTCACAATGTTAAGTCCTTAGTGCTCATCAAAATTTAACCAATCAATTTGTAGCATGATTACTAAGTGGCCCCATTTGGTGTGAAGGTGATCTTGTGAAAACAGTAGACCTAATTTCATTTATAGATAGTACTTACTTATAAGGTCTGTTGTTAATCTTGAAGGAACTGATATGTCCTACTGATCCAGAACTCTTGTTACTCAGTGTTATAATCAATAAATTTGTCAGTGATGCAACTGATTTATTATGAAACTGGATAATTTACAATAATAATCAGTCATTGAATAGTGTTTATACTTTCAAATCCATAATGCTGATGGGTCTCTCAATCAAGTGATGAACTAATTCTAATAAAGATTTCCATTGCAGTTCTAAACGATATGTGTTCGAATACCTGGAGTTAGTGTCACTGATTTCTGACAAACCTTGCAGATGAATGACATTTTTTAAAGAAATCTTGATACAAGATTTTATATCTGTTATCTCCAACCATTTAATAAATATCTTTTTAAGTTTATCCAATAGGGTTAAAATGAATCACAGGTCTACTGAAGAATGTTTTACCAATTAATCTTATAGACTATTGCTCAATGCATAAGAATTTCACTTACTTACTTACTTACGCCTGTTACTTCTCGTGGAGGAGCAAAGGTCAACAACCAGCAGTCTCCATCCAACCCTGTCCCAAACAATCCTTCCCAGCTCTTTCCAATTGTTATTCATTCTTTTCATACATGCTTCATTTCCCAACGGAATGTGTTCTTTGACCTTCATCTTTTTCACTTCCTTTCACGATTCCAAGTTAGGACTTGTCTCATGATGTGGTTTGGTGATTTGCGTAATGTATGTCCTATCGATTCCCATTGTCTTTTCCTAATTTCCTCTTCAGCTGGAATCTTGTTTGTTCTCTCCCACAGTAGTCTGTTGTTGATGGTATCCGGCCTTTTCAAAACATGAGTCTAGAATATTAAATAGATTCTGTAAGTGACCAGATGTTTGGATTAGCACTTCAACTGATCGTTAGGAACTTTAAGTCTTTTTACTTGTTTTAAGGGAAGTTGACTATGTACGTATGAATCTTACACTTAGTGCCAATCCTTATGTTCACAGTAACTTGTTATATCCTTTTCTATGTTGTTTTTCTTGTTATTACAGCTGTTCAACAAGGTCGTTTGTCTACATTTCCATTATTATATCATTCATATTTTGGTTTATCAAATTTTCTTACTACCAATTCATTGACACCAATTCATCATCATATGATAGGATCAAATATTACGCAATTAATCAATATGTTATTAGTTGCTGAGCATCATTCATATCAATATTTAAATAATGAACAATTTATGTATTATCTTAATTTTGTTTTAAACAAATCGAAAACAATAACAGAATTACAAAAATGTAATCAACGTGATAAATCTTTTGATATGTTTAACTTAACTACTTATAATGATATAAGTAGCAATAATGATAGTAATAATAATAATCATCATTCATTAATAGATTCATCTTCAATTACTTCAACAATTAAAGCTGTTGGAAAATCTTTATCAAGAGAAGAACAATCATTCATGACCAAGACGAAATGTAATCAACAATCAACAATATTAAATGAAATAACTAATTCTACAATTAATTATTTATTAGTTATGATTGAATGGGCAAAGAATATAAGTTTGTTTACTGATTTACAAGTAAGTACTATATTAAGAACAGATTATTTTGTATATTTTTAATGGTTAAATTAACTGAATTGGTAAAATAATGAAGTACAGTTCAGAGAACAGTAACTAAGCTGATACTCGGAATAGCGAAGCTTCTGTATGATGCTGAACTGGCTAAGATAAACTTATTCCTATTGTCACATATCGACGAATTGGAGGTGATTTGAATACAGTTTTCAAATTACTTAGTGACAAATTTTCACCTGATATGCCCCCAATTTTCTTGTCGTCCAAAACAGAGTATTTAAGAGAACACTCCCGAAAAAGGTTCACGAGCCTAGAACAAATTAACTGTTAGCTGATTATTGACTTCCTATTGAATCATCAATGAGTGGAATTCATTAACTCAGCACGTGATTGAGGCTCCATTTGTCAACTCTTTCAAAAAAAAAGTTGGATCAGCTGAGAAACCACCATTGTCAGGACTAACATAGTCCATCAAGCTTCCTGTCCTTTACAAAGTGGAACTGATTAAAGAACACTTTTGTTTTTCATACTTATTTGATGTAGTTGTAGAGATTTCTGTACAATTTCAAGATTATTTAGACTATTGAATTACATCAATCGAAAGAAACACGCAATAAAATTAAGGAAATTTGGCGAAATATCTTCAATTCATCATATTTAGATTTTGACTTGTAGTGGGATGAAAAGCTGAAAGTTCCGTCCTAATTTGGATTTGTCAACTGGACTAACCTAAATCCCAGTTTTAATATTTAGATTAATACTTGGGCTTAGTATAAATTTCAACTTATTATCTACTGAACTTGTAACTATATGACTATACAGTAGGCTTTCGTCAATAAGATGTACCTGTACTCTTGGGGGAACTGATTTTTCCTGACTTCGTGCACGCAATATCGAATCACCAAGACTAGTGGCCATATTGCAACTTGGTCGATAAGATCCGATCTTCACTAAGAAGGACCTGACACACATGACATCAATCACCACCTAACGATCAGTCAATTGTAAATACATCTCAGTCCTACAGGAGGTCGATCGCTGCCCGGACAGCCCAGTGGAAACGTCTCTGACTGGATAGCTGGGTGGCACGTGATCGAATCCGTCAAGGAACATCGGTTCCCTTAAGAGTACTGGTACACCTTGTTGACGAATGCCAAGTAACATGAAACCTAGGTCCAAGGTTTCCTGTCGACTACCTTCAACCACCATCTTATAATTCCTATGTAGTTATAAAAATTTATACATTCTTCTTCGTACATCGTTATTTTAGAAGCGGTTTGCTTTAAGTATTTAATGTAAATTTAAAATATGTTATTAATTAAATCCAACTTGGGTTCATATTTTAACTGGGCAGTTAAATATGCTTCAAATTTCCTTTACTATTATAGTAACCTTATGATGTCTATTGATAGAAATCTTGAGGTTTAATAATACACAAACCTTTAGGTTCAACACAAATTTACTCATTATTTTACTCTTTAGGGAAAGAGTTTTAAAAAATATTCAAACAAATGTGTTTTTCACTCATTTATATCCGTTTCATAAGCCCACGACTGCCTGGAATCAGTAGTTAAGTGAATGATGCGATGATGTTTGAAGCGAACAGTTCTGGGTTCGAGTCCCGGATGAATAACAACAGCTGACGAATCGTAAACAGAACGAAACACACAACCTAGATTCCACTACTAGTCACCATCTATCTTTGCATTAAAATATGTTATAATTCTTCCCATTCATTAAATTGATATATAACTTAATGTATAGGCATCTAATCGAAGGAATATTCACCACAAAAAAAAATAACTGACAAACCTTTGGGAAAATAAATGAAACAGTAGAATTATTATTATTGACCTTTTGTTATGTAACAGGCCAATAAAGTCAGAGATTAATTAGGCCATTCCTCTCTTTACTCTTTATACAATTGATTTAATTTAATTAGAGTAATATGTGATTAAACAAACATACAAGGGATCGAATAGTTTCATAGTATTTAGTCACCGAAGGGAGTATATAAAATGAACAAAATGGTGGGGGGTGGGGGTGGGGTAAAAATAGACATAAAGAATATGATGATATGAAACATACACACATACACAGAAATTTACATAATAATGATTGTATCATTTATAGTTACTAACATGGAATAAGAATAATCAACTCGAAATGTGTATGAGATAATATGTTGCCTAAAGCAAAAAAAATTTTTTTTGCCTAGAATAATTCATGCTGAGAGTGTAAATTTTTATTTTCCGCCTTATGTATTTCCGTGATGTTTTGTTGTCGTGGTTGTTATGGCTGTTGTTGTGGTTGTGGTTGATGGATTGAACACTGTTGTAAGATACATCATATTAACATGAGAAAATTTTTTGTTGTACAAAAAATTGGTGTAAGTAAAGGCGTTAGGTGTTGAGATATGGGGAAAAGAAACAACAACATAACAATACAGTTTTCTTCCAAATTTATTTATGGTAAAATAAATTATTAAATTGAAACCAAAAACTTAACAATCTCCACAACCCCCATACTGATATTAAATTATTGGATATAAATTGGCCTTAATATTAAGGATTAATGGAAGATAATACTGATTTATTATCAGAAGGGGTTGTGGAGATTTTAGAAATTTCACAAATTGAAATCATGAGACAACTGAAGCTAGACCACTATGAAAAACCTGGAAGCACTGGACGGCCGTTTCGTCCTAGTATGGGACTCCTCAGCAGTGCGTATCCACGATCTTGCACCCTATGAGACTCGAACACAGGACCTATCAGTCTCGTGCCAAGCGCTTAACCAACTAGACCACTGAGCTAGCTGGCATCCAATGGTGTTAATGTCTAACTTCAACCAAATACTGATTTATGAATAATGTTGTCGTTTAAATTCATTAGGTATTGTTGTTTACTTGAATCTTCCCATGGATATTTAGCACTGCAATTGATTAGTCTCTTATTGACATATGTGAATCCTGTGTGAATTGCCTCGATATTGTCTTAATTCACAAGCCTTAAGATATAAGCTAATAATACCAAGTGAATTTAAACTTCACCCAATCGCATATACAGATGGCTATCAGGACTCAGTAGCTAAGTGGATAACACGATGACATTTGAAGTGAACGTTACTGATCATCAACCCTAAAATGCAGGTACATCCGACTGGCGAATCCCAAATAGGTCGAAGTGGCGCGTGTGGTGGATTCCACTGCTAGCCACTATCCATCTTTGATTATGATGTTGTCGTTTATTTCGATGATTGTTGATGGTAGAAGGTAGATGTTAAAACAATAAAAGCATGTTGATTACATGGATAAAGTCTGATTGTATGTGGATGATAGAGAGACAGCTGATTATATTGATTAATATTGTCAGTTCTGATGAAATGTGGGTCTACTGATTAATAGTACCAATTATTAATATACCTGTAAATCACTAACGTAGATGATCTATGTCGAATGATTGGGGGCCCACTGGAGTTAGACGGGAATGGTATGACTAACAGCTGTTGTCGAAATCACACTACGAAGTCAGCACCTAACTTGGACTTCTCCTTCGTCATGTCAAGGTACTATAGATGCTTTGAAGACAGTAAATATATGGCACGTTATTATGGAAATATATTAGTACAGAGAAGGTAGTGAGACCACCACCACACGGGCCAGTCCATAGCATATGACTAACCGATACGCGTTGGTTGTCCTTGACTTGATGATTTGTTCAACATTCAGTGATCCGACTGCTGGATGATTTGGCTAGGGCTCATTGACATTTCACTGGCCCTACAAACTATTCAGAAATGGTAATATTATCAGTCATTTTAAGTTTGAATCATGCTATAGCTTTTTTGGATAAATATCAACTGAATCAAACCTTTACAATTGACTGAATAGTGACAAACCTAATGCTTATCAAATTTCTTTAGTTATGATCGAGTTTTATTGTTTGGGTTATGGTGTAGCTGTTAGTTTTAGTTGTAACTCATCGACAAGTCATACCTATAATATTAAGGAAACTGAGGCTTCATTTACAAATAAAGTATCTGTAATTCAACTTTCTAATCTGGGCTGTCATTAGAAATCAGTCTCTAGCTGAATATTTCAATAGTGAAGTTTTATGAAATGAACCTTGATGATGAGGATTTCAAATATACAGAGAGCATCAATTCTCTGAACATTGAAAATATGCATTATTGTTAATTCTTAACTATCAGGAAACTTAGGTCTAGAGTTTCTTATCGACTACTTTGAACTATCTAACAACATAAACCTAGTTGAATCAGAGTTTCTTGACAACAGCCTTTGAATGCAATTAATTATTTATTTCAAATCTTCACTACTCATGATATCAAACGATGATTTAACTTAAAATATATATTACTGAATAGTTCTTTTACTTTATTGCAGTAATGAAATGAATCTAGGAAGTTATTCATTACTGTTTTGTTTTAAATCAATCTGTCTTCATTAATGTTTAAACCTAACTCTTTAATTAATCATGGCGTACTGACATTTAGTAAAAGAATTTCTTATAAATTAGAAAGCTGGACTTCTAACGAATACATTAGACAATCGAAACAAATATCATACATTATAATATAGAAAATTGTATAATAACACTAGATTTGAGATGGTGTAGAAGATTTGTAGCTCAGGTGAATGGTTTTCGTGGAGTTTTGTTTTCTGAACTGGATAGTTTGATCGTGGAGTTTTCATCGTTCTACTGAACGACATCATCAACACAAATTTCAAGTAGAAGTGAAGTATTCAAATTTCTTCAGATGTAGTTCACAGTTTGTCCTGTAGATCTCGATGTTGATTGGTTCTAGTTTGTGCTGATGATGTCGTTCAGAAGAACAATAAAAACTTTGCGACAAAACCATCCAGCTAAGAGAACAAAACTTCATCAATTACACTAGACTTTATACAAATAATCATATGCCTCAGAGACAACTATCAGTATAGGGTTGTGAAGATTATTAAATTATTGATTGAGATCTTGAACCGATTGATGTTAGACCACCAATGAAATCTTGGGAGCACTGGGAGGCCGTTCCGTTCCACCATGAGACTCCTCAGCAGTGCACATCCACGATCCCACCTCGTAGAATTCAATCCCAGGGTCTTCAGTCTCGCGCACGAACGCAACGCCGGCCGGCATCCAACGGTGTTAATGTCTAACCTCAACCATTGGTGTTCTAACGTTAATCTATTCAAGATCCCAATCAGAGACAAATAACATAAAACTGTAATTGTCAAATAAGCCAATTAATAAATTGCTCAGTATAATCTATTAACTTCCATTATAATTTATTATTGAATTTTATATTGATTTTAGCCAAGTGATCAATTGATTTTATTGAATAATTCGTGGCCAGAATTATTTATGCTCTATTTGGCTCAAATTTATAATAATTCGCTGATTACGTCATCATTCAATTACAATAATAATAATAATAATAATAATAATAATAATAATAATAATGGTAATAATCAGTTCATTACATGGAACTTGGGGTATCAATCTAAAAAAGGTTCCCCTAGTGATAATCTTTTCAATAGAGAATTGAAAAATTTTATTGATTTAATAAATTCTAAACAAACACAAATTGATGAAAGTGTTCAACTGACTAAAGATCCTTTCAAAGACTCATCTGATTTATTATTATTATTCAATCAACAATATTCAATGGAATTTCAAGATCAATTAGAACGAATACAACAATTAAATTTGGATCAATCTGAATATGTTTGTTTAAAAGCATTAATTTTATTTAACTCTGGTAAGCTTTCTTTTCTTTTTTATATCAAATGGATTGTTTCATTATTTTTACATGATAGTTTTAAGGGGATCCGATTTCTTAAGTCGATAGCAAATGGAGACTAACTCAGAATATGAGAACATTATTATATTTCTTTCATTAAGAAATGATGGTAAATCACTTGATGAGGTTGTGAATCTTCATCGACTGAAATGGTTGGGCCACGTGTTACGTATGCCTGAACACCGATTACCACGACGTGCAATGCTAACCGGTGTTCGGGATGGTTGGAAGAAAGCTAGGGGTGGTCAAACCAAAACGTGGTACCAGTGCTTGAAGTCACTAACTTCTGGTCTGATCCATGTTTTTAGATGCAGATTACTTGGTTGGGTTCCGCGCAACTATCGTAACCAATGGTTGGAGACTGTGGTGACATGGCTCAGAATCGATCACAATGGCGTCGGTGTATACACTCTTTGTTTGCTCTTAAACTATGAGATTAAAATCGCTTTATACTTGATTTCTACGAGCCAATTCCTTCTTTCTGTTTTATATCCTGATATGTAATAGTTCTTTCATATATTACCACTAGTGAATTAAGTATTTCTATGAAATTGGTGTTGATCTTGTTGTGCTAATGAGGTGTTGCAACCTAGAGCGATGCATATATATGCTTGATCTCATGTGATAGCTGACTGACTGACTTCATTATTCGTTTCGAAATTTTCATAAACGAACCTTTAAAACCTTTATGTTTTATAACAAGCATGATACTTTGTGGGAACTCAATGGCATATGTGCTGAAAAATCCACGAATAGGGTAAACCATGTGATTGATACCCCTTTTAGTTTCTAACTGTTCACTAATTCATGTCAATTCATTATGAAAAAAAGTTTCCTTAATGTTTGGCTATTTTGTCAAAAGCATCATTGTATCTTAATCAAATAGTTTATCTATTCTAAGTTTGTACTGACAAATCTGTTCAGATAGGCAATGATCACTTCACGAATGAATGACCAATACAGAGAACAAGATCTCGACAGAATAATCTTTCTCAGGTATAAATGTTTTTCAGTATTTCGAGATACATTATTACAGACCAAGATGTATCCATTTTAACTTCATGTAGCAGTATAATATTGTAGGAAGTGATCAATTAAGATATTTGTAAGCAAAACATTTCATATTTCTGGTTAGCATCTTTTTAGGGAGTTAGTTTGCTACAGGATGAGTTCGTTAACCCCATGCCCAACCCTCCTGCTTTATTTGGGCTTGAGACAGGCAGTAGCCCCAGAGGGGCTCGAGGTACACATAAACATGCTCAAATAACCAGTAATTCCTCAATACGGATTTATCACAAATAGTTTAGAATAGAGTAGGAAATTCAAGCGATTAAAATAGAAAACTTAAATGAACAGACAAAAAGTTAGAAGCTTAGAAAATTACTGAACCATTTAATAAATCGAAATATTGATGACACAATAGAAATATGATAAGTTTCAGGTTCAATTCTAATGGAAGGTTCCTACTTCTGACGAGTTCCTATTTAATAATTTTTATTTTACTGTATAGGAGGTTTGCAGAGATTGTTACATTAGAAAAAAAAACTAAGATCGTGATCTGATCTTTTGAATAACACGAATCACTGGACATTGAGATTGAAAGATGATTGCGGAATATCATGAATGGATTCAAGTTAAACAGATAAACTATACAGTATCATCATAGTAGTATACAGGTTAGACGCTCTCAGATAATGCTGTAGGTACTCAGCTCAATCTCTTGTAAGATTATAGATCTGTACTATTGAAAAGTCTCATGTAAAGATGAAACAGTTGTCTAGTACTTCATGGTTTTCATTTCTTTTTTCTTTGAATTTGATATTATCATTCAATGATCAACCTCGTTGTTTAAAAACTAAATAATAATAATAAAACATGAATTAACTCCAGGGGATTTGGATACATAAGTTGTTTTAACAATTTCAATTGTTCTATTTAACTCGTTTTCTTCAACAACAACAAAAAAGAGGCATTGAATAGTTATTATCTTATTATTGTCTAGATGTTTCTACATGTCTTTTGAACACACACACACACACACGAACATAGACAGATATAGAGGTGTACATTAACGAATACTGTATTGCGTATTTACCCCACCCCACCCCACCCCACCCCACCCCACCACCACCACCAGTAATGAATTTTATGTAATGAGAGATGAAACCGAAAAAAAAAATCTATTCGTCTATTCACATGTGTAAACTATGAATGACGGGAAAAAGTAACCGTTTCGACATAATGTTACTAGATGAAAAAAAAAGAGTTCTATAACAATTGTCAGGTCTATTTGTTCAAAATAAACGAAAGGAACATATAATATAAAATTGGAATACCTGCCGTTTTTCTAACATCTTGCTAATTAATGCTTTTATTAGGAATATACATTTTCAGTAGTTACATATATACCCTCTGTAAGGATAAGTATAGAATTGGAGGAGGTAAGGGAATAGACAAAGGAATAGAACAAGTTAGATGTAAAGCGTCAGAACATAAAAGGTAGATATGTTAACTCATTTATTATGATTATTATTATAAACTAGTAGATTACATAATAAGATCTATGATTGTAATAATTTTGGTTACAAAACTAGACAACATGTGTCTTAGTTACATTCACATTTATCTTTATGTTTGCTTGTTCTTAGCTTTAAGTTCTCACTTGTAAACAATAGCAATGATATAAAACTTGTTTAGATTGGGGAAAAAGAATAAGACTGGGGAGAAAAAAATAACATAAATACAATTAGCTACTTCTAATAAATTATTATTAGTGTAATGGACAACAGAAATCTCATTAAGGGAATTAATATGAAGTTTAATTGACAATTTATATACTACTTACTAAATAGTGTTTTTATAACAGAATATAGCTGACAGTTGTTAGGTTACTTATTTTTGTTTGAGATTGTGAACTGATTGATGTTAGACCACCATTGAAAACCTGGAAGCACTGGACGGCCATTTCGTCCTGTTGTGGGACTTCTCAGAAGTGCGCATCCACAATTCCGCTTGAGAGATTCGAATCCAGGACTTTTAGTCTCGCGCGAGAACGCTTAACTTCCAAACCACTGAGTCGGCCGGCATCCAACGATGTCTAACCTCAACCATTCCACAAAATTGAGCGTTCGAATGTCACGAGCGGGATCGGGGATGCGTACTGCTGGGGGGTCCCGCAATAGGACGAAATGGCCGTCCAGTGCTTCCAGGTTTTCAATGGTGGTCTAACATCAATCGGTTCACAATCTCAGTCCAAAACTTAATGATCTCAACAACCCTATACTGAAAATTACTTATTATTAGCTTGTAATTAATAGAAAAAAGAATTATCACATTGAATATTTCATATTTTGTGATGGGAATTTTAACATTGACACTTGTTATTGTGTTAAGCAATGGCAACCAAATATCTTCGACTTGAGACATTGTCGATAAGTTAAATTTTTAACATTAAACATCCGGCTAACTTCTTTTAATCATGAGGAAAAACGTATTTTATATCTGTCTGAAGTAGAATGATGGAAATTAAAGTCAACCAGTCAGTCAATCCGTTTTTAGTGGAGGCCCGTTATTTAATCGTCATTTAGATCGGACGATGTATGTTGACGGGCTCCCCACTTTAGTGGTCTGTGCATCAGACTCCGTTTAGATTCTATGAATATTTATTATCGCCTATCCTCGTATATAATCATCGACTTAAATCGCGTTAGTCAATAACGGACTTAGATAAGTCAAATAACAAGAGTGGACTTGTGAATACATATATTTTGCATATGAGGTGAATGGAATAGAAGGAAGAGAAACGACGCAGAGTGAATATGACTGGTAAGCCAACTCCCATTTAACTAAGCGCTAATCAATATTTATAGTTACACAAAAGTAAGTTACAAACATGTGATGAGTGCACACACCTATACCCTCATATAAAAACAGTCAAGACTGATAAGCGAATAAATAACACGGTCAGAATGTGACTCAAGTAGAATGGATAGAATGGGCTGTCCGAAAGCTAGAATAAGGTATATGGGCTTAACATAATAACCGGACACTACATGTTTAACACCTCGCATCTACATGAATAACATTCATTAGTATAACACTGAAGAAATAAGAGAAACTTCATGTAGTAGGAATAACCAAAAAACATAACATATGGAGTATATGTTATAGTGCACTTATGAATGATTCGCAATATAAAAGAAAAATTTCATAAGTACATGAATGTATATTCACTTGTTATTGTTTGTTTGAATCTTCCTCACGTGGTGTTCAGGACTGCAATTGACCAATCTCTTATTGACATATATATATCCTGTGCGGTTGTCTCGATAATGCCTCATTTCACAAGCACTATAAGCAAAGATGGGTAGTAGCTAGCAGTAAATTAAGGCAATATCGAGGCAATTCACACAGGATGCACATATGTCAATAAGAGACTGATCATTTGCAGTGTTAAACATCAATTAGAATATTCAAGTAAAACAATACCAGGTGAATTTAAGCTTCACTACATTGTACAATCAAGTGGCTTTCAGGAATCAGTAGCTAAATGGATAGTGCGATGGCGTTTAGAGCAAACGGTACTAGGTTCGAGTCACAGAGTGAACATCAACTTTAAGATGTAGGTGTATCACATCTGACGAGTCCCAAACAAGACGAAGTGTCGCACGTCCTGGATTCCATCGCTAGCCACTGTAAATGAATGTAGTTATTTATATATAATTGAGTAGGAATAATTAATGATAGACAAATTTAAATTAGATTTCACTCTTCAACATAAAGTAGAATCTATGTAGAGACTTAGATAAATAAACCAGATTTTTATGTTCAAAAATAGATGATGTAGTAATCCTTTTTTACCCTGATTATCTGGTGAATACCAAACTTTTATTTGCAGTTTATATTTTTATGTTTATACTGAATTAGTTTTCATGATTAACCAATTGATTGGTGAAGACTCATGATTATAATCATATTATATATATTCTCGAACCATTTTACACAGTGAGTTGTTTGAACTTAGTCGGTAGGAAATCTTGGACTTAGATTTCTTGGTAGTTGATACTCATCATTAAGCTGTGCATGTGATGTCAAAGAAACTATCTCTTTCCGTGGGATTTAGACTGATGTCGTTCAGCTTCAAAGTTCGAGTTATTAACAATGAACAATTAGGGTAGGCTATTGGTCACTAATCAATAAATTGTAAAAGCATATCAGTCCTACAGGAGGTCAGTAGCGACCTAAGTAATTAAGTGGTAATATTTCAAACAACGAAGCTGGATGACACCAATTTGAATTCTACAAAAAGCGTCAGTTCTTTCGATATTACATTTACATCCTAGCAACTAGCGAGAAATCTAGATACGACGTTTTCTGTAGACAACCCTCTAACATGTCAACATAATGGATATTGAGTTAACTAGAATGGCGGATACATCTCAAATTAATTAATAGAATTCGATCAACTTTAAGGGACTAAATAATATGACGCTGTCCAGTACTCGGCGATCAATCACTTTGTATTTTTCCCGATATTTTAATAACACTTAATTTCAGTTGATTTGTGGAATTTATTTTTTCTCTTCAGAAGCTCCTGGTCTCAAAGATCAAAATCTTGTCGATTCTATTCAAGAAAGAATTCAATGTGCATTAGAAGAATATGATAAATATAATTATTCTCATTATCAACCATTTCGATTTGGTCGATTACTTCTACGATTGCCTAAATTAAAACAAACTGTTTCATCACCTGTATCATTACAATGGTTACAACAAAGTTTTTTTCCATCGCTTCATCTGAATAGTCATAAAAGTCTTGAGTTATTCATTGAAGAACTCATTGAAAAAGAACTTTATTCAAATAAATCTAGTTTATCATTAAGACATAATCATAATATGTTGAATACTGGAGAATATTCTCATACTTTACATTCATTATTACCATTACCATTTTCTTTACCATCATTATCATCTTCAGAAAAATTAGAGAACTCTTATCATACAGATTATCTAAATAAGTTTTCGCCTGGATTATGTCTACCGAAACATCCAATGTCTAAACCCTTTCCTTCTACTACACATATTGACAGTCCTATATACAATCGTGAATATAGAAATAACAATGAATTTCTTCATTTAATTCATAATTCTCCACAAAGAGATTCAACATTGTTTTCAAATTTAATAAAATCTACACCTAAGAATGATCATTGTACGAATAGAATTATCGAAACAATGAATCATGGTAACCAAATATTAAAACATCATTTAGATGAATCCTTATCAAAATATTCTAGTAACCAAATTGATGATACTATTTATAGTAGTATAAATAGGATAACAACAGAATCTTCACCATCCTCCTCCTCCTCATCATCATCATCCACATCATCTTCATTGAATTCTTCCAAATTAAATTTAAATAATAATCATCATCATAAAGCTTCAATAGAAAGCTTCAATACAACAATGAATTCATTTCCTTTAAACAATATAGAACATATTGAATCTAATCATGAATTCAATCATTTACATAAAGATTATACAGAGTTATTTACTAATGATTTATTCAATTTATTATTAATAAATAAGAAAAATTCTAATTTACAAATTTATTATTCATTATTATGTAAACATTTGAATTCATTACATAATTGTACATCATAGTTACAAACAAACAAACAGATAGATAGACAGACAGACAAACAAATAGACATACAGATAGACAGACAAACAAACTGGTTGTAAATACTTGATGAATTGACTTTAGAATAAATAAAACATGAATCCATTGAATTATTATTGTAAATTTTATTTAATTAAACACATAAACATAGGCTATACATCACCATTTGATATGTGTCAGGGTTGGGATACTTCTTGGACGTCTAAAGTGAAGTGGGTAGTTCTCTTGGGGGGGGGCATACCTGGAGATTTCGACCTAAAGGTCTAATCTATAAGACAGTGGAGTAACGTTAAGAGATACAGTCTCAAGGTAACCAGTGATCAATAATAGGTTCATATGTTATTTATTCCTTTGGGATTCTGAAGCTCATGTATACCATTGGTTTGGAATCAGGGTTTTCTAACTCCCCTAGGTAAACTCTCCATGTCCACCAACCCGGTTAAAGAGCCGGACATTCGCTTTTCATCCTCTCAATTTCGTAAACAACACCCTCGCTACGAGAAGGTAGTGAGTAGGACTGCCCTGGTAGAGTCCTGTGAGAGCATTTCGAGAGGGAGAGCTGACTCTCCCCACCTCGGCTGTATCAGGGCATTTTCGGGCTAATCTGTAAATTAGGCCAGAGACGATCTAGAAAAATTGCATCCGACAACGATATTTCACGCAATTGGTGCAGAGTATTGGGAGTAGTTTTCAACTGGCAATAAGCGCACCTCAGATAAACTTCATTTGCTACGGTACCGCTACTACGCGCTTGAAGTGAACGGTACTAGGTTCGAGTCCCAGAGTGGGCACCACCTTAAATACATGTATATCCATATGACGAGTCCCAAATAGAACGAAACGCACTTCCTGGATTTCACTGCTAGTCACTATCCATCTTTTTTTCATGTATTAAATATTTCATTTGCAAGTCTTAAATTAACAGTCTCAAAGTTCGTCGTTCCTTCATTGCTATTACTCTCTGTTTACATTGCCTTTCTCTTTAATTCGATCTTTTTCTGATGCCAGACTTCCCACTTCCGATTGGTGCTACATACTACTTACGTTTGTTGACATAAGTAACATACACCACATAATGATGAATATAAATTTCTGAAAATAGAAAAACTAAAGTGGAAGTCTATATGACTTTACTGGATTACTGAACTGCACTAAGTATAGATGATATCTATAATGGCGGTGTAATGTTAATCAACTATCGTTCTACATTACAATTGAAGTAAATAGTTTTGTTTTAAAATAATATTTTTTCATATCAAGAATTGTCGATCACATTCTTTCTGTTACTAAGTAAATGATTAGATTTCTAAAATGTAACTAAATATCCCATTAAGTTCTTTCAGTGGTTACAACATTCATCATGAAGCTGAAGTTTAGTGGTTGAAAGTTTCAAGTTCAGTCAAATCATCACTATCTAGTGTGATCCTCATTTATTATATTTGATGTGTACCTTCCCTAATATTACAGATTGTAGCTTTCCGGACGATAATACTTAAGGAAATCCTTCTCGTAGTTAGCCTTAGTGTTGTATTTAACAAGAAGCTTAAAATTTTGTCTCCAGTCTAGACTACGATCATCTGAGTAAACTACCAAGGAGTTATAAAATGGGATACGAGAGCATTTCAATGTCTTGTTTAATATTCGTACTGTTCTAGCTGCAAAATACTTTGGATCCGTTGGCCGGACACTATTAGCAACAACCTACTGTGGGAGAGAACAAACCAGATCCCACTGGAGGAAGCACTGGAAGTGGATAGGATACACATTGAGGAAAGCATCCAACTGCATCACAAGGCAAGCCCTCACATGGAATCCTGAAAGCCAAAAGAAAAGAGGAAAACTAAAGAGCACATTACGCCGAGAAATAGAAACAGACATGAGAATAATGAACAACAACTGAATAGAACTAGAAAGGAAGGTCCAGGACAGAGTGGGTTGGAGAATACTGGTCAGTGGCCTATGCTCAATTGATAGTAACAGGCGTAAGTAAGTAAGTAAGTACTTTCCTAGCCAACAACAATTCATGATGAAAATTCCTTTCAAAAAGTTTACAGTTAAATTTTATTATTATTCCATTTTATTGCAATAATGTGATCTTCCATCATTCGTACTTTAAAAAATGCAATATTTAACTATTCGACTATTTCACAGGTTGAAATCATGAGTCAATTGAAGCTAGACCACCATGGAAAACCTGGAAGCACTGGACGGCCGTTTCGTCCTAGTATGGGACTCCTCAGCAGTGCGCATCCACGACCCCGCACCACGCGGGGCTCGAACCCAGGGCCTACTATTATCGACTATTATCATCTATCTAATAGTGTCATTGATTCATCTCATGTTACCAAGGCCACTTCGATTTGGTCTGATTTTACATGTTTTTTCTTTTAGAAAATTTTATTTACTACTGATATCGTATCAATTACCACTTGTTTCCACTTGACCATTTTATCAATTGGTTACAATCTATATTACTGTAAAAATTGTATTTTTCTTAAGTGATTTTAATCCTTAAGTGTACGCAGGGACGAACACACACACACACACGTACTGACATTCATAATGCTTTGTGAATGAGCTTCATTTGTATTCTATATTCGTTTATTCATTCACTTACCTACAGATGTGTACATATATATATATCAATATACTAGTCAACCTAAAATTCGGGCTTTATTTTCTTCTTACAAATCAACAATCAAATGAATTTACTAAACAGGATTGTTCAATTTTTGTTTTTTTTTAAAAAAAGTGGTGTAAATCACAGCATGAAACATGGTAACATAGGTTATTAGATAGGTGATAAGATAACAAGTTTAGTATCAGAAGGGGTTTTGTGGAGATTGTAGTAATTTCAACAGTTGAGATTATGAGTCAATTGAAGCTAGACCACTATGGAAAACCTGGAAGCAGTGAATGACTGTTTCATCTTAGTATGGAACTCTCAGCGGTGCGCATCCACGACCCCGCCTCGCGGGATTCGAACTCAGGACCTATCACTCGCGCATGGATGCTTAACCACTAGACGGTGTTAATGTCTAACTTCAACCAATCTACGAAATTGAGCTCCCGTTCACCATTGTCTTCAGTGAGTTACTATTTCACAGCACACCCGGTTGAACTCCACTGTTCACTGCTTTCCACTAGAATTTCAGGATCTACTTCTTGAAGCCAGTCACTAGTGAGCATATATTTAATAATATCAGAAGCGGTTTTGTGGATATTATAGTTCAACCGGATCTGTTATGAAGTAGTAACTCATTTAAGACAATGGTGTACGGTGGCGCAATTTCGTGGGCTGGTTGAAGTTAGACATTAACACTGTTGGATATCGACCCAGTGATTTAGAGATTGAGCGTTCGCGCCTGAGACTGATAGGTCGTCGGTTCGAATCTCACGAGGTGGGATCGTGAATGCGCCCTACTGAGGAGTCCGATACTAAGATGAAACAGTCATCCAGTGCTTTTAGGTTTCCCATGGTGATCTAGCTTCAATTGATTCATGATCTCAACTATTAAAATTTACTATAATATCCACAAAAAACACCTTCTTATATTAATAACATTATTTATCATTATTATCATCATCATTGATACAGTTACATTACATCTATGATGTTTATTTAACAGTTCGTCTATTATTCATTTATCTTCCCTGAAAAGAAACATTATCGTGCTTATATACAACATAAATAATGGTGAATAGGCGTCAAAGTGTTTAATTCGTTTCCAGATTTTTGTTATTATATCAATGATATAGCATAAATAAACTAATATACACAACTATTGGATTCATCATCATCATCATCACATGGGATTGTGATGTGTATAAAGATAATAATTTAAATAAAGTTTTATGGGAACAGATGGGTTGTTTTTAATTCAGAAAATTGAAGTTAAAACATGAAGAGAAAAAGAAAACAAAATCCCTGCAAACAATTAGATAAACGGATGAAATTTCAATGGTACAAATTTTAACATCATCATTAAGAAACTGATATGTATCGTAGAGAATAGATAAGTTAATCATAGTATTGATTGTATTCTCTTAAGTGGGTTTTTACCCTTTAATCTATTTGCATATATTGTAACGTTAAATACTTACTTACGCCTGTTATTCCTTGTGGAGGAGCATGGACCGCTCACTAGCATTCTCCATCCAACCCTGTCCCAAGCAATCCTTTCCAGCTCTTTCCAATTGTTATTCATCCTTTTCATAGCTGATTCTATTTCCAGACGTAACGTGTTATTTGACCTTTCTCTTTCTCGTTTCCCTTCAGAATTCCAAGTTAGGACTTGTCTCGCAATGCAGTTTGGTGATTTCCTCAATGTATGTAGTATCCATTTCTATCGTCTTTTCCTAATTTCCTCCTCAGCTTGAAGCTGGTTTATTCTCTCCCACAGTAGGTTGTTACTGATGGTATTTGGTCAATGGATATTGAGTATCTTGCGTAGACAATTATTTATAAATACTTGTACCTTCTTAATGATGGCTGTAGTATTTCTGCAAGTTTCAGGTTGATACATTAGAACTGTGTTGACGTTCGTATTGAAGATTCTGACTTCATATTGGTTGACAGTTGTTTTGAGTTCCATATGTTCTTCAATTGTAGGAATGCGGCCCTTGCTTTGCCAATCCTTGCCTTTAAGTCTGCATCTGATCGTCCTTGTTCTTAAATAGTGTGAACTAATTAATATAGCAACATTCCTACGATTAATTTCGATTATGGTTAATTTTTGTCAAGCCATTTTATTAACTTATTTAACAATTCATCTATGTCTTTGTACCATTATGATCGGCGAGACTATAATTTATGAACGAACCAATCAGATATAAGATAACGAGTTTTGCGTTTTGGCGCGAAAGTCATTCATCCATTTGGCTAAGCAGCGTTTTGATATCATAGCTGATGTCAGTTCGTGATGAAAAACCTAAATCTAATTCCTAACCCTAATCATCAACTGTAAATCATAATTCTAATTCCTCACACCGGTTTATAATCCTCATTTAGCGTCAGTTATTAGGCGTACTTTTTCAGGGTCACTTTAGCATTACTCAAAGGTCGTCTATAAATTGTAGTCTCACCTCATGATCACTATCTTGATGTATAAACGTGTATGTTTGATCACATGTGATAGTCTACGCACACATCTCGATCTAGCTAAATTGTTGATAGATTAAATATCACTTGATGAATCAATCTGTCTTTCCTATCTGCGCCTTGATTCGATTTGACTATAAATTCACCTCTGTAGATGCTCACTCAAACATATCCTAGCCTCTCTATTTCAATTCGCTCGATGTGCTTGTAGCTTTGTTATCTGTGCTATCCGCTGATAAATTGTAATCGCCACATCTTATTGCCTTCTGAATTCACTGTTTGGATTTATATAATAACGATGACAAAGGCGATTGATTAACGAAGCTAAGCCACTACATCAGTTATGTTAGGATAAATAAACGATATCATTTGGCTTGATCCCCAAATTCTTTTATGTGTTAACGATATAAATTTTAAATTCTGCATCTGTGCAAAAGCGAAGTTCTCAAAATTGTGATCGTCAACTACTTAGTGAATATGTTCAAATTATTCTAATTAATGCATAAACAAAATTGTCACTACTACGTTGCTTTGCAGAAGTTATTTCTTATAAGTGATGTAACTCATCAAATTAATTTTGGTCTTCATTATATTTGTTGGTGACGGAACTGCGAGATACCAGTCTACTAACCAAAGGACGGGGTTGATGCGCAGCAGTTCGTTCCATCCTACATTATGGCAGTGAAACATGGACGGTAAGAGTAGAGGATATCCGCAGGTTACTGGTATTCGATCATAGGTGTCTTCGAAGCATTGCTCGTATATCCTGTGACCACTCAGTAAGTAATGCAGTTGCTAGGAGACGGGTACTAGGTAAGGATGGCAAACCAATTGTTGAAGTAGTGAAGCTTCATCAGTTGGGATGGTTGTGACATGTGTTACGTATGCCCAACCACCAACTGCCCCGACGAGCGATGTTTTATGGTGTACGAGTAGGTTAGAGGAATGTTAGGGGCTACATTCCTGGTAGATTTGTAATTGTATACTACCTGCGCAAACCTGGCTTTTGTCTAGCTGAAATTTCATCCTAGACTTGTTGTGAAGTGCAAGAAGTTTAGTCAATTCAACTTTTCAACGGATGTATGTGTATCTAAATTAAAATTCTTTTCTTTCAGTTAAATATTTTTAAATTGATAATCAAATTAAATGAGCGATTCTAAAAGCTTTTTTTTAGGTTGAATTCTCTTCTGTCCAGAAATTAAGAACTATTAATATATGCTATCGAAAGTGATAGTGAAATTTGCGTCCAGTTACATAATTCTTTGTGGAAATCGATGGGATTTAAGGTGAAATCTATCCACGGACTCAAGTATGTTACGAGGTAGTTGATGTGGTCGACAAAAGTGAGGTAAAATCTACTAGAAATATACGTTTAGTACAAATAGATCATGAAAATATCTTTCGACACACTGATTTGCAAAGATATCATTAACATAAGGTTCTATATAATAGCCATAAATCGGACATTCTCGATGGATCGCCAACTCTGATTTAATTTTTGGAAACGAATTTATACTACCTACAAACTATATAAGTAGGTAAAGTGTTACAGTAAAATCAAACATGTCATTTGGATTTAACATGACACATTTGAGACCACGTCCCCACCCAAATATATAAACAGCGATTAATTAAACTATTATCTTACCGTTATCTGAAAATGATCGACCTTTTTATTTAGTGTGATAATCATAGTTAACGAATAAATATAACAGTTGAAACGATTAGTAAATGTCAACTGACAAATCCTTTCTTTCTCTCAGTAAATCTTGAGCTTATAATCATTCCGAACAAAAAAAACTCCCATTTATTCGAAATACAGTACTATGAATAGTGTTACTAGCATAATCCCGTTTCTAAATTTGTAAACTCCCTCCCCTGTTATGATAATCTGGATAGATTAACAATCATACCATGTGCTATACATTGTCGATAAATAATTTGACAACGATGATTTAAATAGCCGATAAAGAATACATAACCAGCTAAATGGGAACCATTCCATGCCACCTAATTTACACTAAACATCTTATCTATCAACGATTGATACATGTATAGAGCAGGGAATATCTTCTGGATTATTACGTTGGTGTTTAACTTCAGAACTCCGCCTGAAGATCCTCTAGAGCTACTGCCGGTCCTAAACCTGGGAAAGGAGGAGGTTTGGGCATGAGGTTAGCGATCCCATCCCGTAGGAATATAACTCGTTAAGAAAACGCTAACCAGAGAAAATAATTCAAACCACTTAAACTCTGCCCTAGGAGTAAGGAGGTCTTCATTTTGAAGAGTTATGATGCCCCATTGCGAATACCGAGTTCCTTCGGAAGTCACGAGGCTAATGTTCCTTCTGATAACCAGAGCAGACGTTAATTTAGGTAGATGGAATGTTCTTACAATGTGAGAGAGTCATCCAAGTTGCTGCTGAAATGAAAAGATACAACCTGGAGGTGGTTGGAATCAGTGAAACACATTGGACAACAAAGACTAGCTTCAGGGGAGCTGCCGTCATACTCCGGCCATGAAGAAGAAAATGCCCCATATACATAAGGAGTTGCACTGATGCTATCCAAACAAGCACAAAATGCACTTGCACGATGGGAATCTCATGGACAAATGATCATCAAAACCTTCAAAACAAAGAAAGAGAGCGTTATAATGAACGTCATCCAAATGCTATGCGCCTACCAACCATTACAATGAAGACGTTACAGATCAATTCTAAGATAGGCTACAGTCAATCATTGAGAAATACCGAAAAAAGGACTTGACCATTCTGATAGGAGATCTAAATGCCAAGGTTGGAATGAACGATAACTGATATGAAGACATCATGGGACATAGACTGGGAGAAAGGAACGAAACTGGTGAGGGATTTGCAAACCTATGTGCCTTCAACAAACTGGTCATAGGCGGCACCATATTCCTACATAAACGCATACGCAAAGCCACCGGATCACACTACACAGAACTAAGTCGACCATGTCTGCATTAATAAAAAGTTCAGAAGGACGTGAGAACCAAGAGCTTATATAACCTCAGATCACCACTTACTGGCCGCCAAGATGAAATTGAAACTCAAGAAGCACTGGACAACGGGGCGGACAATATCACAAAAGTTCAATACGGCCTTTCTTCAGGACACTGACAAACTCAACAAATTCAAGATAACCCTCAGCAATATGTTCCAGGCCTTTCACGATCTACTCAATGGAGAGAGGACTACTATGGAGAACAACTGGAAAGGGATCAAGGAAGCAAACACTTGAACATATCATGAGGTTCTGGGCCACAAGAAGCACCATAACAAGGAATAGATCACTGTTGATATACTGGATAAGATTCAAAAAAGGAGGAACAAGAAGGCAGCAATCAATATCAGCCGAACAAGAACAGAGAAATTCCCCATGGCTACCGAATTCATTATGGATAAAGAAGTATTCATCAATACATGTAATTCGAAGTTTCAACTTATAGATAGGTTACAATATCAAATGTGTTATCTATTAGAAATAAAATTATGCTATAGGCAACATATTCAAACTGTAAAATTGTTTCATCATATCATTCGATTGGAATTGCATTACTTTTCCTCAAGTGGTAGTTTAAAAAATAGTGCAAGTTATAGCTACAATTACATGGCAGCAACGATTTATATTGGAATCTTTGTATCAGACTACAATTAGATATTATTTGCTTGTGTACTTATGATTACTAATGATATAACTCAACAATTATAACTTACACAGATATGAAACAGAATTAAACATGTAACTAAGTCAAAACAAATCAAGTACTAACTGATACCCAATAAAGCAAACACCTATGGTTAACTATGGGATAAAGGAAAAAAATAAATAATATACATTCTTAAGAAGAAGTAAAAAACAAACAAATACTTAATTGGCTCTTTTATTTTACGTTTATGACAGAAAAGACAAATTTCAAGAAGATATAAAGGAATGAATAGAACAATTTGAATTGAATAACATGAAGTTAGTACATAAAATTAATATGATACAAGTACTATTCACCATGGAAAAAAGAAAGAAAAGAACTTCCGAGGTTTGTATAGTTTATCTATAAAAAAATACATTCATACAAGGACACCAATGAACAGAATGTATATATATATATATATATATATATATATATATATATATATATATATATATATATATATATCACATAAACATCAATGGAGAAAAATTAACAACAGAATCATACAATACATAAATAGAAAATAGGGAATAATAAAGGGACCATACACAATGATTAATAATATGTATCTTCCTTCTCTTTCTCTCTCCTCATATACACACAACGATAGAATAGTAAAGAAAAATAGAAATAAGACTATTGATACTACTTATCTATCTTTATTAGTAATATGAAATTGAATAAAAGATAGACTAAACATTGTAATTTTATTTATCCAATAATGTTTATGAAGAAAAATGAAGTGAGTGAAAAGAAATGAAATTCATTTTGTCCAGTGTATTCTCTCTTTTGAAAGTAATCCATGAGGGTGTGTGTGTGTGGGGGGGGGAATTCAAGAGAAAAAAAGAAAGGAAAAAAAAATCATCCTAGACATGAAATCATAACATATGGGATCAGAAAAAGAAGAAAAACAAACAAAATCAATCAAATAACATATACACAATAATAGTGTTGACAATTATCATTGACAGATATTGGTGAAGTATATGAAAGTAATTTATTTCATTAAAGCTTTAACAACAGCATTTACTGATAATTGACGAAGATCAGAATAAGTTTGACCTGTACCAACGAATACAATAGGTTGATTTGAAATACATGCCATAGAAATAGCAGCTCCAACCTGAAAAACAAAAAAATTGCGGAATGAATTAGTTAGTCCAAAGGATGAATAATAACTCAATCACATGTAACGTGGAAATTGGTACATCAGTTTAATTTGAAAATAGCAACAAAATTGTACTATTACATACAAAAACACTTAGAAGTGCATATAAAACAAGCAATAGAAATATAACACTTTTCATCTATATTACATAGATGGATCTAATTAGTAATCATGTTCAACATGATATTATTCATTAAGGAGCAGTTATTTCACATATCTACCCCGATGGATCTGAGAGAGCGATTACCCACACTGCACGATCACTGGCAACAACAGGAAGGAACTATAGTCAGATAAAGAAGAAAGCTCTTTCCATTATCTTCTTTGTAAAAAAGTTTCACAAAATGCTATTCGGCAGACAGTTTACGTTACTAAGAGACCACAAACCGCTACTGGCAGTTTTTGGATCCTAAATCATTCTTTTTACTAAAGAGATTTAAGGATATTAATTAAAGGTTATATTCAATGGATAAAAGTGTACCACCTATATAAGTCAAAACTAAGAACAAGTGTGTATATGTATTAAGCTTTTATTTTTCCTAACTGATTTATGTTCTTACAATTAACATTAGACATTTTTAATTTTAATAGAGAATCGTGGTACCTCAAATCAACGTTTTATTTCACTATCTACCATTCATGTATTCCTTAATTTATTTGAATTCATATTATATCTCCAGGAGATCAAGGATAAGAAAATGTCTATTAAAACACATTTTTCAATACCTTATCATCAATTGTGTCGAATTTAGTCAATACAATGCCATCAATGCACCTAGGGCGATCAGAATAGCTATGATCTGCAAGTGATTGATTAAATTTAACCAGTTGATCAACTGCTTCATTACCAACCAACGCTTCACCAACGAACAACACAAGATCCGGTTGGTTGGTTTGAATCAGCTAGAAAAGGAGAGTAGAAAGGGTCACGAAATTGAGAAAACTTTTGAAAACACAATTTAATGAAATTTTTTTACTATTTCAGCATTGGACATCAAAATAACAGAGAAATTGTTGTGAGATATCTATTATAAACTGATCAAATTGTAAGTAGGTGCCTGTACACAAAAACAAATGCAAATGACGGTAGTCAGTGCGGCAGCAGCCTCTGCAGGAGTAAGCTTTGACATTCACAAGGAAAAAAGTAAAAGCTGAAAATAGGGCACAGCGAGAACCAACCAATCAAATTACATGGGATGGAGGAGCTATGGAAGAGGTGGGAAGTTTTACGTACATGAGGAGTATCATTGATAAACGAGGATCTGATGCATATGTAAAGGCACAGATTGGCGAAACAAGGACAGCAATCCTAAAATTAAAGAACATCTGGAACTCAAAACAACTGTCAGCCAACATTAAAGTCAGAATCTTCAACACAAACGTCAGGACAATTCTCTTGTAAAGAGGTGAAACTTAGAGAACTACTACAACAATGTTGAAATGAGATGATGGTTAGAGGTAGTCAATAGGAAACCCTGGACCTAGGTTTCGTGCTACTTGGCACTCGTCAGCAAGGTATACCTGGAATTTTGAGGGAACTGATACTTCCTGACAGAATCGGTCCCGTGTCGCCCAGCTTCATAGTCAGAGACGAAGCATCAGTTCCCTCAAGATTACATGTACACCTTGCTAACGAGTGCCAAATAGTATAAAACCTAGGTCTAGGGTTTCCTATCGACTACCTCCAACCAACATCTCATCTCAACTTGGTAGATTGAATTTGATCTGAACTAAGATAGAACACATGACATTGATCGCTACCCAGTGATCAGTCAGTTGTAAACTACTACAACCATAATCAAAAAGGTACAGGTATTTATAAACAGCTATTTATGCAAGATACTTCATATCCGTTGACCAGACACTATTAGTAAAAATCTACTGTGATAGAGAACAAACTATCTTCTATCTGGATAGAAAATTAGGCAAACATGGAGGTGGGTAGGTCAAACTTTACGGAAATCATCAAACTGTATAACAAGGTAAGCCTTAAATTTGAATCCTCAAGGCAAGAGGAAAAAGTGAGGACCGAAGAACACATCTCGCCAGGAATGGGAGGCATATGTCAAAAAAGTGGGTAGAACTTGGCAACAACCAGAAAGGATAATTCAAGATAGA
Organism: Schistosoma mattheei; assembly: GCA_944470405.2. Lineage (NCBI taxonomy): Eukaryota > Metazoa > Platyhelminthes > Trematoda > Strigeidida > Schistosomatidae > Schistosoma > Schistosoma mattheei. The sequence goes on from OX103951.1 coordinate 4,807,276, forward strand.
GAAGGTTAGGGACTGTTGGTCGGTGGCCTATGATCCAAGACGGGCAAAGTTGTTAGGCAAGCAAGTAAGCGCCGAATGTGAATAGGTTACTGCATAGAAAATACCTTTGCCGTAAAGCGATAAGTGGAAATGGTCACCTGATTTCAAGACTGTATAACCCAAAAATATTTTTAACCTTATTTAGGATATGAGTCATATTAGTAGTAATGAAAAGCACTGTAGATACTAGTCAGTTGTTTCAACTTGTGTATTTATTAGTGAGGGCAGAATTATGGTGAGACGAATGAGACCGAAGCATGTAACAATTGAGTCTAAATCGAAGGCAAGATTATCATCTTGTTAATTTGATCTTGTTGTCCTGGTACAGTAAAGTGACTTTGGCTAACCCTCATTTGTACTAGGCTTTAATTTGATAACTCACTGAATTATTACGACTACAAATCTGTAAGCTATAAGAATAGTTTAATTTCCAAAAAAACATGTGACTTACCGAAGCTAAAGCACGCATTAATGGTTCATTGTCTTGCATACGCCCAGCTGTGTCCACAAGTACAACATCAAAGTGTCGATCACGGGCTATTAAGAAAGACAAGAAAAACAAGTATTAAGTAATTTAAAATTTATGATGTACATATGAAATAAGAGTAGAATTTAATTTGTATGTTTCAAGCATAACCCTATTATACTTATGATTTGAATTGAATGTATGTAGTGGGAGTTAATCAGGCAACAACTAATTTCGAATTTTTTTCTTACTGAACGCGTAAGGGGTTTCATAAGCTCTTTAAATAACCACAGGCTAAATCTACATGACAACATGAACATGAGAGAAAAGGCACAGTGTGAAAAGAACGCTTTACTTAAAGGTTAGATTTATGTACAGAATACGAGGGTATTTATGGTATTTCAGAGGGCGTTAGGTTTCTGGAAGATTCCGTAACCATACTGAACACAATAGTAAGATAAGTAATCATTCAGAAATGTGATACGTGACGCTTCGCTTTCTCGGTATTTCTGAAAAACATCTACTCAGCGCTGATTGGATAAAATGTTTCTAAGATCTTTCAGGTCCCCTCTAAAGTTTTTCGAGGAATACTTTAGATCCCCTCAAAACTTACAGTAAAACAGGATTATTAGTTTTAACAGTCAATTTGATTATACAGTTTTTCAACATTAAGGGCTACAGTATACAGTTTAAAACGCAGTTTCAGGAGATCAAAGATGATATTTTGTGAGCTTGAATCAGTTATTAATCACATGACCGAAAGGTTGCTGTGATATGATAATCGAATCATTCGATATACAACAGATTGTAATTCGGTAGCTTGGTGAGTATCCATTCTGACTGAAACTAATGATCCGTAGCTATCACACCAACGACTAAAAATTATAAACACATCAATATTCTAATAGGGATGATACGAATGAACACAATGAAATAGTTTAATGATCAATTACTGACTTTTGCAGTGATTTTTGAATCCCGTCTAATGTGTAACGACTACATCTACAATCTGGATGAATGAAAGGTAGAATGGAAATCAGACCTGATATCTAGTGATGGAAAGCAACTTGTTCGAATCACTTAACTACAGATAAACAACACCCCCGCCACGAGAAGGCAGTGAGTAGAACTTCCTTGGCAGAGGCTGTGTACGCGTGGCCGTGTGAGAGCATTTCGAGAGGGAGGGCGAGCCCACCCCACACTCGGCCATACCATGGCATTTGGGGGTACAGATAAACCACCAAAATTATATTTTATTCAGAAAAAATAGCAGGTATATAGTGAAATTGGAGCTAGAATTCGGTATAACGCTTAACTATTTTAGAAAACTAAAGAACAATTTCACTTTATAGGCTTCTATTCAAACAATCACATTCAACAATTGTTGAGTAGAATGTGAGATTTTCCTAAATAAAATAAACGCTTAACATAGACTTAGAAAAATTAGACATATATATAATATTGAATGTAAAGTACACTTTATACCATAGTTAATTGCAGAACGAGCTATTGAGGCTGCATCACGCCCATATCCTTGCTCATACAGTTCAACCATAGTTTGACCACCATGCTGATCAGCTGGATGAATGTAATTTAATTTACGTACATGTGTACGCAGCTGTTCAACAGCACCAGATCGAAAAGTATCACAGGCAGCTATAAGGACACGGAAATTTTTCTCGATAAGCCAAAAAGCGATCTATAGGAAAAGCGAAATACCATTATGATTAAATTTCATGTATGAACAGTTTAGTACAATTCTACTGTCAGTAAAAATCTTGAAAACACTATTTGTGAAAATTAAATTTAAAATAATTTCAGCGATTGAAACTTAAATAATTCCAACATCTCTTCCAGAAAATTTGTCTGAACTTTTTCAGGGTAATAATCAAAATCAAATTTTTATTGTACTTATTCAATCATATTCAGATATTGACTTTAGAAAGTAGGATAACATGAGTTAGTTTTATATGTGAATCATGTGGAGAGTTCATATTGTGACGATAAATGAATGATTGTGTGTGTGTGTATGTGTAAGTTTGAGTTATTAATAGTTGATATTAGGATTTAATTTGTTTTTACATGATCATTTGCCAAAATGTGGCTAGTTCAATACCATCTTTTCTGTTTAGACTGTTCTTATTAACCCATAAATATAAAGCTTTTTCCGTCAATCCTTTTTTATACGTACAAAACCCTTTCTGGATTATTTTGGCCACTTTGCAATCAATCATGTGTCCTGATTCCGACTCATTTAACACTACCACTGACCTATTTTCAAGTTACTTAAGATCAACCGGAGCTTTTGCAACATGTTTTGAACACTACTTGTGTTCCTTCAACTTTATGTTCAACTGTCTAGATGTTTCTTCGACATAAGTTATATTACAATCATGACTACTGATCTCATAGAAACATTCTGTTGTTTTCTTTGGAAACTTATATATTCATCAAAGAAATTGGTTAGAATAGTAAATAAACATATATCATAGAAGCCAGAAAGAGTAAGTACATTTATGTTTGATAATTTTATTTAAAGTCGAAAATTATTGACTGTTGATCTGAGCGGTGACATAATAATTACAATCAGTCGTTGGGAGAAACGTTAGGTGACAATGTTCAAAATCAATCACAGAGTAATGCATGTGTTTTAATTACTTATCTTCCACTAAATTACGCATTCCAATATTATTTCACAATATTTAATTTTCCTATTCATTTATACTAGTATATCGACTCCTAAACTATATCTTCTTTAGATAAGTTCATGATATACTGATGTGATACGATAGCTTGAGCAACTAAATATTTCTATCAGACCCTACTTATTTTAAATTATGGTTCAGTGATTTATGTTAAAGTCAACCAGTCATATGTAACGAGGAACTTAGAACATAAGTACATTGATTCAAGTTACCACACTACGTTATCATAGTGAGATAAAATTATCAAGCCAATCCCGAGATTAGCAGAAGTAGTAACAGTAACGGTAGTAGAAAAGATCAAGTCTAAAAAGAGAATAAAAAGCATAAGAGGTTTTCTAGACTCATGATGTAAGATATCAAATCATCCCACATAAAATGTATATTCTGTAGATCATTAATTTATCTCATGGGTAGTTATACATTAGTCTGAAAATATGTACTTTAACAAACCTTATATTCACAGAATATTCTTCTCTACATACCAATACTTTCACTCGCAAATCGAGTGATAGTACTTTTTTAAAATAATGAGAAATCATTACTTGTACGGTAGATAAGTAGCTTAGTGATTAAATCATTTAGTTTTTAAAAATCGGTTTGTAGGTAGGTTCGTATCCTGTTCCAGCTGTTCTCATTTAGATATGTGGGTGGTATAACTGGTCTATACAAAAACTGTGACCTAAAGCAGAGTGCACGAATCTGTACTCGGTTGGTGGCTTGTTGGTTATTACATTAGATAACTTAGTTAAATGATATACCTTTGCCAGATTTGTCGATTTTCCAACACCATTAACACCACAGAAAACAATACTGTATGGTCTTCCTTGAGTACGCGCATCCAGTGCATCACGAAGAACATCTACGCGGCGACCAGAAACTAGAATTCGAGAACAAACTTCTTCCAAACTAGCTCGAACACGAGGGTAAATTCTTTCAAATGTTCCAAGTGATGTGCCAACAAGGCGATCAGCGACGTTCGAACAAACTCTATCAGCGATTGACATAGCAACATTTTTACCAACAAGGCGTTCTCTAAGTTGCTCAAGACAAGGTGTAATATCTTCTCGAGTTAAAACACGCCCAGAACCACCAGTAATGCGTAAACCACGCAATAAACTTGAGGCAAAACCGCCATTGAGATAACCTGACTATCATAATAAAAGGAAAACAAAATACACACATAATTTTCTGATCTTTTAAGATTTCAAACGTTTTTCTAAATCGATTATTTATAATGATCTACACAGCCGAATAGGCTGATAAATTTATTTCCTTATTCATTCAGATTTAAATAATACAAATATATATTAGAACATAAAATTAGACGCTAAATAAATAAAAAAGGACTGAATCAGTCCAAGTAAATTGACGAACCTTTGTTTGTTTATTATCAAGTGAACTCTTTTGAAGTTGAGAGTCGATTGGTGAACCACTCTGTTCAACGGATTCATTCTCTTCAACCTCTAAATCATCTAGGTCTTCATCACCTGAAGAGACATTAACTTCATCTAAATCATCTTTCATTGTCCCACGGAGACGAGATAGCGTTTCTATTTCCGTGGCAGAAAAGTTATAATCAGCTTTTTGGTTTCCTGTTGACTCTGTATGATTCATACTACTAAAATCCAAAGCTGCTGCCTCCTCGCCAGTTGCTGAATTATCCCACCGACGGCTTTCTTTGATTTTTTTACCATTAGGTTTTTGCATAGGTGACAATGAAGGGCTGGATGAACATAAGGAAACATGTTTAGTACTAATAAAATAAATGTGGAATCAGCAATTGGGAATGATTATATATATATATATATATATATATATATATATATATATATATATATATATATATATATATATATATATATATATATATATATATATATATGGTTGACGAAACGTTGAGAATATTCAAAATTCAACCGCCAAGATTAGTTGAAATCACAACTTTTACAAATGTCTTCTCTATACTTGGCGTCCAGTTTTTGTCAAACTATTCGTTCAAATACTGACGAATATTTTATAGACTTGAAGATGATTCTGATAAGCGTCAGTAAGTTGTTGCAGCGACGTAATCAAAATCTTAATGTAATTCAGAAGGCAAGTGCTATCAATTAATATACTTTTTAAGTAATCTTTTAAAATCAATAAAAATTTCAAGAAAATTATGTCCAATGCTTGAAGGCGAATGTCCGGAGCTTTAACTGGGTTAGTGGATATGGAGGATCCATCTAAAGGAGTTGGAAAACCCTGATTCTAAGCCAGTGGTGTACAGGGGCTTCAGGATCCTGAGGGGACAAAAGGCGTATGAACTTGTTGTCGGTCACCGGCTTCCAAAGAACTGGATCTCTTAACGTTGCCCCCACTGTATTGTGGATTAGACCTTTAGGTTAGAAGATTGAGGTGTGGTCTGTTAAGAAAACTACTTCCTTTGATTTGGGAGCCCAGGGAGTATCCCAACCCTTACGCAAATAAAATGATTACTACTGAAAAATTATTCTCACTTTAATTCGCATTCATACAAATCACATTCACAATCCTTTAACAACATTCGTTTCCATTTCTCCTTGTATTACGTCACTTACCTACCCCTTTTCATTTTCGCTCTGTGTATTCTTTTATTTCGAAACTTACAGAAAAGCTCGCCTACGGTGAGAGCCCTGTCTTATCTAAGCGATCTGAAGTCACTGACTGGTTGGGAGCTGAATATTACCACCGACAGATATTGTAGTACTAGCTAGAGATTAGAGCTCAGGTCGGGCGTCTAGGCACAGAAGAGTCGTTTAGGTGGCCGGTGGGGACTTGGTCGAAGATCATATAACGGTAACCGACTACCGGAACTTTGCGAAGACTGTAGCCTATTTCTGGCTAGCAACAACTATTGGCAAAGTTATCGCCAATGCGCTACCTGTAGTCCTCCCTCTACATCTCAAGCCTGGACTCAGATTGACCAGCTATCGCTGGAGTGGTTGTTCCTTTTGGAGTACTTATTTGAACTCTAATCATACCCTTGTTCGCACTAATCTTATCTTACTTTTCAATGGCCAACAAATTCGTCGTCCTAAACGAATCGATGTCAGTAAATTGGTTGCAACTTCTGTTGCAATTAAACATCAAGCCGAGCTAGGTTCAAGGCTAGCTACCATCCCACCGTAAAGTATAGATGAGTGTTGGTTGCAATTCCATGATGCCATGAAAATGGCGAGTGAAGTCGCTATCGGCTTCGCGAAACGTCCCGCTTATAAGCACTGAGTTTCTTCAGGTTCCCTACAATTCATTGGAGCCCATCGGTCTACTCCTGGTGACCGTGAGTTTGACCATAAACGAATATTGTTACGTAATGAAATTGTGCAAAGCCTGCGTAAAGACCGAGAAACTTGGTGGTACGAGAGTGCCAATGAGTTAGAAGTAGAAGTTGCATCTGGTAACTGTCGGAAGCCCTTTCATCTCAACCGAGTCACTGGCAGCAAGAAGTCTGGTGCGAGCGAAACAATATATGAAAATGACGGGATGTCAATGGGCAGAATTTTTCGAGGGGCAGTTCAACTGACCTACTGCCCCAGCGACATCGATCAGACTGTCTTGCTCTTGATGGCCCGTGACGACTGATCCACCTAACTAGGTGGGAGTTTGCAATGAACTCCTAATGCGCCACAAATCATCAGGCCTAAATGATTTGCCTCCAGCCCTTTTTAAATATGGGGTGAATTATGGTTAGGAAACTGAGTTGTTTACAAAGATCTGGCACTTGGAGTGTTCTAACATCATGGAATGAGTAGATAGTTTTCCCTAATTTTAAAAATGCTTCATGTCGTGGGATAATTCTACTCCCGATTGCGTCCAAAATATCAGTTTTCGTCATACTTCGTAGATGATTCAAAACCCGAGAAAGATTGACTCGCGAGGAGCAGGCTGGTTTTCGTTCTGGTCGAGGATGTGTTGATCATATCTTCACCCTCCACCAAATGTTAGGACACCGTTATACTAATCACAGGCTAACAATCGTAATGTTTCCCGACATTAGGGCTGCCTTCGGTTCGTTGGAAAGGAATGTTCTCTGGGATTGTCTATTGAAGAAGGGTGTGCCTGAGAAGTTTACTAACATCTTGAAAGCCCTACATTCAAACAGTTCAGGCACAGTGAAAGCATACAACCAACTTTCTCGATTGTTCCATTCGAGCAGTGGGGTTAGGTAGGGTTGCCCAATCTTACCATTCCTCTTCAACTTTGTCATCAATGACATTCTGGAAACAGCTATGATGGATGTAAGTAATGGCGGCGTAGATCTGCTGTCTGGAGGAAGACTTCTCGACCTTGAGCATGCGGATGATATTGGCTTACTGTGTGATAATGCCCAAGCCATGTAATCCGCAATTAATCAGTTGGCAATTAGTGTCCGTAGGTATGGTATGTGCCTTACACCTTTGAAGTACAAAGTGCTTTTACAAGACTGACGGGACCCTGATCCTGCACCCACCCTGGGTATTGAACGGATAGAAACAGTCAGAAAGTTCGTGGATCTGGGTAGCTGCATGAGTGCTGGTGGTGGCGTGAGTGACAAGATCAATTCATATATAGTGAAAGCCAGAGCGGCTTATGCCAATCTGGACCATCTTTGGCAACTTCGTAATGTTAGTTTGGCTGTAAAAGATTGGATCTACAACGCACTTTTGCTCTATGCTTGTGAAACCCGGCCTCTCTGAGTTGAGAATGTTAGACAACTCTCTGTTTGATCATTGTTGTCTCCGAAGGATTTCTGACATCCAGTGGCAACATCATGCTAGTACTGGAAAAGTTCGGCATCGTGTGTTCAAGCACAGCAACGATAACTCAATTAGTGTCACTATCTTGAAACACCGACCAGTGGCTCGAACATGTCCTACGAATGCCTTTTTCTTAACTGATCCAAACTAGGACCATCTCTATGGTTTTTCTGTATATCCATAAAGCAGTTACCGTTGTAGATTTTATGGGCTACCAAAAATACATAAAATAGATGTTCCACTAAGACCTGTGGTCGATTGTACAAAGTCAGCAACCTACAATCTTTCTAGATACCTTGCCAAGATTCTTAAACCACATGAAAGTGTTATCAAATAAGAAATAAAAAATTCTAATGGGTTCAAAGACATGATTACTATCCTTATAGATGAATTAATGGCAAGGCTTGATGTATGCTAATTGTTCACTGTTAAGAAAACTTTAGATATTGTATAAAATCCCTTAGATTCTGACACTGAACTTAAACAACGATGTCTATTAGGCCCCTAAGACATTATTAAAGCGTTGGATCTATGTTTACATCCGACTGTTTCCAGTTTTCGAGATTTGTACAAACAAACGGGTGTAGCTATGGTATCACCGGTTCCTCCAGTTGTTGCTAACTTATTCATGCATTCATTGAAAACAAGCGCGACCTCAATGTGTTCCCTTTCACCAAAAGTTTTGTTAAGATACGTAGATGACACTTTTGTCATTATAAAACGAGATGGTTTAGACGTGTCAACAGTATTTATGACAAAATCAAGTTGGAATCCCCTGAACGCAAATTAACTTATCTAGACTTTTTGGTTGTAAGGAAATATAATGATTGTTGAAAAATTAGTATTTTCCGAAAACCAACATTATTCAGGGAAATTCCTCGATTTTAAGCCGGCACATCCACACTCCACTAAAATGAGTATCCAATAATTTGATAACCAGAGTTCTAAAACTTGTCACTGAACCAAATGATATAGAAACGGAAATGAATTTAATTATATCCACTCTAACGATGAATAATTATCCGAGGGATTTTATAGAAAGAATAATTAAGGACGAAGACCAAAACAATATTAATAAAAAAGAGCCAAGCGAAAAGAATGGGTTAACACAGTGATGATCGCATATCGTAAAGGCATTTCAGAAGAGATCAGGACAATACACTAAGATAAAAACTAGTAAGAATCAAAGACCCAATACGCAAGGAGGAACAACAAAATTGTGTTTATGCTGAAGTTGTAATGCCACATATGTAGGTGAAACATCAAGACAACTGAATGTGAGAGTGAAGGAACACAAACTATGCTTCAAGCACGTTTGTAAATCCTCAGGTGATGTACGAAAACTCGAGAACAAACCAGACAGCACTACACTCGATAGAATCGAGTCATACAGTTGATTACAATGATACAAGAATCCTTACAAAGAAAGACTAACAGCCGAAGCCCTATACATATGGGCAAATTTATGCAGATTATAACATTTCGAGGGCTAAAATCAAGTTTTTGTATTTAAAGTGTTTTTCCTTCCTTATAGAAGAGGGCAAGAACAACAATTTGTGCAGAATATCGTGAATTCATTTTATTTAGTTAGATTTTCGAATGCAAAATGTACAGAGTAGATTAAGGATCTCTAAAGCTAGAAATATATGGCTACTTCTAACCATTTGCTCTTTTTGATTTGCTTTGCAATTATGATTTGGAATATTAGAGTGTGTAGCCTGTAATCTTAATCTCATCAAAGACTTTCATATTTTAAGCAACATTATGATTTCGCCTAGAAAAAAAATTATTTTTCTCTAATGGTGGTCTAGCATCGATGAATCATGATTTCAATCTGTGAAATTACTGAAATCTCCACAAACCCCTTCTGATATTCTCTAATGGACAATTCCCGACTGTTGTTGCTATCTCGACGAGGTGGTCGAGCTTGCCTATTTTGATAAATCAATTGAGCTATACTGGTTGGAACAACTGTTCCTCAAGGTCCTACCATGCCAGACAGGTCAGTTAAAGAGCGGTAGGACCAAAACAGCAAACCCAAGATCCGAAGGCGAAGTGGTACTGCTGACTGTACAGAGGTGTGACAACAGTAAGGTGTTTCCTTCAGACAACCGGCATGACAGCGATGCTGCCTTCCCACAAGGAGGGATGGGGTTAGAAAAGGTCGACCCTAAAAATGCACACCTCGCCTTATCCCACGGATATCCGTCTCCGGCGGTAAGGTCTCAACAAGTACGGAGCTAACACAAAAATTGCCCATAAAAAGGTCGTGTGTGACCGACCTCAAGCAGTTGTCCCTTGGGCACTGCGGTCACGCTCCCAGGTCACTAAGACCACCTCTAATCCAATTTCCTTTTCAGGTACCTCCAGAACAACCCTTCCACGGTGTGGGCAACCAGGAAGTGATAACCGCCCTCATACCTCTAACAGCACTCAAGACCACTGTATTCATAATAAACCTCTTCTGACTGAATGGACAATTCCTAATGTTAATCAACTTGAGGAGAAAAGAAAACACAATACAATTAATCTGTCGTTTTCTACAAAAACCATCATTTTTATATCAGTAGGAATTCGTAATTTATCGTTAAAATCCAGGACTTTAATTGACCAGTCCCTGTTGCCATATGTGCATAATTTACAGACCTTTCGTTTCAAACCCACGAGTCTGAAGATTAACACTGAGATAAAAGTACATTCGTATGATGGGTCCCAAATCGAAAGAAACACGAGTTTTGGATTTAGTCATCTTGAGTGCTGTTGGGACCTTACCGCCGGAGACGGATATCCGTGGGATAAGGCGAGGTGTGCATTTTTAGGGTCGACCTTTCCTAACCCCACCCCTCCTTGTGGGAAGGTAGCATCGCTGTCATGCTGGTTGTCTGAAGGAAACACCTTACTGCTGTCACACCTCTGTACAGTCAGCAGTACCACTTCGCCTTCGGACCTTGGGTTTGCTGCTTTTAGTCTTACCGCTCATCAACCGACCTTTCTGACGTGGTAGGACCTTGAGGAACAGTTGTTCCAGTCAGTATAGCTCGGTTGCTTCATCACGATAGGCAAGCCTGACCACCACGTTAAGGTAGCAACAACGGTCGGGAGTTTTGGATTTAACTGACAGCCATATAGCAATTATGATCAGACTATAGCATTACATCTCTCCTATTAATACTGGGCAAACCCGAACAGTATTAATAGATGGAATACAATTAGCTGCCCCATGGCGAATGATCATTAATAAGTAAACCTGAACTTATTCCATTTTATCTATTATTATGTGAATAACAGCAATTGCATTCAACGGTTCTAATCAGTTATCTTATCCGAATATGTTAAACAATTAACTGGAACAATAAAAGATAACACAAACATTCATTTACAACTACATTCTTCCTTTTGAATGCGTTCCTTTATCTTGTTTATTTATCTTCATTTTATGCATGCTGTGACATTTTTGACTTATATCATACATAAAAATTGTATGTTTTCTTAAAATTCACCGACCAGAAACAACATAGTGAGTGAAATTTCTTCTTACACCAATTACGTATACACACAATCTGTCATCTTAACACTTCGTTTTATACCACATGTCTCTTACACACTAAAGCAAATACATAATTCAAACGTTGTTAACGTCGATTGGATGACCGATTCAGTATACAGTGAATCAGAGAACCATGGACCTATTCATATTCCATAATTTTGATGTTTGATTAGAATTCCTATAAAAAGCTTGGACACGATTGCAAGGCAAGCTTTGGATTTACTTCAAATTCATTCGCTGAGATTTTACAAATACATCCTTTTTTATTGGATAGTTGGGTCTCCTAGTAAGGTGTAAATGAAGTATAATTTCATCGGAAAGTGGTTACATTGCGAATGAAAGTTGTAACTCGAGTGGAGCAATGTGAGATATTAGAAGGAAATAGCATGCAGTAAGTAGAGAATGAAGAAAAGATGCAGAAGTAATCGCGTTTATGTAACATACAACTTCGTCGACTACGTAAAACCTGGGATTACTAGACTGGATAATATCGAGAAGAGTTCGCATAACAAAGGGACTAGTAAGAGTACAACAATATGAGATGCTATATTTCGTAACAGAGCACACTGTGAAGCAAAATAAACACCAGAATGAACAATTTCAAGCTGAGATCAAGACACAATCTAAATACAAGTTAAAAATAAAAAAATACAGAAGCGATCTACTACTGATATTACAATCAAGTCTCAGGAAAGTACTTTAGGGCTATTTTTCTATCGTTTTGTCATGCCTTTTAGAGGACTAAACAATAAAACCGAAGACAATATCAGGTAGGACTCTAATTTATGGACGAGCCAATCAGAAGCGTGGTGAAACTCTATTTTATGAACGACCTTTGAACGTATTTTCAAGTGACCTTGAGAACGTTAGCCAATCAGAAGAGAGTTAGTATAAAGTAAAATTATATTATAAAAGACTGATGAATTACAATGGATATTCTTCTTTTACATGATTTAAGAACTTGTTGAGGTTTGATAAAGGTTCAGAAGTTTTGAAATCATAGTGCATGCGGTATAAGAACTCGTCCATATGGCTCCATAATAATCGTCCTCTGGAGCCGTGGTAGGGTCTTAAAAAATACTTCAGCCTGGACCACATGCCTTCAATATTGTTTGTATGGGCCCCCGTCGTTGGATCAACAAAATGACATTTGTGCACCACAACATGGTGCACAAAACCAAGTCTCGAGAGGCATCTATACGCTTTCCAATCATCGGTATAGATCGTCGTGCCAGGCTCAACGTACTCCTTGATGATTGGTATGATTGTCGCTACCTGACGGTTTCTTACTCTTTGAAAATGTCCTTTTTGAGTTGAACGATCGTAAAACCCAAGTACCTGTCAAGTATATTCACGGAAGTGCTACTCACCCAATCTTCCTTGATGAAACGTCCATTATTGTATTTTCGCTTTCTAACTACCGCCTCATCTATTTCCACTATTTTCCAACTCCTCCAAATGATTCATGTACTCGTGTCATTTTCATTGCGCATATATCACGACAATATTCATACCACTGAACGGCGGAAGTTTCCGTAACATCTGCAAAAGCCGCAGCTAATGTTACTGGAGACTTTATGATCCAATTTGCAACGATTATCATGATTTGTCTTAGCCTTAGCCGTGACCGGGCAAAAAAAGTGCCAGTTCGAGCAGATTTTTTTCTCCAACATATAGTACAACGAAATACAGTGTCATCACGGTAGTCTGCACATCGTGCTGCGGTCATTTGATTGCCGCAGTCACAGACACAGGAACGTCTTAATAGTCCCATCTGCTGTAGTCTCTCAACAATCACCTCTTCTCTAAAATCTGCTGTAATACGATCGAATGTGAGCATCTCGCATTGAACTTAGCACTGTGACTTTGAAACTCCTCAAACGCTTCTGGTAGGACTCTAATTTATGGACGAGCCATCAGAAGCGTTTAAGGAGTTTCAAAGTCACAGTGCTAAGTTCAATGCGAGATGCTCACATTCGATCGTATTACAGCAGATTTTAGAGAAGAGGTGATTGTTGAGAGACTACAGCAGATGGGACTATTAAGACGTTCCTGTGTCTGTGACTGCGGCAATCAAATGACCGCAGCACGATGTGCAGACTACCGTGATGACACTGTATTTCGTTGTACTATATGTTGGAGAAAAAAATCTGCTCGAACTGGCACTTTTTTTGCCCGGTCACGGCTAAGGCTAAGACAAATCATGATAATCGTTGCAAATTGGATCATAAAGTCTCCAGTAACATTAGCTGCGGCTTTTGCAGATGTTACGGAAACTTCCGCCGTTCAGTGGTATGAATATTGTCGTGATATATGCGCAATGAAAATGACACGAGTACATGAATCATTTGGAGGAGTTGGAAAATAGTGGAAATAGATGAGGCGGTAGTTAGAAAGCGAAAATACAATAATGGACGTTTCATCAAGGAAGATTGGGTGAGTAGCACTTCCGTGAATATACTTGACAGGTACTTGGGTTTTACGATCGTTCAACTCAAAAAGGACATTTTCAAAGAGTAAGAAACCGTCAGGTAGCGACAATCATACCAATCATCAAGGAGTACGTTGAGCCTGGCACGACGATCTATACCGATGATTGGAAAGCGTATAGATGCCTCTCGAGACTTGGTTTTGTGCACCATGTTGTGGTGCACAAATGTCATTTTGTTGATCCAACGACGGGGGCCCATACAAACAATATTGAAGGCATGTGGTCCAGGCTGAAGTATTTTTTAAGACCCTACCACGGCTCCAGAGGACGATTATTATGGAGCCATATGGACGAGTTCTTATACCGCATGCACTATGATTTCAAAACTTCTGAACCTTTATCAAACCTCAACAAGTTCTTAAATCATGTAAAAGAAGAATATCCATTGTAATTCATCAGTTTTTTATAATATAATTTTACTTTATACTAACTCTCTTCTGATTGGCTAACGTTCTCAAGGTCACTTGAAAATACGTTCAAAGGTCGTTCATAAAATAGAGTTTCACCCAATATCAATACCAAAGAGACTTACCTTTTTGGTTCTTTACTTTTTTTTGATCCCTTAAACTTAGCAGCCAGTCTGAGTCTATTCTGTTCAAAAGTGTCGATGCCATTTACTGGAGGCTCTAAGAATATTGTGATAATTTCAGAGCGAAAATACCTTCCACTTTGGGTTCAGAAACAAGACTTCCCTTTTGGGCGACAGGAACATCTTTCACATCGCCCTCAGTATTTTTACCCTTACGGACAATCATAGAGGCGATAGTCTTTTTTGATTTATCAGAATCTTCAAACTTCCGCATCTGTCTACAATGCTATATAAATCGAATACTGGATTTACTTGGCACTTTTACGAAGGTCCCGAAACTCGTCTTCAGTTCGCTTCAGAGTAGCCTGATAGATAGGCAAAAATTCATCGTAAGACCCAGTTATGTCATGGCTAACTAGTTTATTCTTGTACTTGTCCCTAAATTCCAGAGCTATGTCTGTCAAAAACTTATCCACATAGTTTAATTGAAGGACGTTTTGATATGCGGCCTAAAAGCGTCACTCTATCAAGAAAACTTACAACAAATAACAGGTTGAATTCATTATCCATGTAAAATTTCATAGCCCTAGAGTCGCAAACAAAAGGTGAGCGACCAGCATTCTCCTATAAAACATGATTCCCTAAATCACACGAAACTAACCTCTAATATGAGGGATTTGAGGAATGTATTTATTGATAACCTGAATATATCTATTGATCCAGGGAAACACCATAAACGAATCCCGCCTTTTGTGATGATAACGAAGAAGTCCAACATCTTAACTACGAACGGAACGATACGTTCAAAGAGGTGGCAACGTGTCGTTCACTTAAACAAATCCTTATTTAGACCCAAATCACTTCTCAGAAATAAAAGTCGGTCTTATTCAGTTCAGATTGCTTATTTCTTGAACCTTAAGCGCCCATAATCAATTACAAGAATTTTTTTATCCAGATCAGATCCGCTGAGAACACTACTAGCTGAAGGCATGCGTTCAAGCATGTGAGTCATGTCACGTTCAGGCACTCTGTTGCACTGTGATAACTTACTATTCAAGTGTGCCTTCATACCTATCGTTCATGGATTTTGATCTCAATAAGAGTTAAATATTTGAGTGGGATAGGATTTTGGACAACCGAATAACCAAATTTTAAGTGTCCATGGCCCCTCATAGAGCACATTTCAAAAACGGCAGTGGTAAATCTTTTGTTTTTGATTGTGTCCTAAGGTGTAATGGATTTTACTCTTATTTGAGTTGTATTTTCAGTTACAGTAGAATAGACGTTTCGGCCCTTTGTCTTCAGTGTCTGCCACTTGTAGAGATTTAGAAAAACCCACTTAAGAAATGTTTTCTGTTTCTGTCGGCTTCGTGCAGTTCTGTCTGTTAGCTTGTAAGAGTTAAGGTCGACTAATTATGAGCATGTCAAAACAATGGAACTCAAGTATTCATTCACTTCGTTATTTCGTATAGCCATTATATTTCCTATTATCTAATAGTGAATGATGTAAAGGTTTGTGTGTTTGAGCAGAAACCTCTAGCACCTTTACACTTCTAGTCTGCTTACTTCTATCAGTAGAAGAAAGATTACCTATAGGCACGAGACGTTCACTTGAAAATTTCAGTAGAGCAGATAGAACATCGTTTTGTTTGATTCTTTCTTCCCGATCGATAATAGAATGCGGTATGACAATCACGACAATTAGTATCACAATATGAGAACATGAGTCACACCAGCTGCAAACAAGATAAGTTGCAAACCACTATCACGTTGTCTGTGTAGAGCATGCTGCTCTGGAAACACAGAAAGTTGCCCACAGATAAATAACAGACATCAAATGAGCAACTGTGCGATGCCGAGGAAGCGACGCGCTTCATCATTGCTTACTTATCTACTTACGCCTATTACCCCTCATGGAAGAGCATTTGCCGCTCACTAATGTTCTTCACCCAACTATGTCCTGGGCAATCCTTTCCAGTTGCTACTGGTCATTTACATCTCTGCTTTCGATTCCCGATGAAATGTGTTCTTTGGTTCTCCTCTTTTCCGTTTGCCTTCAGAATTTCAAGTTAGTGCTTGCCTCATGATGCACTTTGGTGATTTCTCTAATGTATGTTCTATCCACCTCCATCGTTACTCCTAATTTCCTCTTCAGATGGAAGTTGGTTTGTTCTCTTCCACAATAGACTTTTTCTGATGGTATCCCGTCAAGGGTAATTGGGCATCTTACGTAAACAATTGTTTATAAATATTTATCGTACGAACTACTCATGATTTTGACGCTCTTTTCAGGTACGCTAGTGTCGAAGAAGGCTCCGTAAGGTCCCATCAAAACTATTAAATGCTTTCTCATAGTCAAGGAAGTTGGTGTACAGTGACGAGTTCCATTCAATTGACCGTTTGACGATGATCCGTAGTGTCGCACTTTGGTCTGTGCACGACCGATCCTTACGGAAGCCAGCCTGTAGATCTCGTGTTTGGGTGTCTAGTGAGTCTTTCATCCGTTCAGCAACACTGTGTTGAAAACTTTTCCCGGTAATCACAATAGTGTGATATCTTTGTAGTTCTCACATTTGCTCAAATCTCCTCTCTTTGGTATCTTGATGAGGTATCCTTCTTTCTAGTCCGTTAGCATTTGTTCTTCCTCCTGAATATTCTTTAATAGAGTGTGAAGCATATTTGCAATTGCTTTTATCTCTGACTTTGATGCTTCAACTGGTATATTGTCAAGTCCTACTGCTTTCCCGTTATTGGTTTGCCTGATTTCCTCTATCGTTTGTGGAGTGATGTCTGTATGAAGGTCTGTATGTTCTGCTTCGAAGTCTGGTAGATTGAATGGAGCTGGTCTATTCGAGATTTCTCCGGAGTGTTCCACTCATCTGCGGCAAGGGAAAAAACGGTAGACTCCCTCAAATGTGCCCGCTGTTTCCTTTCAACGACCTTGAACGGCCTGACTAGAGGCGGTCATTCCGTATTTCAATTGCCGTGGGTGTGTTGGGTCGTATGAGTATTAGGTTTTTCCATATTTAAATCATCTTTTGCTGCCTGAGAAAGCACAAAATAACTGCTAAGAGCATTAATTTAGCATTCTCTTTTTTGTAGTGTACACGTTAGCTCTGCTGTTGCCTCGTAAACCTATTTGTGATCCCAACTGCTGTAGTAAACGTCAACACCTTTATGTAATTTGTTGATAAGGTCCAGAAAACAACAATGTAAGAAAGATAAGATATTATTAAAGGTTATAGATACACAGAGCTTTTGTGAGTCGCTGTTAAGCAAAGAAGTTAAGAAGAAATGTCAACGGTAAGTCCTAAATATTTGTTGTACTTCTTTCAGTTAGTTTTCTTTCAAAGAATAACTTTTTTTAATGAATAATGCGTGTTGTGTGTGGTGCTTCATATTCAAGTGAAAATTCAGTGGACGTAAGCGAGGCGTTTCAACGTACTATCCTGAACAAGCGATTCGGAAGCTGGATTGAATTTGATAGTGCGCTAAAGGATTTCCCTAAAGTATGGAAGAATAATTCTATGTTTTCTCAGATTACCCATACGCATTGTGTCCACTCAGAAAGTAAATTGTTGAAGGGTGTGAGATATAAATACTTATTTGTGGTGTTTCACTGCACGTTTGGTCGTATTTATTTATTTATTTATTTATTTGAACACATAAATGTTTTTACAAGAGGCACTAAATATATATGCGCCACACAAAACAATTAGAATTCGAAAAGAAAGAAAAAGAAGAACAATAACGAATAGATTAGTGTAAGGTGGTGTAATAATAATAATGGTGATAATGGGGGAAACGGAAAGGTACAGTCAGAAGACTTCTCTCGGTTAAGGAAGATACAACCACTTTTTATGAAGAAAGTAAAAGAAAGTTACAGTAGGATCCCCACTGGCTTCTATTCTGAGCCATATCTGATAACGTCTCTAGCCACTGTATCGTGCCATCTCTAGGACGCCAGCCAGGGAGTCATGAAAGACCAACACAAGCCAGCCCTTTGCAGCTTTCTTTCATACCACGACACCATGTCATATACTGATCACCTCTCCGCTATTTCCAACCAGTCCCAGAGTCGGCAAATAATGTACGACGTGAAATTCCCTGGGACGACATTGGTAGGACATGTTCGAGCCACTGGTCGGTGTTTCAAGATAGTGACACTAATTGAGTTATCGTTGCTGTGCTTGAACACACGATGCCGAACTTTTCCAGTACTAGCATGATGTTGCCACTGGATGTCAGAAATCCTTCGGAGACAACAATGATCAAACAGAGAGTTGTCTAACATTCTCAACTCAGAGAGGCCGGGTTTCACAAGCATAGAGCAAAAGTGCGTTGTAGATCCAATCTTTTACAGCCAAACTAACATTACGAAGTTGCCAAAGATGGTCCAGATTGGCATAAGCCGCTCTGGCTTTCACTATATATGGATTGATCTTGTCACTCACGCCACCACCAGCACTCATGCAGCTACCCAGATCCACGAACTTTCTGACTGTTTCTATCCGTTCAATACCCAGGGTGGGTGCAGGATCAGGGTCCGTCAGTCTTGTAAAAGCACTTTGTACTTCAAAGGTGTAAGGCACATACCATACCTACGGACACTAATTGCCAACTGATTAATTGCGGATTACATGGCTTGGGCATTATCACACAGTAAGCCAATATCATCCGCATGCTCAAGGTCGAGAAGTCTTCCTCCAGACAGCAGATCTACGCCGCCATTACTTACATCCATCATAGCTGTTTCCAGAATGTCATTGATGACAAAGTTGAAGAGGAATGGTAAGATTGGGCAACCCTACCTAACCCCACTGCTCGAATGGAACAATCGAGAAAGTTGGTTGTGTGCTTTCACTGTGCCTGAACTGTTTGAATGTAGGGCTTTCAAGATGTTAGTAAACTTCTCAGGCACACCCTTCTTCAATAGACAATCCCAGAGAACATTCCTTTCCAACGAACCGAAGGCAGCCCTAATGTCGGGAAACATTACGATTGTTAGCCTGTGATTAGTATAACGGTGTCCTAACATTTGGTGGAGGGTGAAGATATGATCAACACATCCTCGACCAGAACGAAAACCAGCCTGCTCCTCGCGAGTCAATCTTTCTCGGGTTTTGAATCATCTACGAAGTATGACGAAAACTGATATTTTGGACGCAATCGGGAGTAGAGTTACCAGCAGGTCTGACAGTGAATAAAAAACCGAGAGAACTTTAACTAATATGTAACATTTAAGGTGTAAGTTTTTAAACTGATAATCTGGGTTTCGTATAAGTTTGGAAGGTCAAGAAAACGTCATAAAATCTTACAACATGTCTCACAACCATCCTTGTTGTAGTTCATGTATGGTTTGTGATCTGTGGAGTACGAGATTGTCATTCAAAGAAAAAGAAAACCTAAAGCCAGTAATTTTGCACTCTCAGTCAACAGATGAAGTTATAGAATGTATAAAGGAGAGAACTGTAAGCAGGTTACCGCTGCTGATGTCAAAGCTATGAAAGCTAAACTCTCCACCAGTAAGTGCTGCGACAAATCGGTGAAGTTAGGGAGCATGTAGAAACCATTATAAAGTAGATCTAAACACTTGTGAGTGCAATTGCAGAATATTTGTTACGTGTCGACATCCTTGCCGCCATCTGCTACTGGCATATGTTAAAAGACGAACTCTTATGGGTAAGCTTAATCACGTACCATATATAAAATATATAGCTCATTAAATTCTTAGGATTTGTTGTATATAGAAGTTAAACAATACGCACAACTTACAAAACAACACAACAATTTCATTACCGAGACAGAGTGAAGAATATATACAAATTCAACGGCTCCAAAGAATGTGCAAACAACAAATTTTTGAGAAATATGGTGAACAATTCGCGAAACAGGTCGAGAGAAAAGTCAACAATTTCAACTTAAGAGTTATCAACAACTAGACAGCACGTTCACGATAAAAAGTTCTTTGTGTCTTTATTTTTGACTTCACTATACATACAACTTGTAAACTTATCTTTCTACTTTAGTAGTAATGAAAAATCAATAAACTTTTTTCTAATTTTTATTTTTGTCTTCTTCGTACTTTCATGATGAGGTCTACCAATAATTTTAAAGAATAATTGCGTGTGAGAATTAAGAACTTGTACTACTGCATTAGTTTTGAAGTGTAGTTAGAACTTAGCGTTATGTCATTGTTAATTGTGACGAATCAATGAGTCACTTGGAACAGTAATGTGACTTCCGCGTAAAACCTTACAGATAAGGCAACCGCCTGACATATTTTCCGTTGTTGGATTACGTCTATTATCAAGTCAGTATTAGTACCGAATCAGACAATTTTATGCAGCTAGATCCCTGATAAGATGGGTTTCATAATTCTTAAACCCTACTTCCACTCACACTTATTTGCTAACTTCATCCTCTTAAATTATGTGACTATTCAGATTGTATACAATTATCTCATTAGTTTATAATTGAGTGATTTATTCATTACCTCTAGAATTATCACACAATTTATCTTATCTGCTTATGAACTGCACTCGACTATTACACCACCCATCCTTAATGTTTCCTTAAGTCCAACACCAAATAACCTTTGATCTGTTCAAGCACATATATATATATATAGTTATTATTGATAATCTAGGTCACTCCAATTCTTTGCTTTCTATTACGTCAATTGTTTCGTACTATTTCTTACCTCAATCTTAATTTATAATACATATTTAGTCGTATGTGGTTTGTGAGAAACCACGAAATATAATGCAGTCACATTGTTCTACATCAGTATTTGTTTTGGTTTTATTTAAACTATAACGATACATAATTACAGGATTTATAATGTAAAACACTGAGTATGGTTGTTATATTTATATTTAAATAATTCATTAGATGAATGAACATGGCAATAGGCAATATAAAACAGTTATCGTAATCTTGTAAACCGGTTTTCCACGAGATCTTCCATAATCATAAATTTCATAAGCTTCATACCGTTCTGAAAAACAAAAAATCAGTCTTGAGACAAACAATAAAAATTTGTTATCAGTATCAAATTCAATAAATTAATCAAATAGCAGGTAACAGAATGTACCTATAAGTCTCTTATTTGCAAACAGTGCTATTCATTAGAGATTTCGGATTCCGTTAATAGAAATTCATTGGTAATCTTAAGAACAGACACATCACAAATTAGTGTTATTTACAAATTGCTGTAGTTACTATCATCACAGCATACAGGCATCGTCGTATGAGGAAAATGTGACTAATTAATGTGGCACAAAGGAGATATAAGTGCTATAAATTTGTGATTTAGCTTCGATTGCTCGTTCACTTTTCGTCACGTATTTTGCACGAATTGCTTTGGATGAGTCAGTCTGTAATGGGGTAGGAATTCAAGAAGTAACGCGTCAATAAATGTTATCTGATTCTGGGGTTGTGTCGTATCACGGACTGGTAGCTTCAAATCCCCACCATATAGCTGTGAACGCTTAACAGTTCTATGACATTTGTTTATACCAAGCTAATGATGTAAATAAAATGTTATTGGTTTCACAGCTCATATTGCCCTGAAACTCTGCTTTCAGTATATTTATGACTTGACTAGCAAGTTTCAACTAACCCAAAAGTTTCTTATTTCATGTAAACCCTTCTAATATCTCACCTAGACATTTGGTATTAACAAAAAAAATCGGTAAGCACCATTTAGATATTACTCGACAACATGCATTATAACTTTGTTCATAATTTGTTCAGTGATTGCGGATTCTGTTCACAGAAAATTATTTGTGAACCCTAGAACAGACACATCACAAATCAGTATTAACTACGACATGGTTTTGGTCACCATGCTCAAAAGAAACACGCATCGTTTTACTTATGAAGACTTTGTGACTACTCAACGTGGCACTTCCAGTGGTGTTATACATTGTTCCTGTATATCTTCAGAAAGCGGAAGAAAAAGACTATCAACGTAAATTGTTACTCACATAATTCTTCTCAGATACGTTACACAATAATATGTCACTTCAGTACAAAACGGTGATACTTATGATGGATATAACTGTTTATGGCTATATATTAGCAAGTTACATAACATTCGTAAATAGTTTAACGCTTAATTGCTTCTTCCTACATTTTATAAACAACTACCAACATCCATGTTCATCATCAACATAATCAGTGAGGTGAACCAGATGTTTTTAAAGCTTATTTTTCTGAAAAATCAGTTTTTGATCTATTTTTTGACTTGAAAAATGGTGACTTTTACTTGCTTGAGTTTGTATTGTTACAAATAACCATATTAGGTTTACTAAAGATTCACTTAGGTGGTGAGCAACAAATGCGTCAAACTGCTAATAAATTGGAATAAAAACTATGTAACAAGCGCAAACGTTACTAAAATTGACGTGTGATAGAAAAAAGGCTGTTAATAGCTGATAAATAACGACACAAAAAATCCACGACAATATGTAACATGTGCGCAAAAACCCCTGGTTTACCCCAGTGCCTGTGCCCTCATCTGCTCCTCTGTCCATGAATTTCAACGTTCATGTGACCAATTTTGTTCCTGACTGGTCTCTCTGGTTTTTACCATGTCTCTATCAGTTTCTTCTTTGTGTCATATAGTTGTCTGATTTTCTTCCTCTTTTTGGTGACGTTTTGTTCTTTTAGATGGACGGTTTAGTCGTAGAGCATTTATGGTTATTCTGAGCAATCTCATCAGAAAACCTTCAAGTAGAAGTCTCTTGTCCTTTTTAACACTTTCATTGTTAGGCCTTCCACCTATTTCTTCTTGTCAACTTTAATGCTTCCGTTCACTCACTTGTTTGCTTCTGTGTGCTACAAAGGCCTAAATCTAAAATTTCAAAAACTGAAGAGTCCAATGGTCCACCTCATACACACCAAAATACTGATAGATATAGTAATGACATCCGACAACTTGAGCAACTTGGTTTTTTCAGTACTTTGAACACCATGATGATTGCAGATCTGTATCCTAAGGGAACCGTCAGAGTAGACCATTATAACGTATTAGGTGACAAATACACATATTTATCCATAGTTATAAGGAAAAAGAAGCAGAAGGCAAAGTAGCTAGTCACAGCGAGTTCAAAAATATGTGAGTTGACAGTTTCATTTGTAGAATACTATATCAACGCAAAACAAATTACGCAGGACCGAAGCCTGAATGTTGTATATTTGATTAAGAAACAAAAATTCAGCAATTGTCTCTTGGCACTGCGGTCACCAAGACCACCTCCAATCCATTTCCTTTTCAGGTACCTCCAGAGGAACCCTTCCATGATGTGGGCAACCGGGAAGTGATAACCGCCTTCATACCTCTAGTAGAACTCAAGGTCACTGACTGACTGGCCTACGGTAGCACCTACAAAACTGGAGGAAAAGTGAGAATTTCACTTCCGACGCAAAATCAGGAGGCGGAGACAAGAAGAGTTTGGTTACAACAAGCCCAAACTTTGTGGAACAGACCTCGCAGATAGATCGGTTAAGAGAAAACTTCAAAAATGAACCAAAAGCTAGGTTAAACATAGCCTTACTATATTCATTCCTCAATAAGCAGACTACTTATAGAAACAGTAGCGGAAGTTAACATTCATAAGCTAAACAGAATAGGGCAAAAAGTGGTTTCTCAAATTAAACAATGAAGCCGCCTCGTAAAATTGATTTTGTTTCCACTGAGGAAAGAAACCTAATACTGAAAAAATAACGCAAACTCTCCGGGTCCAGAACACATGGTCGTGTAGACCTCATATTGGTTGGTAGTATTAAGAAACAATCAGGAGAGGCAAAAATAAGTGATTGTCATCCTGACAATCAAAAAAGTTAAAGTTTACAAACAAACTTAAACCCTCTATATCCAGACTAGTAAACAAGAAAGAGGTAAAAAAATGGGACCGTGACTCGACACAGTTGTGGTGTGCAAACAAACGTAGAGAAGTCGCATAACATCAATGAAAATAAACGAGCATACCAAAACTATAAGGTTCAACCTACAATCAGTAGGAGTGGCTGATGGCACCCTCTAATATTGTAGCACGTTTTCTTATCGTTTACCTGGAGGCAGGAGCAATCTGAAACACAACACAACAGTCAGGACTGGCAGATGCCACTCAAGTGAGAACACGGCGTGCGAGCACAACAGAGATATATTAGAAATTGAAATACGCGGTTTTTGTACAAAAAGAGAAGTCTGTTACAAAATAGTTTTACTCATCATCCAGCAGGTTTAGTTTGCGCAAGCTTTGTTCTTCTTTTTTTCCAAATAAGGTTCAAGGACAACTTATGTTTTGAGGGTACTGAGTGTTACTCCATGATCATTTCAATTAATGACCAAACTACTATTACCTTTCCACTCTATTTTCGAAAGAGTATAGCAGTAGAAGTATCTATCTGTTTTCAAGAGCGTACTCTACTAATTCAGATGCAGATCTTTGGGAAACAAGCACGAAGTTAATTCTAGTATGCAAACCAAATTTGAAATATCCCTGTTATTTAGGTCAATTGTTACTTTAAAGGACTACGGTATTTTTCCTCGCTGAGTTAACTTTATGGTATTAATTGTTTATTGCGCATCAAGACTACTGCTTTTGCTGTAATCGAATCTACTTCAGTTAAAGTAATGGTCAAAAGTATCGCTTTTTGTACAGTATTTTAACATCTACACTTTTTGAGTAGATGAACAAAAAGAGCAGTGGTATCATTCCTCGTTGAGCGTATCTTTTAGTATTGGTTGTATTCAACGACGTAAAGGTTTTATTGTATTTATTAAGGTCGGATTTTTGTTTTTAGTTACAGTAACAAATAAACGTCAGCTCTTTGTGTTGAGTGCCTATCATGTATAAAGCCTTAAGAAAGACATTTATTTTAGAGATAGGTGTTTTATTTTTCTCTCTGTGAGGTCACCAAACAATTTAACGGCGTAAGTAAAGCATCGTTGTGGTAGACCCATTCGCCTTTTCCCGGTTGCAATTGGACAACTACAACAATTAATATCACAACGTGCGCACCGGACTCATATCGACTTCATGTAAAGGGTGTTGCAAGCTACTATCACGTTGTCTGTGCAGTGCATGCCGCCCCAAGCCTCCCTGCCGGTTCTTGAGGCGTTCGAGCCGCTGAACAAAGCTAGGAAGATGCCCTCAGTTAAACAATTAGCAGCAGATGAGAAGTTTCCAGCCTTCGAGGAAGCGGAGCGCATTATCTTGAGTTGAGCTTCGAATTTGAATGAAACCATCGGGATGGAGTGCTTTTAGCAAGGTTGTTTTCTGTAGGAT
Organism: Schistosoma mattheei; assembly: GCA_944470405.2. NCBI lineage: Eukaryota > Metazoa > Platyhelminthes > Trematoda > Strigeidida > Schistosomatidae > Schistosoma > Schistosoma mattheei. The sequence continues at coordinate 4,833,110 of OX103951.1, forward strand.
GTAGTTGCTGATCCTGTGCCAAACTCTTCTCATCTTCGGTTTTGGGATAGGCACTAGCCCTAGAAAAGCTGCAGGCGGGGCTCTGCTGTAAGTAGCCGGAACTTAGAGAACTACCACGACCATCATCAAAAAGGTATAAATATTTGTAAACAATTGTTTACGTAAGATGCCCAATTACCTTGACGGGATACCATCAGAAAAAGTCTATTGTGGAAGAGAACAAACCAACTTCCATCTGAAGAGGAAATTAGGAGTAACGATGGAGGTGGATAGAACATACACTAGAGAAATCACCAAAGTGCATCATGAGGCAAGCACTAACTTGAAATTCTGAAGGCAAACGGAAAAGAGGAGAACCAAAGAACACATTTCATCGGGAATCGAAAGCAGGGATGTAAATGACCAGTAGCAACTGGAAGGGATTGCCCATGACCAAACCATACTGCTTGGAGAACCAGAATGACTTCTTTCTAATCTTGTGCACGCATACGTTACATGTGTCATATTTCTGACTGTAAGCAGATTAGACTTGATATTTTCAAGGGCATATGTCTCCGGTATATTGAGCACAACTGGATTGCTAGATTGTCTTATTCTTTCAATTACTTCTGAAGCAACACGATCTAGGAAATTATTTATGTCATTCATTTGCTTTAGAATCTCTGCAAGGTTGGGGTTGGTGAGATACTTAGGCGAATTAAGAGATTTCCTTATATCATCCATATGATTGCAATTATGATTATCATCATTGTTTACCAACAGAGTCTTCAATATGTCTGGAATGGAGACAACTGCTATTAGCTTGTCTGCAGACGAACGGAGCAGCTTGTCGCGTTGAAACTGTCAGAAATCGTGTCGGTAGTAGTGTTACATAGTGTCATTTTCCTACATTTCGCTGGACGCCTAGAAGCAGGGGCTCTCATTTTTTGTGACATGATAAGAAAGTGATAAGTAGCAGATAGAGTGAAAACGTGTGGAAATGGGTGAAAAAATCAAGGCCGAGGGTTCAAGATAGTCCAAACCAAAACCTGTGTTTGAAACAATAGTGGATGTATCACGAGGCAGGAAGATCGTAGTACAGATTTAGTATGTATGTCAGTACATGTGTGGAGGCAAAATAGAACATAAAGCTGCTTATTGTGTAAATTTTAACGTATGTATTACACTAACTCCGCCTGGAGTCCCTCCGGGGGCTACTGCCGGTCCCAAGCCCGGATAAAGGAGGAGGGTTGGGCATGGGGTTAGCGTCCCCATCCCGTAGAAAACTAACTCGCTAAAAAAACGCTAACCAGAAAAAATTATTCAAACCTTTTAAACTCTGCCCTGGGAGTCAGAAGGTCTTCATTTAGAAGAATTATGACGCCTCATGATGAAAGCCGAATTCCTTCGGAAGTTACGAGGCCGATGCCCCTTCTGACAACCAGAGCGACCATTTATTTAGGTACATGGAATGTTCGTACAATGTGGGACACCGGGAGAGCCTTCCAAATTGCTGCAGAAATGAGAAGATACAACCTAGAGGTACTTGGGATCAGTGAAACACATTGGACACAAGTTGGACAACAACGACTAACTACAGGAGAGCTCCTGTTATACTCCGGCCATGAAGATGAAAATGCACCACATACACAAGGAGTTGCATTGATGCTGTCCAAACAAGCGCAAAATGCGCTTATAGGATGGGAATCTCATGGACCAAGGATCATCAAAGCCTCGTTCAAAACAAAGAAAGAGGGCATTTCAATGAACATCATCCAATGCTATGCGCCTACCAACGACTACAATGAAGACGCTAAAGATCAATTCTACAATAGGCTGCAGTCAATCGTCGAGAAGTGCCCAACAAAGGACCTGACTATTCTGATGGGAGATTTCAACGCCAAGGTTGGAACGGACAACACTGGATATGAAGACATCATGGGACGACACGGACTGGGAGAAAGAAACGAAAATGGTGAGAGATTTGCAAATCTATGTGCCTTCAATAAGCTGGTCATAGGCGGCACCATATTCCCACATAAACGCATACACAAAACCACATGGACTTCACCGGATCACTACACAAAACCAAATCGACCATATTTGCATCAACAAAACGTTCAGGAGGACTATAGAGGACGTGAGAACCAAGAGAGGAGCTGATATAGCATCAGATCATCACTTGCTGGTCGCCAAGATGAAATTGAAACTCAAGAAGCACTGGACAACGGGGCGGACAATATCACAAAAGTTCAATACGGCCTTTCTTCAGGATACTAACAAACTCAACAAATTCAAGATAGTCCTCAGCAACAAGTTCCAGGCCTTTCATGATCTACTCAATGGAGAAGGAACTACTGTGGAGAGCAACTGGAAGGGGATCAAAGAGGCAATCACTTCAACATGTCATGAGGTCCTGGGTCACAAGAAGCACCATCACAAGGAATGGATCACTGTTGATACACTGGATAAGATTCAAGAAAGAGGAACAAGAAGGCAGCAATCAATACCAGTCGAACAAGAGCAGAAAAAGCCAAGGCACAAGCTGAATACACAGAAGTAAACAAACAAGTGAAGAGGAGCATCAGAACCGACAAACGTAAATATGTGGAAGATTTAGCAACGACGGCGGAAAAGGCTGCAAGAGAAGGAAACATGAGACAATTGTATGACACGACAAAGAAACTCTCTGGAAATCGCCGCAAACCAGAACGACCAGTGAAAAGCAAGGAAGGCGAGGTAATCACCAACATTGAAGAGCAACAAAACAGGTGGGTAGAACACTTCAAAGAACTCTTGAATCGACCAGCTCCACTGAACCCACCCAACATCGAAGCAGCACCCACGGACCTCCCAATCAATGTTGGCCCACCAACAATTGAAGAAATCAGCATGGCCATCAGACAAATCAAGAGTGGCAAAGCAGCAGGACCGGACAACATCCAGCAGAGGCACTAAAAGCAGACGTAGCGGCAACTGCAAGGATACTCCACATTCTCTTCAATAAGATTTGGGATGAGGAACAAGTACCAAAGACTGGAAAGAAGGACTTCTGATCAAAATACCGAAGAAAGGCGATCTCAGCAACTGTGATAACTACAGGGGCATCACTCTTCTCTCAATACCGGGAAAAGTCTTCAACAGGGTATTGTTAAACAGGATGAAGGACTGCGTAGACGCCCAACTTCGTGACCAACAGGCAGGATTCCGTAAGGATAGATCGTGTACAGACCAAATCGCAACTCTACGGATCATTGTGGAACAATCAATTGAATGGAATTCATCACTCTACATCAACTTCATTGACTACGAAAAGGCATTTGATAGCGTGGACAGAACAACACTATGGAAACTTCTTCGACACTACGGCGTGCCTCAGAAGATAGTCAATATCATACAGAATTTCTATGATGGATTAAACTGCAAAATTGTGCATGGAGGACAGTTGACAAAGTCGTTCGAGGTAAAGACCGGTGTCAGGCAAGGTTGCTTACTCTCACCCTTTCTCTTTCTCCTGGTGATCGACTGGATCATGAAGACGTCAACGTCTGAAGGGAAGCACGGGATACAATGGACATCTAGGATGCAGTTGGACGATCTAGACTTCGCAGATGATCTGGCCCTTCTATCCCAAACGCAACAACAGATGCAGGAGAAGACGACCAGTGTGGCAGCAGCCTCAGCAGCAGTAGGTCTCAATATACACAAAGGGAAAAGCAGGATTCTCCGATACAACACAGAATGCACCAATCCAATCACAATTGACGGAGAAGATTTGGAAGATGTAAAAACCTTTACATATTTGGGCAGCATCATTGATGAACAGGGTGGATCTGATGCAGATGTGAAGGCGCGGATCGGCAAAGCAAGAGCAGCATATTTACAACTGAGGAACATCTGGAACTCAAAGCAACTGTCAACCAACACCAAGGTCAGGATTTTCAATACAAATGTCAAGACAGTTCTACTGTATGGGGCAGAAACCTGGAGAACTACGAAAGCCATCATCCAGAAAATACAGGTGTTTATTAACAGTTGTCTACGCAAAATACTTCAGATCCGTTGGCCGGACACTATTAGCAACAACGTACTGTGGGAGAGAACAAACCAGATCCCAGCGGAGGAAGAAATCAGGAAGAAGCGCTGGAAGTGGATAGGACACACATTGAGGAAAGCACCCAACTGCGTCACAAGACAAGCCCTCACATGGAATCCTGAAGGCCAAAGGAAAAGAGGAAGACCAAAGAACACATTACGCCGAGAAATGGAAATAGACATGAGAAAAATGAACAAGAATTGGATGGAACTAGAAAAGAAGGCCCAGGACAGAGTGGGTTGGAGAATGCTGGTCTGCGGCCTATGCTCCATTGGGAGTAACAGGCGAAAGTATGTATTACACTGAAAGATAGCCTAATATGATGATGTAATTTAGAACTGTCGATAATTAGTATCAAACAAAGTGGGTGCGGTAGACGGCACATACATAAACTAAAGGCCTGTATTAACTAAGATGAAGGGATACAGAGATAAGTAGTTTCGAAGATGACTACCATCTAAGATTATTATGGTGCTTCACGCATTATGGTGGAGTTATAGTGTGTATGAAAGACACTGATGATGTCACAGGTATTCAGTGTTTGACAACGCTTCTACCAGTAACACCTTCTAATATATTTCGTTCCCACCAAGAGAAATCAAAAGACAGAGTCGAGGAGATCGGAAGAGTGTATTCGGCGATTACCAATATATCGGAATTCTCTGATCTAATCTGGCTAGCGATTGCGGTTGATGTTGAGCACGGCGTTACCACACGTGATCTGGTACGGATGCCTGACCGAGCGCCTTCAGCTAGATGAGTCCACTAAAACATATGGTCAGCATCCAATGTCGAAAACTTACAGGGCTATTTATTTTGGGGATTTATTTACCGCTACAACACCTCAAGCATACGAGCTGTCGAGACAGTGACACACGACTTAGGGACATGCAAACTGGTGCGTTGCAGGATGAAATACAAACGGCAAGATATTGAACTAGTCGTGGTGTAGCACGGTCAAGAATGTGTAGCAGATGACTTCCCTCTAAGCAAACTTAAGTCCTGGTGAAATAGAGGTAAAAGCCTCACAACAGGCGACTTTGAGGCATCGTATATAAATTGGGTAAAATAAGAAGTAGGGTAATCAAAAACGTTATTTGATTTTAAGTCATTAGAAACCACAATTTCCCGAACTTAAAAAAACTCGTCTCCTTTGAACCTAATTTTCGTATACGGTGATAATGTTAGTTAAATAACTTCCCTCCCACCTCTACGGAGAAGGGATCATACGGTCATTTCATTCAAGTTCGTTGCTGAGAGGGCATGTCAAACTGCTGTGCCGACCTGTCCTAACATATGGAAGGCAGATATGAGAGCTATCAACTCTGCTGCATCGACTGAAAACTGGATGATTGACTCAAGGGCATCAGTAGAAAAGGCATGAACCCATTTCAGGCATATATACCCTGGACAGTCCCAAAGAAGAGGCACTGCTATCTCTGGAAACTCTCGATTAAAGGGTGTCTCTCATATCCTGAAAAAATTGCAGAGAGGGATTCGCCAAACACAGAGTGGTTTTAGAAGCCAGACCTATTTACTCTGTCCAAACTCAGATTGGAAGGCTATCTGATTTTGAAGTATAGAATACTAAGGGATGATTTTGAATCTAAAATATCCTCTATTTTTTCCCAAACAGATAAGGACATCTCAGAGGACATAGCAGGGGAGTAGAAAAGTCAAGAAGGAATAAAATACCCGTGGCATACAGGTTTTCACACCGGGTTACCAATTCTTGAAGCAGTGGTATCCGCACCTTCAATTGATTCATTCAAGAGAAGATTGAAAACTTACACGAACATACTGTAAAAGGAATAAGATAGACCATAGGCCTTCTGTCCTTACCATACAAATCTGAATCTATTGGACGTTGTAGACGGTGATTTGTAAGTTGCGTTATATTTGGGCATGGAAAGCGTAGATGAGTTTCACCAGCTGAACCTCGACCAGAGAATCTTGAAGGTGATGGAATAATTAGTCGTGTATAAGTTTTCATAGGCTATTTCAGATTTGAACTGGATAAAACCCACTGATATACAGCAGGTCGTTATACCACTGGTTTTCGCCAAAAAGTGTTTGATAGTTCACGCGAAAACAGGATCTGGGAAGACTGCTGCATTTGCGATTCCGATTCTAAATGACCTTCTGCAGGAGAAACAGGTAGTGCCGGATGGTTTCTAACCTTCTTAGTTTGCTTTGTGCCAATCCACTTCAGTCGTTGTTCTTGCTCCAACAAAAGAGTTATGTTCGCAAGTTGCCAGTAATGTCAAATCCCTATGTAAATATGCTGCCAAAAGTATTTCATCGGTTGACATATCGACCGGTCATGACATTGATCAAATAAAGTAAATCAATTCATAGACATGTGTTCGTATAGGCCTCTCATATTAGAGAACCCTGATATAATTATCGGAACACCGTCTAGACTAATGAAAGTCTTACGTTCAGGCATATTATCATTAAAGGATCTACGGTGCATCGTCGTGGACGAGGCTGACCTTATATTTACATTTGGTTACGAAGCTGAGATACGTGATCTGAGATCTTATCTTCCTCCAAAGATTCAAGTAAGTTCCTATTGTACAAAATACCTAATATAATGAAATCCACTTGTTTTGATAGTGAGTACGGACTTAAATATTTATACTGCTGGGATGCATCCGTATGTGTATACGTAGTCGGATAGGGGTAGCAGCAATAGGTTGCGTGGCATTTGAAGTGGTAATGTTATTTATTAATCCTCAGAACCTATAAAAGTTTATTATTTGTTTATTTAAACACATAAAAATTAGTACAAGAAGGCACCGAATATATATGTACCACAAAAATGATTTTATGTGTGTGAGGGCTGTGAGACGGTTCGGGGGCCCAAACCGAAGCAGTTAGTTTTCTTAAGGAGTACTGTCCTAGCCTTTGACCTAAAAGTCTAACCCACAAGGCAGTGAAGTAACGTTAGGAGATGCAGTACCATGGTGGCCGGTTACCAACAATAGATTCGCACGCCATTTGTTTCCTTAAGATTCTGGAGTCCCTGTGCACCATCGGTTTGGAATCAGGGTTTTCCAAGTTATCCATGCGGTTCCTCCATATCCATCAACCCAGTTAAAGCGCCGGACACTCTCTTTTTGCCCTCCCAATTTCATACACACCCCCTCAATGAGAAGGCAGTGAGTAGGACTTCCCTGACAGTGGGTGTATACTCATGGCCACTTGAGAGTATTTCGAGAGGGAGAGCTGACTCTCCCCACTCTCGGCCGTACTAGGGCATTTAGGGGTGAACCTATAAGAAACCATTAGGGGTTTAAGTGGAAAGGTTGGTTTATGTGCTCTTGATTACTAGGCTTTTGGTTTTTAAAACTGCACTGATTTCAAAATGCAAAATGTTGCTTCAGGATTGGGTTACATCGACACCCGAACTAGTGATAGGGAGTGAAGTAGTTGAGTGTGTCGACCGCTTCACTTATCTTGGAAGTCTCATCAGCCCTTGTGGTTTAGTGTGTGACGAAATCTCAGCACGGATACAGAAGGCTCGATTAGCTTTTGCCAACTTGCGTCATTTATGGCGTAGGCGAGATATCCGTCTATCAACCAAAGGACGTGTTTACTGCGCAGCAGTTCGTTCCGTCCTACTTTATGGGAGTGAAACATGGCCGGTAAGAGTAGAGGATATCCGTAGGTTACTAGTATTTGGTCATAGGTGTCTTCGAAACATTGCTCATATATCATGGGACCATCGAGTAAGTAACACAGTTGTTAGGAAACGGGTACTAGGTAAGGATGGCAAATCAATTGATGAAGTAGTGAAACTTCATCAGTTGAGATGGCTTGGACACGTGTTACGTATGCCCAACGACCGACTGCCTCGACGTGCTATGTTCAGTGGTATAGGAGTAGGTTGGAAGAAAGCTAGGGGCGGCCAAACCAAAACATGGCACAAGTCCATGAAGTCACTGACAAGTGAACTGAGTCATGTTGGTAGGTGTAGACTACCTGGTTGGGGACCGCGAGATGACAGCAACCGTTGGTTAGAGACCCTGAATGACATGGCTCAAAATCGTTTGCAATGGCGCAGGTGCATCCACTCTCTGTGTTCTCCCAAATTCTAATCTTCTGAATTCTTCATGTCCCTTTTTTTCCTCTTTCCAAATTTCTTTCACTGGATTATACTCTTTAAATAACATCTCCAAACCCTAATCTTCCCGATTACTGCTTATACTCTTGCTACCTCTACCACTACGGGATTTGAATCGACAAGTGCATCTCTGTGCTAATGTGATGTGGCAACTCGAACTGATGTACGTACGTACGAAGTTCTACTGTGTTACTGACTGACTGACTGATTTCAAAAAATCTAAAAAGTTTTAAATATATGCATTTGGGCTACTGGGATTGATTTCAGGCTGACGTTTAAGATCTATAACTACCGTCTATCTTTGGTATTTGTCGTACCACTCAGAGCCAGTAGTTATCTTCAAGGGAAAGGGATAAAAGCTCCATCAGCTATGTAGATTTACTGTTCAGAAACGAATCCAGCCATTCACCTTATAATTGGTATTTGCCAAGAAGGAATAACAAGAAAAATCGATTACTCAAGGTTCCCATTATGCTGTTCCTGACCACGACAAAGGTTTGCCTAGTCTAAATATTGTTATTCTTTTTGGATTGTAGTGGTTTTAGTAGTGGTAGGAATTCTGAAGGAAACGACATTGAGATACTTTTATTAGTGATTAACGTATTTATACTTATCATATTTCTTGGATATATGATTTAGAGTGAGGGATCATCTAGTTCGGTATATGGTCTGACAATAGTTATAGGATTTTCGTGTTGCTTGGCTGTTTCGTATGTGTGCTACTGTCTACCTACACTGCATGACCGGTATAGATCTGGTTTTGTATTACATACAAATCCTGTGGTTCAAAAGTTTTACCTCTAGCGTCCTAGTGATCTCTCTTACGGCTAGTTTATCCTGCAATATAATCATCCAAAGAACCATGTAGTTTTGCTTTGTGAAGTCGTTCGAGTAGTCCATATTTTGAGCTCAGAAAATTTATGAAGTTCTAAGTGTGAATTAGGTAAACAAAAAGTTTAATGATTGTACTTACCGTAAGTATAGCCATCTGTTTCCGTATAGTAGTGAATTTGTAAGTAGGCGTAAACAAATAAGTAGTTTCTTGCATGGGATATATTTCCGGAGTAAATTGTAACATGATTTCTTGCTTTTTTCACAGGCCATTTTGATGTCTGCTACTCTGGATGATACATCTAAAGTCATAAGACGGTATTTGGTGAAAAGTGCTGACTGGGTTCGTGTAGAGTTACCCGATGAAGCTTTTTTACCAGGAGACAGCCAACTAACACAATATATTATCAGGTATGTCGTCAGTTTGATTCCAATGTTTTTATTTTTTTTATTTATATTCACTGGAACGCGTTTATGGTTGCTTTTCAAGTATCTGTTTCCTGAAATTGTCTTCATAAAATCGGAGTTAAATTATATATGGATAGTAAACATCGCATGTTACTAGCAACCCGACCGTTGTTGCTACCTCGACGTGGCGGTCGGGCTTGCCTATCGTGATGAAGCAACCGAGCTATACTGACTGGAACAACTGTTCCTCAAGGTCCTACCATGTCATACAGATCGGTTGATGAGCGGTAAGACTAAAAGCAACAAACCCAAGATCCGAAGGTGAAGTGGTACTGCTGACTGTACAGAGGTGTGACAGCAGTAAGGTGTTTCCTTCAGACAACCAGCATGACAGCGATGCTGCCTTCCCACAAGGAGGGGTGGGGTTAGAAAAGGTCGACCCTAAAAATGCACACCTCGCCTTATCCCACGGATATCCGTCTCCGGCGGTAAGGTCTCAACAAGTACGGAGCTAACACAAAAATTGCCCATAAAAAGGTCGTGTGTGACCGACCTCAAGCAGTTGTCCCTTGGGCACTGCGGTCACGCTCCCAGGTCACTAAGACCACCTCTAATCCAATTTCCTTTTCAGGTACCTCCAGAACAACCCTTCCACGGTGTGGGCAACCAGGAAGTGATAACCGCCCTCATACCTCTAACAGCACTCAAGACCACTGTATTCATAATAAACCTCCGTCTTCACTTTCTATCATTCCTCCTACATCGACTTTCATCTCTAAACTTCCTTTTTCGGCTTCCTCCTCAAATGTCACCATAGCCAACGATTCCAGTGCTCAAAACACTGTCCCAGGTCTATTGAAACCTCGCTCCAAACTACACATTGGAACCTTCAACGTACGCACCCTATGTCAAATCGGTCAACAGGCTTCCTTGGCTAGACCCTAGAATCTCGTACCATTGATGTATGCTGTGTCTCTGAAACACGCATACAGGATCATTCACTTGACCCCACCTCGGCAAAACGGAGAGCCAACGAGATACGCCTTCTGTGTATCTGGTGACTCGACGGCCAGCTCTCGTGGACTGGCAGGAGTAGGCATAGCACTAAGCATGAGGGCGGAACAAGCACTGTTAGAGTGGATCCCTGTCAACAGTCGTTTATGTGCTGTTCGGCTAAACGGCTCCGTAAGAACTCGGAAGGATAGGGACACACGTCGTTGCCTTTTTGTTGTTTCTGCCTACGCTCCCACTGACTGCAGCTCAGATGAAGTGAAAGATGAATTTTACAGAAAGCTTTCTGAACTTCTTCAGAAAGCTAAACGCTCAGACATAGTACTCGTAGCAGGTGACTTTAATGCTCAGATAGGTAGCTTAAACCAAACAGAAAGGCATTAAGGTAGGTATTCCGGCTCAGCGAACAGATAATGGTGATCGTCTGCTGCAACTGTGCTCAGACAATCGTTTATTTTTAGCAAACACAAATTTTAAGCATAAGGAGAGACATCGTCTAACATGGCGACCCCCTACACCAAACCAACGATGGACTCAAATAGACCATATTGCCATCAGTCATCGTTGGAGAGGGTCGGTAGAAGATTGTCGCTCATTCTGGAGTACCTGCTTGGACTCCGACCATGCCCTAATACGGGCACGCATCTGCTTGCGCCTCACTGGACGCAAAAAAGCCACATTAAAAAGACCCATTAGAACTGAGTTGAGTAACGAGAAAACCAAAAGTAGGTTCCAGGAACAACTGAGGTCACACTTAGGTAGTTGTGAAGACGAGGCTGACCCAGATGTTGCTTGGAAAGACATACAAGCAGCTGTGGAAACAGCAGTGACATCTATTAGTGACTTAAACCACAGAGTTACAAAGAACCAGTGGATTTCTTCAAGGTCTATCACACTGATGGATTCTCGCAAACTCGTCCCATCAGGTTCTGAACATGATGAAGAGCGACAACAAATCAGATCTAGGTTAAGAAAAAGTCTAAGGAACGACCGTGAGCAGTGGTGGGCAACGAAAGCAAAAGAGATGGAAAAGGCGGCGACTATAGGGAACACAAGACAGCTTTACAGACTAATAAAAGAAACTGGAATTAATAAGTCAAGTGTAAGTGAGATTATTTCGGAAAAAGACGATACTCTCATCTGCTCCCAGTCCAGACGTTTAGAACGATGGGCGGAACATTTTAGAGAACAGTTCAGCTGGCCTTCAGCTACTCTACAACTACCCTCCATTCCCAGACAGTGTGAATGGAACATTGAAGTAGGTCCCCCAACTCTTGCTGAAGTTCAAAAGGCTATAGTTAATCTGAAACGAGGAAGGGCAGCTGGTCCAGATGGATTGGCTCCAGAGGTCTTTAAGGATGGTGGTCCAATTTTAGCGATTAGGTTGACTAATATTTTAGCTAAGATCTGGGAGTTAGACGTTATCCCATCTGACTGGTCGCAATCACTTATCGTCCCAATATATAAGAAAGGGTCAAAATCATCCTGTGACAACCACAGAGGGATTAGTTTAACAAATATAGTATCTAAAATACTAGCCTCGATAATTATCAGACGCCTAACTAAGACTCGTGAACTGCAAACACGAGAGAACCAAGCTGGCTTCAGACCTGGTCGTGGCTGCATCGACCACATATTCACCATTCGTCAGGTTCTAGAACACAGGCATACTTATCGGCGTCCGACAATGGTGGTCTTTCTTGACTTAAAAGCAGCATTTGACTCTGTAGACCGCGAGATTCTGTGGCAGTGTCTGTCATTGAAAGGCGTACCTCAGAAGTACATAAACCTTGTGAAGGCTCTTTACTCGAACACTACTAGTCGAGTCAGAGCTTATGGCGAACTGTCATCTACTTTTGCGTCCGTCAAGGCTGTCCACTTTCTCCATTTTTGTTTAACTTCATCATAGACCTATTGATGGAAATAACACTCTCGTCGACTGAATTCTCGGGTATTGATCTCCTTCCAGGAGGTCCACTTATCGACTTAGAATACGCAGATGACATAGTCCTGTTTGGTGAAGACGCTGACAAAATGCAGAGTCTTCTGGTAGCACTAAGCAACAATGCCAGAATGTTTGGAATGCGCTTCTCTCCCTCTAAATGCAAGTTGTTGCTTCAGGACTGGTCTGCGTCAACACCTGAACTAAGGATAGGGAGTGAAGTAGTCGAACGCGTTGACAACTTCACTTATCTTGGAAGTCTGATCAGCCCTAATGGGTTGGTGTCTGACGAAATCTCAGCACGGATTCGAAAAGCTCGTTTGGCTTTTGCCAACTTACGTCACCTTTGGCGAAGGCGAGATATCCGTCTATCAATAAAAGGACGAGTATACTGCGCGGCAGTCCGTTCTGTTTTAATTTACGGCAGCGAAACATGGCCATTAAGAGTAGAAGACACTCGTAAGCTACTAGTATTTGACCACAGATGCCTTAGAAATATTGCTGGCGTCTGCTGGGATCACCGGGTAAGTAATAGTGAGGTTAGACGCAGGGTATTAGGAAATGATGGTAAATCAGTTGATGAGGTTATGAATCTTCATCGACTGAGATGGTTGGGCCACGTGTTACGTATGCCTGAACACCGATTACCACGACGCGCAATGCTAACCGGTGTTCGGGATGGTTGGAAGAAAGTTAGGGGCGGCCAAACCAAAACGTGGCATCAGTGCTTGAAGTCACTAACTTCTAGTCTGAGCCATGTTGGTAGATGCAGACTACTTGGTTGGGGTCCGCGTGACAATCGTAACCAATGGTTGAAAACTCTTGGTGACATGGCTCAGAATCGATCACAATGGCGTCGGTGTATACACTCTCTGTCTTCCCTTAAACTAAGAGATTAAAATTGCTTCATATCTTTCTTTCTACGAACTAATTCTTTCTCCCTGTACTATATTCTTTATTGCAATCTTTCTTTTATATATTACCACCTCTGAATTAACTACTTTTATGAATTCGGTGTCCATCTTGCTGTGCTAATGAGGTATGGCAACTTGGACCGATGCATATATATGCCTGGTCCTACGTTGTAGCTAACTGACTGACTGATATTGCTAGCAATAAAATAAGTACGTGTGATCTATGAGTATAACCTGATACGTTTTGTTTAGAAAGATATTTATTCACGTGCTTACTCACATTTGTTTCAGAGAAAAGATGTAATATGCATCAGTCCTCTTTGATGTTGTACACCATGACGAGTATTTATGTTTTTCTGTACAAACTAATCACAATTGACATCATTTTTATCCGCATCTAACCGATTTAGTGCGCATAAACGTAACATGCACAAAAGTATCGACCGAAGCCGAGTACTTCTTACTTGTTTCAAACTGTTTATTAACTTTTCATACTCTGAATTTGTATACATTCACGCTAATATGTTCCCTTCTTTCTAAGTGCTGAAGACGAGGACAAATATGCCATTTTAATTGCTTTATTCAAATTGAGGATAGTTCGTGGAAAAACACTGATTTTCACTAACTCTGTTGACCGATGTTACAAGTAAGTTAATTAGATTATCTTTTAAATGGTTGTTTCGTAAGCTCTGTTTTACTTTCCTATCGAATCGTGAAGTAATTTGTTTTAAATGCTCTAAAATATAAACTATCAATAGTAATGTATTACTCATTTACAGTTTTTCACAGAAGCTTTGTACACCATATACAGATAAAGTTGTTTCTCTACCTTTTTATGCTAGTTCTTAACAATATTCAAAAGCAGTTGTTATTCAAATACTAGGATACTTTTTGTCAAATATGGTAAAATCAGTCAACAGGTATTGGTGTAACAAAAGCTGGTATTATAGTTTATGTTGCAAAACTACTTTTTTATAGAATAAACGGTTAATATTAATTGTAAAAGAACGGGCGTCTTAGCCAGCATGGCAAAAAGGGATCCAAGAAATGTATAAGTGGTAAAACAGCAATAGTTATGAGTTTTAAAACGTTTATGTTGTAAGATGTATATTGTATTACTACTATTTCATTTGTACTAGTTGTTTACATCTTTACATTGATGTTTAGAACTGAGATTGATCAGTCCCTTCTGGAATATGCATTGAAACAATTATTAGCTTAGTGATCTTATGTATCAGTAGACCGATTTTCTACGTTACTGATGGTGCTTTTCGATTTTCCGTACAAAAGTAGACCATGTGGGCTTAAATCTTTGATATAAAGTTTGGAATCAAGTTCATCCCCACTTCATTTACTGTAGTCCGAGAAAAGTAGTAACATTACTAGCCTTCAGACAAGATGTGTAACTGAAAGCCGAATTTACAGACTTGTAACCAGTTATCGGATTTCACTAAGTTAATCTGAATCTGGAAAGAGTCAAATAATTAGACAATAGGTGACAACTTCTAAGTCACAGTAAACAAACATGTTCATTTTGGATGACTACTGTAAGTGCACACCGAGTTATACACAAAATGGGAAAGATCGGTCCGGTGAATGCATTTTCAAAACCGTGTCGGGTATGAGGCAGTTACCAACCGATGAAAATAGATGGTCGAGCGATATCGTGGATTGGTTGAAGTTAGATATCAATACCGCTGGATGCCATGTCAGCGGCCTAGAGGTTAAGCGTTCGAGCGCAAAACCGAAGGTCCTAGGTTCAAACTCCGCGTGAATGCGCACTTCTGAGAAGTCCTATACTAGGATAAAATGGCTGTCCAGTGCTTCCAGTGTTCAGTGGTGGTCTAACATAGTTCGGTTCATGAATTCAATAAAATGTGATTGGTCACCGAACGCAGAATAACACGCACTTAGCCTACGGACTATTAAATATTTGATTTCCATTCTTATTGATTTCTACTCCGGACTGATTGAAAGTGCTTGTAATTGAGATGAATAAAGTATTGTCTAGTTTATACTTTAGGGCATGAATATGGATCTGATATAACGTGACTAGTCTTATTATCGTAGTAACGTATCATCGTAGTATTACTGAGAGAAAAATATTTAAAACCGTTATATCAGTCTGTAGAAAAGATAGAAGGGAAGCAAATAACTGTGAAGGGAGAAGAATACGTGAGGTTAAGACTATGGTAGAATAAGAGGTTATACCAGTTATTTTGAACACATAATTCTGGTTTTTCCAGATGTATGGCTAGTGCTTCGGAAATGTTCAAGTCCACAACAACAAAACTATTATTCGTTTCCCTGTCCAAAAATAGCGTTTTAATGCCTTTGCTTCCTTTACATTATTATTGCCATGTTTAACCGAGCTTGATTATCACTACTATAATAATAATAATAATTTTTAAAAATGAGTATATATTTGCGATTCTACAGTTTTGGAAATGCATTAACCGAAGAGAGAACTCTTCACCTGACTAATCTTTCTTATTTAATGTCTGAGTGGGCTTATTTAGTTTATATTCAAGGTCTTTAATGGTCTTCTGCAATATGTTAAAGGCTAACTGAAAAATTTTCCACTAATTTTTTATCCCAACATTACGTCTGTATGAGGAGTTTGGTGTAAAGTCCACTCAGGAATTCGTATAAGTTCAGTATTTCATGGTTATCTGTGATATTGAGTACTTAGTTCCGGAATCTTAACGGTAAGTAATTATGTGTCTATTATAGAATAAACAATTCCAGCAAATTATTTTTTAAAATTCAAATCATAATGAATTCCAGTTTACCAATTGCATTACAAGTGTCCTTTTTTCAGGCTCCGTTTATTTTTGGAAGAGTTTGGAATTAGAGCAGCACTGTTAAATTCAGAGCTACCAGTCAAGTCACGTTCTCATGTTATCGATCAGTTTAACAGAGGGCTATACGACTATTTATTAGCGACAGATGAGTCGCAAGCAGATCATAGTACTTCAAATAATGAAGGTGGTAAAAAGTCATTAAAAAGTAAGTCTTGGTTAAATTTACTCATTAAAATCCATTCTTAATTTTCCTTTCTCACTACAATGATAACTTAAAAACGTAAGTGTGGAGTACTAAGTAAAGATTACAGACGAGCTATATTTCACGTATGGTCACTCCCGACTGTTGTTGCTACCTTGACGTGGTGGTCGAGCTTGCCTATTGTGATAAACCAGTCGAGATATACTGGCTGGAACAATCATTCCTCAAAGTCCTACCATGCCAGACAGGTCAGTTAAAGAGCGGTAGGACCAAAACAGCAAACCCAAGATCCGAAGGCGAAGTGGTACTGCTGACTGTACAGAGGTGTGACAACAGTAGGGTGTTTTCTTCAGACAATCAGCATGACAGCGATGCTGCCTTCCATCAAGGAAGGGCGGGGTTAAAAAAGGTTGACCCTAACAATGCACACCTCGCCTTATCCCACGGATATCCGTCTCCGGCGGCTAGGTCTCAACTTTGACTGACTGACATATGGTCACTTACCGTATACCTCGGTACACAATAATGTCTATCATATGAGTAGGTTGGAATTTAGTTAGGGTCGAGCAAATAAAGACATGGTTTCAGTTGTTGAGGTCAATGATCGTTGTTTTAAGTCGTTTTGGGTGTAAATTTCCTGTTTGGGGTTCACACTAACTAAAGTGAGCGTTTGTGTACCTTGAGTGATATGGCTTAGGATTTACATCTCTTCTTTGTCTTTCTCTAGATCTTGAGTTTCAATATTACTTTTCATTTTCGTTTCCGTATTTAATTTGTTCTTTTTACGCTATGTTCACCACTTTTAATTTTTACTACCATTTTTACAATTACAATTAAGGTTCCTTTACACTTCATTCGGTTAGTTTCCACTTTCGCTGTGTCGATGTGGTAAATAGTAACTTGGGTCGATCCACGTATGTAAAATCTCATACTGCTTATGCAAGAATGATCGCTCTATTAGTTCGAATTATTGGTTTTTTCACCTGCAGAAATTCGAAGGAAGAACAAGGAAAAGAGCTAGAGTAAATTAGAAGTATTAAATTCGGGTTTTGGTGTTGCGACTATGCAGACCGATACTTTCAAGTATACATAGCTCTAAGGTCATGTCGGGTGCAGAGAGTGGTTGTAGTATTATATTCCAATTTTTCTGAGAAAAACAAATGGCCTTTAGGTATAGTTCAGAGAGCGAGCTGAAACTACAACCATCATAAAAAGTACAAGTATTTATAATCAATTGTGTTCACAAGATACTCGGTGTCCGTTAACCGTATACTATCAGCAAAATCCTATTGTGAGAGAGAACAAACCAGCTTCCATCTAAAGAGGAATTTGTGAAAACACGATGGAGGTGGATAGGACATACATTTCGAAAATTACCAAACTGCATCACGGGACAAGCGCTAACTTGGAATCCTAAAAAGAAAAAAGAAGACTAAAGAACACAATGCACCGGGAATTGGAAGCAGACATGAAAAAATATAAATAGCAACTGGAAAGGATCGTCCAGGACAGAGTTCCGTGGGGAATCCTTGCGGGCGGCCTATGCTCCTCCACGAGAGGTAACAGGTGTAAGTAAGTACCACTAAGGTCAACCAGTGTCTATATGTGTCGTGTTTTATTACCTACACTCGTAATTATCGTCATTTAACTAATTCGAAAAATGAGATTACACTTTTCATTTACTGTAAGTTGTTACCGAGAGCATAGTCCTTTTCATCTTCGCACACTGCTGTTTCCGACGTAGTGGGACTACCATTCACTGGCGTGGACGATGTTTTACTTCCAATATGGTTTGATTCCACCTATCTAGTCTCACGACGAATTCACTTCAAAGCTATACGCTTTCTTGTTACATTGCTCTTTTCACTGTATTATAATATTCATTTCCAAAGTTTATGTAGTTTTCTCCTATTTCTATACGCGGTATAGCATAAAATGTCCTTTTTTTACTAGATCACGATGTCGTGATGTTGAATATGGTGTATCTAGAGGGATCGATTTTCAATTGGTCAGTAATGTAATCAATTTCGACTTTCCACCAACACCTATCCTTTATGTACATCGCGTCGGACGGACAGCTCGAGCTGATCAAATGGGAACTGCTCTTTCATTTGTCAGTAAATTGGAAGAAAGTCGTTTAGCTGATGTTGAAGCGTTATTAAATCCGGCTGGTGCAGCTGCTGCAGTAAAATCAGGTGTAGCCAGTGAGAAAAGTGTGTTACTTTCTATTTAATTTTGTTGTTGTCACAGTTAATATAAATAAATGAAAAAATTCATTCGATAATATTACCATTTACCAGTTGGCTTAATTAATCTTACTTTATTTAGTCGATATTTTGCACATGGTTAATTAACAATTGGGATTGGTTATACTTAAAGGAACTGAAATATCTTTAAGTAGTATTTTTCATAAAATATGTTTCGATTTTGTACGATCATCACTATTCTGGTTGAGAATTGTCGTAATGATTTTCAGAGTTGTTTTTATTTTGAATAGACTAGTAAATTTAGTTAATGTTCTGTTTTAAAGTGGCTAGCTTTGTAGTAATATTCAATTTGTAAAAAGATCCAACTTTCTACAGCCTTGAATCACATAATCACTTAACATGAAAATGATTTGTGCTGTGATTTTGGATTATTTATATTCATGAGTACATGGAATCTGATCGATAAAACTCAATCAACATCAAGGATTAGATACAAATGTGACATTACGTACTATCCGCCGATTGGTTATTGCGTTTCCTTCCCGACTACATCTCTGAGCTGTACCGGGTTCACACCATACGGGGAGCATCAGTTTCCATAATACTGTAGATACTGTTGATTTTGAGATGGTGGAGAAGATTTGTAGCTCAGGTGGATGGTTTTGATGGAGTTTTGTTTTCTGAGCTGGATGGTTTGGTTGTGGAGCTTTCATCATTCTTCTGAAATACATCATCAGCACAAACTTCAGATAGATGTGATGATATCACTCAGAAGAATGATGAAAGCCCCACGACCAAACCATCCAGCTCAGAGAACAAAACTCCATCAAAATCATCCACCTGAGCTACAAATCTTCACTGTAGATACTGTTTTCTAATAACTAACACGAAAGCTAGATTCACAGTGTCCTCCCGATCGACTCACTCACATTGGATTTAATCGATATATTTTTATCAGCTCTATAGATTAAACAACATAACATCGATTCATTATCAACAACCAATCATCATAAACACTTGTTGATCGTTTTTATAACATTATATATTATTACTGTATTGCTTAAATATTCTTCTCCCCTTAATTACAGAAGATTTTGCTTCGTCTATCTTCAGACCTTATCAGTTTCGTCTTTCTGAAGTAGATGGTTTCAGATATAGAGCAGCTGTAAGTTTCATATAAATGCATAATTGACATTCATTTCTTTTTTTCTGGAAATTCTAAGTTTAGAGAAAGAATATAATACATTGTATTTGTTTGTTTGTTTATTGTAGGATGTTATGCGCCATATAACTCGTAAAGTTGTAAGAGAAGCACGTTTGAAAGAAATCAAACTTGAGCTACTCAATTCTGAACGTTTGAAAGGTTACTTTCAAGATCATATACCCGATTTAGAGGCGCTTCGTCATGACAAACCACTCAAACATGTTGCTCAACCACATCTCAAAGATGTACCAGATTATCTAGGTAAGGTTCCAAATATAGCAGTTTGTGGATAATAGTATACTGAGTTATTCGATCTACCAAACCAAATTAGATGGAGCGTCGTGTTTAGAAAGTTCAGCCTAATGGTTTAAATTTGAACACTGATCATTTGACTGCTGGCTCGTTTTATGTAATCCAGGTCATTCGAACGGGGGCAATATTAAAGATCACGATTATGGTCCATAGCAAATCGGATGAAGAAATAATATAAGAAAAGAGGGAATTAACCGTTTGTTACTGTTGGAAAACAAAGCAATTGTGTTATTGAAGCTAAAAAAATAACTGTTGTAGTTAAGATACACTAGCACATGAAATGAAACAATTCATAGGGAGTATCCTCAGACATTTCAAGTGATCATTTAAATATACTTGGAACAGTACCATAAAACAGTCCGGCAAAACTAACAAGTTCTTCAGTTTTATCACTGATTGCAGGTAATTACATGGAACAACAATAATACTGACTTCATCCTTCTGATCTAATGATCTACGATGAATGTGACTATCGTATGGTGAGTCGTAGAGACCACAAGTGTTTGAAATTGGTAAAGATTGACGCTACTAATAAAATTGATTCTGCGTTGAATATATTTAGTTAGGTGTGATCAAATTTCATCACAAAGAATGTAGTTGCTTACAACAATAATGTAAGCTTTGCTGTTAAACCACTGAACTCGATAGCATCAAACGCCCTCACCTAAGTTACGCATTTTCTTTATTATTACAAAACTAAACTATGCAATATGATTATTCAAACCAAAAATATAATATTCCATATACCTATTATCAAGTGGATTTCACTGTGTACTAATAAAACTTAAGTATTGCATTGACACTATGTATTGGCAGTCAAAGCATTCATTTTTCAATTACTAATCAACAGATCCGGACTCTGTTTCACGCACTTGAACTCAGTTATTTGAGTAGTTGTAGTAGTAGCAGTTTTACTAGTTTTTACACACAAGGTGTGGCTCAGAGCTAGATACACAAACTTGTACTCGGTCGCACTAGTGTTTTGTTAATGACATGTACAATTTTTAGATCAGTTTCACGCGTACTCAAGGCTTTGTGATTTTAACTCATTTTTAATGAGCTATGGGATTAAATAACAAGAAACTATCACTTGGTCTTCAATAACAAGGGTACTGGTTCAAACTCTGTCAACTTCATTTTGTGCAGTGGGTTAACATCAGTAACCTTTACACTCAAAGTATAACTTTATACTTGATGAGTTACAACACTATGTGGTGGTAAATAAACTATTTCAGTGTACGAAACTATAAATCTTCCTGTTATTGACAGTACTTCCACATATATTACGGAATGCAAGAAATATGTCATACTTCATCATGATTGAAATAGTGAATTCGAATCTTAATTGGTGTTCAAATCATAGTCTCTGTATTAATATATGCCTGAAAAATGGATACATGTATAAAGGATGACGTATATATAAAGTAGTCAGTTTACTGCCCTCTTCAGTAATTCGAGTCGAAATTGATTCAATCAATTCTGTTTTTTGACGTAAATACCATCAGTAAATATACATATGACTTTGTACGGGACTTCTAAATCTCCACACTTTTCTCGATTTTGATATAGCGGAAAAATAGGATTTTTAGGCATTCATTACTAAATGCAATCCTACTGTCGGAACACTAGGTTTCAGATACGAAATAGTACGACTCATCAGGGTCAATAGGACTTGATCGTTAGAGAATACAGTAGATATTAAACTGGACACTAAATAGCCATTTAGATCACGTGTGTACAGATACTCAAAGTCCAACCAATGATTGAAAACCAGATCACACTAGATGATAGTTTATTGATACAGATTACAAACAGTCAACATATGATAAAAACTGAGTAGAAATCAACAGTGAAGGGAAGTTACGGTATTACATAGTCTCATATGTTTAGCTTAGTCGTGTGTTGATCTTCTCTTATTAGCCAGTCATGTGTAATCTTCACCGAAACATCGGATTTACTGTCCTGTCTCAACAGTTGTTAGGATTTCTCTTCTAGTTGCAATCGTTTAGTTCACACTTGACCTTGTGTTATTTAGTTCGTTATGGGTAATCAAATCAATCTTTTCGTTTAACTTAAACTATGGTGTTAGTAGTCTTTGTTCTGCTTGTTTCTTTTTCGCTTGTATACGGTTCACTGTAATGTGCTTTTTTTCGCATGAAATATTTCATTGGATATATCATTTTATCATTCTTATTTTTAGTTCCTCAATCCTTAAAAGCTCTTATGCCAGGCAGCTGTCATAGTCGAAAAGCTACGCAAAGATGGAAAAGAAGAAATTTACACACTGATGATAAATCTAACACTTCATTTGTCGATCTTAAAAAGCGTTTACAAATTAAACACAAACAAGCTAAAAAAGTGAGTTAGTTTAGTCCATAGTTTAATCAACTTGAGTTCATTCAGTTGTTGTTACGTCCTTTTTCATGTGTAAGGGCCTTAAGCTATTCTGGTAATTCGTAACATTGCCTGTGGTTATAGAATATATCATGTTCTGATAATGATCATACACATGAATTCCAGAAATAATATCGAACACGAAAGTTAACATTGGAATAAGTTGCTTATGTATTGCTGGTAGAAGAGTAAGGCATAGTAGATGTTCATTGGTAGCAGACAGTCTTAGCGCATTAAACAAAACTACATACAAATTAACAAAATAATACTAAAACCTAAAGAATAAAAATGTTTGTCGAAGTTGTGTTAGTCAGTAGATTAATTGAAGGTAAGGATCATTTGATATTCCACCTGAGATACACATACGCTTGATATACCCGTTTCTTAGTGTTTAGCATAATTTTATTTATTTATTTGAACACATAGATATTGGTACTAAGAGGCACCAAATACATATGCGCCACACAAATCTCATTTGATATGTGTGAGGGCTGTGATACTGCCCGGGTGCCCAAACCGAAATAGGTGGTTTTCTTAGAGGGCCACTCCCCGAGCTTTCGAACTGAAGGTTTGACCCACAAGGCAGTGGAGCATCGTAAGGAGATGCAGTCCCATGGAAGCCGGTGACCAACAATGGGTTCATACGCCATTTGTTCCCTCAGGATACTGGAGCCCATGTGCACCATTGGTTTGGAATCCGGTCAAAGCGCCGGATATCCGCTTTTCGTCCTCTCATTTTCGTAAACAACACCCCCGCCACGAGAAGGCAATGAGTAGGACTTCCCTGGCAGAGGCTATATACGCGTGGCCGTGTGAGAGTATTTCGAGAGGGAGAGCGGACTCTCCCCACTCTCGGCCGTACCAGGGCGTTTGGGGGCTTAGTATAATTTAGGAGAAAGTAATGATTAGTTTTTGGTAAATTGATCAGCAGCAAATAATGTATATCATTGATCAAATGTAGTGATCAGTGCAAAGCCGAAATTTATTTATTTATTTATTTGAACACATGAATATTGGTACAAGAGAGCGCCAATATATATGCGCCACACAAAACAATGGGAATTCGAAGAGAAATAGAAAGAAAAAAAACTAAGGAGCGCAAAAAAAGAGAACAATAACGAAGAGATTGGTGTAAGGTAGTGTGGTAGTAACGAGGGAACGGAAAGGTACAATCAGAAGAAATCTTTCAGGTAAGGGAGACACAACCACTTTTTATGAAGAAAGTAAAAGAAGGTTACAGCAGGATCGCCACTGGCTTCTATTCTGAGCCATATCTGATAACGTCTCTAGCCACTGTGTAGCACCATCTCTCGGACCCCAACCAGGGAGTCGTGAAGGACCAACACAAGCCAGTCCTTTGCAGCTTTCTTTCATGCCACGACACCATGTCATGCACTGACCACCTCTCCGCTTCTTCCAACCAGTCCCAGAGTCGGCAAATAATGCACGACGTGGAATTCTCTGGGACGACATTCGGAGAACATGTCCAAGCCACCGAAGTCGGTGTTTCAAGATGGTGACACCAATTGAATTATCATCTCTGTGCCCGAACACACGATGCCGAACCTCTGCATTACTGACATGGTGTTGCCACTGAATGTCAGCAATCCTTCGGAGACAGCGATGATCGAACACAGAGAGTCGTCTAACGTCCTCAACTCGGAGAGGCCAGGTTTCACAAGCATAGAGCAAAACTGCTCTCACCGACGCGTTGTAGATCCGACCTTTTACAGCCAGACTAACATCACGAAGGCGCCAAAGGTGGCCCAGATTGGCATAAGCCGCTCTGGCTTTCACTATTCGTGCATTGATCTCATCACTCACACCCCCACCAGCACTTATGCAGCTACCCAGATACACGAACTTCTCGACTACGTCTATCTGCTCACCATCCAGGGTGAGTACAGGATTAGAATCCTGCCAGTCTTGTAGAAGTACTTTGCACTTCGAAGGTGCAAAGCACATACCATACCTACGGACACTGATTGCCAACTGATTAAGTGCGGATTGCATGCCTTGGGCATTATCGCACAGTAAGACAATATCGTCCGCATACTCAAGGTCGAGAAGTCTTTCTCCAGGCAACAGATCCACACCACCATTACTTACATTCATCAGAGCTGTTTCCAGAATGTCATCGATGGCAAAGTTGAAGAGGAATGGTGAGATTGGGCAACCCTGCCTAACCCCACTGCTCGAATGGAACAATGGAGAGAGGTGGTTGTATGCCCTCACTCTGCCTGAGGTGTTTTTATATAGGGCTTTTAGGATGTTAATAAACTTCTCAGGCACACCCTTCTTCAATAGACAATCCCAGAGAACAGTCCTGTCCAACGAATCGAAGGCAGCCCTGATGTCAAGAAACACTACGATTGTTGGCCTTTGATAAGTATGGCGGTGTTCTAACATTTGGCGGAGGGTGAAGATATGATCAATACATCCTCGACCAGAACGAAACCCAGCCTGCTCCTCGCGAGTCAATCTTTCTCGGGTTTTGAACAACCTACGAAGTATGACGGAAGCCAATAGCTTGGACGCAATCGGAAGTAAACTTATCCCCCGATAGTTGTTACAGGAACGACGTGAACCCTTTTTAAAGATAGGGACAACTATCGACTCATTCCATGACGTTGGTACACTCTCTAGTTCCCAAACCTTTGTAAACAACGTCGTCAATTCCTTAGTCAAAAAGTCACCACCATCTTTAAAAAGAGCCGGAGGTAAGTCATCTGGGCCAGGTGATTTGTAACGCTTCAAGAGTTGGAGTTCCTTGCGGACTTCCTCCTCGTTTGGTGGATCAGTCGTCACCGGCCATGGAGGGCAGGACAGTCTGACCGATGTTGCCGGAGCAGCAGGCCAGTTGAACTGCCCTTCGAAAAATTCTGCCCATCGTCCAAGACGTCGATGGATGTTAGTGATTGGCATCCCATCATCCTCGCAGATTGTTTCACTCACACCAGACTTCTTGCTGCCAGTGGCTCGGATGAGCTGGAAGAGCTTCCGGTAGTTACCAGATGCAGCTGCTGCTTCCAGCTCATTAGCACGCATCGACCACCAGGCTTCTCGGTCCTTACGCAAGCTTTGCCCAATTTCCTTACGTAACATCCTTCGTTTATGGTCAAACTCACGGTCACCCGGAGTAGACCGACGGGCTTCAATGAGTTGTAAGGAACCAGAAGAAACCCAGTGCTTAAAAGCGGGACGTTTCGCAAACCCACAACTGACTGTTCCCGCCATTTTCATGGCGTCATGCAATTGCAACCAATGCTCATCTATACTTTTCGGTGGAGTGGTAGCTAGCCTAGAGGCTAGCTCGGTTCGATACTTACTTGCAACAGAAGTTGCAACCAGCTTGCTAACATCAATCCGTTGATGGCGTTCACTTCGTTGTCCACTGAAAAGTAAGGCAAGATTGGCGCAGACCAAGGCATGGTCAGAGTCCAGATAGGTACTCCAAAAGGAGCGGCAGTCTTGTACACAACCACGCCAGCGGTAGCTGATCGCGATGTGATCAATCTGAGTCCAGGCTTGAGATGCAGAGGGAGGACGCCAGGTGGCACATCGGCGATGACTGTGCCGAAAGTTAGTGCTAGCCAGAAACAGGTTGTGGTCTGTGCAAAGTTGCAGTAGACGGTCCCCGTTATCTGACCTGCGACCAACGAGTCCCCATCGGCCACCTAAACGACTCTCTTCTGTGCCTAGACGCCCGACCTGAGCATTCAAGTCTCCGGCTAGTACTACAATATCTGTCGAACGCACTTTCTGGAGAAGAACTGATAACTGGTGGTAAAACTCATCCTTGATTGCATCCGGGCTGCAATCTGTCGGGGCATAGGCGGAGATGACGAAAAGACATCGTTTCTCACGCCGATTTCTTCTCACTTTGATGGAACTTTCTAATCTAACAGCACATAACCGACTGTTAATGGGGATCCAATCGACTAGTGCTGCCTCAGCTCTAGCGCTTAGTGCGACACCAACGCCAGCAAGACCAGACGAAGATGCCACAGGGTCCCCGGATAAGCGCACGTAAAACAAGCTTTTCGAAGCGACAGATGGAGATCGAATTTGTAGTACTTCGCCAGAGTCTTGAATACGGGTCTCGGATAGACAACAAACATCGATATTAAGACTTTCCAAAGACATAGCCAGCCCTATCTGTTGTCCGACCTGCATAAATGTGCGAACGTTGAAGGCAGCCAGTTTGAATGGTGCACGTGGTTTCAGAAAATCTGCTTCAGTCCTCGTATTCGGTGGTAACATACAATTTTCAACCGGACAGTGACTCGAGAACGTTTAGATACAGTCGAATTTCCACCAAAGACGAGCCGCTGTATAAGTATAAAAGAGGGTGAATAATGTGGAAAATAATAATAATAATAATAATAATAATAATAATAATAATAACAATAATAGTATAATAATAATAATAGTATTAATAATGACAATAATTGTAATGATAATAATTTGAATCAATTGTTGTTTTTCAAAGCAAGAAAAGTAATTTCCATAGACATAAAGAGTTCATCATTTGTGTGTGGGCTGTGATACTGCCCGGGTGCCCAAACCGAAGCAGGTGGTTATCTTAGGGGGCCACACCCCGAGCCTTTGACCTAAAGGTCTAACCCACAAGGCAGTGGAGCATCGTAAGGAGATGCAGTCCCATGGTAGCCGGTGACCAACGATTGGTTCATACGCCATTTGTTCCCTCAGGATACTGGAGCCCATGTGCACCATTGGTTTGGAATCCGGTCAAAGCGCCGGACATTCGCTTTTCGTCCTCTCATTTTCGTAAACAACACCCCCGCCACGAGAAGGCAATGAGTAGGACTTCCCTGGCAGAGGCTATATACGCGTGGCCGTGTGAGAGTATTTCGAGAGGGAGAGCGGACTCTCCCCACTCTCGGCCGTACCAGGGCATTCGGGGGCGCAAAGCCGAAAACCAACCTAGTTATTCTGATGAGTAATGACAAGCAGTAGAACGGGCTGTTGTCACATAATTATTCAAATTCCAGTGTTGATATGTTCTTTTCCTTCGAACAGAATAGTAAATTTCTTTGATAAATTGGTGCATCAGTGAGTTATTTATTTCTAATAAGTAGGTTTTATAAGTACTACCATCAACCGATATTTTTCCTTGAAATTATCTTTGATCCTACCGTTGGTTCTGACTTTTCTACGAAAATTTACTTATCAGCTGCTAAGTAAAGTGTGTAACGAATGACTTTTAAAGTTCTCTGACCTTTTTGTTGCTTTTCGAGTTTTCAATATATTCACAGTTTAGACGTTTGAGTCCGTTCAGGATCATCGGGCTCAATAAAGAAAAGTCTCATCAACCCAATTATTATTCAAACTAAAAAGAAAACGATCAATTAAATATCACCTAAAAATTATAGAGGTCATACCTATGGGAAAAACTACATTGAATAGAATAACTACCTTTTATCTTTGTTGATATGATTAACTAGCTATTGGATATCACGACATATTTTCACTCATATCAATGCATATTTACAACTGTAGTACACAAATTCGACAGGGAAAATGTTGAAATTTGAATTAGAGTAGACATAAAAAGGTTAAGGAGAACTTGTAAGAAACTTGGCACAGCAATCAATAGATAGATTGAAATAAACTCAATCTATCAATCAATGATGACTAACTGCTAGGTTGGAGATTAATTAATTTAAAGAAAAAGGGTAATTAAAATATCCATGAGATAACGACGGGAAAAGCTATGGAGAAGTGCTAATAGCTTATATTCTACTGAATTCATTGGTAATGATGTTATTTATAAAGGGAATGAAAGATTAGTGACTAAGTTGTAGTGTGGTTTCGAGTCGCGGTTGACTATGATCACCACTACAGGGAGACTACGTAGCAGTTAACCGATAAGATCCCCGTAAGCCAAATATCAGAAGGTAGTTGATGGTTGTAGTCGAGATGTAGTTGTTGGCGATCTCGTGGTATCGAAAGAATATCGAGATCGTGCCAAAGGAGTACAAGTGTGGTTACTGAGCGTAACCGAATTCGTGCAAGGTCACAACCAAAGGAAGGAAGAATGTCTTTTGTACAGTCAAACAAACAAGTACAGTAAAACGATCACTGGTACAATTGGTTATAATAATAATTGTTTCCATTAAACCAACCGCGTTCTCTTGATAAAAGTAAGTCACTACAAAGTCATCTAAATGATAGAAGACTCTGTTATTAAAATATCAAATAAGCTCTGGTAGTAAATGACTAGTAAGCAAATATAAAAAAAAATAAATATATACTGTTTCACAAGTTGAAATCATGAGCCAATTGAAGCTAGACCACCATGGAAAACCTGGAAGCACTGGACGGCCGTCTCGTCCTAGTATGGGACTCCTCAGCAGTGCGCATCCACGAACCCGCCCCCTGCGGGATTCGAACCCAGGACCTGCTGGCTTCGCGCGCGAGCACCTAACCATTAGACCACTGAGCCGGCATCCAACGGTGTTAATGTCTAACTTCAACCAATCCACGAAGTTGCGCCACCGTACACCATTTTCATCAGTGAGTTCCTATCTCACAACAGACCTGGTTGAACTCCACTGGTAACTGTTTGTTTGGATCATAGTGTATATGTAGTAAAAGAAAAAACAGACATAAAGCACTGTTTTTATTACTGGAAAGAACGTATTCATATAGAAGTTCACTTTTCATTATCTTTAATTGTTATCCTCTCCTTTCAGCGTAAATCTCAAAACCCATTATTTTCATTTGGACGAAAAAAATCTAAAGTTGGCTAACGCATTTAATGACTTTTCAATAATTATTCAATGAATAGGAAAAAAAACCCCAGAAAAGAATCCATTATTTGTATTGGGAATCAACTGTTTCATTATTCTAAAGAATCAAATTATTTGACATTACTGTGTGATTGTTATTACTTTTACTAGTATGTATGAATGTAAATAATTATTGATGCATAATCATATATTTTTTTGTTTAAATGAAGTGGATTTTATGGAGACTGTTTTAATTTATAGTATACGCCACTAAATTATCTTACTTGATGGTACTGCGCCCAAATGTCGTGATACGGCTGAGAGTGGGGAGAGTTAACTCTTCCTCTCGAAATGCTCTAATATGGCTACGTGCATACAACCACTGCTAGGGAAGTCCTACTCACTGCATTCTCGCGGCGGGGATGCTGTTTACGAAATTGAAAGGATGAAAAGCGAAACTCTGGCGCTTTAATCAAGTTGGTGGACACGGAGAGTCCACCTAGAGTAGTTGGAAAACTGTCATTCCAAACCAGTGGTGCACATGGGCTCCAGTATCCTGAAGGAAACAAATGGCGTATGAACCCGTTGTTGGTCACCGGCCACCATGGGACTGCATCTCCTGACGTTGCTCCACTGCCTTGTGGATTAGACTTTTAGGTCAAAGACTCCGGTTGTGGCCTTCTAAGAAAACCACCTATTTCGGTTTGGGCACCCGGGCAGTGTTCCAGCCCTCATACAAATCGAATGATTTATGTGGCGCATATCTGTTTGGTGCCTCCCTGTACCAATATTTATGTGTTTAAACAAATAAAATCGCTAACAAAACTAAGAAGTTCTGGATAGCCATCTCATAATAATATAATATTTGTCAACTGAAATCATTCTGTGATGAATATCACTACAATATTAAAACAATCCGCACAGGATGCATATATGCCAATATGAGACTAATCATTTACAGTCGTAAACATCGATAGGAATGAATTAAAACATCACCCCATTGCTCAAGCTAGTGGCTATCTGTACTGGATAGCTAGGTGGATAAGACGATGGCGTTTGAACCGAATGGTGCTGGGTTCGAGTTTCGGAGTAAACATCAACTCTGCGATGCAGGTACATCCAGATGACGAGTCTCAAATAGGACGAAACGCGTGTTTTAGATTCCATTGCTAGTCACCGTCATCTTTGCTTATAAAGTATGAAAAGAGTTCAAAATACATATACACTTGTAGGATTTATAAACATGTTAGTTCAAATATTTGAGAACTGTTAGTATAATTGATAGATTAGTTAAATCATTAGTTTTTTCGTTTATCATCAAAAGTTTAAAATCAGTATGTGTTATTAAGCTGTTTCTATTCGTGATATTAAACAATATACTCACATAAAATCTTGATTTTGGCGACTATCAGTATCATTAATTCCACTGTCAATATGTGACAACCTAATAAAATATCCAGTATATAATGTATTTTTAAATAATCATCTACAAGAGCATGCATACTGTGAAAGTATACAACAACTATGTAGCATGTAAGAACTAGTCAATATACAAAGAGTACTATCATTTCTATGATGAACTGTAGTTATCGAATGTTGATGATTACTTAAAATTGATATAAGATGAAGTTAAGTTTCATGCATTCGACAATGAGTATGATACATATATACATATATTTCGATTCAAAAAGATGTTTATTCGTAACATTGTTATAAAACATTGGCCGGAAGAAAATTAAGTTTATGAAATAAGTTATGAAGCAATAAGAGTACGTATATTATGTAGTATCTTTGACTTTCGTTCTGTGAATTCCGTAGATTGAGAGTATACCATCATGAGATCCAGTACATACCTATGGGTAAAAAAAGGAAAAGACTGCAATTCATGCTAAATTGTGATAATACTTTTGGTTTTTAAGCTTGTTTCAATTCTTCGTAGTGCTCCAACTAATGATACCTTCAAACAAGTGAGGAACTTAAGAACTTTTTAGTAGAGTTTTCTGAGAGCTGGACGGTTTGGTCGTGGAGCTTTCATTATTTTTCTGAACGACATCATAATCAGTATTTCAATGTAATTGTGTGAATAGAAGTGTTTGTAAGGATGTGGTATTCTGCATTGAGTTAATCTCACTGTTCTAAGAAACATATTATAGGAGTAAATCAAATCAGAATTCAAACCATGCCTTTTCCTAATAGACAACTTAATTTTTTATAGTACTGTAAGCTCAGATAATTGTGTTTCCTTTAACTCATTATGCAAAATACTCTTTATAGAAGTTATTCGTAATAATTTTAAGAATATACAGTAAGTAGATGTTATCATCAGATAAATGTACTGGTAAGTATTTCTTGTCGGGAGATAAAGCGATGGAGAAGATTCGCAGCTCAGGTGGGTGCTTTTCGTGGTGTTATTTTCAATGGACTGCATGGTTTAACAGAATATGGTTGTTGAGACTGTTAAGTTTTGAGTGAGATCATGAATCGATCAATGTTAGACCACCACTGAAAACTTGGTTTAATTCTTAAGCTTTCATTGTCATTCTTGACATCTTCAGAGTCTACTTCATGTAGAAGTGAGCCTTTCAGTTACTCCATAAACATTACATTAATTTGTTTCGATGGAATTGTTTGTGATCAACTGTTTTCGTATATTTTATCAGCATCCATTTTCGCATTCATATTGACTGTCTTGGTGCGTTGACTTCTGGCCTCTAGACTAACTGATCTTATCAAGGAATTTTTCGAAGCATGACATTGAGATAAATTATCAGTCAATAAGCACGTTGACATAGAGCGAGCCTGTTAGCTCATATTGAGGAGATCAGTCAATCATGACGAAGCGAATAATTCAATTACGAGTGAAAATTTGTTAACTTGGTTTCGAATTACATTCTAAATGTGAGAGATAATGTCACTACCAGATTGTTTAAATCGAATTATGTGAAGCGGGGTTCGAATCTACAAATAAATGGTTAAAAATTTAACACCCTAACCAATAAGCCACTGGTGTGGACGTTAACCGACAAAGACAATCAACATGAATGTAAAAATAGGTGGTGACAACAAAATATACAAAGACAGTCGATCACAAGCAATTCCATCAGAACAAACTGACGTAATGTTTATGTAATAACTGGAACACTCACTTCTACATGAATTAGACTCTGAAGGTGTCGAGAATGACAATGAAAACTTAACAGTTAAACCATGTACAGCTCGGAAAATAAAACAAACAGAAATATTGAAGTGTTAAGATTTTGAAATCGCGGTGTTTATCTGTGTTTCAAAATAAAAATACACAAAGGCTTCACTATGACTTAATTATAAACTCTTACTTCAGGCTTGGACGGATGCCAATCCACTACAGTAGCTGGGCTATTATTAATTCGCATTTCGTGGTTTAATATAGTCAGAGGATGTGAACAAGCTTTTCGTACATCATATATAACAGGTGATGATTGATTCACATCCATTGTACCTCCTACTAACAATTTTGTTCCACATGGACTAAACACTGCTGTTACAGGTGGAATAAGAGTATTTCTACTTGATCCACTTGAGTAGATTTCAGATGAAAGTTTGGCCAATTTCATTACAGGATGTCGACTTTCCCTAAGGTCCCATATTTGTACACAATCTTTTGGTGCCACTGTTGCATATACTGTATATCCCGTACCAAGTGTTGTAGTATTTTGTATTGAATCATTGAAGCTTGAATACAGCGATCCCTAAATATGAGATTTATATAGATTCAGTTTATGATAAAGTAACCAAAAAAATAGCAAAGAGTAATAGTGTCGGCAGTGATAAAAACAGCGAGTTAATTAGTCACATAGAAATAGGATATGATGAGTTTCAGATACACAGAATTTCGACCAGTTATCTGGTTTGGCTCAGGGCTGAAACATTGAGGTTTCCAGTAGTTTGTTAGAGTGTGATTCCTAGGTATCAGAAATAATAGTTCGTAAGTCCTATTTATGAACAGTGATTGTATATATGGAAGAGGACGAAGGTCAGGAAGCGTTGTCGACAAGACTAATAAGAAAGTGTTAAGATGGACTTAAGTTTTCCTGGAAGTGTGTGGTTGGTTAATACCATCCGGTTGACAACACAGTCGAAAGATATTTTTTGAGGACTTCATTCAGAAACTGGGTTGATAACATAGCTGCAGAATTTTATGAATGGCTGTTTGAACCTAACCATTCATCACCTTTATGCAAGTAGTGTTTACTTCTTTAGTTCTGTAATTTTCAAAGCATATTACCGTCTTTATAAAACTATAAGACTATGGGCGTGTGGTAGTTTTCAAGTTAACCTTATCTAAACACTTCCATTTCTAGGAAAACAAGATCGATGCAGATGTCCTTATCCGTGGAAAACAATCTGAATCCACTACGGCCCAGCATAACAAGAAGCTTGACTTCGCTCACGAACTTGAAGCGGTTTGCTTTTAGTTTCATCGTTAAACTGTGGACTCTCATGGTATAGTTAATGTATCAAAAGGTAAAGTGTTCTAATCAAAAGAATTTGGTTGGTTCATCACGTTAGGCAAACCTGACCGGCCGCTCTTGTTAAGGTAGCAACAACAACCTGAGAATAGATAGATATACTGAACCCTAGTTTCGGTAATATGGAAAATTCTATGTTTTTTGATTTAACTGTTTTTTTTTTCACTAGTATTTTATTGTATTTTGGTCAAGTGAATGATTCCAAAGAAAAATCTTGATAACAGAATATTTAGTAAAAGTCTAAGCCAAGTATTGTTTATTGAATGAATATGATGTTTACCTGATTTAATGCAATTCCTGTTATACACTTATTATGTGCAGATTGAATTTCCTGAATAACCTGTCCACAGTTTAAGTCTAAAATGGATAAACGTCGATCTGATCCGGCACACACCAACAAGTCTGTGATATTAAAGAAAATACAAAAAAAGTTTCACATGTTAAAAATAGGAGTAGGACTTTCACCCCCGTAAAAGTCTTTTTAGCAATGGTCACCAACGACCACATATATAGCGTTATTGATAATTCACTATTCCAACTACTGATTTCGTTAGTGTTTATCATCTGGTTTAATTTCGTAAGTAAAAAACTGGATGCTCAGAAAGATTCACTATCAAGCATATATAAGAAATATAAGGAGATTTCACAGTTTCTCAAAACAGATTTATATAACAAGTCACAAAAAGTAAACAAAGACAAGAAACAGTAAGACTACTTCTTGACAAACTAGTTTTCTTTTCCATTGTAACTAGTATTGTATGGATTAGAAAAAAATCTTATTATTAATTTCTAGCAATTTAAGCTCTATACATTAGATAGATGTATGGGGCAAAAACTTGGAGAACTACGAAAACCATCATCCAGAAAATACAGGTGTTTATTAGTAGTTGTCTACGCAAAATACTTCAGATTCGTTGGCCGGATAATATTAGCAACAACCTACTATGAAAGAGAACAAACCAGATCCCAGAGGAGGAAGAAATCAGGAAGAAGCACTGGAAGTGGATAGGACACACATTGGGGAAAGCACCCAACTGCGTCACAAGACAAACCCTCACATGGAATCTTCAAGGCCAAAGAACACATTACGCCGGGAAATGGAAATAGACATGAGAAAAATGAACAAGAATTGGATGGAACTAGAAAAGAAGGCCCATGACAGAGTGGGTTGGAGAATGCTGGTCTGCGGCCTATGCTCCATTAGGAGTAATAGGCGTAAGTAAGTACATTAGATAGAGTGTACATAGGGTAGGAAATATGTAAATCTAGAAACGTATTCCACTATAGGAAACTACTATGTAACATCTCATTTACGGAGATAATTTTTAAGATTGCTAATAATTGGTAGTTCGGTGACTAGAAAGTTATGTGAATAAGGTGCGTTATTCACCTATATATGCAAGTGCTAAATTCTTTGGTTCGAATGGTTTAATTTTATCATAACTCTTTAGTTGAGCTAAACTTATGGTGAAACACATCTTGAATTCTCCTCTCAGTTATGTCCTTTTTTATTCAATCATATATTAGATTAGTTGTAGGCTAAACAAAGAGATCTATGCATTTAGTTTAATTTACTATCTAATGGAAAATTGATAAAGTTTTATATTATTAACAATTAGTACTATTATAATCCAACTTTTATTTCGATAAACAACTTTCTAAGCAGGATGCTTACATGAATAGAAAATGTTTACAGATGCCACAGAAGTTAACTGATTACAAGTAGATATTCGAAATTCACCAACTAATTTATAACTGTTATTGGCACAACTTCTATAAATTAAAACAAGAATAAACAAACAGTTAAATGAAACCAATATGATGATTAGGTATTATTAAAAAAATGTAATGGAAAACCAGCATCTAATTTGATAGCTTACTTAGATACTTACGCCTGTTACCGCTCGTGAAAGAGCATAGGCCGCTCACCAACATTCTTTACCCAACTCTGTCCTGAGTAATCCTTTCCAGTTGCTATTTATCCTTTTCATGTCTGTTTCCGATTCCCGACTCAATGTGTTCTTTGGTCTTCCTTCCGGTGGATTGAATGGAGCTGGCCTATTCAAGAGTTCTTCGAAGTGTTCCACCCATCTGTTCCTTTGTACTTGAATCTTGGTGATTGTCTTGCATTCTTTGTCCTTGACTGGTCTCTCTGGTTTATTATATTTCCCTATCAGTTTCTTCGTTGTGTCATATAGTTGTTTCATATTTCCTCCTCATTCAGTTTTTCCCCCTGTCGTTGCTAGATGTCTTCCACATATTTCTGCTTGCCAACTCTAATGCTCCCCTTCACTTGCATGTTTGCCTTTGTGTATTCATAATTTGATAAGAATATATATATAACTTCATCACTAGGACTGAGATTTAGTGTTATTAATTTTACTACTCTTTACTTGATCTGCCTGGTACGGTGAGATCTTGAGGAACAAGTATCCCAGACAGTACATCTCAGTAAGCTCATCACAATGGTTAAACACAGTTGTCACATCATAGTAATAGTTAGCCGAGGAAGTGACAAGTAAAAACAGAAGATCCTTGGTTGTTTTGTCAGCTTCACTTCCAACTCCGGTTGACCTTGACCCTTTCTAGTCTCTATTATTACAGTAGGATTATATCAACCAAGCACTAGTGTGACCAATAGACTAATTGATTAGAGATATCATGCCGCTTTTTGTTTGAAATTCGATAACCGGTGGACATTGATATGAAACACTTAAGCTTCATGCTAGTTGGTACATGTCAGCAATGTAAGTATTCGGTTTCAGCTCAGTTTCTGACGTAGAACGTAGAACTCTCAAGTCTCAGGGTAAGCGCTGGCATCTAGTACTTTAGATATCTAAATCTAATCAACTTTGGACATTCTGTAACTATTTTTCAACGCCATTCATGGCAGTTACCGCCTCGTATCTTAAATGGTTGTCCAGCATTAGCTCATTTTTAATAGTTATCTAAACAAAACCGATCTGTTATATAAACTATGAAGTTCAAAGACTTCCATAACTTCTCTACAATAATATCATTGTGATTAACGTACATAATTACTGGTTAACACAATAAAATAAGATCACTAATAATTCAGTCAGTCAGTCAGCTACAACGAAGGACCAGGCACATACATGCATCAGTCCAAGTTGCCATACCTCATTAACACAGCAAGATAAACACCGAATCTATAGAACTAGTTAATTCAGAGGTGGCAATATATAAAAGAAAGATTGCAATAAGGATATAGTACAGGAAGAAAGAATTAGTTCGTAGAAAAAAAGATATAAAGCGATTTTAATCTCTTAGTTTAAGGGAAGACAGAGAGTGTATACACCGACGCCATTGTGATCGATTCTGAGCCATGTCACCAAGAGTCTCCAACCATTGGTTACGATAGTCATGCGGACTCCAACCAAGTAATCTGCATCTAAAAACATGGCTCAGACTAGAAGTTAGTGACTTCAAGCACTGATGTCACGTTTTGGTTTGGCCGCCCCTAAATTTCTTCCAACCATCTCCAACACTAATAATTAAATATTGTTGAACTTACTTTTTTAGAATATTCTCATTATTTGACAATGTATATGTGTATAAACGTATTATATTTTTACTAATCAAATATACAAATGAATCCATGTAATAAAAGTTTCCAATGGATATATTATCTTCAAATGGTACATAACCATAAGTATTCTTCTTCTAGAATAGATAAAAAAGAAAGAGAAGGTGAATCTTACATTTTATTCATTCAAATAAAAGTATATAGAATTTATATGATATTTGATCAGATTGAACGAATTGTTGTCATTGTTTATTATTACACAATCTTCCAATCAATCACATTAACTACTAATGAAATGATGATTGTCAGTTAGTGTTATAACGGTTGGTTTTCCACGTTTCCACGTATGGGACGCTAATTTGCCTTAGACGAATATCTAAACTAGATTCCCTTCCCTGTGTCTATTTTACAGGACTTCAACAAAACTCAGATGATCAAGAACACATGATTAGCCTGACCACAAGGTAAATATATATTTCCATACCAAAACCCGACACAATCCAACAAGAACGAACAATCAATAATAAGTGAGTAATAATAATAAGGACAGGGGAATATATAATTCATCTGACACCTGTCAGACTATCTACCAATCATTATCATTCTCGCCTACACATCAGTTAGTGTAGTAGAAATTTAAAAGTCAATGAGAAGATAGTGATGATAATCGTTAAAATCATTTGTATGTTTTGCAGTACTACAACGTAATGATGTTTATATTTTGTTGAATGAAAAATGTTTGAACATAAGAACTGAAATAATCAATGATGTTGACCAGTTATTTTACGATATAAATCAGACATGAAGGGTATGTGACTAAAGGAGTCTTAACAGTGAATTTGATTATTGATGTCAACGAAGCATTGTTCATGTACGGTCGGATCGCCGAGTGATTATTCTTACGGTTTAAAACAGCGTTTTTTTTGTACAGATTATAGATCGATTGAAGAGTTTGTGAAGTTTTATCATCTTTGGTGGTTAAGACATATGTCAAGCACGTTTTACTACCACCCATCTGGACGCTCTCTATTGGATTGCACAAGAGTTAGGTGTGTGAGAAAAGAATGGTCTTGATGGAGTTTTGTTCTCTTCTCATCGTTCTTCTGAACGATGAAAGCCCCACGATCAAAACATCCAGTTCAGAGGACAAAGCTCCATCAAAATCATGCACCTGAGCTACAAATCTTTTCCACCATCTCAAAATCATATAAGCGCAGTACGCTTCTCGTTGTTCGAAAGTGGGAGGATTACACCAAAAGGCAGGCTTCTACTCAAGAACAATTGTATTTTCTCCACGAGTGTCTTCGTCAGCATGTTCTAAGAATAAGTATAAGATACAGACCTCCAATGAATTGCTCATCGGAATGGAGAATAGCTGAGCAAAGTGGAAGAAAAATGGTACACATAAAGAACGGTCAAACTAAGTTGTAGTGTAAATCCACGTAGTTATTTACCGTTGAAGTAAGATATTTCAAAGATGTCGGCTTTTCAGAGTAGGCCAGAAATATAACCAACTTGGAGAGATTAAAATGTTTTGGGCAGTTTTTAAATGCTCAGTCATTCACGATTTACGTATATTTCAGATGTGAAATAAACAAAGCTTCAAAATTATCATCACTGATCCTGGTATCTCAAATGATGAGGTGATTCACTTTCAGTGATGTGGATTAGATAGATGTTTGAGATGGTGGAGAAGATTTGTAGCTCAGGTGGATGATTTTGGTGGAGTTTTGTTCTCTGAACTGGATGGTTTGGCCGTGGAGCTTTCATCGTTCTTCTGGACGAAATCATCACCACAAACTTCAAATAGAAGATAGATATACGTTTATAACGGATGAGTTGTTTTCTCACTTCAAATCTACAAATACAGTATTTAATCATTCCACTTTGGGATATTGTTCATATTTTGTCTGATTGAGAATGGTAACTGGTGAATTTTTCTTTTTTAATTTCCCCGCTTAGATTTTGAAGCATAACAGGAGTTTGTTTAGATCTTGTTAAGGTTAACTAGTGTATTCGATTTATAGCTGGTGAAAGTAAGATGTGATTTGTCACTGAGCGTAAATTGACACGCACAGTTTACCGACTATTTAATCTGTGATTCTCTTTCCCATTACTGATTTGTACTCTGAAATTATCGAGCATAAACTGCTTGTAATTGTGTTTAATAAAGTACTGAGTAAACTATTTCCTGGTTTTCGATATTTGCTTGTGAATCGTGTATTTGTTGTAACGTGATCCAGAGTGTGTATAGGGGGTATCGATTGAGTATTCATTCTGGTGGTAGTGAGATCTCGATCACTGGTCGTAAAAGCGTAGAATAGTAGTTAAAGCAAAAAATATATTTATTTGTCTGTTATAATAGTATTATTTTCAGGTATTTTTCACTATTTCAACGAAGAACTGAGCAAAACAGGAGTATATTAACGAAATTTTATATTATTTTTCTGTGAATGACTTTGCCATAAATCTATAGGTTACTTCGTATCTTTCTCCAAAAAGTCACAAGTTAGAGAAACCATAAGGAATTTAAGAAATATTAAATGTTATAGTTTGCGTCACGGATTGACTTTAGTCAAACAAACATAAAAATCAAGAAGTACTGGACGAGTGTTTCGTCTTAGCTTGGAAAAGAGAGAGGCAGTTCTCGGAGTTATAGTGAGTAGCTATAATCAGTAGAAATCAATCGTATTCAGCAACAGATATTACCAATAAAAGTGGATAATAATCGTGTAACGTCAATAATAGATTGAAGTTGGGAATGTGAACCATGAGATGATGGCTCAGTGATCTAAAGTCTAAGCGCTTGCTCGAACCTGAAGGTCCTAGGATAGACCTCATATGGAATGGTACTATAGTGATCCCTATACTAAGGTGAACCAGTTGTTTAGTGATTCCTAGTTTTCAGTGGTTGCTTAGTCAGTCTGTAATATGAACTGTAAACTGGATTTTTAAAATCTATTCTGTCATTTTTAAGTTAACCTACCATACATAAATCAATATATAAAATAGTTGGTTATTAAAATTTTTTGCGGTTTTGTAGCAAATTTTCTGTTAGAAAAAATAAAAACTAACAGACCTTCAGGCTAACTTTTTCTCCGTAATCATTTGTGGCTCCTTTGTGTATTGATCGAATATAAGTTGAGTTACTGACCCGATTTTAGTAGTCACGTTTTTTATTCAATCCTTTTACACCTATTCTCCAAATACGCGCAGTTCGGTCCGATGAACAAGTTAGCAACAAACAACTATCCGTCGACCAAGAAGCCCAGAGAATAGGACCTAAATGGCCACGTAGTGCTTCAGCTGAAGGAAATAACTTCTTTCGTTTTTCTTCCAATGTGTTTTGATCACGTCGAGTAATCAGACAAATCCCATTACCCAAACATGATGCCAAGCTACTGCCATTAGCTTTAACATTAAGTAAATGAGAGGTGAAAGATCGAAATGTGCTATCGTTTCGGACTGAAAATTGACAAAAGCTGAAGAGTACTAATTCAATTTTTAATGGTTTGGGTTATTCCATTGTTGATATTTCGACTAGAATTTAGTAAGTCTTGTTTGGAATACGTACATCTTGTGTAGATTGTTTCAATATAGTCATTGACACGTTTGTATAGAATAGAAGGAATGAAGCTAGCAGTGGATTGCAAGATGGGTTCTTATTAGTGACTTGTGCCTGCAACCCAGAATTGATGTACTTTCCGGGACTCAACCCAGTACCGTTCAATTCAAACGTCTCGGAAGCAAACCCAATCGATGTGTCGGAACATGGATTTCACTGCTAGCTACAACCCATCTATTATATAAACTTAAAGAGTATGTTAGGGAAAAAACCACCTGGAGTTCTCGGGTCATAACCGGTCCCAAGAACGGATAAAACTTTGGGGATGGGTTCAGCAACTTCATTCCGTAGAAGGGTGCCTCTCTAGAAAAACGCTAACTTGAGAGAAAGAAGGGTCGTACCATACTTGTTTATGATGAGGAAACGAGAATTCGAGTAACACTAATCAACAATCATCTACTTCTTGTAGATGGGAGTAATTAATCAAAGCAAAATATGTCGACCAGTCATAGATAACCTAAGATCTGCCACGAATGTTTATCTAATAAGGTTGCTACACATATCTGTATAACGAACAAGAAAACTAATAATATAAGAAATAGAGTGAGCAATAATATCACTTAGTCATATACATTGTATATACACATATATTAAAGTTGTAACACAATATCAGCGCAGTGACGTGAACTTATCAAGATAAATGCCAGAGTAGAAGAGAAAGTACAGTATCAGGGGTAGTAGGAAAGACTAGAAGTAGACCATATAATTTGAGAATAATGAGTTTAGGAATAAAGAATATACATATTTTAAGACAAAGGATTAATGTATCTTTGCCATTGAGATCTATTCTGAGTTGTGTAACACTTCGTGTCTAGCCACTGATCACAGTTATCACGAGAACCTTACCCAGGTAGTCTGGACCTACCAAGATGGTTCAGTCTAACAGTTAGTGACTTCATGGACTGGCAACACGTCTTGGTTTGGTTTCCACTCGCTTTCTTTGAACCTGCTGCTACTACACCAGCGAACCGCATTGAAAAATTAAGCAAGAGATATACAGTTGACAGAGAGGAAAAATGAGATTAGAAAATGAGAAGTATAGAATAAAACTATATATTAGAATTTCCAAAGATCGAAAGTGAATAAGGCCGTGTGACTGCAGTTGATTTCACGCTATATCATCCGACGTGTTCAGTTATAGGTCACACTTATTGCTATGGTTTTAAGAAGTACGTGAGAATCATAAATACAGAAACGACAACAATTAAAGTTGAATATCCGCTCGGAGTATGAGACAAAGCTACTAACTGTCGATCATAGTAATACCATGTAATCTGAACATTAGGTACCAAGCATATGATAGATACACTTACAACTAAACGGTTGTCTTGATCTTTTAGATATCTGACTACCAAATCCTGATGCTTAGTTGATATTGCTATAATAACAGATGATAATAATAATAATAATAATAATAATAATAATAATAATAATAATAATAATCATGTTTTGTCGATTCTCTCGACATTTGTGACAACTGTTATAATGAATATGGAGATAACGAACTGATCTATGTTAGACAGTTATTGAAAACCTGTAAGTACCAGACAACCATTTCTTCCTAGTACAGGTCTTTTCAACAATGGACATCCACGATCCCTTCACCGGAAATCGCACCCAAAACAGGCCCTGCACCCCAACACCTTAACTTCCAGATCTTCGGGTCAAGATTCAGTGGCGTACAAGTCTAAATTCAATCAGTCTGTGATATTGCTTAACCACAACCCTTTGTCTTCGATGGGTACATTTTCTAACATCCGGCACGGTTGAAGTCTACAACCCTCGTACTGTAATAATATATCTAGATACAAATTATTGT
Organism: Schistosoma mattheei; assembly: GCA_944470405.2. Taxonomy (NCBI): domain Eukaryota; kingdom Metazoa; phylum Platyhelminthes; class Trematoda; order Strigeidida; family Schistosomatidae; genus Schistosoma; species Schistosoma mattheei. The sequence continues at coordinate 4,875,797 of OX103951.1, forward strand.
TTGAAAATGTTGCACAAAATAATCTTCATATAATATTTTTCCGCTTGACTGTGTTTATTAGTTGAAATTACACTTAGTTTTCAAGTAAATTACTCACGCGAATAGGCAACTTTATAGATTGGTGTAGTACAAGAGTCGACATATCCACTTATTTGGAGAACATTTGGAAGTTCATCAGTATTCGGATAAGATTTGGTTAGTTTTCTGTTTTGAGTAAAAGAAATATAGAGAAATTGTACATTTTGTAAACTATACAGAACAATATACTTTTATGAAGAACAGCATTTTGAAGTGATTATAATGGGATTGAAATAAATTGAATGTCTTCAGTGAAAAACAAAATGTTTTGTTTAATTTAAAAGTTTTTTTCAACATCATCTCAATTTCTATGTAGAATGAATTGTGTCGGGTAAATGAGGAGATATAAGATTACAAATCGCGACAGTGGTTTAAATTTGACAACAAATGATAGATGAATTGACTCTATTTAAAATTAGTTACTTAATTCTCAATGACATGAACAATATCGAAATTTATAATCAGTTCATCTAGTATTATATCTGGTACCTAGATGCGCCATATTGACTTTCTAACCACATTTTGGTCCCCCGAGAAATATCCCACACTCAAGACCAAAACAGAAGACCAAATGCCAAAAAAATGGACGGGAGCTTTGTTTACAATGTCAAATTAGGTATATAACACAAGGATATATACATGGTTGTGTAACATTGGTGTTCGAGAAGCTTCCGAAAACATGCTAAATTTAATAACAAGGTCGATAACTATCCAATCAGAACATAACAAGGTCTCTAGGAAATTCTCATTCAACGCTGATTTTCAACTTTTCCTCAGCTTCTGAAGATTTTGACGGGGAGTCCTCGAGGGTTCCAATACTAAAAAGGTATATTTATCATACAATAACTGATATGACAGGATAAGATGACATTGTGTGGGTCAATATTTTTTGTATGATTCCTAGCCAGGGTGACAAGTGAGAACTTTGTTCAGTGTAACATTTTGAGATCAATATTTTCTGATATCAATTCGGTACAAACTCTGTTCTATACGGCAAGTGTGAACTCTCGTTCATTGTGACACCTTTATTCATTGTATTGATAGTCAGATGAACTATATTTATTGTTTTTTTTATCTAGTAACTGTAACTATTCTCGCCACATGTGATGCCACAAAGGGTGCTTGAAATGTGGTATATAAATGATTGTATTGTAGGCTAATGATGATATGATTTTGGACTTGTTTTTAAGGAGTCAATAGATTTTCATTTCACCAGTTTTTCATGTTCTCACTTTGCATTGTGGGAACCGTAATGGTCTCCGTTTACCAGTATAAGCGGTGAAATCGAGGGATTGGAGTGGTTTCTGATCGTTAAGTAGAAGCAATAAGGATGGGGACTCGACAGAGTTGATAAGTTAATAGCAGTGACAATTCATCAAATATAAGTTTGTTACCCAATTACAACAGTGCCGACAAACCCAATTTACTAGTCATATTAGTAGCGATTCTGGGATATAACAGTAACATCATTTGAAGACGAGGAGTCGCTTGATAGTTCTGGCCTAATAATTCCAAGTCATAGCTTATGAAGCTAACTAAGCTGGAATTTTGATTATTATCTACCGATAATATTGGATTGTAGAGACTTTATGCTCCAAATTGTCTGTAGTTAAACTTCGAAATTTCAGTATAAATGGTTATTAGTATCTTGTTCTTTAGAAAATCTGGACGTATTATTGAGTTTGTGCGTGAGCTTCCAATTAATCTAAACTATAAAAATAGCTGTCCAGTTCTAACTAGTTCTTAATAGTTTGCCAACTTGCGAAGTATTGTTATGGAACAGATTTTATCCATAGTTTATTCATTACAACAATCAAGACACATGCGAAATTGGAGATGGGTAATATCGATTTCTTTTATACATTAATTCTTTTGTATCAAAATTCATTAAGAAGATAATAAACTCATAACTTCATTTTAATGACTAGTAACAGAGGACTAAAAAAAGGAGAAAACTTACTTAAGCTTCCCTTCATTCCCTAAGTTTAAAGTATTTCTTTGTTTTGAACGTTCATAAATCAAAGGATGAAACATTTTACGCCTAAAAGAAGAAGTTTTACCGTTATATCTCAATCATCTTTTAATTGTTTAGTATTTAAATAAATGTTTATATTTAAGTACTCCCTTTTTACGAAAACTGTTCAAGAGGAATTATTGTCGTATGTAGAAAAGTTCAACTAAACAATCTTAGTTAAAATCCATAAAAACAGACAGCAGTCAAATCTAACTTGAGTCTATTATTTGCAGTTAAAATATCCAAACATTGCCTACTTCAATGTGTACTATATGTATGTGTAGAAGTAGGTTGGAAGAAAACTAGGAGTGGCCCAATCTAAAACGTAGCCTCAATCTATGAAATCAATAACTGTCAGATTGAACAATGTTTGTAGATGCAAACTACTAGGTTGAGATTCAAGTGATTATTGTAATCGGTAGTTGAAAACGTTGGATGATATAAAACACAATCAATCGAAATGATGAAAATACCTACGGTGTATGTGAAAACTGATCATTTGTATTTTTCATAGTCAGAAATCTTTGTATAATATTGTCATTTTTTGTTGAGATGATATAAACAGATACTGATTATAGCTCGATGCAAGCACGCAAGATAAATACTGTCGGCAGATTTAGATTTATTTCACCATTGAAATACAAAACGTTCGGTGACAAAAATGATAAATCTTCTGATTAACTGCTTGAATCGGTTTCTTAAGCTCTTCTGATAACCTCAGGCTAAATTTATACAACTTGAACATGAGAGAAAAGGAATGTATTATGGAAATAACGCTTTACTTCAAGGTTAGTTTATGTACAAAGAACTAGTGTATTTATAGCACTACAGATGGTCTTGGGCTTCTGGAACCCTGCCAAACATAGTAGCACGACAGACAATCATTCAATCAGAAATGTGACACGTGACGCGTTACTTCCTAGATGCTCCTGAGAGACATCTTCCCAATGATGATTGGGTAAAATGTTTTTCAGAGTTTTCAGGGACACTTTTGGCTTTTCCCGAAAGATTTTCTGGGCTTCCCCAACAAGCAAACACACTTATTTGTGTAGTTTTCGTGCACTGATTTTTTACGAACAAATCTCACATTAAATCAAATTTCTTACAAAGTAGGGGGTGTCATACTGGATTAGTACATGACCTCACTCTTAATTCATTACTAACACCTATCTCTTTTATAAAAAATAGGTCCTGAGTATACATGGTTAAAAGATATAGACGTGATATGACCATTTATAAGGAAGTATGTTGGAAGAATGGTCAGGACGGTTAAACCATTACTTAGCATCATTCGACGAAGTCATTGACTGTTGAACTGAACTGTGTCAAGAGAAATAGACTTCCAGATCGTCTCAAAATTAGTTGCAATGGGCAAACGTATTGTTTTATCCCTCTTTAAATTGTGAGTTTTAGTGTGATTTCATAACTTTTATCCTTAATTTGAGGTGTTCTTTTCAAACCATATGTTTAGCTAGCTAGTATTATAGGTATTGTTATTTCCGCTTGGCTATTTTTAATTTGGTTAATGTGCTTATGTATAGTGTGATAATTTTTGGCCGATACAAATACACACCTGGTTCTATTTTATTTCTGATTGGCCACTATAGGAAATATTGCGAGCGATAATAAGACTTACATTGGTTCTTGTTTTGCATAACCAGAAGATTTGATTTTATGTCCAAATGTGACTGGTTTGTCTAATGTTTTATTTAATGTTGAAAATTGACTTTTATTTCTGTTACTGACATTATTTTGAAAGAGCTGATGTTCGTTGCAAGTATTCAACACGGAATTCGTTAACAGATCATATCTGTAAATAATGATGTATATAAAAAATACCTCATGGAGGAAGGAAACTTGTTTCTGGAATATGTTTTGGCAATACAAGCATAAAACGCAGTTGATATTATAGACTAGGTTTTACTAAGCAGCCATGCAAAACCAACAGTTACTAGAAAACTGGTTCGTTTTAGTTTGGGACCCATATCAGTGGGCACCAACGACCCGTTAGATGTTGAATCAACATTTTCAGGCCCAGTGACTAGAAGGTCACATTTAGACTACTGAATTAGTATCCAATAATCTAAATTTATGATAATAGTCAATTCGTAAAGTGGTGTATGGTCTTCGTCCATGGTTATTGATGATATATGTCCCACGTTAGACGTAACTGGACTCCATTAGTTAGTGTAGTATCGTGGCGTGTGCTACTTGTGTCGATATAAGTAGTATATAACGTTAATAATAGAATGCCTGGCTGCAGAAGGATGATAAAATCGAAGAGGAAAGAAAGGGAATAGAAAGTAATTGGTATGGAGGTGAAGGATAATGAAGTGTGAGAGAATTAATGAACATTTTGCAAATGAAGTATTGGAGTATGGTTCTTACATTTTACCAAGTAACTGTAATTTTGTGCTAAATATAACCTGTTGTCCTCGCCTGTGTTCTCATTCACTACTGTATCAAGTGCGATTATACTAATGGGACTATATGAAATCTGACGTGATGAATGTAGTATTTGATGTTATTACGCTGAATTTTCCTGTCTACACGAATGGTAGGTTAATTTACGTTAGATGGATGTTTGCACTAGATATCCTTCTAGTGTCTATTGTACAGGACTTCAACATACTCAAATCAAGAGCACGTGACTAGTTTGACTAGAACGTAAGTATATTTCCACACCAAAAACCAACAACAAAACCAATAATAATAAGGGTAGGAAAATATATAATTCATCTAATGCATGTCAGACTAGCTACTGGTCTGATTAAATAAAGAACCATTATTTTTCTCACCCACACATCAATTAATGAAGATGGCCTTCTATAAAAATAGCTCTGAAAACTTAAGCCGCACATTTGAAAACAGTTTCTTTTACTCAGTTAGTTACAAATATGAGTGTTTTACGACAAATAGAATTTCGAAACGACACTGGGCTCAGGTACATGACTGTATGATGATGTTCTTCAGAACAACGATTAGAATGACAAAATTAAACTGTTCACCTCAGAGAATATAAACATTCACAACGGTAAGTGTTTGGATCTTCCTGTTGTTGATGCTGTAGACTACAATTAATCAGCCTCTTTCGGCATACTTGCATCTTATGTGGATCGCTTCAACACTGTCATATAGTTGCAAGTCTTAAAGTTGGAACAATGGATAGCAGTGTAATCAGGGACGCGAGTTTCGTTCGATTTGTGGCTCATCGGACAGTATATCCAACTGGTGAGTCTCAAATAGGTTGAGACACTCGTCCTGGATCCAACTGCTAGCTACTATTCCAATTTTAATTAAAAAAGAACTGTTGTCGAGCAACATGAATTTTGAGTGTTTCGTTCTCTGAGCTGGATGGTTTAGTCGTGAAACCTTAAGTGTCCTTCTTGACAACATCAGCAAGATGAAAAACTTAATCATCAAATGACACCAAAACAGTTAAATTACTTGGCAATAAATGATAGATATGGAGAACTGTTTGAAATATTTTCATATACATTTGTTGCAGAAACATTTTCCAACGGAATGGTAAAAAATCCAACAGAGTCATTCTTACCACGAATCCAAAAGTTTACAGCACTCTTGGAAAATAAAACGGAAGAAATAAATCAAGTTTATATAAATCAATGGAACTTTTTCCACAGGATGATTTAAAAGATGGTTACGTGTAACTGTTAAAACAGCTTTATTGGTGATAAGTATCAAACAAGTAACTAAGATAACACTCAAGAGTATTTTTTACGAGAAGACTAAAGTCAGTCAGCGTTTTGTGGGTTGTACTCAAAGTCTAGAAAACCTTTTGACCAAATATAGATGGGTAATGTTGTTAACTTGGATGAAGACCTTGATATTACACTATACAGTCAATTATTTATGGACAAATCTAAATTTGTATCCAGTACTAAAGAATCATATGGAACGTACCAACCGGGAAGCCTAAAGATCATCTGTTTAGCGCTAAATGCTGGTAAAATTAACAGCGTAAAGTTCAGCAGTTATCGTATTATTCTCCGATTAGTAATAATTTGTCAGTTCTGCTAATTGTTGAACGATTATTTCATTTATAATTCTAAAATTGAAGAAGGAAGAAAGCATAGTGACAACGGAAATACTAGACAGAAAAATGTATGTCGATTGTCGAATCCATTAAGATGAATCTACCGCATTTTATGGAGCTAATGAAACAAGGTACGATGCTAGCATTCAACTGTGTTCCATAAATAAAACAAAAAGCACCCATACTGGTGTATGATAAAAAGTGATATAAACTGACAGGAGTCTTTCAAAAGTTTTGAGTGATAATGTTTCGGATGGATTTTCTTCTCTATATGCAAGATGTTGTTCAAAATTGATATATATCAATGTCCAGTACAAACATAAAAAGTGATTAGGTTGAGAAAAGCAGGAACTTCGCTTTTTCTGGTAGTCATATCAGCCACCTTAACTTGTCGGTTGACGACAAAACCATGGCATGAATGCGTGAGCTCTCTTGATATTTGGTGGCTTTCATAACCTTATAGCACGAGAGAGATACCCGTTTGTCATACAAATAACGAGTATATTGTATCTTAATTCACTGCTTTCCTCTACAAGTGGGAAACAACCTATGATAGTAGAACAAACAAAGTTTAAAAATAACTAGTAACGAATATTTTTGAAGCACTAATCGTACATGAAGGGACTAGTGAGTGATGCTGAGGTTAGATGTAAGTTCTTAAGTACAAATGGCATGTCTGTTGATAAATTTGAACATTCATTTACTGTCAGTCAGCTACAACGTAGGACAGGCACATGTATGCATCGGCCCAGGTTGCCATACCTCATTAGCACAGCAAGATGAGCACCGGATTCATAGAGTGGTTAGGTCAAAGGTGGTAATATATAGGAGAAAGATTGCAATAAGGATATAGTATAGGAAGAAAGAATTAGTTCGTAGAAAGAAAGATGTGAAGTGATCTTAATCTCTTAGTTTAAGAGAAGACAGAGAGTGTATACACCGACGCCATTGTGATCGATTCTGAGCCATGTCACCAAGGGTCTCCAACCATTGGTTACGAAAGTCACGCGGACCCAACCAAGTAGTCTGCATCTACCAACATGGCTCAGACTAGAAGTTAGTGACTTCAGGCACTGATGCCACGTTTTGGTTTGGCCGCCCCTAACTTTCTTCAACCATCCCCTACACCGGTTAGCATTGCACGTCGCGGTAATCGGTGTTCAGGCATACGTAACACGTGGCCCAACCATCTCAGTCGATGAAGATTCATAACCTCATCAACTGATTTACCATCATTTACTGAGGTGTCCATGACATCTATGAGGGATTTCTGGTCATCAGTTACTGTGAAGTTTAGTTCTGATTAAAATGAATTCTATTGGCAGATTGACAGGGGAAGTCAGATCAATAAATGACATCAGTTTTTAAAGTTTTTGAATATCGGCTTAATGAGAAATGTACTTTTTTGTCAGACCATAATTTATAGCTAGAGACCTCTGGTAGTTTGATTTGCAAAAAGTCACCTTTGAGTACATACTTCATTTTCTATCCTTCGTTAATATCAAAATACATACTTTCTTAATTATAGTTTTATTTATTTATTTTGGACTAATCTTCTCAAGTTCAGTTCGTCATTGTTATAGCTCCTAATAATTTGACTCTTTTGACCTTCACGTGGTTAATTTTGTTACAATGTACTGATGAGAAGTGTGGTAATTTGACCTAATACCTATTTTTGCCAGACAACATGTTTTCTAAACCTACATTACTAACAAATAATGAGGCTCGGGAAATAGAACTAGTGTGTAATTATAATGCAGTATCCCACCCTCTAGATCTGTAAAATACACAAAATATGGTTCATAGGTTTTCAAGCTTATTTTCTTAACATACTTAGAGTGGACAGGCAAAAGCTTCTAGGCTTTTTAGATGACGGGATTTCATTTTTGAAATAAGGCACTTTTTAGGAGTTACTTACTGAAGTACTAGTAATTTCTGCATTGTATATGTAGTTCCAGTTAGAAAGCTTAAGATCCATCCAACTCCAGCTAGCCATAACATTATGATTAGACATATCCAGTATGTATAATCTAGCGCGTGACAGGATGATTGATAAAGTGAATCTCAGTCCAGAAGTCCTTAAAAAGAGAATTATTTGGTATTTGACAAGTTGGAAATACTATGAGATCAGAAAGAGGTGGAGAATAAGTGATTATTAATGAGTAGATTATGAAAACGGATTCGAAACTTTACAAAACATTTCTTGCAATGAACATGATTTCGTTTTGGTTGATTTTTGGTGAGCATACGGTGGTAAGTCAGAAAACCAAGCAAACGCCAATACTGAATTATACCGTTATGATCAAAATTTTTCTGTTAACAATTAAAAGATTTACCTAAAAAATATAATGTTCAATCATATACTCAAAATGGTATTCAGGTCTTCAATAGTTTATTATTCGGAAATTCAAACTATAGATCTCTATGCAACTTGAAATATATTTAGGGATCATTTAGTCATAACCAATTAAGTCATTAGTTTGGCCTAATTTTAAGAAGCTCATGTATTCTTGCAATAATGATGTCGAACATCATGAAGCTTTAACAGTTTAGTGGGCCGTTGATATGACTGAAATTTGAATGAACGAATATGCTATGAACATAAATCTTCCGTTTAATTCCGTATAATACACTTAGGTTAACTCTGTTTGAGCGACAGGGGCAATTAGATGCCAAATACAGATTGAGCTTGGCGAGTTTAATTCATCTATTCGATTACTCAAATAGACATTAAGATGAGAAGTAGAAAAGCGAAGCGAATTGAAGAGAGAAAGAATACCATCTCACTTTGATATGACGCGACCTACTATTTATAGCTAGACAAAAATAAGCTAAGGGTATGTGGTGATTAGGGTGCACGATACATACATACGCCCAGATAAAAGCACGTAAGGTTATAGGCGAATGACTGGTAAGGTCAAAATATGACTGAAGGAGAATAAATTAATTAGTATTCCCGAAAGCTAGAATAACCTATGTGGCCGTGATATACTATTTGAAAATACAGCATCTACAACTTGAATTTAAAATATAGTGAATGTAGTTGTGGAGAGTGGATTAAGTCATTGAGGGTCCAAAGTGAGATCGTTGGTGCGAATCAGCATTATTTTCGACTACAGATACATACTAACCTATATTTTAAAACGTTAACAACATTTGAAGTAACTTATCTGCCTGATCCATTAATAATACCTTAGGTTCAATAACCAACCGACATTACTTACATGAGTATCACAGGAGGAAATTATACTGCTGTTGAGATGGATGGGGATGAGTTTAGGCTCATAACAGACATCCATGAATGTATGAATTTATAGGGAGTTAGGAATAAATTATTTGAAAAAAAGTGTTGTTTGTAAAATAAATGTTATGAAAAGTCAAAATGTCAAGCGTACCTAGGTACATCATTGTCAGAGTGAAGAGATATCAAATCCACTGTTGTGAAGGCAACTATTTCATTTGAAAACTCTATAGAAATAGATGGATTAAAGGCGGCAATTTTTGACCATGACGGCCTTTCACTTGCTAAAACACGTATAAAGTATGAAATTTAGCATTACTTGGGTGGATAACCGAACTAGTCTGTCGGAGTCCAACCCCATTATTGACTACAGGCTCAGGAAGTGCGCACAACTGAATGCATTGGAAAGAATGAGGGCAGAAAGATAAGATCTAAGTTTTTATTTATGGATACAAAAGCCTTACCTGGCCATCTTTTGTGCCTAGCGGAATACAATTATTGATCAAACTCGAACTGAATGCAGTGATTTTTTGGGGACTTATAGCATGTATTAGTTTGCAAGCGTGTACATCCCAAATTCTGCACGAAAGGTCATCAATAAGTACGAAAGCATATTGTGGAATAGAGTTATGAAAATCGATGTCTTTAATATTGGCTGATTGCAATCCCATTGACACTACAATGTTTTGAGTTTCCTGGAAAGATTATTCAGAAGAAAAGGAAACCTTGAGATGCCATGCTTTCAAGTGCTTTTCATCACCAATAACAACGCAAGAGAAAGATGGATCGATTCGTAGAACAGGAGGGCTTCGTGATACATATTCAATGAACTCTCTACAAAAATGTATAGAAGAGGATAATTTCAAAACTGACATCCTTTTTGGATACTTTAATGACGTGTGTGAGAACTGGAGAATTTCCAAAGCTTCAGCATTTGCGAGAACAATAACTACATCGGAACAGATCACTTGAACTTTGAGAAAAATTACGGAAGAACTAGATTTGTAAATAGAATGAAACTTATTAAATCATAGTAATGTCAGTGTCAAGCAAACTCACTGATGGCAAGTCACAAATAAAACCAGTGCAAATTTTATCGAGAGCCGTTGTTGACGTATAACATACGACGTTCTCTACAATATCAACTAAACAGAGTCCGCTAGCAGCGAAAAATTGTAAACACGGAGACTGAGAAACTGGCATTACAATGTGTTCAGTTTCAAACTGACACTGTCAACAGTTGCTAAGACAAACACTGCAGTGTTCAATAGCAGTTTAATTTTTAAAACAACAGGAGTCTATGTGACCTGTGCTAGTCTTAACGTTTCTCTGAACTTTTTCTAAATGCGGTGAGACTGCAGTTTGTGGATGACTCAAGCAGATTTACGATAAGAAGTCTTGGATTTCGGAGCAAAATTCACTCACCCATTTGGCCAAATAGCGTATTGACATTGTAGCTGATGTCAGTTCATGATTAAAAACCACTAATCTAATTTCAAACCTTAGGCATTAACTGTAAACAATAATCCTGATCCTTCAAACTGCTTTACAACCCTCATTTAGCCTTATTAACTAGGTAGACACTCTCAATGTCAATCTGGCGTCACTGTAAGATCGACCGCAAATTATAGTCTCACCAAACCGACTTCTATTGTGATGCGAAGCATGTTTGCAGTTACTTCTGTGTTCGACCTCAGAGCTTTAGATGCTGCTGCCTTTCCACTCTTGGTATGTTTGTCGTACGTCCCTGTTTCCTCGACTGTTAGTGGGGTGACATCTATAGGAAGGTCTGTGTGTGCTTCTTTGATGTCCGGTGGATTCAATGGAGCTGATTTATTCGAGTTCCTCAAACTGTTCTACACATCTGTTTCTCTGTTCTTTAATCTCAGTGATCAAATTTCGCTCGTGTCCTTGACTGGTCTCTGGTTTATTATATTTTCTATCAGTTTCTTCGTTGTCTCACATAGTTGTTTCGTACTTCCTCCTCTTCCAGCCTTTTCCCCTGTCGTTGCTAGGTCTTACATATATTTCTGCTTATCGGCTCTAATGCTCCTGTTCACTTGCATGTTTGCTTCAGCGTATTCAGCTTTCATCTTAGCAACCACCGGGTGGTGATCTGAAATTATGTTAGCTCCTCTCCTGGTTGCCACGCCTCCCATGGATCTTCCAAATTTCTAACTGGTACGAATATGATAGGTCTGGTTCTCTGTAGTGTGGTCCTGTGAGGCACGTAGCTTTGTGTATGCGCTTGTGGGAGAATATTGTGACACCTATAACTATTGTGGTGGATAATGTAACGTCATGTGTCATATGAAACTCACACAATTTATTCCAGGTTCCGGATAAGCCAATCTATTCATTCTGCTTAAACCTCATTTTGACCTTGTCACTTATTGGGTTGTTTATTCTGACTGTATTTAGATGAGTGTATATGTGTGCAGATACTATCATACTCACCACATGTTTGTAGCTTATTTGTATCTGGCTATAAATATCGGTTACGCTTGATTAAATCGATTTGGCTCACCTGCCCTCTCTAATCTGCTTCGCTCTTCCCTTTTTGTTCCATCTCCCTGATTACCTATTCACATCAATGAGTGCATGAAATATGCGTATTCAAAATTCATTCTCGTATTTGGCTTTTTTAATCCAATTATTCACTGACGCGAGTTAGGTTAATAATTATATACAAGAATAGATGATATATATTTTAAGAAGAATCACCGTACGATCAAACTGGGGTCAGATATAAGGCCGTAAAACCATTTTGTTGAGTGCACATAAATGTGCAGATCTGTCACCATTCTCGTTTCTTTCTCCCAGGTGAGTCCGTGTTGGCTACGCCACATTTATTCATTGTATTTCAAGCACATGTGTTTATTTGCAGACATAGCGGGCCATATCAGAGAACGAAATAATAATTAAGGATATCATGTTCAACAGAGATACTTTAATGAAAAGTATGAAAATAAGACTTTCTACATCTCTGAAAAAAACATTCTGTGGAGTTGAACTTCACACTATCCTTTCTAGTAAGTCTGTAATTCTTAGCTATGTGAGGGATGAACTCACGCTTTGGGCTGAATTTATTTGTGTCTTTCAGTTTACTCGCTTATGTAGGGGAGGTTATATTGGTCGCACAAAGTGAACTCCTTCGGGACGCAACATCAGGCTTTCTAAAGAATCCCAGAATCAAATTGTGGACCCAGTTTCAGAACATCTAGTTGATTGTGATCAGTCCCTATCACTAGAAGACTCCTTCAAAATCGTACATACGGTTAGAAGAGACGTCTCAAAACGAATGCAGATGAAAATGTATGTACAGCATACGCAATTGCTACCCACCAGTTTAAGCGTTATCCTTGCAAATATAGACGATATATTTAGTTTCTCATTCTTCCACGGTGTCAACCATTCTTTCTGTCTCTCAAAATCTTTTTTTTTCTGGTTGTTATATCGAACCCTTTCTAATTATTCTCAAAACTATTAATTAGCCATAATTCCAAATTTTAATCATTTTTGTTTTTAATAGCTATGAGATTGACGATTACCTTAATCTGAACACCTGTAGTGGCATTGGACAATAGCCACAGAATCCACAAAGCTGTGAACTAGACTACTCAGAAAATACCTAACGATGGAGAAGGCTCGAACAATGAGTTGAATGGACTGGAGTTGATCGGATGGCATGGCTCGGCCATGCAGGCGTGGTTCATCTGAATGTTACCTTATATCTTCTATTCATGTTAAATATATTGTTCCTTCTCTAGCCTAACCTTGTTCTTCATCATGTATTGGTAATTGATACGACACAGTGAGTTGGCGTAGTCGATGGTGTGACTTCCACGTAAGATCTCATTGATTAGGAAGTTATATCATGACAAATCTACAATTTTAGGATTAGGTCTATTATTAGAGCAGTACTAATATCATAGTAGACCATAATTCTAAACACCTTTCATTAGTGAAAATTCTCATTTTGCCATTTGGTAAATAAGGAAGAAATTTCTTTTCAATTGAAAAGAATGAATTCATATTATTCTGTATCCATGTTTCAACAGTCCCTGCATCAGTAGGCCTCAGCATACACCAGGGAAAAGCAAGGTCCTCAAATTCAAAGCAGAGAACGGCAAACCAATCACTCTTGATGGTGAAACTCTGGAAGATGTAGTATCTATCACATATCTGGGAAGCATCATCGATGAACAATGAGGTTCACATGCAGACGTAAAGGTGAGGATTGGCAAAGCAAGGACAGCATTCTTACAGTTGAAGAACATATAGAACTCAAATCAACTTTCAACCAATATCAAAGTGAGAATCTTCAATACGAACGTCAAGCAGTTCTACTGTATGGAGCTGAAACTTGCAGAACTACAGCAACTATCATCAAGAAGGTGCAAGTATTTATAAATAGCTCTCTACGCAAGATACTCAATATCCATTGGTCGGATACCATCAGCAACAGCCTTTTGTGGGAGAGAACAAACCAGCTTCAAGCTGAGGAGGAAATTAGGAAAAGACGATAGAAATGGATACTACACACCAAACTGCATCACGAGACAAGCCCCAACTTAGAATCCTGAAGGGAAGCGGAAAAGCGGAAGGCCAAAGAACACATTACATCGGGAAATAAAAGCAGATATGAAAAGGATGAATAACAACTGGGATGAGCTGGAAAAGATTACTCAGGACAGAGTTGGACGGAGAGTGTTATTAGGCGGCTTATGATCCTCCTCGAGGAGTAACAGGCATAATTAAGTAAGTAAGTGTATCCATTTTTGTTCAGGTCTTATTTAAAACCATTCCGTTATACTGTAGACTATTATTTTAGCAAACGGGATAAATTACAAATGCAACTGTACAGCTAAAGTAAATGAAATTGTCGAACTTCCTTCTCTAGACTGTTTTCTATCTTCTTTAATGATACTGTGGTGGACCAAGAATATATCAATTCCAAAAGTAATGATAAAGGTATTACGTCCAAAAATCAATATATTGATATATTAAATGTAGTCTATACATACAAGAAAAATATACAGGACGTTGGATATGTCTACTCAGATAAAGTATATAATGAGAATATCCTATGATCTATAAACGTAGACAGCAAATATACTAGAGTTCTGTTATCACAACAGCATGTAATTGAGAACAAGAGGCATATATGTGCAATTGTATATACACTACATACAATAAAATAGATATTTTTCGTCATTAATTCTTTAATCAAATGAATTGATAAATGACAATTAATACTAAATACTATTTGGTCACTGAACGTGAGTATATTCTTGAAATGATAATTACTTCATTCCTATCTATATCATTTGCATGAATACATTAATTATAATGGAAAAAGTAAATCACACACTTACTGCTTTGTTCTTTATTAAGGAAAACTCAATCATTAATTCCTCCAAGCTTTTATTAAATCTGATTTTCAACTATGAATATATATATATTCCCTTAACTTAAGCTACTGACCTTATCAATAATAATGGAAATCCAATGACTTGTGACCGATGAGATTTGATGGCAGATAAGTAAATGAACAAATGTAAAAATACTCGCATATTGTATGAGTGTGTGTGTGTGTACGTTCACCTACTTCAAGAGTTCAAATAACTGGCCAGAAAATTAGATCATAGTTTTATTATTAATTTATGCATATTTCATCAATACAAAACTTGGAGTAAATTCATATGATCTAAAACTTTAATGATTTTATAAACTAACATGCGTTCATATCTACACATTGATTAATGTGACTTTGAATATCACACATGAAATATGAGTTTCCTCATTTTCAATATAAGCTATACTGACGAATTGCAGCTAACAGGGAACACTCAATCGAGCTGTAATATTTTGGAGAAGTACAAATTCTTGCGTCGTATTGAGGTTAGTTTGATCGAACGGTTTATTATGAGAACAGTTGAACTATCAAGCTCGATTATTGACATCTTCGTTCAAATTGACTAGTCAACTGGTTATTCAGTGCTCAGAAGAATTATTTGTGCAAATGGACGTGAGTATTTTATATATTTGTAGCTAGATGACAGAATATTCTAAATTTAGTCTATTTGTGTTGGCTTGTGTTTGACAGCACAAAAAGTTGAAGCGAATCGATAATATTTCTTCCCCAACAATTATCTTACTGATGAGTGTCAGCTAACTTATAAATGTAATCACAGGATTCTTACCGATTGTCTACAACTACCTAATATTTAAGTGTATTGTACACGTAGTTTATCCGATTTCATCTAGTTCATGGGAAACTGACCAATAATAACCGCCCAATACTGAATAATCGATAATTAGTGTATTACAGTAATATTGTATTGCTTCATGACATATTATCATAAACTATATATTATGGATAAACAATTGTCAATTTCTTATATTGTCATTTTTCTTCACTACAAAACAGCTTTTCTTCTGTAACAAAAATACTCAGTTCTTTTAGTTATTCAATATGTTTTTAACGTGTTTTCATCATTCTCACTAAGTAGACTACTCTGGGAAGTATTAATTGCAGTCATTACTAGTATGGTATTAAGTTACACAACAACGAGCAAGAACAATATATCATATATTCAAAACAGTGAAAGAAATTGATAATTCAAAATTGTGGCTTTATACAGTCGCGGCCATTTAAATCTTCGACCATATCTCGTCGTTACTGGAGTCTCCTCTCGTCGTTTCATTTCCGTCGTCAATGTTTGAGACTCATGTTTCGGTGATATGAGGGTCTTTGAAGAATACAAGCATTCCGGTTGATGATCACTTTCAGTGAAAACTGGTTTAGCTCAGTCGATACTGACTACATCTGTCTTTCTAGCTTTTTCTACTGTAACTTTTTTTTATCTCTTCTCACAATAAATTTAAACGTACCATAATAATTCTGCTGCGAAGCTGGTTGTACATTATTTTGTAGATTACTAACGTAGATGATCTGTGTTGAGTGACTGGGGGCCTACTCAAGTCAAACCAACTCACTAACGTCAAAGCCACACCTCACGGTTAGTAACTAACTTGGATGACCCTTTCGTCGTATCCAGGTACTATGACTGTTTTGACTACTGTACAACACAAACGACGTTATTAAAGAAATATATTAGTAGGTGCAATGAAGGAAGTGCGACTACCACCACATGTAGCTAGTCCATGGCGCTCAATTAACTAATGCGCTTTGATTGTCCTTGATCTTGACGAGCACCGATAAGCTGTATGACATTCAGTGACCCAACAAACGGATGATCTGGCTAGGAACCAAGGGAAATTTCAAATAAACACATACGTGCCATCATGCAGTTGCTGCGGTAAGAATACTCGTCGTTATTGTTGTTGTCTGGGAAGCATTGTTCTTAAATCGTTCTTAAGGCGTTGTGCGCAGTTGGCTACATCAGTCAGAAAACTTTGACCTGAAGCATACTTGAGACGCCTAATTTCTCCGTTGGTTTTCGGGTTCATATGCAGTGGCAGCACTCAAAGGCTGCTCAAAGGCCTTACAATGTCTACCATCAACCTATCGAATTCCGGCTTTGCTACTTTTAATGGTTTTATGTCCAGCCTTCGTGATCTTGCATTAGCTGATGGCCCGTTCGTTACAATGTGATATTGAACAGAGTGTTTGGGATCTGCATTGTTGTTTTTTATCTTCGTGAGCTCAGCATATTCTGTTGATAAAGATTTATATGGATCACCATGGTTTTTATCTACCATCGAACTCATGGAAACAGAGTCATTAATTACTCCTCTTATTGTAATAGTATGGTCACCGTTTGCAAACCGATGCCGTCGGAAGCCGGCTAGTAAATCGGAGTTCTCTAGAAAATCAATGCCCATTATGGGTACAGACACATGTATTATAACAAAGTCCTAGAGATATGAAGCACCATGACCAAAATTCAGAGTCGATTTATGCTTACGGTACATTTTGATATCTAACTTATTCTCTGCTACTAGTACTAGCGACGTATTAACGTTTCGTCCTTTCATCGCTTATGCGAGGTACAATGCTAATTTCTGCCTCTGTGTCAACTAAAAACTGTGCGTTCGTCGTTCGGTCTTGTATGTAAACAAAAGGCTGTTTGCAGAAGTTACACCAGCCGACGCAGCCGTGATAGTGTGATTATTTCCCCGTCATATTAAATATACAAGGTTGTCTGCACTTTCTAGCTCTGTAGCCGTATGTTTGGTGATACCAGCACGTAGATGGAGCTAGATATCTCCTGAAAGATAGTCGGTTTCTGTTGCATGAGCCATCCCGCGAATATCTTCGTGGCCTTCCGTTCTATGTCAGCTCTGTCAGCCTGTGTCACAAAACACTTATTTCTTTTCGCAGCGTATTGATTCTGTCATCTACCGTCGTGTTATGCAGCTGAGGACTCATTTGCTTAGTTCTTTCGCATATCCTGTCAGCTATCGTCGCTATACTGTCCATGTCACTATCGGTATCTCTTATAGCTAGGATCCGCTGTTCACTCAACGGGAGCCGATGGAGCCACAGTTGATAAAATAGTTTGTTGTCTACTTTCCTGTCGCCTAGCAAACTTTTCACATAGTTTTTTAGCTATGAATGAATTCTATCCCCCATTTGTACTTGATTAAGAATCTAATCAACAGCTTGTTGGTCGACCAAAGAAGCCGATTTAATTGAGACTAGTTTTAACAAGTCATATGGCCTCTAGGGGTTCAGCTTAACTGAAGCCTCTCGTACGCTATACGCCACTTCGTCTGAAAGAAGTGTGTTTGAGTGGCCTAAATTGTCTTGTTTCAGGTTATGACAGTTAGCCAAAAAATAATTTCCAAGTCTGATAAACTAAAGTTATGAGTTAGTGGATTTCGAAGATGGAATAGAAAGATTAAGAAACTTCACAGACCTCATTTGGGGTATACTTAATGTAGAGTCTTCCAAAGATATGTTTTTTAAAAGAATAAATAGTACACGAATAAAAAAATGTGGATATTGAAAAGAGAAATGAACTAGTAACAACAATGATAATAACAGATGATACAATGTTATAACATAAAACAGACTTATATATATATGGGACTCCTCGGCAGTGCCCGTCCACGACCCCACCTCGCGAGACTCAAAGCCAGGATCTGTCAGTTTCGCGCGCGAGCGCTTAGCCACTATACAACTGAGCCGGCATCTAACAATGTTAATGTCTAACTTCAACCAATGTTAGTGTTCGAATAATATTGTTTATTAAGTAATTTAATTAAAAAGTTCGACCCAATTGACCGTAAACAAACATAATTGTACGAGAAGTGTTATAGCTTTTTGCGGGAAATGGTCAACAACATGTTGACAATATTAATCTAATAATCATTACTTTTTATTCAAGAGTTAATTTACACGTTCATATAGAAAATAAGATTCTGATATTTATTTGTTTACTTCATTAAGTTTACTTGTGTATGAGTTCGTTAACTGAACCGTATCAAAAATCCTTTGGAGAAGAAAAACAAAATAAACTTTATATGCAAAGATGGATAGTGGCTAACAGTGAAATCCAGGACGCGCGTTTCGTCCTATTTGGGAGTCTTCATCCGGATGTACCTGCATCTCAGAGTTGATGTTCACTCTGGGATTCAAACCCAGTACTGTTCTCTTCAAACGCCATCGCATCCTGGATTCCACTGCTAGCCACTATCTGTCTTTGCATATAATGCTTGCGAATTATGGCAATATCCAGGTAATAAGCACGGTATACACATATGCCAATAAAAGATTGATCATTTGCAGTCCTAAGCATCAATGAGAAGATTCAAGTAAACAATACCAAATGAACTTGGAACTAATTTGTATTATTTCAGTTTTAGTGGCTGTGAATCTGACTTCAATTGTATGGTATGCTGATTGTCATTGAAGTACAGATGTCTCCTATCCTTGTATGTTTAATCGACTTAGATCACGTTAGTCAATAACGGAACTCAATAAGTCGAGTGTGAAAATGGATTTTTGAATACATATATTTTGTACACTCATTGATCTGGACAGGAAACAAGAGGGATGAAACGAATAGAAGAAAGCGAAGCGAAATGACACGCGATGGTAAAAAGACATCTGAGCCAACTTGATTTAGCCAAGTGTTAATCAATATTTATAGTCACACAAAAATAAGCTACAGACATGTGATGAATAGGATAAAACTATTAGAAAGTCTGAAAATGTTTACCTAACTAAATTGTAGGAATATGATATCTATAGTAGCTCACGTGAAATTGAGTTGGTTCACATTTAATTTGGTTAAGCTGTTTCGTTAACTTATTTAACGGATAGAGTCATTCTTACAATAACAGCTTATCTATATCATTTTACCTTATTATTGTTACACTTGTATGAATATCTATGGCTGATTATTGCTTACTGCCTACGCATATATTCGCTGTGCTAGCCTTATTATTAGTTGCTAAATTGATTCGATGATTCATTCATTCTACCATGTATACATATATGTACATTTTATTCGTGTTGATTGTACTCGCTTACTCGTACTCGAATTCGCTGACTCGCTCGTTTGCCTGCTGATAGCTTTTTGGTACCACTCTTTCATGCTTGCTTAACATACCTGTAACTTTGGTGATCTGTGTGTGGTGCAATAATAAACGTAATCAACACTTCATATTCGCCTCCTGATTAATACACCGTTGGAGCGTTATCTAGTGACGGTTATCAAGACGAACTATATACGAAGTTTAAGGATTATCTAGAATACCAACCACAGTATATCCTTCAATCGATGATCCGTTCAAACTTCGGGGTCATCAATTTTTCAAAAGTACTTTAGTTATTCTGAAGTTTATTGTTTCAGTTTACTCGTTTACAAAATGTTCACAATTCATATATAGAATCAAACTACTAAGAAACAGAATTGTTATCACAATATTTCGTATATTTAGTTGATGAAACGAGATATCCTTATGGGATCGAGACTCGGTCGTAAATATTTACGGAGGAATAGGATTATCAAGTTATCTCATGTTATATGTTCTATGCATATTATGTTAATATTCATATAATCTGTACTTATAAAACAGAATTGGATATTTTATACATATTTCAGATATATGGAACAGAATAAAGTGAATATTATCATTTTTATTATTACTAGGAATTTGTCTTAATGGTAATGTTTTTCTTAATATCTAGTGTTGTAATAAACAGGAACACATGTGTGGACAACCAAATGTATTTGTACACGAAATTATGGAACGCTTTGATAAAATCTCAGAACCATACAGTAAATAGTTCATTTGTAAAATGTTTATTAATCGTCTCACGTTTCATTGTCCCTGCTTTTTGTTCCTATTCTTTTCTCTTCAATCTTTTAAACCTTTTGCTGACAGACACTCTATTCCTGATTAGCGTTATATACTACTTGTATCGACATAAGTAGTACACACCATAATGTTACTTAATAATGTCTGTAGGTGAAATGGAGTGCATATTTAGTCTATCCATTATATATACAAAAACATTAACAACATTCCATTTGCAAAGCTACTGGAATCTATTAGAAATGAGATGATAATACTGATTTAACTATATTCATAATGTATTATTACTTACTAAGAAAAACAACTACAAGAGAACCTAACAGATCATTATGGTATAAACGAGTGCTGAAAATCACCGGGTCTATCTTCCCAATGGAAAATAATGATTCAAATCAGAGTAACTGTTTGCACTTTATGCCTTTGATTTTATTTAGTTTCAATGATCATTTCTATTATTTTTAAGCGGTTTTTTAGCGAGTTAGTTTTCTACGGGATGGGGACGCTAACCCCATGCCCAACCCTCCTCCTTTATCCGGGCTTGGGACCGGCAGTAGCCCCCGGAGGGACTCCAGGCGGAGTTATTTCTATTATTACTATTATCTTATTCAGTACTCTTACTATTGTTTATGGGATGTCCAACATTAAGAATATAAACGATATTTAGTTTATCTGTCAGATAAATCTATTTTGTTCCCTTTGAATCTGTTGTCAGTCTATGTTACAATGCATATAAAGAAAAGAAATAGTAGTACGGTGGTGTTGGTTACTTATATCCACATAAGTGGTATATAACGGTGGTCAGGCATGGAATGTATTTCAGTAAAAGATCGATAAGGAAAGAACGGGCACGGAACGCGATTGGAATGAAAATGCATGAACAATGAAATCTGAGACAATGGACTGGTATTTGCAAAGGAGCAGTCATATTTGAGACGATGGATTGATATTTTTCAAATTAACTATTTACTATATAGTTCTCAGATTTTAGTGAGATGCTCTGTAATGTCGCGTTAAATGAATTCGGTTGTCCCTACTCGTGTTCTTGTTTACTACAGTAATAGCAGAAATAGTGTTTATATTCTTAATTCTAAGAATTGTGTTAGAGATCTAAGAAAATAAGCCGAATGAGAAAAAATGTTATTGAATAAGAAAATAAGTGGTTTCTGACAGCTATGATGCAGCTGGATGATCTAGAGTTCGCAGATAATCTGGCTCTACTATCGCACACGCAGCAGCAAATTCAGGAGAAGACGACCAGTGTAGCAGCAGCCTCAGCAGCAGTAGGTCTCAATATACACAAAGTAAAATTCTCTGATAAAACACAACATGCAACAATCGAATAACACTCGATAGAGAAGCTTTGGAGTATGTAAAAACCTTTACATATCTCGGCAGCATCATTAATAAACACTGTGGATCTGATGCAGACGTGAAAGCGCAGATGGGCAAAGCAAGAGTAGCATATCTACATTTGAAGAATGTCTATAACTTAAAACAACTATCAATCAACATCAAAGTCAGAATTTCCAATACAAATGTCAAGACAGTTCTACTGTATGGGGTAGAAACTTGGTGAACTACGAAAGCCATCATCCAGAAGATTCAAGTGCTTATTAACAGTTGTCTACTTCAGATCCGTTGACCAGACAGCATTAGCAACAAATTACTGTGGGAGAGAACAAACCAGATCCCAGCGGGGAACGAAATTAGGAAGAGATGCTGGAAGTGGATAGTTCACATGTTGTGGAAAGCACCCAGTTGCGTCATAACGCAAGCCCTCACTTGGAATCCTCAAGGCCAAAGGAGGAGAGTGTTATGAATTTAAGTTGTGAGACTGCAGGGTTTGATAAGCAGCGTATTTATTGATCGATCGCAGTACAGTGACACGGAAAACACGTACGGACGGCCTAGAGTCTCTATTGGTCTCACTCCCCTGTCTAGCCCAGTTAGTTGAGTCCAGAACACAAGTCACAACCTCTGAGATATGAATCACTATATTTCAAACATACTTTGTTTATATACTAGTCAAGCATACCACAGCGTACCATAAAAATAGTAAACAACATTTACGCAATATGTAACGAATGAATTAAATAATAGCCAATAGGGAATGTACATTTAAAGTCCAAGGACACCACTGGACTTAACATGATAATTATTGGTCTATTCTCCCGCATCCACAACAGAGAGGAAGACCAAAGAACACAATACACCGCAAAATGGAGACAGATATGAGAAGAATGAATAAAAATTGGACAAAACTAGAAAGGAAGGCCCAGGACCGAGTGGGTTGGAGAATGCTGGCCGGCGGCCTATGTTCCATTGTGAGTAACAGGTGGAAGAAGAACTCTAAGCCTGTGAATATAACCAGTGGGGTTATACAAGGCAGTGTGATTGGTCCATTACTCTTTCTTCTTTTCATAGATAATGTATGTTCCTCTTCCAATATGGTGAACTTTTCCTTTTTTGTCGAAAACCTAAAAGTGGTTCTTCCGCCAAAGAAAGCCATTTTTCAGCGGTAATCCAAGAAGAAGTAAACTAGTTCGGATGAACTGTTTCGAGGAATCTGCCACCTAATGTTGACAAAAGTGGAGTTATTCACATTAGCCACTGCCTTGACCTATATACAAACATACATATATGGGGGTTAAACCAGATGTAAGGCCTCTTTACAGCGCTGCTTGATAGTACGGTCAACGTTGCTTGTAAACTTGGGCGATCGATGGAGATCGGACTGATCACTCAATATGTTGTGTACTTGATCAACTCGAATTTCAACCTGAGGCTCACTTGACCGTGCCAGGCTATCTGATGTGTATGCTTAAGTACATGAATTGTAGAAGTCATCGGGCCTTTGTAGTTCATGTATATAGGTAAATGCAAAAGGTGTGTTTGTGGTGTCGTACAAAGGAAACGTAAGCTGAAATATTGTTTGCATTATGAATAAAAAAATCAGTGGCTTAATCTGTCAATTAGAAGACATAGCAAAAGAAGAGGTAACAAATAATAGGGAGAGGCAACCGACAATCTCCTGTGGGAGGATGCTTATGCTCATATGTTTGTCAGGAAATGCTCGGGCGTTAGGTATAGACTGGATGATATTGTGGTGTAGGCTGCTGATGTCGACAGATATAAGTAGTAAGTATCATCAATCGAAAGTGAAATGTCTGATGGCAGTAGTTTAAGAAGATAGAAGAGAAGAGAACGAGAACAGCGAGTGATTGGTGTGAAAGCGAAGGAACAGTGAAGTCTGAGACAATTGATTGAGATTTCTTAAATGAATTATTTACTGTATGGTACTAATGTTTTACTAAGAGATTTTTCGATATTGTGTTGAAATACATTTAGTTGTCCCAGCTTGTGTTCTCGTTCGCTACAATATACATATAATGTGTAAGGGACAGTCTACTACAGCAAGAAGCGGTGAAAATCTGCCCCACCAACTGGGTGAATATACCTCTGTGTATGCTATGGGATGCATGGGATAAATCTTGTGTGTTGCCAGTGTTCATGTAACGTATATTTGTTCACAGGGTAGGTATACCTGTATATATACCAAGGAATATTGGGTTGAAAGTCCGTGTGTTATCTAGTATATATATAGACTATACATATTCAAAGTAAGTGAAAACTTCAAAAATCCTTTACTTGCTCTTCATACGATAGCATGATACACACAAAGACTTGCTAGGCCACAGTAATTTCAGCAATTGAGATCATGAGTCAATTGAAGGTAGAACACCATGGAAAACCTGGAGGCATTGGATGGTCGTTTCGTCCTATTGTGGGACTCCTCAGTAGTTGGATGCCGGCTCAGTGGTTTAGTTGGTTAAGCGCCTGGCGTGAGACTGATAGGTCCTGGGTTCGAATCTCGCGGAGTGCGGGATCGTGGATGCGCATTGTTCAGGAGTTCCACAATAGGACGAAACAGCCATCCAGTGCTTCCAGGTTTTCCATAGTGGTCTAGCTTCGATTGACTCATGATCTCAACTGTTGAATTTAGACTTAATTGTAAGGAAGAAATACAATACAGTCGATTAAAACTAAACTACCATGGAAAACCTGGAAGCACCTGATGGTCGTTTCATTCGAGTATGGTACTATTCAGCAGTACGTACTCACAATTCCCCCCCATGGGATTCCAACACAGAACCTTTAGTCTCGCGTACGAATGCTTATCCTCTAGACCATTGAGCCCATCCAATGGTGTTAATGTCTAACTTCAACCAATCCACATTTTTATTTATTTATTTTATTTTTCGTACATCTTATTTTCATTAATATGAAATTTCCTTAATTTAGGACAAAATTGTTATTCACTTTATCTTTGTTTGTTTATTTACTCGATTAACTCTTTCTCTTTGTTGTTTTTTTTACATCTTTTCTCTCGTTTTTTTCTTTTTTATCGAAAGGATATAGAAAGCAAAATAATAAAATTAATAATAGATCAATCGAAGTGCTGACGTTTTTTTGTCGTTGTTGATGCATTTCATTTTCTCTTCTATACTCAGCATATAACAATGAATATGAATTGATAAACAAGTTAGTTTATAATCATGATAAATGAAGTCAAAGATAAATGAATCAAAACGTGGTATTAATGTTTGAAGTCATTAATTTCTAGTCTGAGCTATGTTGGTAGATGCAGATTGCTTGGTTGAGTCCACGTGACTATTGTAACCAAGGGTTGGAGACTCTTGGTGATATGGCTTGGAATCAAGCACAATAGCGTTGACGTATACACTCTTTTGTCTTCCCTTAAACTATGAGATTAAAATAGCATTACATCTTTGTTTCTACCAACCAATTCTTTTTTCCTGTACTATATCTTTATTTGCAATCTTTCTTTTATATATTACCACCTCTGCATTAACTACTTTTATGAATCCGGTGTCCATTTTGCTGTGCTAATGAGGTATGGCAACTTGAACCAATGCACATATATGCTTGGTTCTACATTGTAGCTGACTGATTGACTGAATAAATGAATTAAACAATCCTTGCAAAGTGATTGTAACAGACATGATAAGAAACTACCTTTGTGACAATTTTTGGTAATTCAGTGTGTGGTTTTTAATTGGTGGTTGTTTGTATAGAAGAAGTGAGAGAATTACCATGAATATTATTGAGTGATCTTTGCATTGTATCTAGAATTCAAATCAACTGGAAACTATAACTAACAGAATTAATTTTATTGATTTGAGAGTATTATATGTATCATGAAACATTCAGGTTCCAGGCATACTTTGAAGCAGTGTCTAAGGGGTCCACCATTAAAAAATATACACAAAGAGTGCAGCAGATGTTCTGTTCATTATTAGTTATCCAACCACTGTCATTTTGTGTTCAAGCGGATAAACTTCAACGACTTTCGACCATTGTTAAAAAATGTATTTTTAGCTTACTGTCATTATTAGTGAGTTTTCCTCTGAGAATCACAATCTACAGACATGCTACTTTTGCAGAGTTGAAGGAGGGAGTTCAAAAGCATAGGGAAGGAAAACAATATATTTCACCTCATCCGACAGACTTCGTTATCTGGACGTAAGGCCTTCATAAAGCGAAGATAACACATATGAAACTTCTTCGATGACAGTCTATGTTTGACGGGTTCTGACATCTCGTTCGTATGACATCAAGACTACATTTAATTCATTATTATTTTCAGATGCATAAAGAAGTGTTGTTTCATGATGAGATCAACTCGAAAACATTCAAATAGCTAAACACCCTAGAATCAAACGAAGTCAACCTCTTATATTCAAATTAAAATTACCTTAATAATCTTGGGATTACTAGAAAAACATAATTTATGGTAAATTTTCTAGAATTGTTTCACAAATTCATTATCAAGTTGATAA
Source organism: Schistosoma mattheei (assembly GCA_944470405.2). NCBI lineage: Eukaryota > Metazoa > Platyhelminthes > Trematoda > Strigeidida > Schistosomatidae > Schistosoma > Schistosoma mattheei. The sequence continues at coordinate 4,902,343 of OX103951.1, forward strand.
ACTCTATACAAATTATACGTAATATCTTCTTAATTAATTATTGTATTCAGTTTGTTTTAAACATAAACCTTTGCCTATTCTGAATACTTGGAATCACTTCTTCGAAAAAGTTTGAACTCAACATGTAACATAGTGATAAGTCTTGCAAATTGAACGCTATATTCGCTTCCTAAGCTATTCTGCAACCACCAAGTTGTAACTATACAGCGACCCGAACACGAGAGAGAAGATGCGAAGTATGCGAGAAGTGCTTTGCTCCAAGGTTCATTTCAATACAAAAAAATATAGGGTTTTTATAATATTTTAGATGTCTTTGGGTTGCTCGAAGATTCTGAAATGCTACTAAACATAGTAGCAGTATAGTAATCAGCCAATCAGAACCTCTACATTTGACGTTTCAGTTCCTTGAGATTTCTGGCTAAAACTTCAAGTGAACGCTGATTGGATGAAACGCATCTTAGTGTTTCCTGATCCTTGGTTGTCTTCTGCGAGTAATTTTCTCGATCACGCCAACACATAGGCTTGATGAAAATAACTTTCAAGTTTCATCAAGTATTAGTCAACTAAACTACCTGATGACTATTGATCTAAGCTTATATTAGTAATAAAATCATCGGTACGAAAGTAATCAGTGATCCTTTATGAAGAAAGGACAAGGTCAATCTGATTCAAATAATCACTAACGGAAAGGATAAAAAATCGTCATGTCGTGCAGTCGCCTGAATACTGGCATCGATTTACGAGATTCCTATACTTTGACTAGACCAGGTACTCAAGTGGTGATAATGAGAATGAAATGCTTAATTAAAAAGTGACTTAGTGTATATTATATATATATCAGAAAAAAGGTTTTGTAGAAATTGTAGTAATTTAACGGTTGAACTGATGAGTCGATTAAAGCTAGACGACCATTAAAAACCTGAAAGTCCTATTTTGGGACTCCTCAGCAGTGCGCATCCACGATCCCGCTCACGGAATTCGAACCCAGAACCTTCAGCTCAGTGGTCTAGAGGTTAAGCGTTTGCATGCAATACCGAAGGTGCTGGGTCCGAATCCCCTGAGGGGAATCGTGAATGCGCAATTGATATTAATTACTTGAATCTTCCCATTGATGTTTAAGACTGCAACTGATCAGCCTCTAATTGGCACATACGCATATTGAGCGTATTGTCTTGATATTGTCTTAATTCACGAGGATTCTAAGCAAAGCTGGCTAGTGGCTAACAGTGGAACCCTACTTGGAACCGTTCATTGATTCCAATGTTTGCCACTATTCATCTTTGCTTATAGATTTAAATCTTAGTTTTGATAACAATCCCAAAGACTACATTATTCAAATATTGTACTACTCATATTAGTAGAAAAAATTAAAAATTTCATTTTTTTCAATAAGGTTTTTTATATTTGATTGTTAAATTGTTAAGGATGTTCATCAAATGTTTAGTGAACTGAATAATATGCTTCAACGAATACTTCTGAATTATTTTGTCTTTAGAAATAAGAACAAAAATAGAGACAAGAAGTGTTCTGTTCAAATAAGTTTCATTTTTTGATTGAGACCACGAACAGACTAGTGTTAGACCACCACTGGCAGCAATGGTTGGCCGTTTCGTACTATCGTGGGACTCCTCAGTAGTGCGTACCCACCCAGTCTTGCGCTCAAACGCTTAGTCTCTAAACCACATAGCCGACCGGTGTCCAACGGTGTTAATGTCTAACCCTAACCAATCCACGAAATCATGCGACCATCTTCCATCGAACTGAGCTAGATACCTTTTTCTACGCAACACGGATTAGTTCCACTGGTTATGGCTTCTCACTAGAACTCCGCGAATTCCCTCACGCAGCTAATCACTAGTGAGCTACTGGTAATTATCAGAATCGAGGTTTTGGAGATTACTAAGTTTTTAATTCAGATCATGAACCGATTGATGTTAGACCACCACTGAAAACCTGAAATCACTGGGTGGCCGTTTCGTCCTATTGTGGGACTCCTCAGCTGTGCGCATTCACGGTCCCGCCTCTCGAGATTCGAACGCAAGACCTACCGACCATGCGCGAACTTCTAACCTCTCAATCAAAAAATTAATAATCTCCACAACACCATACTAATAATATCATTTTTGTAATATAGAATGAAAAAAATTATCAATTTACTTATTAATATGTTTAATAAAGTTGAATATTGATTAGTGAAGTAGTTCAGAATGCTAGTCTCATCTCTTCTAGACTTGAATCAAATATGTTTCATTTCAAATGCCAACGTAATATACAGTGAGCAACTGAGTTCAGATACTCACTAGGTTGTGTAATGTATATAAATCTTATTTTATTTATTTTTTAAAAGGTATGTACTACTCTTTTGTTTATACTAAATGTCAGATTGCTCAGACTACACAAATATCACATACAGAACACTAACTACAATAACTTGACCTTAAACAACTGATAATAGGAAACATAGAATAAAACTAATAACAGTTACGTTTGTCAGAAAAAAAACTATTTCTTTCAAGATGGTGAAGATTTGTAGCTCAGATAGATGATTTTGATAGAGTTTTGTTCTCTGAGCTGGATGGTTTGGTTGTGGAACACCTGAAGTTTATGCTGATGATGTCGTTCAGAAGAATGATGAAAGCTTCACGGCCAAACCATCCTGCTCAGACCACAAAACTCCATCAAAAACTATTTTTTTAACCCACTAAATCGAATGAATTTTCAGTGATTCATTAGTGCATATTGGTCGATATTAATTCCTACCATCGAATAAGACTAATCTGTGTGAGACAAGTTCTCTTAATAAAATTAATTAGAAAATAAGGAAAATACGTCGACTAAAACAAACAACATTTAACAATATCACTTTATAATTATTCAAACTTTAAACAACTTTAGCAAGTAAGCAAAGATAGATGCAGTTACATCCAGCTGACGAGTTCCGAATAGGACGAAACGCGCGTCATGGATTTCATTGCTAGCCACTATCCATCTTTGCTTAGAATGCTTGTAAATTAAGGCAATTTCGAGGTAATACGCACAGTACGCACATATGCCAATAAGAGACTGATCAATTGTAGTTCTAAACATTAATAAGAAGGTTCGGCGAGACTTTAATTTATGGACGAACCTTGAACGAATCTTAAATGACCTTGACAATTATTAGCCAATCAGAAGACAGTTAGTACAAAGTAAAAATGTATTGTAAGAAACTAATGAATTGCAGTGGATATTCTTCTTTTACGTGATTTAAAAACTTGTTAAGGTTTGATAAATGTCCAGATGTTCTGAAATCATAATGCATACGACACAGGAACTCGTTCATGTGGCTCCATAATAGTCGTCCTTTAGAGTCGTGGTACGGTCTTAAAAATTCCTTCAACCTCGAACACATGGCTTCAATGTTGTTAGTATGAACGCCAGTAGTAGTTTCGACAAAATGACGTTTGTGCACTACGACATGATGGACATAGCGAAGTCTATGAAGGCATCTATAAGCTCTTCAATAATCCGTATATACCGTAGTGCCCGGGTGCACGTATTCCTGTATAATTGGTATTATTGTGCTTGCCTGTAGGTTTCTGACCGTATACTTACGGAAGCGCTACTTACCCAATCTTCCTTGATACTACGTCCCCTGTTGTATTTTCGCTTTCTCACTACTGTTTCATCTATTTCCACAATACTTCCTACTCCTCCGAACGATTGGTGTAGACGTGTCATTTTAAGTGCACATATGTCACGACAACACTCATACCACTAAACGGCTGAAGTTTCAGTAACCTTTGCAAACGCCGCAGCCAGTGTTACTGGTGTCTTTATTATCCAATTTGCAACTATAATCATGATTCGCCTCAGTTTCAGTCGCGATCGAGCGAAGAAAGTCCCCGTTCGAGCAGAATTTTTCCTCCAATATAATGAACAACAAAATACAATCTCATCACGATAGTCTGCACACTTTACTGCAGTCATTTGATAACCGCAGTCACAGGTACAGGAACTTTTCAATAATCACCTATTTTCTAAAATCCGCTGTAAACTGATCGTATGTGAGCATCAGGTGTTGAACTTGGCTCCGTGACCTTGAAATTGCTCAAACGCTTCTGATTGGCTCGTCCATGAATTAGAGTCTCGCCGAAGATTCATGTAAAACAATACCAAGTGAATTAATCTTTAGCAAATGTCTTGATCTTTTATGAATGAATTAAAATTATACTTTACATTTAATTATTCTGTACTTTAGTTTCTTATCGCTAAGGCATTATGGTGCTGTGTAAGCTTACATAACTTATTCTATCTTCTGGACTAACAAACGTATCCATTCTTCTCAAGCTATATTTTGACTTTGTTAATTATTCGCTTGTCAACCTTGACTGTTTTTATATAATTATATGTGTTAATTACTTATCTTAATCATCACATGTCTGTAACTTATTTTAGTCTGACTATAAATATCGATTCACGTATGATTAAATGGAGTTGGCTCACACGACTACTCCACCGAATGACATTTCGATTTGCTCTCTTCTCGCCGCTTCCTCCATTTCATCCATCTGATTGTCTGTTCACATCAATGAATGTACAAAATATACATGTTTAAAAATCCATCGTCGTATTATTTAAATCCGTTATTCACTAACGTGAGTTGAGTAGATAATTTTATAGGAGTATTGGCAGTATGTATATTTCAATAACTATCAATCGTACAATCTATCTAGAGTAAGATATTCGAGGGTTATTAAAATATTTCTTGTGAAGCTCTATAAATGAAAAGTGTTAAATGTTTGAACAAAATTAATACGAGATATAAAAACAAATAATGTTGTTATTCTATCTGGTATACAAATGTTCAGATTTCCTATTTCATTTAATTAATGATATTGTATAGCCATTGTCCATTACTATATGTGATTGTATACTCATGCCGAAATGACTGAACAATTTTTTTTGATTGAAATCATGAGTCAACTGAAGCTAAACCACCACGGAAAACCTGGAAACACTGTACGGTCGTTTCGTCCTAGTGTGGGACTCCTCAGCAGTGCGATCCACAAACTCAGGACCTATCAGTCTCGTGCCAGGCGCGTATTAACCAACTAGACCACTGAGCCGGCATCCAATGGTGTTAATGTTTAACCTCAACCAATCCACGAAATTGCGCGACGACCTTCCATTGTACTGAGGTAGACACCTGTTTCTACCCGACACAATTATTGTCACGAGATATTGTAGTGAACGAGAACACAGGAAGGGACAACCAAATGTGTGTGAGTACATAATTACAGAATCTTTTTGTAAAATTTGAAAACCATACTGTCAATTCTTCATTTGTAACATGTTAACCAATTGTCTCAGATTTCATTGTTTCCTCGTTCTCACACCAATCATTCTCTGTTCTCGTTCTCTTCTCTTTGATCTTTTTAAACGTCTGCCATCAGACATTTCACTTTCAGTTGGTGATAAATACTACTTATATCTGTCACACATCACAATAAAAATTAAATTATTTATTCATCATTTTGCAACAGAAACGGTCGTCCAATACTTCCAGGTTTTCCATAGTTGTCTAGTTTTAATTGACTCATGAATTCAACTATAGAATTACTACTCTCCACAAAACTTCTAAAAATACTTTTCTATTATAAAGTTACATCAAATAGGAGAGTAGTATAATCAGAATACAGTAGACAGTTACTTTTTCTTGGTTACATGACAATCAATAGTTTTTCTTGTAAAATTTAAGATCACATTGAACCAGATTAAAAGAAAATTTATCCTCTTGTGATTTGTTGCTATGCTTTTATTGATCAATGAACAGAAGGAAATTCATTATTATGTTTTTTAGAAATATGATAATGACCGCAAATGTTTATGACATGTAGAATTTTACAATTAGATTGTTCAACTTTGAAACTCCATAAATTAAAATTTGGAAAATGTAAACAAGAAATGGAAATAACGTGATTATATTTAAGTAGGCCCCAAAATACCCTAGTACGGCCGATGGTGGGGAGAGTCAGCTCTCCTTCACAAAATGCTCTCATAGGGCTACACGTGTACAGCAACTATCAGGGAAGTTCTATTCACTGCCTTCTCGTGGTGGGGGTGTTGTTTATGAAATTGAGAGGACAAAAAGCGAATGTCTGGAGCTTTAACTGGGTTGGCGGATATGGAAGATCCATCTAAAGTAGTTGGAAAACCGTGATTTCAAACCAATGGTACACTTGGGCTCCAGGATCCTGAAGGAAAAAGAGGCTCATGAACCTACTGTTGATCACCTTCTACCATGGGAATGCATCTCCTGACGTTGCACCACTGTCTTGTGGATTAGACCTTTAGGTCGAAGACTCCGGGTGTGACATGTTTCGGTTTGGGTACCCTGGCAGTATCACAGCCCACACACAAATCAGTTGACTTGTGTGGCGCATAAATGAACAGATTGATCAGTACAGAAGCCAGAATAACCTATGTGGGCTTGACATTGTGTCAGCCACCACAAGTGATATCCTTCTGACTTATGTTATTATAGTATTGGTCTAATTTCCTAATGTAAATATAATCCTTATTACTAAATCTCATTATTATTATTTATATATGGTGACCAACTTATTGAGCTGTAATCAGTCATAGAGACTAATATTACGGGATATTTTTTGACAAGAACCATGAGTTTTAAGAAGGAACGAATTGAGCGAAGAAATTTCTTTTCAATTAGTTTTTCATCATGGCTCTACACTAATATATATACGTTTTACAATAATCATATAATACTCATCGAGTGGATACGTTACGTAATAATTACATAATGACCTTTAAATTAACATTCAGTAATTGGAAGAGAGAGGATTATTAATATTCAAAGTAATCAAGAAGTTGCTATGTTGCGTAATATAAGAAACAAAGAAGGAATAGAATTTTACCGGATGGTCAATAGGATAGTAGTTACGTAAGAATCAAGAGATGAATGTTGAGAAGTTATAAGGCTCAAAAGCGATAGAAACAAAATTAAAAAAATTTTAAAATAAAAATAAAAATGGAAGAAGTATGAAAAATAGTTCTGACGGAAATGTTATACTGAAGGCCAGGGTAGAGAAAGTGGTTGTACGAATTTCTTTTGGATGCAAAGGTCAGGTTTGTGAACATGGATTGCGATGGCTTCCGCAATGTGCAAAAGGCGCACTCGTAAACCATGTGGTAGATTTGATGGAATATTGTAGATAACCTTAAAAGCTTTATTCACTTCGACTTGATGACCTGTGTCAACCAAGTGAGAGAGAATAGAACTTTTAATCACTTTCACCTGTCCTTTGCTTAGCCATGTTGGATGATGTTCTGTAATGCGGTGACGGACCTGTCGAATTGTACGCCCAATATAACTGGCTCCACAGGAGCAGTTGAAACGATAGATACACATAGATTTGGCGAATTCTGGCAGTCTGTCTTTAATGGATGTTCTTATTTTTGGGTGGTTGTAGAAGATGACATTTAATTTGGCAGCATTAAATGTTTTTTGTACCGCTCTTCTTAGTTTCTGAGTCATGACTTCTTCAATGGTGTCATTTATGAATTGTAGTTTTATGAATAATACCTTCTTGGGGACAGTGGGTATTTTTGCCTTTGTTTTCTTCTCCGTCATATGTTTTTCGATGAATTTCATTGGGTACCCATTCAGACTGAGTAGGTTCCGAATATTGTTCAATTCATCTTCAATAGTGTCTTCAGAACAGATCATTCTAGCACGATGTGTCAAGATCTTTATTAAGTTCCTTTTGTATCTAATTGGAACTGCACTGTGGAAATGAGTGTATTGACCAGCTGCTGACTTTCTGTGTACTCTTCTTTTTATAGTTCCGTCTGTTCTTCTAGTTAGTTGGACATCTAGAAAAGATATGCTATTATTTTGTTCATCTTCTGATGTAAAGTTAATTGATGGGTGAACGTTATTAAATATATTAAGTAAATTATGCTTATCATTTTCTTTTTCTAATACTATGAAGGTATCATCTATATAGCGATAGTAAGTTGGTAAATGGGTAATTGTACTTTTAAGTGGTCCATTTTCCAGTTTTGCAAGGAAAATATTAGCCAGTAGAGGGCCCAATGGTGATCCCATGGCGACTCCATCTAGTTGTCTATAGTATTCATTGTCAAATCTGAATTGGACGTTCATAGTGCATCTAAGAATTAACTGTTTTATCGCGCATGCGGGAATCGGGGTTTCTATGCGTCTCGCCGTTAGTTCATTGCAAATAAATTCAACCGTTTCGAGTAGTGGAATATTAGTGAATAATGATGATACGTCAAGTGATATCATGAATTTATTCTTGACTGATAGATTTTTTATGTTCTCCACAAATTCAAAGGAATCTTTGACACTATGTCTGACAATTTCTTTGTGTAATGGTTGAAGAATTTGCACCAACCATTTTGCTAAATTATGATACGCTGAGTTATTCATATCTAATACTGGTCTAAGGGGCAAGCCACTTTTGTGTATTTTCGGTAGGCCATATAGTCTTGGTGTAATTGTTCCTGTAGGTTTCAACATTTCGAACACCTTTTCTGAAATAAAACCTCGTTGTTTAATTTCTTTCAATGAATCAGTTAGTTGTTTCTATCTATCTATCTATCGTTTCAACTGCTCCTGTGGAGCCAGTTATATTGGGCGTACAATTCGACAGGTCCGTCAGCGCATCACAGAACATCATCCAACATGGCTAAGCAAAGGACAGGTGAAAGTGATTAAAAGTTCTATTCTCTCTCACTTGGTTGACACAGGTCATCAAGTCGAAGTGAATAAAGCTTTTAAGGTTATCTACAATATTCCATCAAATCTACCACATGGTTTACGAGTGCGCCTTTTGCATGTTGCGGAAGCCATCGCAATCCATGTTCACAAACCTGACCTTTGCATCCAAAGAAATTCGTACAACCACTTTCTCTACCCTGGCCTTCAGCATAACATTTCCGTCAGAACTATTTTTCATACTTCTTCCATTTGTATTTTTATTTCAAAATTTTTTTTAAATTTTGGTTTCTATCGCTTTTGAGCCTTATAACTTCTCAACATTCGTCTCTTGATTCTTACGTAACTACTATCCTATTGACCATCCGGTAAAATTCTATTCCTTCTTTGTTTCTTATATTACGCAACATAGCAACTTCTTGATTACTTTGAATATTAATAATCCTCTCTCTTCCAATTACTGAATGTTAATTTAAAGGTCATTATGTAATTATTACGTAACGTATCCACTCGATGAGTATTATATGATTATTGTAAAACGTATATATATTAGTGTAGAGCCATGATGAAAAACTAATTGAAAAGAAATTTCTTCGCTCAATTCGTTCCTTCTTAATTTACCAAATGGCAAAATGGGAATTTTCACCATGAGTTTTATCATAGTTCAGGAAAAAAACTGAATGAATTGTCGTAGTAATTTGTGTCAAGATTAGGAGATGGTGGATAATGATGGTGCATAATTTGTTTTAAGTTCTCTCTTATTCATAACTTATTTTTTAACTAAGGTGAATTTGTGACCCGATATCTGGACGACAATTAGATCAAACGATGTTGTCGATGGATACACCACATTTGTGACCCTCAGTATGACTCCAATTAGATCGTATTTAGATTGCTATCGAAATATACATCGCCCCAATCCTCGTATATAATCATCGATTAGAATAGTATTAGTGAATAGCGGAATTAAATAAGTTAAATACGAGAATGCGCTTTAAATATGAATATTTTGTACACTCATTGATTTGAACAGGAAATCAGGGAGACAAACGAACGAAACGAGATGACGTACAGTGGAGAAGGGATGTGAGCCGACTCCATTAAATCGAGCGTGAATCGATATTTATAGTCAGACCAAAAATAACTTACAGACATGTGATGATCAAGATGAGTAACTAAGACACATACGATCATATTAAAAATAGTCACGATTAATAGGCGAATAATTAACAAGGTCAAAATTTGGCTTAAGAGGAATGAATATAATGATCTATTTAGAGGCTAGAATAACCTATAGGGACTTAACATAGCAACTGATACTATAAATTTCTATTATTCGTGATTATCATTACTTTTTCAAACTATTTCATTATGTAATTAATCATTATTTAGTCTTACAATGTTCCACTCACTCGTCTTGTCTATCATATTGATTTGTAACATTGTTCATTTCTTTTTAGTATCCTATTCATTTCGCTTCATCATAATGAAAAATTTTCACTTCTAACTTGCTTTATTTTGTTATTTCAAAGTATAATAGATTGAATGTAGTTGATAGTGAGTTCAATGAAATGACTTACATAACTTTTACCCTCTAAACTAAATTACTTACTTACTTACTTACTTACTTGCTTATTTACTTACTTACTTACTTACTTACTTACTTACTTACGCCTGTTACTCCTCTTGAAGGAGCATAGGCCGCTCACCAACACTCTTCATCCAACCCTGTCCCAAGCAATCCTTTCCAGCTCCTTCCAGTTCTTATTCATCCTTTTTATACCTGCTTTTATTTCCCGACGTAATGTGTTCTTTGGCCTTCCTCTTTTCCGCTTCCCTTCAAAATTTCAAATTAGGACTTGTCTCGTGATGCAGTTTGACGATTTGCGTAATGTATGTCGTATCTATTTCCATCGTCTTTTCCTAATTTCCTTTTCAGCTGGAAGCTGGTTTGTTCTCTCCCACAAAAGGCTGTTGCTGATGGTATCCGGCCAATGGATATTGGGTATCTTGCGTAGACAGCTATTTATAAATACTTGCACCTTCTTGATGATAGTTGCTGTAGTTCTGCAAGTTTCAGCTCCATACAGTAGAACTGCTTTGACGTTCGTATTGAAGATTCTCACTTTGATATTGGTTGAAAGTTGATTTGAGTTCTATATGTTCTTCAACTGTAAGAATGCTGTCCTTGCTTTGTCAATCGTCGCCTTTACGTCTGCATGTGAACCTCCTTGTTCATCGATGATGCTTCTCAGGTATGTGAAGGATTCTACAACTTCCAAAGTTTCGCCATCAAGAGTAATTGGATTGCTGTTCTCCGTGTTGTATTTGAGGACCTTGGTTTCCCCTTGTGTATGCTGAGGCCTACTGATGCAGAGACTGCTGCTACACTGGCTGTCTTGATCTGCATCTGTTCATGTGTATGCGATAGGAGGGCTAGGTCGCCTGGAAAGTCCAAATCATCTAATTGATTCTGAGCTGTCCATTGTATTCCATGTTTACCGCCAGATGTCAAGGTCTTCATAATCCAGTCAACCACTACCACTTTTAGAAACATAATAAAAGTCAAAATGATCAACAACAGCAATAAAAAAAGTAACAAAGTTTTCAAAAGTGATCTTCTTTATCAATCATCCAATCATATTCAAATATTGATTTAGTTAAGTGAACAGTTATTTTTTTAGTTTTTAAATTGAAGTAAACATTTTTTTGTTGTCGACGCTTTTTTTTGAAAAAAATAAATAAGTCAAATGTATTTACTTTCATGGATTCGTTAATCCTTAATCTAAATAGTTGACCTTAATTGAACTAAAATTTATTGATCTATAACTAGACTTTATTCAAAATAAAGAAAAAAAAGCGGGGGGGGGGGGAAAGATATCAGGGAATTGGATGTTAATCTTTGTAGTTATATGTAAACAGAACCGGAAGCAATTAGATTATGATTAGTTATTCATCACTTTTCTTCTTTTTTTTTTCGTTTTTATAGACACACTGTGTGTATTTCTTTTTATTCTATTAAATATCTTCTATCTAAAGTTTGTGTTGATGATGATGTCGTTCAGAAGAATGATGAAAACTCTACGAATAAACCATCTAGCTCAGACAACAAAACTTCATCAAAATTATCCCCCTATCCCTGAGCTAAAAATCTTCTTCACTATCTTAAGTCAAATATGATTTATCCATAATTTCAAAAGAATAAAATCAATTAAAACAACCGCAAAAAGGAAAACAAATAAATAAACATTTTTCTCAGTTCTAACTACAATATAAAAAAAAATCAATAAATAACTAATTATTCTTATTCTGTATCTTATTTCATTGAATAATAAGGTCAATTTGTGGACATTTCTATCATTCAATTGAATCGGTTAAAAGATGAAATTAATGTTCTTGATAGGATTCGTTAGGTCATTAACTCCCTATATATATATAGGTTGAAGTTAGACATTAACACTATTGGATGCCTGTCGACTCAATGGTCTAGAGGTTAAGCATTCACGTGTGATCAATAGGTTTTGGATGAGGCGGGATCGTGGATACACATTGTTGAAGGTGTCCCATATTAGGATGAAACAGCTATCCAGTGCTTCCAAGTTTTTCATGATGGTCTAGATTCAATTAATTCATGAATTCAACTATTAAATTACTATGATATTCACAAAACCCCTAACCTGGATATATATACATAAAATTAAAAAAAATAAACAATGAATACCATACAATGTCTGTTAGCTATTGATGATAATAAATCGATAAATATTCTTGACCATAGATAATTTCTTACATAGTGATTGGATATGTAAGAAAAAAAAGAGGTGGTTAACAGTCCAATGATTCTTTTCAAAAGTTTACTTACATAATTAAGTTAGTAGGTTTAAATTTTACCCATAGAATTTGAAAGAAGGATTTTACTATGCTTATCAGTTAAACCATTAATTTATGAGTATGGGATTGTTGAGATTATTAAATTTTCGATTGAGATCATGAATTGATTGATAAAATCACTAGATGGCCATTTGTTCTAGTATGGAACTCGTACGCATCCTTGGTCATTCGCTCGGGATTTGAAGCCAGGATTTTCGATTTTACGTGCGAACTCTTAAGCTTTAGATCATTGATTCGGCATCCAAAGGTGTGAATGTCTAACTTCAATTAATCCACAAAATTGCTCAATTATCTTTTATGAACTATTTTATAAATCGTATCATTTTAAATAAGTTTCGATTCTTTTAACAGTATAATCTGTATTGAAAAGAATTTTTGTACATAAATAATAGATTGTTACGTAACACTAGTGACCCGGGTGAACTCCACTGGTCACTGCCTCTCACTAGAACTCCAGGATATATCTCTCGAAGCCAGTCATTAGTGAGCATATGTTGATTAGTATCAGAAGGGGTTCTGTGGAGATTGTAGTAATTTCAAGAGTTGAGATCATGAGTCAACTAAAGCTAGACCACCACGGGTCCTGAGTTCGAATCCCGGGAGGCGAGGTTGTGGATGCGCACTGCTGAGGAGTCTCATAATAAGGCAAAACGGCCGTCTAGTTCTTTCAGGTTTTCTATGGTGGTCTAGCTTCAACTGACTCATGATCTCAACTGTCGACATTTTAATTAGTTATTACTGATCGTCGCTAATTGTTATATCGGAATTGCTTATCACTTATACTTATATAAACGAGGAACCATTGGAATTCTCACGACAAGAAAGTTAGATTTAAATCCCAGAGATGACGATAACCCTAGTCGAAAATACACTCATTTATACATTGATTGTACATCCATTTTGATCATTAATTAGGATGAAATCCCATATAAAAAAAATTCTTAGAGTCATAACAACATCACATGGTAAATGTCATGCCGAATGTAGTTCATATTCATTTAATACATGAATATCGTAACTTGAATAAACATCCTACCTAAATAAACTAATATTCTACCAAATAAAATACCACATTAGGAAGTAAAACAAATACTACACTGAGTAATTAGCATATTGGATACAAAAGGAAGTAATGTTGTACAAAAATCACGACAAGTAAACGAATGTAATTTTGTTTATTCATTTTGTCATATTGTAGTGAACGTGAACACAAGTAGGGACCAATCGAATGTATTTGAATACAAAATTACAGAATCTTCTTAGTAAAATTTAAGGATCATACAGTAGATACTTTATTTGCAAAATGTCAATCAATCGACTCATACTTTATTGTTCTTTTGTTTCTACACCAATCATTTTTTGTTTTTGTTCTCTTTTTCTATGATATTCTTAACCTTCTGTCGACAGATATTTTACTATCAATTAGTGACACATACTACTTATATCTGTGGATATCAGTAGCACACTATAATACTTATTTACTTACGCCTGTTACTCCTAATGGAGCATAGGCCGCCGATCAGCATTCTCCAACTCACTCTGTCCTGGGCCTTCTTTCTAGTTCCATCCAATTCTTGTTCATTTTTCTCATGTCTATCTCCATTTCCCGGGTAATGTATTCTTTGGTCTTCCTCTTTTCCTTTGGCCTTCAGGATTCCATGTGAGGGCTTGCTTTGTGACGCGATTGGGTGCTTTCCTCAATGTGTGTCCTATCCACTTCCAGCGAGCACACTATAATATAACTTTGTAATTGATGTTTAAAACAACTATATTATGTAATTAGATATTCAAGAAAAAAATGTGATAGAAGTTGAAATGTCTTTATTTATTAGTCTGTAAACATAATGTCCCAAATTCCTATATAATCTTGGGCATATATAATTTGTTAAGATATGTTTAATTTAAAGATAGTTTCCAGTCATTACCTAATATAAATATATGGAGAATCAATGTAAATATTTTTCATCGTTTTACAGTGAATAATTAGTACCTATTTGAGTGGCCCGAGATCTGACTCCAGTGAGATCGTTTCTGATTGCTATTGAGATATACATATCGTCAATCATCGTACGTAATCATCAACTTAAATCGCGTTTGTCAATAACTGAATTAAATAATTTCGATAACGTATATTTCATACAATCTTTGTTTCAGACAAAATATTGGAGAAGCGAATGGAATAGAGAGAAGAGAAGCGACGCTCACTGAAGATGGAGGGTAAGCCGACTCCATTTCACCAAGCCTTAATCAATATTTATGGTCACACAAAACTAAGCTATAGATATGTGATGAATGGGATAAGGGCACACACATATACGCTCATATAAAAAGAGTCAAAGTTAATGAGTGAATAATCAACAAGGTCAAAATGTGACTCAAGTGGAATGAATGAATTGGCCTGTCCCAAAGCTCGAATAAGTTATATGGGCTTAACATAATAACGGACACTACATTATTTAAGCTCAGGAGTAATAATTTGGCATTTAGAAATCCATCATTATCGATTTTACGATAGTAACAGTGTCACTTGAAAGATATATTAATATAATATTTATATTACCTTAAGAGCTCGATTCCTGAAAGTAATAATTATTGATTAATGAACGTAAATTAGCATAAATTCCATGTTAAAAGAAAAATAAATACGTAGACGTGTAGCAACAGTTAAGTGTGTTTAAAAAATATTGGTGATGCGTGCTACTGATGTCGACAGATATAAGTAATATGTATCATTAATCGAATGTGAAACACCTGGCAGCAGAAGGTTAAGAACATCCAAATAAAGAGAACGAGAACAGAGAATGATTGGTGTGGAAACGAAAGAACAATGAAGTCTGAGACGATTGATTGACATTTTGCAAATGAACTATTCTTAGATTTTACTAAGAGATTCTGTAGGAGAGACTATAATTTATACACGAACCAATCACGTATAAGATAACAGTTCACGGATTTTGGCGCAAAATTCACTCATCCATTTGCCTATATAGAGTTCTGGCATTATAACTGATGTCAGTTCGTGATGAAAACCATAAATATAATTTCTAACCCCTAACCATTAACTGTAAATCATCATCTGAATTTCTCACATTGATTTGTAACCCTCATTTGGTCCTGGTTATCACATGGACACTGTCAAATTCAGCCTAGCATTGCTTAAAGGTTATCCATAAATTATAGTCTCACCATTCTGTAATTTTGTATTCAAATACATTCGACTATTCCCACTTATTTTCTCGTTCACTACAATATCACTACATATACTTTTGTTAATGCCTCTTTTAATCTGCATATTCTGAATTCTTCATTCACAGTTATTTATCATAGATTATTTATCAAACGAGAAAACATTGCAATTACCACGACAAGAAAGCAATAACACAAGGGCTAATACAAGTGAATGATACATACATAGTGAACAAGACTTAGTTGGATAAAACCGAATGTTTAATGCAAACTTACAAAATGCTTTCATAAAATATGAGAAACATACATGAAATACATTATTTGAACATCCACCTTCAGTTGTTCTTTACATGTTTCGTTGTTCTTTCAATTCTATTGTTATCACAAATGCTCTTTGTTTCCCTTTCAGTTTAATTCTACTTCCAATCACTGCTACGCACCACCTATATCTACAAATAAAGGTAGCATACATCATGCATAGTTTTATCAGTATTACAAAACTGTATTGATTCAAACTAAGCATACCATAGATAAAGACTAATAAAATGTATTATTGCCGGTTTTTTTTCTTCAGAATAACGATATGACTATTCACTTGTATTTGTTCTTTGATGTTAAAGACTTCAATTGACTAATTCCTTTTTGTATATCTGCATGTTTAGAATATTTTTAAAAGCTAAAATGGAGAATCAACGGAAAAATATAAGTTTGAGATGGTGGAGAAGATTTGTAGTTCAGATGGAGTTTTATTCTCTGAGCTCGATGATTTGGTCTTGGAGCTTTCATCGTTCTTCTGAACGATATCATCATCACAGACACTTCACTTCTACATGAAGTTTGTGTTGATGATGTCACTTAGAAGAACGACGAAAGCTTCACGAGCAAACCATCCTGTTCATTGAACAAAACTCCATCAAAAGTTTATTCAGCTCAGAGAATAAAACTCCACCAAAACAATATGAGTTTTAGAAGTAATAAATTTATACCTAAAGACCGCATCCTGTCAATCAATGCGTTATATTAAGTCAATGTAAATAATAACTTATACTTATAATGGTAGTAACAATAATAAATTGACAGACACAGTCATAATAGTAAAAACGATAAGAAAAATCCCTGTGAATGTGAAAAGTCAACAGATGTTACAAGTGGACATCACATCATCGTTTATTTATGTTTCACTCATCCAAACAATTATATAAATCTATCAGTAATTAAAAGGAACTAAAATAAATGGTGGACAATATTTGTAGCTCAGGTGGATGATTTAGATGGAGTTTTGTTCTCTGAACTAGATGGTTTGGTCAGTCCTCAGCCTTCAGTAATAAGGGTAGAAGGTCTATCTGCCTATATTAATCCTTGCAGTTTAACACTGTGGAGGCCCAATCGCGTTTTGAATATATCAACAGAAGATGCTAATATTACGTGTTCCGGTAGAGAATTCCAGTCATTCACTACTCGGTGCGAGAACTGAAACGCTAGATGTAAACGATTCGGTCTCGGTTTTTGAACTTTATTCCAATGTCCTTTCAAATGATCATTCCTAGACATGTTAATACCAAGGTCATCGTTCAGTATACGATAGGCCAATATTAGATCACCCCTTATTCTACAGTAAGATAACGGAAATAAGTTAAGGTGTCTCAGTCTGTCTTCATAAGATAGGCCAGATAGACCGTGTACCATCTTAGTTCCCCGTCGTTGGACTCTTTCCAGCATATCTGCTTCATACTTGAAAAAAGGACTCGCATATTCCCATATTCCAAATGTGGTCACATATAAATAGGGTATAATAATCTAGACATTTCATAATCTAAATATTGGAAAGAACTACGAATAGACGATAACACCTTATAGCCTTTGCAGCAGCAGCCTTACAGTGACTGGTGGTTTCGAGATCACTGCTTAATATAACTCCTAAATCTTTATAATTTCTTACTTTGGGTAGCACGAATCCATATATCGCATAGTGATACGAATCATCATAGTTATTTATTTAAATCACCAAACTCTTTTAGGATTTAATTCTAGTGACCACCTGTCCAACCATGCCACCAATGAAGTAAGATCATTCTGTTATACTATTCTATCCGACATACTGTTTATGGGTCTCCAAATGTTTATGTTATCAGCGAAGAGTACAACAGATGATTTTGCTACAGTTGGAAATTCATTTATATAAAGTAAAATGAGAAGAGGATCGAGGATCGTATTTTGTAGAACTCCACTTTTTACAGGTACCCACGAGGAGAGCGCTTCATTAACCCCCACCATTTGTCTCCTGTGATGGAGAAAGTTACTTATCCAATCTGCGACTGTATAATGGATTCCAAAACGTTTCAGTTTGAATTTAAGACCAGAGTGGGAAACCTTATCAAAGGCTTTACTGAAGTAATCCGATAAAGCTTCAGCTTTTTCGGCATCATTCTCTGCTAAGATTAACGGATTTTCTCGTATCAAAAGTGATGGAATTCCATCGCTTCTCTTAGTTCGCCTTTTTATATACGAGAATAACCGTTTCGGACTATATCTAGAATCCCTAACCAATTGTTTTTCGTATGATAGTCTAGTCTTGCTTATTAACGCTTTACAGGCATTCCTAATCTTACAATAACTGGATCTGTATTGTTCTAAGCCAGTAGAGATGAACATATTCCAGTGATTCTTCCTTTTTCTAAGGAGTTTCCTGACCGTTTTAGTTATCCATGGTGGACTATTATTCGGTCTTCGCGGTACCAGGTATGGTATGAACGGGGACGTAACTAGTCTAAATTTACCTTTAAATACAGACCATGCTTCTTCAACTGATATGCTAGTATCTACTAACCAATCTGTCTTAGCAGCGCATTCCTGAATGGCTGATATGTTAGCTTTCCATACATTTGGGCGAGGTGTAACCTGATCGTATAACATGTCCCTAGTTCTAAACGCGAATGACAAAACAGCGTGATCGCTGTTCACTAACGGTGGAAGAATTTTAAGTCGACAATATCCTCAGTCTCATGAGTGATTACCAAGTCCAGCAGAGAAGAACCCTGGTTAACACCAAAACGTGTGGGTTGGGATACATGCTGCACTAGTGCATGCTCCATTATTGTTATCAGGAACCTACTATCAAAGGAGTTTATAGATCCTTCTGTGGTCATATCAGTCCAACTAATATCAGGTGCGTTAAAGTCTCCTATTATCAAGCATCTGGTATTTGCACTCCAAAGATGAATGTGCTCTAAAACAAAGTCATCAGCTAAGCAGATTGGGCTGCAATAGATGACACCTAGCATAAATGTACTACATCCTATAGCCAATTTACAGCTAATGACTTCACAAGTGCCGCTATCATGGGATTCGCTAGTAGAGGAGCGGATATTTATGCTATTGGCTATGTATAACAGGACGCCGCCTCCTTTCTACATCTATGTCTATCACTCCTGATGCAATGGTATCCGGATAATTCTGGAGTAATGTCTAAGTCATGGACTAACCAAGTTTCTGTCACTGCTACAATGAGTGGCCCTGCTTTTCCACTAATGCTTCTAGTTCATAGAATTTATTTCTTAGACTACGAGCGTTAGCATATAAAACTCCTAAGTAGAACGGCCTATCCACACAGGCCTTGGTAGCATTCGTCTTCAAGGTCATGAAGCTTTCATCGTTTTTCTGAACGACATCATCAAACCAAGAATTTGGATGCGTTATATGGACGACAAATTCGTCATTATCAAAACAGATGAGCTGGAAAACACGTACAATCTGACGAACAACGTATTCGATGACACAAAGTTCACAATGAAGCAAGAATCAAGCAAAAATCTATTATTCTTGAGTGCACTAATCACCAGAACTGACTCAGGAAAACTGGAGAATCAAGTATATCGGAAGCTGACCCACACTGATCAAGTTCTCGATCACAGTAGCAACAACTCAAGAAGTCTCAACTAAAATGCATACAAACATCATTCAACTGGGCGAAAACATGCAGCAACGCATTTAGAGACCGGAAAATAGGAAGAAATTTCTAAAGACTGTCTTGTAAAAGAACCGCTACCTAGTCAACTTCACCAACAAATATCAACCCATCGCACTAGCAGAAACAAAATCAGGTACAGAAACCAACAAATGGATCATAGTTAAGAAGAACAATGAAAGGTCCATGACCAAACCATCTAGCTCAGAGAGTCTGGAATTTTGTCAACGTTTTAACAAACAAACGAGAGAATTATCAGTGTCGGTATGCAATAGAAAAGGATTATTTATGTATCTATAACCATACATTTCCTAGTTTTTCATCCATTCGTTACGAAAGAAGCTTAGTTAAACAATTTACAAGTTGAACAAGAATGATCCACTCATAAGATGTTTTAAATGTATTGAAACCATTGTCCACTGTTCCATCAGGTATCAAAACTAAGGAGTTGATGGACCACTCTCGTTATGATTTGGAAATATTTAAGCAAAGTATGTATTGTATTACATTTTCACAGGTTGAAATCATGAGTCAGTCAAAGCTAGACCACCATGAAAAACCTAGAACCACTGGACGGCCGTTTCGTCCTAGTATGAGACTCTTCAGCAGTGCGCATCCAGTATCTCGCCCCGCGAGATCCTAACCAAGGACTTACCACTCTATAAATTGTTGGATGATAATCAGCTTCCAATCTTTTCCAATAACCTTTGAAATAAACTGATTTTATTAGTTACCTTGTAGTGAACGAGAACAACAGTGGCGACAATCTAATGTATTTGAATACAAGGTTACAGAACATCTTAGTAAAATCTGAAAACAATACAGTAAATACTTCATCAGAAAAATGTCAATCAATTGTCTTAGACTTCATTGTTCTTTGGTTCCCACATCAATCATTCTCCGATCTTGTTCTCTTTCCCTCGATCTTCTTAACCTTCTGCTTCCAGACATTTCACTTTCGATTGCTGATACATACTACTTATATCTGCCAACATCAGTAGCACATACCACAGTATAGATCATTTCAGTTTTATCACACAAAAATATTGTTGTACATTTTTGTAAACTATGTTTCATGTTTAATAAAACGATTAGTTTCTAAATCTGAATATAAGTTATTACATTTCCTAAAATTTTCATTATGTTTGTACATAGAACATGTAGTTTATTCAAATGAAATAGTTTTTCAAATTCTCCAATAAACAAATGGGTTTTTAAGGGTTTGTGGATATTATAGTAATTTAATAATTGAATTCATGAGTCGACTGAAGCTGGACCACCATGGAAAACCTAGAAGCACTGAACGGCCGTTTCGTCCTAGTATAGGAATCATCAGCAGGGATAGTGGACGCGCACTTCTGAGCAGTCCCACAATAAGACGAAACGGCCGTCCAGTGCTTGCAAGTTTTTCATGATGGTCTAGCTTCAATGGACTCAAAATTCAACTATGTAAATGTGTTTATTTGTTTTAAAAAAAAAAGAATGCACTAAAATTTCTTCATTAAAATAATAACTTGTGGTGTCTGTTGATATGTTAAGCCTATATACCTTATTCTAGCTTTCGCACAGGCAAATCTATTCATTCTACTTGAGTCACATTTTGACCTTGTTAATTATTAACTTATCAACCGTAACTGTTTTTATATGAGCGTATGTGTATGTATACTTCTTATCCTACTCATCACATGTCTATAGCTTCTTTTGTGTGACTATAAATATTGATTAACGCTTGACTAAATGGAGTTGGCTGACACGCCTTCCTCCACCGCGCGGCATTGTGCCTCGCTCTATTCTCTTCACTTTATTCCCTGATTGGCTGTTCAAATCAATGGTTGCACATAATTCTACGATTCAAAATCCATTCTCGTATTTGAATTTATTTAATTCCGTTATTCACACGATCTAAGTCGATAACCATATACGAGGAATGATGATATATATATTATAATAGCAACCAGAAAACAATCTCACTGGAGTGAGTATCTGAGCCACTAAAGACTCTATTAAGGCCTACCTGAAAAGTCGATAATTGTATACATAGATAGGCAGCATCTATATTTTGATAGTAATCATTCAATAACGAACATGCATACAATCTAATTGGATTCAGATCCCGGGCCACTAAAAATTTATTTTAAATGTGTTTTACAGCATTCAAACTTAAATACAGTTTTTGAAGGAACACTTTGTTTCTAAGAGAAACAAACAAACAAACAAAAAAAACATGATAAAGAATTCGTAAGGAAAGAATCAAACTAAATTGATATGACATAAGAGTAAAGATTAACAGAGAGTTATATATATATATATATATATAGTATATATTATATATATATATTGATAAACTTGGGAGGTTGCATATGGAAAAGACAAGTTTTTTTTTCAAGGTATTGAGATGGTGGAGAAGATTTGTAGCTCAGGTAGATGATTTTTCTTTGAGCTAGATGGTTTAGTCATGGAGTTTTCATTCTTCTTCTTCTTCTGAACGACACCATCAGCACAAACATCACTTTACTTCTATGTGAAGTTTGTGTTGATAATGTCATTCAGAAGAACGATAAAATTTTCAAGGCATCGTCTATTTCTGAAATGCTGATCTTGACCATTGAAATTACTATAATATCCACAAAATCCATCTGATATTATTCAACATGTGCTCACTAGTCACTGGCTTCAAGAGGTATATCCTGGAGTTCTAATGAGAAGTTGTGACCAGTGGAGTTAAACCAGGTTCTATTGTGAGATAGTAACTCACTGAAGACAGTGGTGAATGTGTCGCTGAATTTCGTGGATTAGTTAAAATTAGACATTAGCACCGTTGGATGCTGGCTCAGTGGTCTAGTGGTTAAGTGCTCACGCGCAAAACCAGTAGGTCCTGGGTTCGAATCTCGTAAGAGGCGAGGTCATGGATGCGCACCACTGAGGAGTCCCTCAATAGAACGAAACTGCAGTCCAGTGTTTCCAGGTTTTTCATGGTGGTCTAGCTTCAACTGACTCATGATCTTAACCATTGAAAATAATAAAAAAAATTTTAATTAACATATTGAAACAAAAAAATAAAGAAATTGGGTCATTTTATTCTTAACGTATCATTATTATTATTATTATTCTCTTCCAATTTTCTTTTCTTTTCATTTATTTTTCTCATTTGAAAATCTTAATCATTAAAACAAATGATCAACCTTTTTTTGAAAGAAAAAAATAGAAACAAAAATCCAAAAAAAAGAAAAATGTTTTTATTCTTTTAAAAAGAAAGAATAAAAATCTGATAAACATTTACTGATTTTTATATATTTTTTCTGGAATTATCTATTGCGTGACTGAGTGAGTGTTCTCGGTTTGTTTGTTTGTTTGTTTTATAAAGAAAAAACAAACAACGATGAGTATCTGTGTAGAAAATATATATATTCAGTTTCGTTTTTGTCAATCATTATGTTTTTCCCCAGTTTTTCTTTTCTTTTTTTCTTTTTTTTCCTTTTTAATTCTATGACCTGATTTATTTTTTTCTCTAAAAAAAGTGTACACTATTGAATTGTAATAAGTAATGATCAATATAAATGGGTTTTATGAAGATTGTAGAATTTTTCAACATAGTTTTAATCGAAACCAAATATTTATACTGGAATACTGTTATGGATGCTGAGGAATAATGTGCCAACCATTATCATATTAAGTCTAATGATGTCCTTGGACGTTAAATGGACATTTTCTATTGGCCATTATTTATTTCATTCGTTAAATATTGTATAAATGTTGTTTTCTATTTTTATGGTACGATGTGGTCTGTTTGGTTAGTATATAAAATAGAGTATGTCTGAAATACAATGATTCATATCTCAGGGGCTAAGACTTGCGTTCTAGACTCAATTGGCTGGACTGGACAGGGAAGCAGGACTAATCAGGATTCTAGGTCGTTCCGTACGTGTTTGCGTGTCACTGATCCGGTCGATAATACACTGCTTTCTAATCTTTCAGTCAAGGACACAACGATTTGGCACAAGGTAGAAACCGATCCAAGTTAAAAGTCACAACAAATACCTTACAAAGTGATGCATAGATGCAGTCGAAGTGGAGATCAGAGTCAGACATGGCTACTAGCTCTTGACCTTTCCCTTGATTTTGGTTGGTCGATTGGATTATGAAGATCTCGATATATGACGAGAAGCATGGAATACAATCGACAGGTTGGATGCAACTAGACTATTTGGACTTCACAGATGACTTGGCTTTTTTTATTTCATACGCATAAACAAATGCAGAGGAAAACAAGTAGCGTAGCGGTAGCTTCTACATCAGTAGGCCTTAACATGCACGAGAGAAAAGGACACGATCCTCAAATAAAACACAGAGAACAACAATCAAATTACACATGATGGACAAGCCTGAAGATGTGGGACCTTCCACGTGCCCGGCCGAGAGCATCATCGATGAACAAGGAGGATCGGATGCAGGCTTAAAGGCGAGGATCAGAAAACTAAGGGCCGCATTCTTATGGTTGAACAACAGATGGAACTCAAAACAATTGACTGTCAACCAATGTCAAAGTGAGAACCTTCAATACGAACGCCAAGGCAGTCCTTCAGTACGCAGCTGAAACGCGTATAACTATTACAACCATCATCAAAATGTACAAGTATCTATAAATAGTTGTCTACATAAGATACACAATATCCATTGACCGGATACCATCAACAACAGCCTACTATGGGAGACGACAAACTGGTGTTCATCCAATGAGGAAATTAGGAAAAGACGATGGAGGTGAATAAGACATACATTGCAGAAATCATCAAACTGAATCACGAAACAAGCGCTTACTTGGAATCCTGAAGGGAACCGTTGAAATGGAGGGCTGAAAAACACAGTGTCGGGAATCGGAAGCAGATATAAAAGGGTGAATAAGAACTGGAGAGAACTGGAAAGGATTTCCCAGGACAGGGTTGTATGAATAGTGGTTGTGGTTGGCCTATGCTCCTTGACGATGGGTAACAAGCGTAAGTAAGTAAATATTTACACACCATTAAACGGCAGTTTAATAGTCTAGAGGTTTGATTGTGAAATCGATGGTATATGGTTCGATTCACTATAGCGGAGTTATGAACAAGAACTATTTAAGAGTTTCATACTAGTGCAAAACAGTTGTTCAATACTTCCTAGTTTTAATACTTAACTAGCTTGTATCATTTTATGATTTGAACTATGACAAGAACTAACAACTTTTTTGTAATGGTTTTACATTCTGTTTACCCTTCGGTTCTGTCATTAAAAAATCTTTGACCTACACGCAGTCCTTTGTCCACTGATTAAGATTATAATCACAATAAAAAAGTTATACAATATAGATTAGTTAATTTTCACATGAAACCCAATTAAAGCTGTTAAAGTAATATTTGAAGGAGCTTAGATTTCACTGCCCCGGGTCCCAGAGGAGGAAGAAATTATGAAGAAGCGCTGGAAGTGAATAGGACACACATTGAGGAAAGCACCCAATCGCGTCACAAAGCAAGCCCTCACATGGAATCCTCAAGGCTATGCAAAGGAAAAGAGGAAGACTAAAGAATACATTAACCGGGAAATGGAGATAGACATGAGAAAAATGAACAAGAATTGGATGGAATTAGAGAAGAAGGCCGAGGATAGAGTGGGTTGGAGAATGCTGATCGGCGGCCTATGCTCCATTAGAGTAACAGGCGTAAGTAAGAATACATTGATAGCAACACTATCTAACTTGATTTAAAATATTGTAACTTAGTAAGAACAGCACGGCTTTTCCTTAGGAAGGTGGATCTTCAAAACGAAAAAAAAAACACGATTTATCAACTAAAGTGTCACTAATCTACTAAATTGATTCTTTATGATAACAATCCATTGTGGCATATATCAAAATTTAATTACGTAATTAAATTATTTATGTCTGTTGGATTGAGATAGTCAATTTTTATGACGTCTTTTATTTTTACTTTTGTGTTTGTACAAAGTATGATTGATTGATTGATCGATTGATTGGTTGATTGATTGATTGACTGGTTAGTGTCCATTATTAATTAATAATAATTTATACAAATCTAACTTTTAATCAGTATAAATCTCTCATATCAAAGTTAGTGTGTTTATTTGAAGCGTTAAATAAGTCCTTATCTATCATTTACTTATTGTTCTTGCATCGTTTGATTGATGATTTTCAATGAAAAGGAATAAGCTTATAGTGTCGGTTGTTATGTAAAGTCCATATAACTTATTCTAGCTTCTAGATATGCCAATTTGTCTATTCTTTTTGAGTCACGTTTTGACCTTGTTGTTAATTATTCACTAAAAACACTGATTGTTTTTGTATGAGTGTATATGTGTGCACTTCTTATCAATTCATCACATACATGGTTACTTACGCATATTACTCCTAATAAAGTATAAGCCGCCGACAAGCATTCTCCAACTCACTCTGTCCTCGGCCTTCCTTTCTAGTTATATCCAATTGTTGTTCATTCTTCTAATGTCTGTCTCCATTTCTTGGCGTAATGTGTTCTTTCGTATTCCTCTTCACCATTGGTCTTGAGGATTCCATATGAGGGCTTGTCTTGTGACGCAGTTGGGGGCTTTCCTCAATGTGCGTCCCATCCACTTCCGTCGCTTATTCTAATTTCATACTCTACTGGAATCTGGTTCGTTTTCTCCCATAGTAGGTTGTTGCTGATAGTGTCTGATCAACAGACCCGAAGTATTTTGCGTAGAGAGCTATTCATCACATGCCTGTAACTTATTTTTGTGTGACTGTAAATATTAATTCACGTTTGATTAGATTGAGTTGGCTCACATGACTTCTTCACTGTTCATCATCACTATACGCTTCATTCCTCTGATTGTTTGTTCAAATCAATGAGTGTAAAACATATACATATTCAAAATCTTTTCATGTACTAGACTTATTTTAATTTCGTTATTCACTAACGCAATTCAAGTCGATAATAATATAAGAGAATAGTCAAGATGTATATTTTGACAACAGTCATTCATACGATCTAATTGAATTAAGATATAGAGCTAGTAAAAGCTTGGATAAAAATCTCTGACAGGTTTACAAATGCTGTAATCAACTGTATATGATGATTAATATAGATGTATTCAATCTATGTGTACTAATCTTAATTATGTTGGTCAACATAAGATGGAACAATTCAGTAATAGAATGTTAATAAAAACAAATATATCTTCTATTGAATTATGAAACTACAATCAAATTGTCACATAATACTTAGCTTCTTACTTGTAATAAGTAAACTAGAATTTAACTGATAAATTAAGTATAAGATAATAGAAAATTCATTATCGTTGTTTAATGGATTAGATTCGAGTCCCGTGTGAGAGATCGTGAATGCACACTGCTGAGGTGTCCCATGCTAGAATGAAACGACTTTTCAGTGCTTTCAGGTTTTCAACGGTGGTCGAGCTTAAATTGACTCATGAATTCAACTATTGAAATAAATCAAGTGGTTTGACTTTCTCAGATAACATCGATATAATTTGTTCAGAATTAGGAAATATTAAATTTTATATGACTATCTAATAATTATTCATGCAACAACAAATGCACGAGAAGAGGACCAGTGTAGCAGCAGCCTCAGTAGCATAAATTCTCAATATGCACAAAGGGAAAAGCAAGATTCCTTCAGGATACTGGAGTCCATGTGCATCATTAATTTTGAATCAGGGTTTTCTTACTCCCCTAGGTGGAATATTCATGTCCATTAACCCGGTTAAAGTGCCTGACATTCGCTTTTCGTCCTCTCAATTCCGTAAACAACACCCCAGCTGTGAGAAGCAGTGAGTAGGACTTCCCTGGCAGTGGCTAAATACGCGTGGCCATGTGACAGCATTTCGAGAGGGTGAGCGGACTCTCCCCACTCTCGGCTGTACCAGGGCATTTGGGGGCAACAGTTATCATATCAACAAATAATGTAAATTCATTCTATCTAAGTTTGTCAACCATAAATTTTGTATCCTAGATACTTATTGACTAATGTGAATCACATAATGTTGTATTGTCGGTTATTATGTTCAGCCCATAAATCTTATTCTAGCTTTCGGACAGCCCATTCTACTTGAGTCATATTTTGACCTTGTTAATTATTCGCTTATCAATCTTGACTGTTTTTATATGAGCGCGTAGGTGTGTGTACATTTTTAATCCCATTACTCATCACCTGTCTGTAACTTACTTAAGTGTAACATTAAATATTGATTAATGCTTGGTTGAATGAGAGTTGGCTTACCAGCCATCTCCACTCTGCGTCCTTTCTCTTCTCTCCATTCCATTCGCTTCATATACAAAATAGATGTATCCACAAGTCCATTCTCGTTATTTGACTTATCTAAATCAGTTATTGACTAATGCGATTAAAGTCAATGATTATATACGAGGATAGGCGATAACAAACGTTCAATACAATCTTCTTGGAGTCAGATCCACGGGCCACTAAAATGTTAATGACATTAAACTCTACAATATAGACTAAAAATAGAGTGAGATCACCGTCTTTTATTTGCATTAGAAAAACCTTATTCGATTTATTAATGCATATTTAGTTTTTGGATGTATATCAGTATTCAGAGTTTCATCCACTACATTATTTAGTTGAGAAATTTACTTATTTACTTGTCAATCTGTAATTGTTGTCTATAAATTTAAACTGATTAAGTCTTTATCTAATCATAACTTGGAAGAAATGGAAAGATGATTGTAGAATTAGGATTTTAAAACTATGATTGAGTAATATGTTGAGTTTCAGACAAATAACTGAAATAATATTGTGCTACGAGAATACAATTAAGGATAATTGAATTTATTTAAATAGGAAATTACTGTGTAGTATCTGCGCTTCATTGACCAATCACCCTCGTAATCGTTATCATATAATCCTCAACGGTGTTTGAAATCCGAAGGCAAAGAGAAGCAGCGACTACAGTTTTATTAGCAGATAAATCAGGCCACAAAGCAGTGAGGCGAATGAGCGAGTCAGCGAACCGAGAGTGTAGAGTGTTAAATGTACTTGTATATATACATAGGGAAATGAATGGATCATCGAATCAATTGAGCAGTTAATAATAAAGCTAGCAGAGTGAATAGATGCGTAGGCATTAATGAATGTTCAAGCATACATATTTCATACAAGCAGAATAATAATAAAGGTACAATAAGTTGTTATAGTACGGATGACTTTGTCCGCTAAATAAGTTAACAAAAGGGCTTAATTGTGTTAAATGAGAACAAACTCAATTGCACCTGAGTTGCTACGACAGAATACTTTAGTGAAATCTGAGACCCATACAGTAAATACTACATTCACAAACTGTTCTCACTAATTGTTTTCAAACTTTATTGTTGTTGCATTTCCATACCAATTGATTTCTGTTCCCAGTCTTTCCGCCTCGATCACTCCAACTTTCTGCTGCCAAACATTCTATTCCTGATTAGCATTATATACTACTTATTTTTAACATCAGTAGTACACACCACATTATTACCTAGCCAACAAATTCAAATATCCTCATACAGTTCATTATTTCATTTTTAAGTACAAATGACATAACATAACTTTCTATTCTTTAGTTGAATTATGAATACACATATAAAAGTAGTGAAGTGAAGAGATAACCAAAGTTAATTGTAGTGTTTCAAGCTAATTACAATTAAACTTAATTCAAATGTATAGTATAAACAGTGAAAGAATTATGAGCAAATTTACTTACAAATAAACAAAGTGGAAGTACATACATTTCTTACTTACTTACTTACTTACTTACTTACTTACTCCTGTTACTCCCAAATCAGTATAAGTCTCCGATCAACATTCTTCAACCCACTCTCTCTTGAGCCTTCATTTCTATTTCTATCCAATTGTTGTTCATTCTTTTCACATTTATCCCCATTTCTCAGCGTAATGTGTTCTTCAGTCTTCCTCTTCTCCTTTGGCATTGAGGATTCCAAATGAGGTGATAAATAAATAAATAAAAACATAATGAGAATAAACAATCATTATTTCGATTTTCTTTTCAGATTGCGTGATAATCAGTCATTTGTCAACATTCTCATAACTATTAATGTATTCTAGTTCTTAATTGATCAATATTCAAGAATACCAATAACATAGTGAAATGAATGATTTTAGTTGTTGTTGTTGCTGCTGAAAGACTAAAATATATTTCATTCTTGAAAAATCAGTTGTCTTTTTATATTTTGTTATATGGGTAATCAGCCCTAGTTATCTATAAATGCTCAGTGGATAATTACGTTGGAAGTTTGAATCCAAAACAAAAATTTTTAGGTTTTCCATTTTAGTACTGGGATGGTGTAGGTATATTGGAGTTGACTGGTAACAAATAGTATGAAACGACCATCTTAGCTATTATCCATCGAAATTGATGTCCTACTAAGAAGATACTGGTTTTTGATTTTTATGCCATACGTGACAGCTGCTTACTTACTTACTTACGCATGTTACTTCTCGTAGAGGATCATAGGCCGCCCACAACCACTCTCCATCCAACCCTGTCTTGGGTAATCGTTTTCAGTTCTTTCCAGTTGTTATTCATTCTTTTCACATCTGCTTCTATTTCCTGACGTAATGTGTTATTTGGCCCTATTCTTTTCCGCTTCCCTTCAGGCTTTCAAATTAGGGCTTGCTTCGCGATGTAGTTTGGGGATTTCCTCAATGTATGTCCTATCCATTTCCATCGTGTTTTCTTATTTCCTCCTCAGATGGAAGCTGGCTTGTTCTCTCCCACAGTAGGCTGTTGTTGATTGTATTTGGCCAATGGATGTTGAGTATCTTGCGTAGACAATTATTAATAAATACTTGTACCATTTTGATGATGGTTGTAATAGTTATACACCTTTCAGCTGCGTACAGTAGAACTATCTTGACTTTCCTATTAAAGATTCTCACTTTGATATTAGTTGACAGATAATTGTTTTGAGTAGCATACGTTCATCAATTGTAGGAATGCGGCACTTACTTTACAACTATCATTAGAATGGTACAAGTATTTATAAAAAAATTGTCTACATAAGATACTCAATATTTTTTGACCGGGTGCCATCAGCAACAACCTACTGTGAGAGATGACAAACCAGTTTCCAACTGAAAACGAAATTAGGAAAAGACGAGGAAATCGGATAGGACATACATTTCGAAAAACACCAAACTGCATCACGCGACAAGCTCTAACTTGGAATCGTGAAGAGAAACGATGAATTGGAAAGCCGAAGAACACACTACATCAGCAATTGCGAGCAGATATGCAAAGGATGAATAATAACTGGAAAGAGTTGGAAAGGATTACTCAGGACAAAGTTGGATGGAAAGTGTTAGTGGGGTTCTATTCTTCTCAACGATGGGTAACAAGCGTTAGTAAGTAAGTAATAACAATTTCATTCCAAAAAGTGTTAGGAACAAGTCAACTGAATATTGTATGACATAGAAAAAGACACGAAACCGATTTCTTTTTCTTCATTCATTCTTTTCTTCCCTATGAACGTTTAGATTTACTTCCGCTTTTTTCCTTCATTTCTTTGTTTCTTTCAATATTTCCTGTAATAATCAGTAAACATAAAATCGGTTATAGAGTTGTTGTTGTTGTTGTATTTTTTTTACACCATTTCCTTGATAATCGATTCGTTCCATTTTGTTTTTGTGTTCTACTTTTGCCTAATTTATATAAACATCTTGATTTTTAATGTGTATACACATATATATTTTAGACAAACTGTTTGTAATTAGTTAGTTAGTGAATAGTGACCAATATCATATTTGTCTATTCGATTTTATTGCTGATGAGAATTTATCAACCATTTTGTTATATGATATATAGTCTATGTAATCTAATCAAGTTTATACAATGTTAAGAATGTAAGATGAGGTTTAGAGATAGTGGATAGAAAACTATAGAAGCTTCATGCTTATCAACACCATTCAACTTTCTACAACATATGATAGTATACAGTATATGGAACATCTTTTCCTTCAAATGTTTAGGTAAAGTTTGATGACGAGTACTGTTTGAAACGAGACCTGATTTCATAGTTTCTTGCTAATCATTTTCAAACCAGTTTATGTATAATACATGATGTATAACTATGTTCAATAGTGTAATGATGACATTGAGCATACTTTTTCTAGTTCCCTTCTCTTGATAAATGAAACTGTGACACTTTGATTAAGAAAACAAAACTTATAACCGTTTAACTACATATCAATACTTTGACCAATTTAGTAATGAAATAAACCATTATGTTTATCGAAATTTCTGTGGTTTCATGATTTAGATAATTTACCTACATAATTCTTTCACATGTCAAATTAAGCAGTGGAAGCCATATAAACAGATCTTACTACGCAATTTTCTACTACCGTTACATAAACAGATTTCAAAGTTTGATATGTTAACAGTTGATTGACGACTAAAGTATTGACGATTGAAGTTATGTTTTGTCATTGTTCAGTCTTTTACAATTGTCTTTCCAATAAAGAGATTCCACCATAAGATTGACCCAGAAATTTCATATGAAAAAAAGACGAAATCCGAAATTGATGAATCTAAAAATTTGTACAATGTAAAATGAAATTTAGGTTATAATCAGAGA
Source organism: Schistosoma mattheei (assembly GCA_944470405.2). Taxonomy (NCBI): domain Eukaryota; kingdom Metazoa; phylum Platyhelminthes; class Trematoda; order Strigeidida; family Schistosomatidae; genus Schistosoma; species Schistosoma mattheei. The sequence continues at coordinate 4,934,764 of OX103951.1, forward strand.
GGGGTTTTGTGGAGATTTTAGTAATTTAATAATTGAATTCATGAGTCAATTAAAAATAGACCACCATGGAAAACTTAGAAACACTGGACGGCCGTCTCGTCTACTGTCGGACTCCTGAGCAGTGCATATCCACGGTCCGGCCCAGCGAGATTCAAACCCAGAACCTATCAGTCTCACGCGCAAAAGCTTAACCTTTAGACCATTTAGCCGGCATCCAACAGTCTTAATGTTTATTGAGAAGCAGTGACTAGTGGAGTTCAACCGGGTCTGTTATGAGATAGTGACTCACTGAAGATAGTGGCGGACGGTGGAGCATTTCGTGAATTAGTTGAGTTAGACATTAAGACTGTTGGATGCGATTTAGAGCGATTTAGAGACTAACCGTCCACACGCGAGACTGATAGGTCCTGGGTTCGAATCACACGGTGAGGGATCGTGGTTGCGCACTTCTGAGGAGCCCCATAATAGGACGAAACGGCCATCTAGTGCTTCCAGGTTTTCCATGGTAGTCTCGCTTTCATTGACTCAAAGTTGAATCAAGAAATTTTGATTGTTTGAGAGTTCTATGAGTATTAATTTAGTTTAAACATCATATTCACTGTTAATCGATATTATTCATGTTCAAGATCAAACATTGAATATCGATAGAATGAGATAATGTTTAATGTATTCATCTATAAATTTTAAGTCTATATTTTGAAGGTTAAAGCCAAACTGTAATATATAAGAATTGTTAATTTTTCTTCTTACTGACTATGAATGAACAATGGTTAAGACACACAACTAAACTATCCATTATACAATGGATCATAAAACATTGCCAACTACTATCATTGTTGTGAAAATAAGCATAACATAAGCTTCATCCATTTAACTTACTTACTTCTTACTTATTTCATTTCACTAACATGATAAGGGTTTTTCATGAATTTAAGTAACTATTTGAAAATGTCTTACAACTAGTCCAGGATAGTTATATATATCTGTATATGCCAGAAAGGTTTAGAGAAATAAAGATTTAACAAGAGATTATGATTCTGTTTGTTAGTAAACAATTGGGAATACATTATAAACGATTAAAAAAATGAACTAGGTCTAGAATAGGAAAGAAAAAAGAACTTGTATATGTATAGGATAAGTACACATATCAGGATATATCTCATAGGTGACTGGATGTTTTGCAGTTATAAAAAAAAGATTAAAATTGATAACATTTCAATGGATTTCACTAATAAGTTCTATCAATTTAATGATAACATCTTATAGTTGGTCACTACTCTATCATATAGAACACTTCACTATTCTGATTACATGAATATTGGAAAGAAAAGTATTAAACATCTGTTTCTTTTAAGCCTGTTATTTTACAGAAATGAAGGATCACGACCCTGACTTCAATGGATTTTATTTTTACTTTAACACATAGATATTGGTACAAGGAGGCACCTAATACATAGCGCCACACAAATCTCATTCGATATGTGTGAGGGCTGTGATACTGCCCGGGTGCCCAAACCGAAGGAGGTGGTTTTCTTAGGGGGCCACTCCCCGAGCCTTCGACCCAAAGGTTTGATCCACAAGGCAGTGGAGCATCGTAAGGAGATGCAGTCCCATGGTAGCCGGTGACCAACAATTGGTTCATACACCATTTGTTCCTGCAGGATACTGGAGCCCATGTGCACCATTGGTTTGGAATCCGGTTAAAGCGCCGGACATTCGCTTTTCGTCCTCTGAATTCCGTAAACAACACCCCCGCTGTGAGAAGGCAGTGAGTAGTACTTCCCTGGCAGAGGCTATATACGTGTGGCCATGTGAGAGCATTTCGAGAGGGAGAGCCGACTCTCCCCACTCTCGGCCGTACCAGGGCATTTGGGGGCACTCCAATGGATACTAGAATCATTAGGTATCTCTTTAACAATGTTAACTTCAAATGACTGAGTAATATCTTAGTAAGTGGCTTCATTCATGTCTTGATCAGCAACTAATTCTCTCTTTGGAATCTCATTTATTTTTAACGTAATTAAATTACCCAAGTTATAGGTTGGTTTTTTAAAAAGAATTTACAGCATTGCTGTCAAGTTTGATTATATAATGTACTTTTAATGTTAAGAACTAATCTACACTTGGCATTTAGCGAAATCAGGAAGTATTAGAAATGAACATCCACGATCTAATCATCTTAGATCAAACCCAGGAATTTCAGTTTTTTGTGAATAAACTGTTAACATCTAAATACAATAATAATTATTATCATTTACAATCAATTCATTCATATTAATCTACACTCTGAAATTCGTTTACAGTTATCATATCGAAAAATCTGAATAGTTCTATTCGTTTTTATAGTTACATTGAAGTCAATTTAAAGTAAAACAATAAAGATAAAACATTGTAAACAAAAAAAAAGAAAAACAAAAACAAAACAGCAACAACAACAAAAAGAAAACTAACGGTAATTCAGTTCACCAATCTTCATTATTACTACTATTAGTAGTATGTTTTCATTAGTTTGTTTTCCTTTTTCTATTTTAAATTTCCAGGAGAAACAAGTAAACAAACAAACACACACACATTAAAGAGAAAATAATAATAATAGCTTTGTTGATAATTATTACGTATATTATTAACAAAGAAATCAAAAGAATTAACGCATACACAATTTCAATCGTTGAATTTATGGAAAACCTGGAAACACTAGACGGCCGTTTTTCGTCCTTGTATGGGGCTCCTCCATGGCAGTGTGGATCCACGATCCCGCCACCCCCCTCGCGAGATTCGAACTCACGACCTATCAGTCTCGCATGTGAGCGTTTAACCATTATACCACTGAGCCGGTATCTAACGGTTTTAATGTCTAACTTCAACCAATCCACGAGATCGCATACACAATTTACAAAAATCGATAGTGCCTAGTAATGGAATTCAGGACATGCATTTCGTTCTATTTGATACACATCAGTTGGAAACACCTACATCTTAGACTTAAACAAATAACATCAAATGAATTTCCTTTACAGTTCGTTTGATGTTCACATTTTTCATTGAAGTTAAATTATCATTTATTAGTTTATTTGAATTAATTTATGGTTGAATTATTTTAGGAAATCTACTACAAATGAAATAGCAATCATACTAATTAACTATGAATATACTGTTTAATGAAGAGCAAATCCTGTGCTATAAATAGTTTTCTTTTAACAAGTAGTCAAGTTTGTCACATTTGTAAAATATAGACTTAAGTTTATTGAAAAACATTTCTTGTTGATGGGGACGTTAGATCCCCAGAGCTCACTTGGGAAAGGACCTAATTTCGTAATGTTATTTAGAAAATTTGAATATCTTTGTTTTCGCGCCAAAGGTGCTCTTGTCACCTTCATGTTGTATTTCCCACTGGGAAATATCTTAAATGCTATTGGTCCGTTGTGTCTTTTGATATGTTATTTGGTAACTCTCCCCAATAAAGGTTTTGCACTGCAGATATACGTTTTGAATTGTGTTTGTTGTTATCGCTCGTTTCTGGCTGTTTGCAGAATATACTTCGCCATTCCAAGCTTTGACTTCTCCCTTTGGTTAGTGAGGCTAGGACGCATCAATAGCTAGCTTACTGATCTTTGGTCACCAAGTCTTGTTTCTCGTTCGCAGATTAAGTGAACTCGTGATAGCTTCAATCCTAGCACTTTTACATGAAATACATTTTATTCCTGATCCCATACTAATGAAGAAACTTAGTTATTTTTGTCAACGTAGTTTGGTATTAAACAATGACAAACTGTATATTTCTCATGTATTACAAAACGTTCATCGAATCAACTAGGATTCGACATTATTTTAAGTGATCAGTACGTTGTACAGAAATTTAGTCACTGTCTAAATAATTCATTAACATGGAATGGGGGCTGCTATCCATATGCTCAGCTCTCCTTCTTTATCCAGCATTCAAACCTGACAGCCAGTCAGTCAGCAACAATGTAGAACTCCGTACGTACGTACATCAGTTCAAGTTGTCATATCATATTAGCACAGAGATACAATTGTCGATTCAAATCCCATAGTGATAGAGATAATAAAAGTATATGTAGTAATCGGAAAGATTAGTGTTTGAATATGTTATTCAAGGAGTATAATAAGGTAAAATAAATTTGGAAGGAGAAAAAAAGGGACATCAAGAATTCAGTAGATTAGAATTTGAGAGAACACATAGAGTGGATGCACTTGGGCCATTGCAAACGATTTTGAGCCATGTGATTCAAGGTCTCTAACCGTCGGTTGCTATCGTCTCACGGATTCCAACCAAATAGTCTACACCTACCATCATGGCTCAGTTCACTTGTCAGTGACTTCATGGATTTGTGCCATGTTTTCGTCTGGCCTCCCCTATATTTCTTCCAACCTACTCCTACACTATAAAACATCGCATATCGAGGCAGTCGGTGGTTGGGCCTACGTAACACATATTCCAGCCATTTCAACTGAAGTTTCACTACGTCATCAATCGATTTGCCATCCTTACCTAGCACCCGTTTCCTAACAACTGTGTTACTTACTCGATGGTTCCAGGATATACGAGCAATATTTCGAAGACACCTATGATCAAATACTAGTAACCTACAAATATCCTCTACTCTTACCGGCCATGTTTCACTGCCATAAAGTAGGACGGACGAACTGCTGCGCAGTAAACACGTCCTTTGGTTGGTAGACGAATATCTCGCCTATTCCATAAATGACAAGTTGGTGCAATGATTACATATTAGCGCATTTTATTAATTCCAACGCAATGTCTTTTTAATATTAACCTGGATAAGACAATTGAATTTGATTTTGCTTTAATAAGTATATAACTGAGCAACCTCTCTTGTAATATGTGCATCCTATACCACTAGAGAAATGGATTGTGGTTAGCAATGCAATCCATGATGTATAAAACGTCCTCTTCCATAATTGTCAGTTGGTATACATGTATACGTGTTCATCATCACACTGAGATACCTTTTATTTCAAACAACCAACACATTTACCATTTAGTTTCTGAATGAGGTCATCAATTAACCTGTACCATAAGTATGAAAGTACTAGTAAGGTATTGTAACTTACCATCATTGATATTCTGTGTTGTTATTGCTTATGAGGTAGATTTAGTTGAGTAACTGTAATTATTAAACAGTAACAATTAGATAGCAAATAATATGTTGAAAAACATTGTTGTGACTTTAAAGGTTGGCTAGTTATCATGTAATTTATTCGGCAATCAAAATACGACTTATTCACTCTCGCACTGTGCTAAACCAAGGACGTTCGACTGGTATGAGCAGCTTTCGTCTTTATTGGACCTTTGTTCTCCTAGCTCTGACATTTGAGTCAAGATTACCAATACCAACTTCCACTATGCGAATCATTTATTTCAAACATACTTGGTTTATATACCAGCCAAACAGGTCTCATTACACCACAAAATAGGAAATAATGTTTATACAAGATCAAGCCGAAAATTGGCTGTGAACGTGGGAGACTGTAATTAATAAACTGAACATAACTTAAGAACAGTAAATCGTATAATAATAATCTCTAAGTCAAAATGAAGCTTATAATAAGTGAAATGTAGATATACACAATCTAATTATTAAATAGTTACCACATAAGAATATACAGATAATATTAGTCCACTAGTAATTCTCAAAAGTTATTCGTAAATTAATGTTCACTAGGATATAACAAGCACCATAATCTCTTCTTCCTAATATCATATAAATTAAAGGAGAAGATCAAAGTGACCACATCTAATACAGTTCTATTATTGTCAATCATTATCACTCTTCAATACATTTTGTTCCTTCTTATGATCATTAATACATTTTATAAAGATATTAAACATATTATGGATTGTTTTAAAATCAATCAAGACATTGGATTTCTCTAGAAATCTTATGTTGAGCACAACAGAAACGTGATTATCTATCCTAAATATCAAGTTTATAGAACTAACAAACGATTCATTTGAAATCTTTAAACAAAGGATTTGAATTCGTTTTATATCGTTTGTTTGATGTTTAGGATTGCAATTGATCAGTCTTTTGTTGGTATATGTGCATGCTGTACGGATTATCTCGATATAGCCTTAAATTGCAAGCATTCTAAGCAAAAATGAATATTGGCTAGCAATGGAATCGAAATAAGACAAAACGTGTATCTTGGATGACATTGCTAGTTATCATCCATCTTTGGTTAGAAAAGCTTTGAATATTAGCCAATTATTCGATTATTAACTAAATAACCATTAAAAGATTTATTTTTTTTATTTCAGTCAATTAATATAAACCACTAATAGAATGAAATTTTTTTCTGGTTAACGCTTTTTTAGCGAGTGGCAAAACAAGAGTAGAATATTTACAACTGAAGAACATCTGGAACTCAAACCAACTATCAATCAACACCAAAGTCAGAATTTTTAATACAAATGTCAAGACAGTTCTGCTGTATATGAAGCGGAAACATGGAGAACTACGAAAGACATCATCTAGAAGATATAAGTATTTATTAACAGTTGTCTATACAAAATATTTCGGATTCGTTGACCAGACACTATCAGCAACAACCTACTATGGGAGAGAACAAACCAGATCCCACTGGAGGAAGAAATGAGAAAAAAGCATTGGAAGTGGATAGACATTCATCGAAGAAAGCATTGAACTGCGTCACAAGGCAAGCCTCACTTGGAATCCTCGTGGCCAAAGGAGGAGAAGAAGACCAAAAAACATATTGCGCCGTGAAATGAAGACAGACATAAGAAGAATGAACAATAATTGCATAGAACTAGAAATGAAGCTCCTGGACAGAGTGAGTTGGAAAATACTGTTCAGTGGCCTATACTCTAGTGGGAGTAAGTCAGTAAATCCACTAATATAATTAAAAAAAATTTAAAAATATTTTTCTAAAAATATGGTAATAATTCATTTGTGAATTTCTGTTTTAATAACTCATATTCTCAGAAGGGGTTTGTAGAGATATAGAAATTTCACAGATTGAAATCATGAATCATTGGAAGCTGGACCACTATGGAAAACCTGGAGGCACTGGACGGCCGTTTCGTCCTTGTATGGGACTCCTCCATGGCAGCGCGCATCCATGATCCCGCACCTCATGAGATTCGAACCCAGGACCTATCAGTCGCGTGCCAGGCGCTTAACCAACTAGACCACTAAGCCGGCCGACATCCAATGGTGTTAATGTTAACTTCAATCAATCCACTGAGGAGTCCCATACTAGAACGAAACGGCCGACCAGTGTTTTCAGGTTCTCCATAGTGGTCTGGCTTGTGATTTCAATCTGTGAAAGTAATATTCTATAAGATCTATGAGATTTTTTTCTAAAATGAATATATACTACTTAAAAACTAATTAAATAATCCTCTAGGCAAGAAATATTCAATAGATTTATTTGCCCAATAAATTATTAGATAAACTGACAGACAAGTTTTGATATGTCTGTTCACAATCATTAAAAGAAGAAAAAAAATAAATGAAAAATTTTATATATACATGTGCGTATGTGTGTGTGTGTGCATATGTGCGTCTGTGTGTATGTTTGAAATTATTAACCAATCACATTTACACTGATTCTTGTTTATATTTATGACTTAAAATGACCAATAAATTGGAAAAGATCTTTTTATTCCCATATTTGTAAACTAGTTTTATTCCGTATCCAAGTGATAACACGACATAGTGACTAGTTATATCATACTGTAATAAAACGAAGAAAAAAAGGATCATATTCAGAAGACTTTTAGAATGATAATGTATCCAGTACACATATACACATATACATATACATATACACATTAGAAATAATGTAAAGAAGTGAATTATAATGAAAGGATATAAAAAAGAAATCGAATTATTCTTAGTAATTACTAATGAAAATTGTGACAAATCATTTAATACTTGTTTATATCTTATTCTAGAATAGTAAAATTTATGTTTATTGCTGATAAAAACAACAGCAACAACAACAACAGTAATAATCGCAACCGAGAAATACAACTATTAAAGATTCAAAATGGAATATCACATCAATTACAATCACTTATTCGACTGAAGCCTCCTTATTCATGATTTACTGGAGAGTATTCATCAGATGTTTCTCTTTTTTTTTCTCTCAGTTCAACGAATACGGATTCCATTATTGATTATTGATTAAAACAATAACAACAACAACAACAAAAAGAGTATTGATTTATTCACAATAAAATAAAATAATGAATGTATATAATAGTGAAATTGTATCAATCAAATCATTGCATAGTAATACTAGTCATGTATTATCATCATCATCATCGAATTCTTCATCACAACAATCATCTAATTCATTAAGAGCACCATCTATCACTGGTTTACCACAATTGAAAAATCTTACAGCTATAGAAATTAATAATATTAATAAAAATCCATTCATTACATATCCAAATGATAAATATTATATAAAAAATATACCAAATATTATTAATACTACTCATAATAATACTACTGATTTTACTGATGAAATCTTTCAAACGAATGGACAATTATTAACTATTCCAGATGGAATGAATCATAATAATAATGAATCAAATCTATGGAATTTGAATTATAATACACATTCTATTGATAAACATAAAACTAGAAATAATGCATTATTTTGTGGTCCAGGACGTAAACGTTATTTAATTGCATTTTTATGTTGTACATGTCTTACTATTGTTATTGGTATGAGATCAGAAATGTTAGGTATTATAACAAATTTAAATAATACTAATACACGTATAACATTTGGTATTAAATATACAACAAATATGAAATATCAAATAGATTATAATCATCATCATCATCATTATCTTCATAATCATATGAATCTATTCAATAAATCAAAACAAATGAATCATATCAATATAAATGGATCTATCTATTCAAAGAAAGAACAAGAACAACAACAAGAAGGTGGACATGAAGAAGAAGAAGAAGATAATGATGAGGATATTGATCATGAATTACATACAGATTCAAATAGATTATTAGATAATATACGTCCAACAACATCATTAATATTTAAACCATCAGAACATCGTAAAATGCCATGGACAGAAACAATTAAAAATGATATAGTAGAAAATTCTGTATTTTTTGCTTATTTAATAACAAGTCCAATAGGTGGTTATTTAACAGTGAATTATGATTCATCATTTTTATTAGGTAGTTCTGTAGCAATTACATGTGGTATGAATTTATTTTTACCACTTGTTGAAACTATAGGTAATAATATTAATGCAAAATTAATTATGATTATATTATTAAGATTAATACAAGGTTTAGCTGAAGGTTGTTTAATACCATCAGTATTTGGTATATTACGTTTTTGGAGTCCTATTAATGAACGTTCAACATTAGTATGTTTATCTGTTATTGGTGTATCATTAGGACCATTAATTGGTTTACCTGTATGTGCTGAAATTGAAAAAAATGGGGTTGGGGTGTTGTATTTTATATCTATGCTAATTTAGGTTTAATATGGTGTATATTTTGGTGGAGATTAATTGATGAAAAACCAAATAAAGATAAAAAATTAAATAAATATGAATTAAATTATTTAAAATCAACAATATCTAATCGTATATTATATAATCATAATTATACTCAAATACCATGGAATAAAATATTTACATCACGTCCTGTATATGCTATATTATTTACATATGCTGCAGATGATTGGACATTTCAAATATCATCAGTATGTATGCAATCATTTTATCAACAAATTTATAATGTAGATGTGGAACGTACTATATTTTTTTTATCATTCCCTTTTTTATCAAGATCAATATTTGTACCAATTGGTAAGTGATATAAATAATTATTTATTTGAAAGAGGTTTTGTAAAAATTGAATTAATTAAAGCTAAATCATCATAGAAAACCTGGAAGCATTGGATGGCCGTTTCGTCCTGTTGTGGAACTCCTCATCAATTGGATGCCGGCTCAGTGATCTGGTTGGTTAAGCGCCTGGCGCGAGACTGATAGGCCCTAGGTTCGAATCCTGTGAGGCGTAGTCGTCCCACGACAAGACGAAACGGCCGTCCAGTGCTTCCAGGTTTTTCATGTTAGTCTAGCTTCAATTGACTCATGATCTAAACTGTTTAAAATAAATATTTATTTGAATAATTTAGATCATGATTTCATTGAAGATAGATCATTATGGAAAACAATTGGAAACACTAGATAGCCGTTTCCTACTATTGTAAGACTGCTCAGGAGTTTGTATCCATGATCCTGTCGCCCTCCCCTCCTCCACGAGATTTGAACCCAGGAACTGCTGATCTAGCTTCCAGGTTTTTCATGGTTGTTTAACTTAATTGACTCATAAATTCAATCATTGAAATATTTATTTGATCAATTTTGTGATTAATTATTTTTTATATTGTTTTTCGTTTATTTGTTTTTGTTTATTTGTCAAATTAGATTTGATAGAAGAAAAAAAGTGTTATTCGACAGAAAAACAAAAAAACAGTAGATAATTATTTTGTTCTCGTTAAGGGAATTTTAATAATGATAAGTCTTCTGTTCGAATCTTCTCAGGTGGGATAGTGTATGTGTGCTGCTGAGGAGTCACACAGTAGGACGAAACAGCCGTCCACTTTTTTCAGCTTTTCTATGATGGTCTAGTTTTAATTGACTCATGATCTCAACTATTAAAACTACTATAATATCCACAAAAAACACCTTAATTTTAATACTATCTATTCATCAACAAATCAGGAATCGAACTTAGGGGTATATAAGAATCCATTTCCATATAAAACATTCATTTACAATGTAAGATTATATTTTTCGCCATGAACTACTAAGTGAGGTATGTATACTGACTAGTAATTTGTTATTGAATTAATTTTTTAAGATCCATGACATTGTAATGGCTTTCACTTGTGATTTTAAAGTATACCTAATAGTAAGATGGTGAATGTTTGGTGAAAGTGAGTGGGAATTGTAACGCAACAATTGTTGACTGATATGAATGTCTAAGATGTTTTAAATTAACTAAAAGTATATTAATTTTACTATGCTAATTCAGTTAGTCGGCTACAATGTAGAACTAGGCACATATATGCATCGCTTCAAGTTACAACACCTCATTAACACAACAACATCAACACCAAATTCATAGAGGTAGTTAATTCAATCGTACTATTATATAAAAGAAAGACTGCATATAAGGATATAGTAAAGAAAAAATGCATTAGTTCGTAGGAAGAAAGGTATAAAGTAATTCTGATCTCACGGTTTAAAGACAGACAGAGAGTGTATACAACAACGCCATTGTGATCAAATTTGAGTCATGTCATCCAAAATCTCCAACCATTAATTAAAATGGTCACGTGGACCCCAACCATGTAGTGTGTATCTATCAACATGGCTAAAACTAGAAGTTAGTGATTTTGTGGAATGATATCACATCTTGGTTTGGCTGCCCACAAAGTTCTTCCAACCATCTCTAACACTAGTTAACATTGCGCGTCGTGGTAATTTTTATTCCGGCATACATATCATGTGGCCCAACCATCTCAGTCGATAAAGATTCACAACCTCACCAATTGATTTACCACCATTCTCTTATACCCTGCATCTAAACTTACCCGGTGGTCTCAGCAGATGCCAGCAATATTTCTAAGACATCTGTGGTCAAATACTAGTGGTTTACGAGTATCTTCAACTCTCAATGGTCATGTTTCGCAGCTGTAAAAATTTGAACAGAACGAACTGTCTCAAAATATACTCGTCTTTTACTTTGTAACAATTTACACTCATTAAATGACTCGATATCATTTAACACAACTCTGTGTATGTATGTATATATGACTGTAGGCTCTAAGTTGTCTTTATTTAGAACAAACTGGAATGATGATTTATTTTTTTTAGTGTCTTTTCTTGACTTCTTAGAAATCAATTCACATTTGATTATGACAAATGTGGACTTCTAAATTCTATTATTATAAGTAGTATTTAATCCTACAGTCATTGGAATCATTAGAAAGTATTGATATATTGAGGATAGTTTGTTGACATTATAAATTTACTTAATAGTATTAAACTAAATATGTGTTCGATTAGTACATATTGAATCATTTTCTCACAACTATGTGACAGATTCTTCATTAACAAATGAACTAGTCACATACATTAATGCATCAAAATCTAGTAATGAACATAACTCCAATTAATGCTTACATAAATTTAATACGGTTTGAATTACTTTTTTTCGGGTTAGTGTTTTTTTGGCGAGTTAGTTTTCTACGGGATGGGGTCGGTAACCTCATGCCCATCCCTCCTTCTTTACGCGGGCTTGGGACTGACAGTAACCCCAGACGGGCTCTAGGCAAAGTTTAATTTAATACAGAAACACAGATATACAGTCATGATTTTATACTCTTATTGATTTATACAATTTACTCAGTATTATCACCATGTTTATAAAATAAAGTATTTTATTGAGTCTGCTTTGTTGTGTTATACTGATGGAGTTCATTTGTTTTTGTAATAATAGGGTTCATTGATGATGTAACTCATTTGAAGCTGCATTTGTTGTCTGGCACGAGACTGATATGTCCTGCGTTCGAATCTAGCGGGGGGCGGGATCGTGTATGCGCACTGCTGAGGTGTCCCATACTAGGACAAAACGACCGTCCAGTGCTTCTAGGTTTTCCATGGTGGTCTAGCTTCAATTGATTCATGATTTCAACCAGTGAAATTTCTAATATCTCCACAAAACCCATTTTATTAAGTTGAACTAGAATTGATTGTTATCTTATACATTAAGTTTATACTTTCTTCAATACAACTTTCTAATGCGTTAATCAAATTAAAATTTTATACTTTTAACTATGGTTAGCAGTGATAATTAGACAGTATATTTTATCCTATATGAGATTCTTCACCTGAATATATCTGTATATTAGTGTTAATGTTCAATACAGGAATCAAGTCGATCCAGCTGATGAGTCTGTAGTGTAAGTTACTATGTAAAGCCTACATAACTTATTCTAACTTTTGGACAGTTCAATTTATCCATTTTTCTTAAGTCATATTTGAATCTTATCGATTATTCACTTAATACAACTCTGACTGTTTTTGTATGAGCGTATATATGTGTGCCCTATTTATCCCATTCATCAGATGTCTGTAGCTGTTTTTGTGTGATTATAAATATTGATCAACACTTGATTAAATCGAGTTGGCTCATACGCCACCGATGAAATCATTTAACGGAGCTGTACATCCTCATTCATAGCTATTTGGTTGATATTTCTGTAGAAGAATATGAAAGATTGTATTATAAAGTAATTCGAGACTTCATATATCAAACGAGGTTACGTAACAATTAGGGATTTAAAAAAGAAAATAAGGTAGAAAACAATTTACGTGTCAGAATTATGAAGGATCATTATCCTCTTAACAAATTTGAAGGGAAATGAAAGAACATGAATGTTGGATATATCATTTTTGTACGAAGAGTTCTCGTTTGAACTGGTTAGTCACCAACGCCTCAGTAGTATATAAACTTTCTTTATCCAGCCTCTTTTTGATCAAGTTCCTTTGATTGTGAAGATTATTTTGAAGGAAATCTTCTTTGTAGCGACTTGTTCAGAGTGGATTGGGTGCTCCGGTGTTGGTCTAATAATTGTTTTGCATTCTCCTTCTAGAAAAATCTACTCCAGATAATGTTCTGAGATGGGTTGAGAAACTAACCAACTATAAATATGAGTGTACAGCTTAATTTCTTCTTATTTCTATTCCATAACACATAGGGTTAGTTTACTTGTATGAAGACATCGTATTTGTTTTGATTGTTAATGTCAATCTACAAATCTACCAAACAATTGTATCTCCATACAAGTTTTATTTATATAAACAGCAGTTGACTTTATACAACCTTAAATATGAACAAAAGAGTAATTATAAAGCTTACGTATTCTATCTGAAGTTTGTGCTGATTTGGTTGTTTAGAAGAACGATGAAAGCTCCACGACCAAACCATCCAGTTCAAAGAACAAAACTCCATCAAAAAGTTTACGTATTTATTTATTTATTAAACTAATGTCAATATATTTGAGTGTTTTGTTCCTTTAACTAAACAAAACAAAAGATTATTATGCAAAGAGAAAATTATTCCTATATGGTATTACGTACTTAGGTTTGTTATCCCCAACGGAGTATAGGTAGCTGGTCAGCATTCTCCAATACAAGCCAAGTTCTTATATAATATAAGGTTTGCTTATTAGAATAGGTGACTAATAGCACTTACAAATAATCAGTTTAGATTCTGCATAGTTAAGATTGTCCAAAAATTAAGTGTTTATGAAATGATCTATAATGTACATAGTCAATAATAAGTCTGTTTTATCGTGAAGATTCTAAAACGTTAATCAGGACAAGCTGTGAGCTACATGTTGAGAAATTTAAACACTTCACTTTTACTTGAAATTTGTGCTGATGATGTCGTTCAGAAGAACAATGAAAGCTCCACGATTAAACCATCCAGTTCAGTGTACAAAACTCCATCAAAAGGTTATTCACAGTATTTTATTCATTTATCTACCATATAGACATTGGTTTAATACAAATATCCTGTGATGTATTATATTGTAACCTTAATTGATTTACTTATGTAACAAATAATGATTTAGGCATTTAACTTTCAGTTATGTTGTTTGCACGAAGTACAATGATACTTGATTGTTAAGATGAGTGAACTCATATGAGATGTGCTAGTTTGAATCCAAGTGTTTCAACCACTAAGCTAATGCTTCATATCATTAATTTACCAGATTGTTTGTATCGCTTTTTATATAATACCGTGGAACTTGTTGTTTTTACCTCAGAAAGATTGAGATGTATGATGTTTATACCATCGCAATGTTGACCAGTGTTAGAGATGATTGGAAGAACTTTGTGCACATCCAAACCAAGATGTGATATCATTCCACAAAATCACTAACTTGTAGTTTTAGCCATGTTGATAGATACACACTACATGGTTGGGGTCCACGTGACCATTTTAATTAATGGTTGGAGACTTTGGATGATATGACTCAAAATCGATCACAATGGCGTTGTTGTATACACTCTCTGTCTGTCTTTAAACCGTGAGATCAGAATTACTTCATACTTTCCTTTCTACGAACCAATTTTTTCTTCCTGTAATGGATCCTTATGCATAATCTTTCTTTTATATGTTACTACCACTAAAGTAACTACATATGTAAATTTGGTGTTGATGTTGTTGTGTTAATGAGGTGTTGTAACTTGAAGCGATGCATATATGTCCCTAATCCTACACTGTAACTGACTGATTGATTGTAAAAGTTAAAATTTTATCTGGGATTTTATTTGAAAAAGTTTGTAATTTTCTTGTTGTTAGTTTTAAAGACCATAACTGATCATTTTCTTTTGACTCATGTGTATCCAGCTCAGAATTGTGTGTGCTTTTCTAACTAAGAATAATTTATGGATTGAATTTCGTATATTTCCATGTTATGTGTGTGCTAACGTGGTTTTCAAAATAGCTGAGAATTTATCTGTTATATTATTATTTCAATGTTAGCCTTATCCATAGCTCATATAGTAACTTTTACACAAAATATAAAATTGAAGGTAATCATAATAGATCGATATGATGACTGGATCAGTGTTAGATCACCATTAAAACCCTGGAAGCACTGGATAGCTGTTTCATCCTAGTACAGGTCTCTTCAGCAGCTTGCATCCACGATCCTACACACGGGACTCGAACTTAGGACCTATCATTCGCACACTCAAACACTTTATCTCCAAATCACTGGGCCAACATCTAACAGTGTTAATGTGTAACTCCAATCAATCCACAATATTACGCGACCGTCCATCATTGTCGTCAGTGAGTTACCATCTCACAACAGACCCAACCATCTAGTGCTTCCAGATTTTCCATGTTGGTCTAGTTTTAATTGACTCGTGTATTCAACTATTAACTTATCATATAATAACCACAATATCTTTTTCTGATATCACTATATAAATGTGTACACAAACATACTTGTATATAATGTTATAACATTATTTCTAGTCACATTCATAATCTTTTTATGATTACTTATTATGCAGTTGTTCTAACTGAAGACAATTCTCTTTTTTTCCTAATTAACTAACAAGATGTATTTACGTAGTCTAGTGAATATCATGAATTCACATAGAGATAACATTACAGTGATTATGTATATATACGGAGACAAAATTAAACGTAACATAATGTAACAATTAGTTAACTAAACTCACCATAGTTACATAATTTATGTCAAAGTAGATGAACATAACCGATTCATGAAATGAAAGAAGAAGAAAAAAGAAATACAGACCCAAATTCTTTTTGTATAGTTTTTAATCCCTTGAAAGTAATATTCCCTTTATTGAATAAATAAACTAATGGATTATTACTTTCAATATTGACTATTCAATGTTATTTAAAACAAATAAATGAAGTATACCTTGTCAATGAAACAATAAACACAATAGAAAAACAAACAAACAAAGCATGTTGTTTTGCTTCTTTTTAGGAAACATTATTCATACAAAACAAAGATAGAATAGTTATCAGTAATGATTATTTGATGTAATAACAAATTATAAGAAGGGGTTTTGTGAAGATTTTAATAATAAAAATCTGCTTACTAGCGACTGACTTTAAGATGTATTTCTTGGAGTTCTAGTGAGAAGCTGTTACCAGTGGAGTTCAACCGGTTTTGTTGTGAGATAGTAAGTCAATGATGACAATGGTGGATATGTCGCTCAAATTCGTGGATTAGTTGAAGTTAGACATTAAGACCGTTGGATGTTATTCGGTACAGTGGTTTAATGGTTAAACGCTCGCGCGCGAGACTGATACATCCTGGATTCAAATCTCGCGTGGTGGTGGTGGCGGGATCGGGGATGCGCACTGCCATGGAGGAGTCCTAGACTAGGACGAAACGACCGTCTAGTGTTCCCAGATTTTCCATGGTGGTCTAGCTTCAATTGACTCATGATTTCAACTGTTAATAACAAATTACAAAAATAAAAAATAAAACCCATCTGACTATAGTTTATCCATATCAATTGTTTAATGATGATTTTTTTAAAGCGAAACAATAGAGATTAATAGTTAAACTGTGTATGAGTCCCGGAGTGAATATCAACTCTGGGATACTGGAACTTCCAGCTGACGAGTCCCAAATGGGACGAAATGCGCGTCCTGTATTCCACTACTAGCCACTATTCATCTTTACTTAGAATGCTTGTGACATAAGGCAATATCGAGACAATCCGTACAGGATGTATATATACTAACAAGAGACTGATCAATTGCAGTCCTAAATAACAATCGGAAGAAATAAGTAAAACAATACTAAGTGAATTTAAACTGTATATTGCTTACCTGATTGTGATGTCTGCTACTGGTGTCGACAGATATAAGTAGTATGTTCCATCAATCAAAACTGAGACGACTGGCGGCAGTAGGTTAAAAAGATCGAAGAAAATAGGACGAGAACAGAAATTGATTGATGTAGAAACGAAGGAGCAGTAAAGTTTGAGACAAGTGATTAATATTTTGCGTACATGTATATCTCTTGGTATTGTTGTATCCTCCCAGTTATAGAGTTAATTTGTAAAGATTCTTTCCTGAAAACAACATCATTAAAATGTGATATAAGTGAAAAAGAATGACAAGCTGTAAACCACGTGTTGAGAAATTCGAACACTTCACTTCTACCTGAAATTTGTGCTAATGATGTCGTTCAGAATAATGATGAAAGCTCCACGACCAAACCATCCAGTTCAGTGAAGAAAACCTAATAAAAAACGAACATTGCCAGCTCAACCACAAATCTTTCATACGATTTCAACATATATATTCCGATTTTTTCACGTGTTGTCTATCTATAAAATGAATACCGTAATTATAAATAAACACCTCTTGATTCAGGTTTTGATCCTTACGATAATCATGTAGAAACGACTATTACATTGGAGCATATCAGTATGTTCATCTTCAATAGTGATAATATTTGTAGCCTGAAAACTACAAATATATATGCATCACATGTATTCCATGTATCTTTAAAGAAATCACCTTGTTGCATAAGAAGTAATTATTCAGTGTATAACCGAAGATATAACCTGAAAATTCAATAAGTCGAAGAATACCTATGGATTAAAAAATGTCTAATTGAAATTCCGTAAAATATAATTCAATAAAAGTGTAAAAACGGCTCACGGGTAAAGTTGAGGAAGCTATAAAAAAGTCAGAAAGCCAAAGACATTCCATTCAATCACCTTTTGGGAGAACATTCCGGAATCTCGACGTGTAGCCTCCCTATCGAACAAATGCTAAGTGCCACTGTATGCGGATTGGATGACCATAATGATGATTTCGTTTTTACTAAAAACTATAAATATCTGAGAATTAGTACAATATTTGACAGTGTTTGCAATAGCATTCCTTCTCCCTTGTCTTCTGTCTTCACATTTTTGACTTGGAGGGTTCAAGCGTTTGAGTGCTTAAGTTTTACGCGGTATATAAAGAATCTAAGCTTCAGATATAACAAATAGATCTGTGGATAGAGCTTTGAAGTTTAAAGCAAACAGTACTAATTTCAAGATTCCATGTAAATATAAACAATAGTACGTAGGTACATTTGAATGACATGTCCGAAATGGAATGAAACACAGCTTCTAAATATATATGTTTATCAGCTGAAACTGATCGTAGTATCAAAAGCAGAATAATCTAAGTCATACTAGATTAAAATATGATAGAATGTATTACTAATAATAAGATTTGAATTATCTCATTGATAATACTAAGAATTGAATCTTTATTCTACTTAAAAATACCCAATATTGTCACAGCTTTTAATGACAGATGAACTGAGATCAACAGTGAATACCAGAACATAGAATTTATCTTAGTTTAGACCACTGAGCTGAATATATATTTGAACTTTTGTGTAAACATCAACATTGAGATGAAGGTATATTGATTTGATGAATATCAAATGGATCGAAAAGATGCGTTTCGATTTCATTGAGAGCTCCAATTTTATTATGAATAATTCACCGGAATTCACTTGATGTTGTTTTACTTGTATCTTCCCATTGTCATTTAGGACTGCAATTGATCAGTCTCATGTTAGCATATTGCATCCTGTGTGTATTGCCTCGATATAGCTTTAAGTCACGAGATTTTAAAAGAAAGATGGATAGTGGCTAGCAGTGGAATCCAGGTACATCCATCTGACGAGTCCCAAATAAGTTAAAACACGCGTCCTAGATTCCACTGCTACCCACTATCCATCTTGGCTTGATTCACCGGAAGTGGATAAAACTTTTCAAACTCTGAGTTTCATGCATTTTCAAAACACCAAATCGAATAAGATGCGTTTTGAAACATATAAATGAATACTAATTATTCATCTCTTACTCTTTTTTTGTATCTTGTATCTGGATACAGGCACAACTGAAGCGAATATAGCTTGATAAATGCACTGTAAATATTGTGATAGTTTGCATAAGAAAGGGGTTGTAAAAATTAAAAAACAAAAGATAATAGACTAACTTGATTTCATTTTATAAAATAAACTAACTTAGTTTATGTTTGAATGAAGCTATAGAAACTAGTTTTGATATGATTTAAAGTATGTCATGGTTTCGTCATTCATATGCATAAACTGATAAGTATTTGAAATGAATGTACTTATTAGCTGAAATATAATGATAGAAGTTTACCTAGGGTGTTCTCTTATTCAATTTTTAGACTGGGGTATAGAAGAAGGTATGAGATTATGTTGTTGGTGCACAAGGTTACCCGTACTCTTATAAACGATTTTAAATGTAGAAATAGATGCCGTTTGTTAGTTTGTAGAGTAAAACAATTCTTAATTTATTTTAGCTTCGTGATAGGATAACCTTATGGAACCTACTTTGACACTATGCTGTACATGATAAAATCATCAACATCATCCGGAATTCATATGATGGACTATACTGCAAAGCCGTGCATGGGGGACAGATAACAGAGGCATTTCAAACGAAGACAGGAGTCGTACAAAGCTGCTTACTCTCACTCTTTCTCTTTCTTCCAATGCTTGGCTGCATTATGAAGATCTCGACACCTGACGAGGAGCACAGAATACAATGGACAGATCGAAATCAATTAGAAGATTTGGACATCACAGATTACCTGGCACTTCTATCCCATACACACCAAAAAATACAAGTGAAAACAGACAATGAAGCAGCAGTCACTGCATCAGCAGGTCTCAGTATACACAAAGGAATAAGCAAGATCCTCGAATACAACACGGGGAACACCGATGCAATCACATTTGATGGAGAAGCTCTGGAAGATAAGAAAACTTTTATGTACATGGACGGCAGCATATATATATATATATATATATATATATATATATATATATATATATCAGTAGTCGAGATCATGAGTCAGTTGAAGACAGACCACCATGGAAAACCTGAAAGCACTAACGGCCGTTACGTTCCACCATGTGAGTCCTCAGCAGTGTGCATCCACGACCGTGCCTCGTGGGATTCGAATCCAGGATATATCAGTCTCGCTTGCGAACTCATAACGTTTACACAACTGAGCCAGCCGGCCGGCCGGCATCCAACGGTCTCAATGTATAACTCCAACTAATCCAAGAAATTCAACGACACATCCACCATTGTCATCAGTGAGTTACCATCTCACAACAGACCCGATTGAACTGCAGTGATAACTGCTTCTCAATACAACTCCAGGAAATACCTCATGAACTAGTGACTAGTGAGCACATGTTGATTAGTATCAGAAGGGGTTTTGTGGATATCATAATAATTTTCAATGGTTGAGATCATGAGTCGATTGAAGCTAGACCATCATGGAAAACCTTGAAGCACTGGACGACCGTTTTGTCCTATTGTGGAAACTATTTAGTAGTACGCATTAATGATCCCTCCCTGCAAAATTCGAACCCAAAGCTATCATGGAAAATCTGGTGGTCTAAGTTCAATTGAATTAAGATCTCAACTATTGAAATTACTACAATCTCCACAATACCCCTTCTATCATGGACCATCGAGTAAGTAACACAGTTGTTAGGAAACGGGTACTAGGTAAGGATGGCAAATCAATTGATGACGTAGTGAAACTTCATCAGTTGAGATGGCTGGGACACGTGTTACGTATGCCCAACGACCGACTGCCTCGACGTGCTATGTTCAGTGGTATAGGAGTAGGTTGGAAGAAAGCTAGGGGCGGCCAAACCAAAACATGGCACAAGTCCATGAAGTCACTGACAAGTGAACTGAGTCATGTTGGTAGGTGTAGACTACCTGGTTGGGGACCGCGAGATGACAGCAACCGTTGGTTAGAGACCCTGAATGACATGGCTCAAAATCGTTTGCAATGGCGCAGGTGCATCCACTCTCTGTGTTCTCCCAAATTCTAATCTTCTGAATTCTTCATGTCCCTTTTTTCCTCTTTCCAAATTTCTTTCACTGGATTATACTCTTTAAATAACATCTCCAAACCCTAATCTTCCCGATTACTGCTTATACTCTTATTACCTCTACCACGACGGGATTTGAATCGACAAGTGCATCTCTGTGCTAATGTGGTGTGGCAACTCGAACTGATGTACGTACGTACGTTGTTACTGACTGACTGACATACCCCTTTGATATTAATGTATATGTCTATAGAAGGATAGAAATAATTGTAATAATCAATTAATTTTACATTTCATTCTGTATAAATATGATTTCAATTTTATCACTTTGTTATTTTGAATCAAAGAAGATTCTATTCTTCTATATTCATTTATGGCGACTTAACATATACATATAGTCCCTATGAATTGCTTCTAAATAAAAGTCGATTTTTATTTTACTCATATATTCTATTCTATTTAATCTCTAGGGGATACAAATATTATAACAATTTTTCATGTTTAATAACTATGTTCTTTATTGATTATTATTATTACTATTATTATTATTATTATTATTATTATTATTATTATTATTGTTATTATTATTATTATGGTTTATTTGATATTAAATAAATTATTAATTATTGATTTATTAATAATATAAAAATTAATTTTCAAATGTTTTTAATGTAAACAAATTTAGTTTTAGAAGAGGTTTTTTGTGGAAATTGTAGTCGTTTCAATAGTTGAGATCATGAGCCAATTGAAGCTACACCATCATGGAAAATCTGGAAGCACTGGATGACCGTTTCATCCTGTTGTGGGACGCCTCAGTAGTGCGCATTCACGATACCACCTCGCGAAATTCGAACTCAGGGCCTATCAGTCTTGCTCGCGAACGCTTAACCACTAGACCACTGAACTGGCCGGCATTTAACGGTGTTCATGTCTAACTTCAACCAATCCACGAAATTGAGCGACACATTCATCATTGTCATCAGTGAGTTACTATCTCACAATAGACCTGACAGTCCAGTGCTTTCAGGTTTTTCATGTTAGTCTAGCTTCAATTGATTCATGATCTCAACTGATGAAATTTAGTTGTTTCTTTAAAAAAACAGAAGATTAATTAACTGCGAAAATCATGTGTCCTAGTTCTAGATAATTTGAAATAAATATCCTTGATATTTGAATAATTCAAAGAGATAATTCATGAAGTAGCATGCAAAACTAATAAAGAGTAAAGGTACAATACATATAAGTTGATTTATATATCTAACAGGAGAATTTTCGGTGTTCAGTCATGAGTGTCATTTCAAGTCTATTTATCTCATGTTAGGATGTATATCATAATGATATAATTGATTTTCAACAAACGTGTTGATGTATGTTAAAAAAACCAACGTGTTTTCACAATGTTGCTCTACAATCACTTTGTTTATAAAGCTTGTAACTTAAGTCAATATTGAGGCAATTTGCACATGATGCACATATGCTAATATGAGACTGATCAATTGCAGTCCTAAATAACAATGGGAAGATACAAATAAACAATATCAAGAGAATTTAAACTTCACCTCTATTCCACAAGCAGGTGGCTATCAGGATTCAATAGCTAAGTGGATAACGTGATGGCGTTTGAAGTGAACTGTACTGGGTTCAAGTCCCAGAGTGAACATCAACTCTGAGGTGCAGGTACATCCAACTGACGAGTCCCAAATAGGATGAAGTGGCGTGCGTCCTGGATTCGATTGCTAGCCACTATCCATCTTTGATTATAAAGCTTGTAAATTAAAGCAAAATGGAGGCGATCAATACTGAATGTACATATGTCAATATGAGACTGATCAAATAGAGTCCTTAATATCAAATTGAAGATTCAAATGACTAATACAATAATGCAAATGATATATAATATATTTGTTTCTGTAGAAATCTAAAGTTTCTGATGTATGAAGAATAAAATTTATACAATACTTAGCAAGTAATCGAACTAATATGATCTAATTTTGAAATGAGTACAAATAGGGCTAATTCATTTATTGATTTACTTATTTAAACACATAAACTTTGGTACAAGGAGGCACCAAACAGATGTGCGCCCATAAATCATTCAGTTTGTGTGAGGGGTGGAATAGTGATCGACTAAAGGTTTAATCTACAAGGCAGTGGAGCAACATAAAGGAGATGCAGTCCATAGTAACTGGTGACCAACGATTGGTTCATATGTCATTTATTCCCTCAGGATCCAGGAGCTCATGTGCACCATTGGTTCAGAATCAGAGTTTTCCAAATCCTCTAGGTGGATCCTCCATATCCACCAACCTGGTTAAAGCACTGAACATTCGATTTTCGTCCTCTCAATTTCGTAAACAACGCTCCCACCTCGAGGATGCAGTGATTAGGACTTCTGTGTCAGTGGTTGTATACACGTGTCCATGTGAGAGCATTTCGAGAGTAAGAGCTGACTCTCTCCACTCTCGGCTGTAATAAAGCGTTTGAAGGCCAAGCTTTATAATGTAAACATCTCGTAGAATTATACCTAGATTTCTTACACATACATACAGTTATTGTTATCATTGTACAATAAATATTTTTGTTTAGACTATTTTATCATTTGAACATATCATAATGATTCTGTTGTTAACTTTAACTAAACAACATCTATAGACTAAAGAACACTAAATAAGTATTTCATCCTAGTACAGAACTCTTCACTAATGTATATCTACTGCTGCACCAGAAATCGAACTCAGTACCTTCACGACATTTAGTCGATAACTATTGGTTTTCAGTACCTATTATTGTCGTTTCACAATATCAGCAACAATTCACATTGATGCTACTTCTTTTGTGCCTGATAATAATTAAACTTCATTAATAACAGATTCCAAATAGAATTATAGGAATTCACTTTTGAAGAGCACTTGTATTTAAACAAAATATCTGTTCAATTTTTCCTGGGGTTTGTTTTTTGATGAACATCATTTCCGACACATGTTTAGTACATAAAAAAATTTCGTGGATTGGTTGAGGTCAGAAATTAAGACCGTTGGATGCCGGTTCATTGGCCCAGAGGTTAAACGTTCGCGTGCGAGACGGAAGACCCTGGATTCGAATACAGCGAGTGGATGCGTACTACTGAGGAGTCCCACGATAAGATGAAACGGAAATCCAGTGCTTCCAAGTTTTTAATGGTGGTCTGACATCAGTCGGTTCATAGTCTCAAACGGAAACATAAATATATACTTATCACTTCATTTAATCCAATGCTTGATTTAGTAAACATGTTACATCATCAGTTTTATAAAATTTTCACTGTTTAAAATAAAAAGTAATACAAACTAACCATGATATTTAAACTATTTATAAACTATCTGCTACAGTATTGTAGTGGATTTAATGGCATATAACTTTTTGCTTTAACAGTTTAGTAAAAAAGTGTTAGTTCAAACAGACTAGGAATTCAAATGGTAAAACTTATCAATTCAACACAAAAAGTACTGTAGTGAACGAGAACACACAATTGGGGACAATCGAATGTATTGGAATACGAAATTACAGAATATCAATCATTCGTCTCAGACTTCATTGTTCTTTCGTTTCCACACCAATCATTTTTTGTTCACGTTCTCTTTTCTTCGATTATTTTAACCTTTTGCCACTAGACATTTCACTTTTGGTTATTGATACTACTTATATCTGTCGACATCAGTAGCAAATACTCTTACATCAATCAATTTTGTCATAAACTAACCGTAAAGTTGAAAATTAATTTATTTAAAACAAACTAAACATGAATTCCCTTGGTACTGTTTACTTGAATCCTTCCATCGATGTTAAGAACTGAAATTGATCAGTCCCTTATTTACATATGTGCATACTGTGAGTATTGCCTCGATATTGCCTTAATTTACAAGCATTATAAACAAAGCTAAGTAGATAACGCTTATTGCTTCAATATTGTCAGACTGAACATCAACTCTGGGATGCATTTATATCTAGCTGACGAGTCCTAAATAGGACGAAACGCGCATGTTGGATTCCACTGATAGTGACTATCCATCTTTGTTTATAAAACCAAACCTGATTTTATTTCTTTTGCTTTAATTACTTTTTTCACTGTCTTAAACATATTTATAGTTGAATACGTCTAATGTATATACATGAGTTAACCACATTTTAAAACAAAACAGACATTACTTCAGTATAAATCAGATAGAAATTCTTTATATGTCTATACTTACATTGAGATGACTACGCTTAAATAAGTTTAAGTATAAGTGATCTACTTGAAAATAAGTCGATATATGTTTTTAAGGTACTATGAATTCAATGGACTGTATAATCCGTTGAAACACAGGATTATTTAGATTAACCTGCTTTGGGGGGGGATGGTGGGAAACCATGTAAGAATCGTTTTATAGAAGTAATTATCAATATATTGGAATGTATTTAACTTTGGATGATTTGTGTTTGGTCAGTTAATAATAATTATTGAAGCATTGTAGTGTCGGCTGCTATGTTAAACTCATATAGATTATTTCGGTTTCCGGACAAGCTAATTTATTCATTCTTTTTTAGTCTTATTTTGAACATGTTAATTATTCGCTGATTAAGCTTGACTGTTTCTATGTAAGCAAATATGTGTGCCCTTCTTATCCTATTCATCAAATGTCTGTGACTTATTTTCATGTGACTATAAATATCGATTAACGTTTCATTAAAAGGTGTTAACTCGCATGCCTTCCCTATCCACGCATCATTTCACTTCTCCGATCGTTCGCTTGGACTAACGATTGTATAAAATACACGTATTCGAAATCAATTCTCGTATTTGACTTATTTAATTCCGTTATTTATTAGTCCGATTTAAGTCGATGATTATGTACGACGATTGCGGACATGCATATTTCTATAACAATCACTAACATGATCAACCTGGAGACAGATTAAAGGTCACGAAAGCATTGATCTGATACGTTGAATAATAGTTTTTATCAAGAATTATTATTAGCTGAAGAACCAGTGAGACAAGACACCCTCTCTGACACTTATCAAGTGTATGCATATTCGACATAAGAGAATGTTCAAAGTAAGATTCTTAGATTTTATAAAGTTTTTGATTTAATGTACACAACTGAAATAGAACACATGCGATGATGATTGTCAAATTATTGATTACAATACTTTTGAAAGAAATTGATTCGAAAAAATAATAGTTGAGTACATTCCTTTAAAGTATGGAACCAGTCAGTATTTAAGTGGAGTTTTGTTCTCTCAGTTGAATGATTTAGTCGTGGAGCTTTCATTGATCTTCTGAAGAACATTTTCAGCACAAACTTCAGGTAGAAGTGAAATATTCTAACTTCTTCACATATGACTCACAGCTTGACCTGTGGACCTCTATCATGATTGCTTATTTTTTACCTTTAACCTGTCATTGTTTACTTCATTTATGCTGATAGTGTTGTTCGAAAGAATAATGAAAGCTCCAAGATCAAACTATCCAGATCAGAGAACAAAAATTCACCTAAATCATTCACTTGAACTACATATCTTCTCCACCATCAGCCAGTATGGCAGTTTACATCTAATCTGTAAGAGCCATATATATAATCATTTTAGATAGACATTTGTTGAATAGTGTATTGCGATAGAGAGAGAGCTTTTGTTAGTGTTTAATTACGTACCTAAAATAGGATGTTGTTTATAAATTGATGAATAATTAGTGTCATGTGCCTTTTTACTAAACTTTGCAAACAAATTCTTAGTCTATTAACTGAACAATTGTTTTCAATAACTTCATCATCAGGTTCTACATTTATAAGTCCATAATTATTATGATATTTTATCCGAAACGTAGCAGGTGACATTTTAACACGTCGACTCATAAGATCTGTTGAAAGGACGTTTTACACCACCAAGTTACATATGTTTCTCTAAGCCAAACCAGTGCTTACACAACAAATCAAGGATAGGTTGCCGATTTTGGGCTTCTCCATATGTGTATATCTATTCAACTGCTCCAGTGGAGCTACTTACATAAGCCATACTCATAGGGCTATATCCTTGCGTATTCGTGAACATGTACCAGTATGGTTGGGAAAAAGGGGTCACTAAATCGATTAACAGCGCTATACTTTTTCACTTGGTAGATGGCGGACATCAAATTAAGATAGATGAGGCTTTCTCTTTTATATATCAAGTTCCAAAGAGCCTATATATGGGAGTTAGATTACGGCAACTCTACTTAGCTGAAACCATCTGGATGAATTCCAGAAAACCAAACTTCTGCATCTAGAAAAAGTATTTTGATGGAGTTTTGTTTTCTGAGCTGGATAGCTTGGTCGGGGAGCTTTCATCTTTATTCTGAACCACGTCGTCAGGACGAACTTTAGGTAGAAGTAAAGTGTCTTGTAGACCTCAATGTTGATTGGTTATTGTCGACCTTAAACCTTTAATTCGAACAATTGATTGATCACTGGGTGGTGATCAATGTCATTTGTGTCAGGTCCTTCTCAGTGCAGATCGAACGCTATCGACCAAGTTACAATGTGGTCACCAGTCTAGGTGACTCGACATCGCGTGCACGATGTTGAGATAAGATATTAGTTGGAGGTAGTCAACAGGAAACCCTGGACCTGTGTTTCGTGCTACTTGGCACTCGTCAGAAAGGTGTACCTGTAATCATGAGTGAACTGATGCTCCCTGACGGATCCGAACCCGCGTCATCTCCATCTTATCCCAACACAATGCACGCAATGTCGAGTCACCTAAAGTAGTGGCCGCATTGAAACTTGGTCAATAGTATTCGGCCTGCACTAAGGAGGACCTGAAATACATGACACTGATCATCACCCAGTGATCAATCAATTGTAAACATGTCTCAATCCTACAGGAAGTCAGTCACAACCCAAATAGCTCAATAGTGACTGTGAAGCTAGATGACACGGAACCGAATCCATCAGGAAACATCAATTCCCTCAAGATTACAGGTACACCTTACTGACGAGTGCCAAACGACATGAAACCTGAATCCAAGGTTTCCTGTCGGCTACTTCTAAACATTATCTCACTAAATGTTGTTGATAAACGTGTCAACAATAATACAATGTTCAATATTAACTCACATACTATCTGATTATTCCTAAACGACAATTTTTATATCAATACTTATAATCATTTTATAATAAGAATAAATGAATAATTTGCTGACTTTGATTTTTCATTCAATGCACTATTTACGTTCATCTAGTAAGTTAA
Organism: Schistosoma mattheei; assembly: GCA_944470405.2. Classification (NCBI taxonomy): domain Eukaryota; kingdom Metazoa; phylum Platyhelminthes; class Trematoda; order Strigeidida; family Schistosomatidae; genus Schistosoma; species Schistosoma mattheei. The sequence continues at coordinate 4,963,552 of OX103951.1, forward strand.
CATAATGCCATCTTTTCATAGAATTAATTACCGGAATATGACAATTCACATCCAAATACATTTCATTATAATAATTAGTAGGATTCAAATGAAGTTATTAAATTGTTTTGTTTTGACAATAACTAACCGATTTAGGGAAGAAGCCCCATTAATTGTTATCAAAAAAAGTGGATGATCAGTTATATGAATAAATATGGAATTTCATTATCCATACTGACACAAGACTGTTGATTAACAAATGCAAACAAGTCTCTAATTTAAGTTAACAATATTACACGGTTGGTAACTTCATGGTAATACATAAAACTGATCACGGTTTCTCACTAGAACTCCAAGAATTGCATCATGAAGGTAGGCACTCAAGAGTTGGCTTCAACTTATGTAGTTTTATTAAGAATCCGTAGCCAATGTAGTTCAACTATATTGGGTATGAGATAGTTATCTACTGCAGACAATGGATGAGAGTTGTACAATATTGTGAATTGATTAAAGTTAGACATTAACACTGTTGGATCCCGGTTCAGTGGCTTAGAGTCTAATCATCCGTGCTCAAAGCTTATGGGCCTGGTTTTAATTTCAAAGTGTGAAGTCGAGGATACAATCTGCTGAAGAGTCTCATACTAGGATAAAACAAGAAAACAGCACTTCCAGATTTCAGTTTCCGAAATTTTCTAATTTAGAAAAAAACATCATTGATATGCTTTTATGCTCACTTCAGACTACATTAATAGACATTTGCTGTGATAAATTCTAATCATGTCCATTTTAACACTTCCTCAATGAGTATTAGTACATTTTTAACTGAAGGGGAGTATTGTATACAGATTCAAGTACGCTATAAATAAATTTTATCAAAAGTGTTTATATGTTACATCCAGTGCTAAATAATACTGAGAAATCCTGATATAAGAGACAATTAGAAAGTATCTAAAGAGGAATGTAATTTATACAACATACTTTTTATTTCTAAACACCCCGTCAATATGATTCATCTGAACCCGCTAGAACTGTAGTGAACGAGAACATACAAGTGGGAACAATCGAATATATTTGAACACAAAACTACAGAATCTCTTAGTAAAATCTGAGAACCATACAGTAAATACTTCATTTGCAAAATGTCAATCAATTGTACTAACCTTGACTGTTCCTTTTGCAAATATCAGTCAATCGTCTCAAACTTCATTGTTCTTTGGTTTCCACAATAATCATTCTCTGTTCTTGTTGTCTTTTCTTTAATCTTCTTGACTTTCCGCTTCCAAGTATTTCATTTCTCTATTGATGATACATACTACTTATATCTGTCAATATCAGTAGTACACACCACAAAACCATTATAAAATGAAAAGGATTTTGACTTTAGAAATGAATACACAAGTTTTTACAAATCAATTAATCCAAGGTTTATCTCACTGTTTCGAAGAACAGTGTTTACCTTTACAGTTTACTGATTTCTTGAACTCCCTTTCTGGTTTTAGAAGTTGTCATTATAACTTATTCGTTTCTGCTTAACTTGTTAAACTCTTATCATACTGTATTAACAATGTAATAGGACTATTGTATTATAGATTGTCATGTAAAGAACAACAATATATGAGACTGTAGAAAGAAACTTTTCTTTAATAAACTATCATGATTTTCAGCATATAGTTGTGGAGATTGTTGAGTTTTGATTGAGATCATGAGCCGATCAATGTTAGAGCACCATTGAAGACCTGGAAGTATTGAACAGCCATTTCGTCCTCGTATGGGACTCCTCAGCAGTGTGTATCCACGATCCCTTATGCAGCAACCAAACCTAGGACCTTTGGTCTAGTGCATGAACACTTAACCTCTGGACCACTGAGACAGTATCCGATGGTGTTGGTCATCAGTTAACTTTTAACGAGTTAAAAATCACTTAAAAGGAATTTTTTTCTACATATATATTAAAATAACGGATTAAAATAAAAAGTATAGAAGTAAAAAAATTAAAGATGATAAAAAAAAAAATTTAAAAAAAAATAAAAATAGTTCTTTTGAAGGAAATCTTAAACTGATGGCCAGGGCAGGGAAAGTGGTTGTACGAATCTCTTTTGAATGCAAAGGTCAGGTTTGTGAACATGGATTGCGATGGCTTCCGCAATGTGCAAGAGGCGCACTCGTAAACCATGTGGCAAATTAGATGGGATATTGTAGATAATCGCATTACTGAACATCATCCGTCGTGGTTAAACAAAGGACAGGTAAAAGCGATTAAAAGTTCTATTCTCTCTCACTTGGTTGACACAGGTCATCAAGTCGAATTGAATAAAGCTTTTAAGGTTATCTACAATATCCCATCCAAGTTGCCACATGGTTTACGAGTGCGCCTCTTGCACATTGCGGAAGCCATCGCAATCCATGTTCACAAACCTGACCTTTGCATTCAAAAGAGATTCGTACAACCACTTTCCCTGCCCTGGCCATCAGTTTAAGATTTCCTTCAAAAGAACTATTTTTCATACTTCTTCCTTTTTTTTTTAAAAACTTTTGTAATTTTATTTCTGTTGCTTTTGAACTTAATAACTTCTCAACATTCATCTCTTGATTCTTACGTAACTACCATCCTATTGACCATCGGTTAAAATTCTGTTCCTTCTTTGTTTCTTACATTACGCAACTTATCAACTTCTTGATCACTTTGAATATTAATAATCCTCTTTCTTCCAATTAATCAATGTTAATTTAAATGTCATTATGTAATTATTACGTAACATATCCACTCGATGAGTATTATATTATTATTGTAAAACGTATATATATTAGTGTAGAGCCATGATGAAAAACTAATTGAAAAGAAATTTCTTCGCTCAATTCGTTCCTTCTTTATTTGACAAATGGCAAAATGGGAATATTCACTTATTTAATTCATTTTCAATCATATACTAATAATCAGCATTATCATCTTTATTTAGTAACTTTATTTTCCCTGTACTTATTTTCTAATCAGGTTTCTCTGGATTGGCAGTAGCAGGCTACGCTGTAAATGTGATTGATTTAGCTCCTAATTTCTCAGGTTTGGTTATGGGATTCGCTAACAGTGTCAGTACATTTACAGGTAAGTAAATAAGGGTATATCTATAATATCAATTGTGTTAATTAACATGATATTCTACATTGATTAATATTTCAATGACAACGTATGTCTTATTTGTCTGGTTCTAAATGCTAAGTGGATCCTTTCAACTAAGCTGTTAATTAGTTACTATGCCAGTTTTCAGCAGATTTTTAAACGGGTTGTTTTATGTGTATCACTATGCAACAAAATATTGATATGAACATGAATTTATGTAAAATATGGAGCACATTAGTAGTGCATTTAGTCCTAAAACTATACTGTTTGTTGTTACTAATACAGTAATATGTACATGTAATGAGCTATTTTCATACAACTGATTATCTTTGTCGATGATACTCAACAGGTTTTTGAAAGTATCAACCCAAATTATGCTTGTTAATTTTCTAGTATGTAGTGTTATAGAGATGATTGGACTCTATAGTTTTACATTACGAATTGAACTTCGTTAGATAATCATTAAAACTCAGAGATCAATTTTGAATTGCTCAAATTTGTCCGTCAACGTTTACCATTATAGTTATTTCTTGCTCATGAAGATCATTAAAATACCCATAAATTGATGACGAATCAGGATCAAAATGAAGATTATTAGTATTTTACGTAACATTCATATAATAATTTCATCAAAGAGTTCAGTATAGGAAACACTTTGTAAAAGATACCTTTATTAAATACCTAAAGTGATTGGTATTGGTAAGTAAGCTTCTCCGATACAACATAGCATGCAACAATCAAATCACAATCGACAGAGAAGATTTGTAAGATGTAAAAGCCTTTACATATCCAGGCAGCATCATTGATGAACACAGTGGATCTGATACAGATATGAAGGCGCGGATAGGCAAAGCAAAAGTAGCATATCTATAATTGAAGAACACCTGGAACTCAAAATAACTGTCAACCAACACCAAAGTTAGAATTTTCAACACAAATGTCAAGACAGTTCTACTGTATGGGGCAGAAACTTGAAGAACCACTAAAGCCATCATCCAGAAGATACAAGTATTTATTAACAGTTGTCTAGGCAAAATATTTCAGATCCGTTGGTCAGACACTATCAGCAACAACTACTACTGTGGGAAAGAACAAACCAGATTGCAGCGGAGGAAGCACTGGAAGTAAATAGGACATGCGTTGACGAAAGCACCGAACTGCTTCACAGGGCAATCCCTCACTTTGAATCCTCAAGTTCAAAGGAGGAGAGAACTAAAGAACACATTACGCCGAGAAATGGAGACAAACAGACATGAGAAGAATAAACGACAAATGAATAGAACTAGAAAGCAAGGTGGAGGACAGAGTGAGTTGGAGATTACTGGTCGACTGCCTATACTCCATTGGAACTAACAGGTGTAAGTAAGTAAGTGAATAATTGATAAGTAAATTTCATTGTCAAAGAACGAAATCAGAATTGTACAGAATCTTTATTGATTTTAATATGGATACTATTTTCTTTATTTCAAACAAACTCTTAACCGTATCATGTCATTACTGACATATTAAATAATAAGAACTCCAATTTTTATACTACTGAATAAATATCATTCTTTTACATGATTACTATACTATTGGCTTGTGATATGATTTTATCCATTTATCTGATAATCTGTACGCAGGTACAGTAAAAATAGGATGAGAAATCATTTGTTAGTGCATTTTTTAGACCAGATAAGTTAACTTGACAGATAGTGATCTTCTCCCGGCTGAATATATTATTAGCAGCAGTGTCCTGCTCCAAAATAAAAAAACCTAATCATAAGCTTAGAAAGACTATTATACTACGGAAATAATCATTATAGACATTTAATTATAATGACGTTTTTTTGATCAATCTTCATTTTTGTAATCTATGTTGTATTAATGGACTGTAAGAGTCATTTTTAGTACCACACGTTGTTTTGACTTTTGTGGCCGGTTAGATTATCAAGTGATTTATTCACCAATCGAAATACGACTTATTCACTTTTGTACTGTGCTAAACCAATGACGTTCGATCGGTATGAGCAAGCAACAAAGCGTCCTTATTGATTTTTTGTTCGCCCAACCCGTCCAGTTGAGTTCAGAATGCCAATAACGGTCCCCACTATGCAAATCATTTATTACAAACATACTTGGTTTATATACCAGGCAAACAGACCGCATCACATCATAAAATAAGAAATGACATTTATAAAAGATCAAACCAAAAAGTGGTTGTGAACGTAGGAGACTGTAACCAACAAACTGGACATAACTTAAGGATAGTGAATCGTATAATAATAATATATAGGTCAAAATGAAGCTTATAATAAGGGGAATATAGATTTACCTAATCTAGTTACTGAACAGTTATACAATAGGGATATATATATATATATATATATATATATATATATATATATATATATATATGCAATATTGGTCTATTAATATTTTTCAAGTTACCCATAATTTAATCGTCACTAGGATATAACACACGTGAGTAACAGTAAAATATAACTTTAAGAACTAGTCATTCCTAAGCATCATAAGTTGAGCTTACTTCTATAACACTCAACATTGAATATCGAGGTAGACACTAGTTGGATTTGGGTATCACACATTTCAAATTTATAGTCTTATCAATTGACGTGTCCTTTATGTTTCGTACTCAATGCCTGATAACAGTTTTGCACAGTCAGTACGCTCACGATACAGATACTTTGTATTCAAAACTGATATCAATCAAATCAAGAATCTTTAAACAAATATGTATAAAACTTGTGACTTAAGGTTATATCGATGCAATCCGCACAGGATACACATATGCCAATATGAGACTGATCAACTGCAGTCCTAAATAACAATGGGAAGATACAAGTAAAACAACACCAAGTGAATATACAAATTCATTCGGAAGTAAAAACACAACCTAAAGCTTTTGCTCCATTTAGACTTTGAATTGAAAGTCATCTTATACTATAAAACTTAATTGCGGTAATAAATTTCTTCCATATGTAGCTTTCTTTCCTTTTTATCTTATTTAAATTTGCCAATTAGTGACGTACTAAGTAGTCTGTTCTATCATAAATAAATATAAATGGGAGTTTTGCTACATATTCCATATATATTCTAACTTCCGTTATAGTAGATTACGTTAATAATGATAAGAACGATAATAATAATACTAATGTCGAATATTAATAACGGTTATCTATTATAATGGTTACTAAGACAACTATCATATCACTGTCGAAAACAAACTTTTAATAATACTGTTCATTTCTATATTGCTTGATATCAGTATTGATGTAAAAAACGGTATTCCTATTTAATTCATTATAAAATGAATATAGAATTTTATACACTATAAACTATTTAACTGACATGCTTTTAAGCGAAGATGGATAGTGGTTAACAGTGGAATCCAGGACGCGCGATTCGTTCTATTTGGGACTCGTCAGTTGGATTTGCCTGCATCCTAGTTTTGATGTTCACTCTACGACTCGAACTCAGTACTGTTCACTTCAAACGTCATCACGTTATCCACTTAACTACTGAGTCCTGATAGCCACCTGCTTTTGCAATGGGATGAAGTTCTTAAATTCACTTGATGCTGTTTGCTTGTATCTTCCCATTGTTATTTAGGACTGCTGTTTATGTCTCATGTTGGTATATGTGCATCCTGTGCGGATTCCCTCAATATTGCCTTAAGTCATAAGCTATTTAAGCAAAGATGAATAGTGGCTAGCAGTCCTGGACAACAATGGGAAGATACGAGTAAAACAACATCAAGTGAGTTTAAACTTCACCTCATTACACAAACAAGTAACTATCAGGATTCAGTAGTTAAGTGAATAACGTGATGACGTTTAAAGTGAACGGTACTGGGTTTGAATTCCAGAGTGAACATCAACTCTGGAATGTGGGTACATCCAACTGACGAGTCTCAAATAGGACGAAGTGGTGCGCATCCTGGATTCCACTGCTAGCCACTATCTATCATAGATTATAGTTTAACAGTGAAATTAATGCACATCTATTATCGCTTATGAGTTTTAATATCAAAATCTATTAATCCAATACAGTTTATCTACTTTAATAACCAACTATAAATGATATTCACTTAGTCAATAATGAATAAAATATTATAAAGGTTTTGTAAAGATTAGTGAATTTCACAACATATATCATAGTTTGGATTATATTTCAACAATCGTTATATTCTAGAAACCATTGAACAGTTTACTTATCATTAGTAGTATATACATCTACAGTTTTACAAAATGTCAAATACACTACTATTGAAGTATCTCCTATAAAGAAACAAACTCTACTTAATGATCTATAGTTTTACAGTTTATTATTTAAATTATGAAATGAATGAAATACAATAAAAAGACATTTTATATTCTACTTTTCTCTTCTCTTCTCTTTATCATGATATTAATAAATGTTAAAAAAAAAGGAAAACAAAATAAAAATCTCATTTCTATGTCTGAATTGAAACACAATCAGGATTTCCGTATCCGTTGATATCAATGATACAAGAAATAAATTTATCTGTCATTGTTTCCCTCTCCAAACCTCCCTCTCTCTCTCTCTCTCTCTCTCCAAAATTCATGTTTTTCACAGAATTTTTTTCTAAAAAAAAAGGGAGGGATATGTGATAACATTTTGTAGACATGAAAAACATACAATATCAATTTAAATGTCAATTACAATTTCTTCTTTTTTTTTTGTCTTTATAACTCAATATCAATTAACAAAGTTCTCATTAGGTCGTATATGTGACAATGAATGAATGAATATTAGTAGAAGGAGGTTTTGTGGAGATCTTATCAATTTTATAGTTGAATTTATTAGTCAATTAAGGTTAGACCATCATGGGAAACCTAGAAGTACTGAACAGCCGTTTCGTTCCAGTATGAGTTCCTTCAACAGTGTGTATTCACGACTCCGCCCTGTGAGATTCGAAAGCAAGACCTATCAGTCTCGTGTGCGAACGCTTCACCTCCAGATCACTGAAAGAAAGAATGAATGAGTGATAAGGCTTAGTTTTTATTCTTGCATCTTGATTGTTTCCGATGAAAATGTGTAATCAATTGAAATAAATAATGAATTTTTATTAGAATGAAAGTTTATGGAGTTTATAGTGATTTCGAAAGTTGAATTCATTAGTTAATATCAGCTAGACTACCATTGAAAACCTTGAAGTAGTGGATGATTGTTTCGTCTTGGATTGTCCATGATTCGATTGAAGTTAGACATTAACAGCGTTGGATGCTGATTCAGTGGTCTAGAGTTTAAGCATTCACGTATGAGACCGAAAGTCTAGGATTCGAGTCCTGCATTCAGGATCGTGAATGCGTTCTACTAAAGAGTTCCTTACTACGATGAAACGATCACCTAATACTTCCAGGTTTTCTATGGTGGTCTGGCTTACATTGACTCATGAATTCAACTATTAGAATAATGTATTTTTGTTCTATACTTTTGTTATAATATTTTTAGGACAAAATTCTAGGACATCTGCTTGTTATAATAGCGGTAAAACTGGTTATTTTTACTTGTGATAACTAAATAAATACTGATATTGCTCAAAGCAAAGAAGAAACTTACGACTACCGATGAAGATTTATTATACAGCACATCAGATATAATCAGTGATCAACAAACTATAACAAAATACACTGAATGATGTATATTTTCCTTACCTGTTCAATAGTTAAATATAAATACAATGAATTAGGTAGTAATAGTAGTTGATATCAGTTGATCAATAACCAAATACTTGTAGATACCTTACAACATCAATGGATTTAGCTATATTAACTAATTATACACATAAACTACTGAGCTGTATACTTGTTTTTTTCCTAATAGCTTTATACATAAGCGTTTACTGATAATTCTAATAAAGTAGGTTTATGAAGTCTAATTGAGTAAGAAAAGAAACGAGACAGATTAAATGTGAAATGGTTATCTTTCATAGATTCTATATGCATTTTTATTCTGGTTGAAAGACGGTAAAATACAAGTTACATCTACATATGTATATGCATATATATATATACTTATTCTGGTAAGAGTTTTTTATACGCACGAACAAACGTATGTATAGACAGCCAGTGTAGCAGCAGCCTCTACATCAGTAAGCCTCAACATACACAAGGAAAAAAGTAACATCCTTAAAGTCAACATAGAGAACACCAACCCAACGATACATGAAGGAGGAACTCTGGAAGATGCGAAATCTTTCACGTATCCAGATAGCATCATCGACGAACAAGGAAGATCTGATGCAGACGTAAAGTCAAGGATCGGCAAAGCAAGAATAGCATTCCTACAGTTGAAGAACATCTACAACTCAAAACAACTGTCTGTCAATCAACATCAATGTCAGAATCTTCAATACGAACGTCGAGACAATTCTACTGTATGGAGCTCAAACGTGGAGAACTGCCACAAACATGATCAAAAATGTACAGGTATTTATAAACAATTGTCTACTCAATATCCGTTAGTCGGATACATCAACAACAATCTAATGTAAGACAGGACAAACCAGTTTCCATCTGAAGAGGAAATTAGGAAAAGACGTTGGAAGTGTATAGGACATACATTACGGAAATCACCAAACTGCATCACAAAGCAAGCCCTAACTTGGAATCGTGAAGGGAAACGGAGAAGAGTAAGGTCAAAGAACACACCGCATCGAGAATTGGAAGCACACATGAAAGGAATAAATAACAACTGGAAAAACCTGGAAAGAAATGGTCAGGACAGAATTGGATCGAGAGTGAATGTGGGCAGAATATGCTCTTCCACGATGTGTAACACACATGTAAGGGGGATACATATGCTTACTTCAACAATCATTTTTATAGTACAACAACCGTTAAATTGTTTGGTTGCTATTTTAACTCACATGGCATATCAGTTGTACTAAGACTAATGAAACCTGTGAACTCCTATATATTATTTGTCATCCAGAACGTCAGAAATCAAATATACTATAATCAATAAGTGAATAGTAACAAATAATGTGTTGTCTGGTTCCTAGAGTTACCTGTATTCTACACACCCTCCTTTAATTAAGATTACTCCATTTAAGGATATTTCATCACGGATCAATCTGTTTGATTTTAGATTATTTCTGGTAAGTTGACTAGATGATCTGAACGCGAATGATTCAGTGACTAGGACTTTTTAATAAAATGCAATCTTTGAGGAATTATTGATGTCCTATGAAATGTGAACAAGTAAACAACTCATTGATACTGTTTGATACTCTATTACATTGTTTATTGATATTATTTGATAGATTTGTTTTAACGGAATTAGTAAACAATTTTACAGGTAACAATACCAAGTGTATTTAAACTTCACCCCATTGCACAAGCAGGTGGCTATCAGGACTCAGTAGCTAAGTGGATAACGTGATGATGTTTTAAACGAAAGGTACTGAGTTCGAATTGTAGAGTGAACATCAACTCTGGAATGCAGGTACATCCAACTGACGAGTCCCAAATAGGACGAAGTGGCGTGCATCCTGGATTCCACTGTTAGCCACTATCTATCTTTACATATAATTTTACAGGATAGTTTTGTCGAATTACTTCATTTAGTCAATTATCAACACAATTTTTTTCTGTTGATTGGAAACTTGAAATCAAATTTATGAAGATGAACGTATAAGATATTATATCGTATGTGTGATTAAAACATCCATATTGAAATGGTGGAGATTTGTAGCTCAGGTGGATGATCTTAATGGAGTTTTGTTCTCTGGTTTAGTCGTGAAGCTTTCATCATTCTTCCGAACGACATCATCAGCACAAACTTTAGGTAGAAGTCTACTGAAGTTTGTGCTGATGTCGTTTAGAAGAATGATGAAAGCTCCACGACTAAACCATCTAGCTCAGAGAACGAAACGCTATCAAAAGCATCCATAAATTCTATATCTAGTGTGTTTTCAAAACTAACCTTTCATCTGTAGGTGTCATTACCAAGATTTGATTTGATGATTTCGAATAAATTACAAATATATTATTTTTATTTATAACCTTTCATCTGTTCATTCATTACAATTTAATTTACTTTTTTTGGTTTTCTTGGAGATTATGAATGTATTAAACAGTGTTGTTAAAGTTTATCTATCATGTTTTAAAGGTTCATATGTTATGAAGAGCATGTTTGATCATCTTTCCAATATTGAAGTGTAATTCTTACTAAAGATTTCATTTAAAGCTTCTGGAACTATCCACAACTGTCAGCGCAGTACAATATGAAGAATGAAAGACACAAATATATTGAAAGTTAGTGTTTAAAATGAATCACCTAATAAAAACAACACTAATATGTTACATTCCTATATTTAATGAATGGGAAAGTGGCCGAAAGTCTTTGACTGAAGATATTATTTGAATATCTAAAATGTTGCGGATCACTTTAACCAATAGTATCCAAATAAACAAAGATGAATAATGGCTAGCAGTGGAATTCAGGACGCTCACCTTATTTACTTACTTACGCATGTTACTCCTAATGGAGTAAATGGCCGCCGACAAGCATTCTCCAACCCACTCTGTCCTCCACCTTCTTTTCTAGTTCGACACAATTGTCGTTCATTTTTCTCATGTCTGTTTGTCTCCATTTCTGAGTGTAATGTGTTCTTTGGTCTTCCTCTTCTATTTTGGCCTTGAGGATTCCATGTGAGGGCTTGACTTGTGACACAGTTTGCTGATTTCTTTAATGTGTGTCCTATCCACTTCCAACGCTTCTTCCTGATTTCTTCCTCCGCTGGGATCTGGTTTGTTTTTTCCAACAGTAGGTTGTTGCGAATAATGTCCGGCCAACGGATTCGAAGTATTTTGCATAGACAACTGTTTATAAACACCTGTATCTTGTGGATGATGACTTTCGTAGTTCTCCAGGATTCCACCCCATACAGTAGAACTGTCTTGACATTTGTATTGAAAATCCTGACCTTGGTGTTGGTTGATAGTTATTTTGAGTTCCAGGTGTTCTTCAATTATAGATATGCTGTTCTTGCTTTGCCTATCCGCGCTTTCACATCTGTATCAGATCCACCGTGTTCATCAATGATGCTGCCCAAATGTGCAAAGATTTTTACATCTTCCAAATCTTCTCTGTTGATTGTGATTTGATTGGTGCATGCTGTGTCATATCGGAGAATCTTGCTTTTCTCCTTGTGTATGTTGAGATCTACTGCTGCTGAGGCTGCTGCTACACTGATCGTCTTCTCCTGCATTTATTTTTGCGATTGCGATAAAAGAGCAAGATCATCTAGCTGCATCCTAGATGTCCACTGTATCCCGTGCTTCCCTTCAGATGTTGACGTCTTCATGTTCCAGTCGATCACCAGGGGAAAGAGTAAAGGTGAGAGTAAGCAACCTTGCCTGACACCGGTCTTAGGACGCTCACCACTTTGTCCTATTTGGGACTCGTCAGTTGGATGTACCCACATTCCAGAGTTGATGTTCACTCTGCAATTCAAACCCAGTACTGTCCATTTTAAACGTCATCACGTTATCCACTTAACTACCGAGTCCTGATAGTCACGTGGTTGTGTAATGAGGTGAAGTTTAAATTCACTTGATGTTGTTTTACTTTTATCTTCCCATTGTTATTTAGGGACTTCAATTGATTGAGGCAATTCACACAGGATGCACATATGCCAACATGAGACTGATCAATTACAGTCCTAAATAACAATGAGAAGATACAAGTAAAGCAACACCAAGTGAATAAAATTTAATGTTACATAATGTTCTTTTTTCCTTTTCCATAGAACAATTATCATCTATTGAAATAATCTATGTACTATAGTTTATTATTTTTTCTTTCCTTATTACATTTAGGTATTTTATCAACATTTATCGCATCAGTTGTTGTACATAAATTTGGTTTAGAATTAAAAAATGGTTGGAGAGTTGCTTTATGTTTAGCAGCATTTAGTCAATTTGTTGCTATGATTACATATTTATTATTTAGTTCCAGTGAACAACAATCTTGGGCATATTCACCGACATTTGAAAGTGTTGACAAGAATGATGATGATGTTGATGATGATGATGATAATAATAATAAGAAGAATAGACCTATGGAACAAATCAATCATTCCATGATTTGATGTATATTATCTTCTTTGAATAATTGTCTTTAATTACATTTATTTTATTTTATTTTGAAGTTTAGTTTGAATATATTTTCCAAGATTTTTGCATGAGTTTCATGAATAAGAAAAAAAAGAAAGAAACAAGAAAAAGAAAAAAGAAAACTAGTTTCCTTAACATATAAATCTCACTTTAGATTTTATTGATTCTTTCTTACGAAACAAGAAGAAAACAACAATAAAAAGCGACAACAAAACAACTCTGATATTTGTAATTGGATCATAAACAAAACTGTAGAGAAAGCGTTTATTTTAAAATAGAAGAAAACATTTTGATTTTGTTTATGTGATAAGTTTATCACCATTTTTTTTGTTAAAACAAACAAACAAAAAGTTTATTAGTATCAGAAGTTTTGTGGAGATTGTAGTAATTCTAACAGCAATCGGTTCATTATCTTAATCAAAAACTTAACAATCTCCACAACCCCTATACTGATAATTACCATATACTTACTAGTGACTAGCTTCGTGAGAAAATTCTCGGAGTTCTGGAGAGAAGCCATGACCAGTGGAGCTAATCCGTGTCGGGTAGAAACAGGTGTCTACCTCGGTACAATGGAATATGGTTGCGCAACTTCATGGATTGGTTGAGGTTAGATATTAACATCATTGGATGCCGGCTTAGTGATCCTTTAGGTTAAGCGTTCGCATGCGAGACTAAAGGCCCTGGGTTCGAATCTCGCGAACGGGATCGTAGATGTGCACTGCCGAGGAGTCCCACAGTGGGACGAGACGGCCATCTAGTGCTTTCAGGTCTTTAATGGTGGTCTAAGATCAATCGGTTCATTATCTCAATCAAAACTTAACAATCTCCATAACCCCTATACTGTTAATTTTAATAATTGAAATCATGGGTCAATTGAAGCTAGACCACCATGGAAAACCTGGAAACACTGGACAGCCTTTTCGTCTTGGTATAGGACTCATCAGCAGTGCACATCCACAACCTCGCCCCCGGGAATTCAAACACAAGACCTATCAGCCTCGCGCGAGGGCGCCTAACCACTAGACTATTGAGCCGACCGGTAATTAATGGTGTTAGTGTTTAGCTTCAACTAATCCAGGAAATCGAGTGACATATCCACCATTGTCATCAGTGAGTTACTATTACACAACAGACCCAGTTGAACTCTACTGGTCACTGCTTCCCACTAGAACTCCAGGATATACCTCTTGAAACCAGTGACTAGTAAGCATATGTTGATTAGTATCAGAAGGGGTTTTGTAGAGATTGTAGTAATTTCAGTTGGACGAAAGGGCCATCTAGTGCTTCCAGATTTTCCATGATGGTATAGATTCAATGGATTCATGATATCAACTATTGAAAAACTTTATTATTTGAAATAATCAGCATGTGATTGTTAAGACTATGGAACTTTTGATTGAGATCACGAACTGATCGATGTTAGACCATCATTGGAAACCTAGAAGCACTTGATGACTGTTTCATCCTATTGTGGGATTCCTCAGTAGTGTGCATTCACGATTCAATAAATTTGATTTGATGTTAATTCGATTCTGTTTATCTGAAGACCAGAAATGATTGATTAGTGAGTAAAATTAGTGAAATCAGAAAAAAAATGAGACAAAATTTATCTAATATACATTTTATGAGTTACAATTTCATATAGTATCTAGGATGTTTATCATGTCAAATATACAACGAAAGGAGAATATTTTCTGTATTAGTTGTGTTTTAATGACAAATATAATAAACGATTTAACCCTTTGGCGACAGTAGTGATAGGCAGATTATGTCATCATACTCCGAGATTAAATAGACAGTTTTAGATCATGTGATACATCATTATAATTAATGATTGAAAACTAGACATTTGATTAGAGTAGTAGTTTATTGAAGAACAAAATATACAGAGGAATCATATAGTGTAAAGTTCGAATATGATTACAGTGAAATCAATGACGAGATATAATTTACATAGGATATAATATTATTTATCATAGCTGATTGTCTGTTTGTCTTTGCTAACTATGTAATACATCAAGTTATTTGTGAAGTATTTACAAAAATACATTGGATAATCTAGATAATGGTCAGTAGTTGTTTCAATACAACAATCACAGCTAATAATGGAAATGGATGAACTATTAACTATGCTAAAAAACATATAATTATGATACCAAATGAACGAAATGTTACAGATTCATGTAAACATTTGAAAATACTAGGGATCCGAGTAGCTACATACCATCTACAACTTCAAGAAGACAGTTTTCGAATATCTCTCAGTAGGATCCCTTTTGATTTAAGTGAATCATGTTTACCAATACGGTCTCCCTCCTCGAACTCATAACTATATAATCTTTCTAGATCCGGTGAAACATCATGAGAATGACAACGCTGTACTGTATTTATGGACCTATAAGACTCCCTGGGACATAAAACCATTCGACCGAGAGGCGTACGCACACCAAACGGATGTTCCCGGTCTCCCAGACGTTGTTCCAGAACCAAATGTGCGTCTGGAGTGTCACATTCAATCAACACTCTTACTAGATTACTTTGCGACGTCGGAAGGGTGATGTCTTTCAAATGCTGCCACGATCCCAGATGTTCCTCGGTTAAAGGTTCTACATAATCGATCGGAAACTTCTTAGTCGTATAAGCCTTGTTGATCTTCACGTAACCCTGTTCATCCAATGAAAATATCTCTAAATTTACTTCCTGACATTCACAAGTAGTAGTTCCATTCACAGTCGTCACTTTTATCGAAGTCTCCTTACCTTTAAGACCCAACTGATTAATTATCTCTTCACATACAAAAGAAGTATCTGAACCACTATCAAGAAGGGCGTAAGTTTCTCAGGTTCCCTTCGGACCATACAGCCTGACCGGAATGATACACAAACAAACCTCTGACGAGTTCCAATCCTTAACTAAGTTCACTACACGGTTATTAATACCAACAATATGTAGCAATGAATTATGCAGAACCTTGAAATTACCAACGTCACACTTGATATCCGAGTTGCATGACTTGGCTATGTGACCTTTCCTTAAACACAGGTAACATAGACCACATCTTCTCACTTCCTGTCTCCTTTCTGTAACACTCATTTTCAATAACTTCATACAATCTGTCTCTTTGTGATCAGCA
The DNA here is from genome assembly GCA_944470405.2 of Schistosoma mattheei. Lineage (NCBI taxonomy): Eukaryota > Metazoa > Platyhelminthes > Trematoda > Strigeidida > Schistosomatidae > Schistosoma > Schistosoma mattheei. The sequence goes on from OX103951.1 coordinate 4,979,930, forward strand.
AAGCGAATTTCGCAACTGAGAGCCGTGAATGAGTTGCTTGGTTCCAGCTTAACTACATTAAAACGTGATCTTTTATCAACTTTGCCTTCATAATTACTTTTACTGAACTTTGAGTTACAATGTACCAATCTACCAAAACGTGTTCGAGCAATCCTGGCTCTTACTTCTACAAAGATCACAAATTCTCCAAAGATCGGCTGCATCCTGGTCATCATGATCTTATCGGCAACTTCCACCCACTTATTTTGTAATTCTAGGGGTAAACATGACACAGTTCTTTCCAAATTAGCCGGAGAGTTCATATCAGACATATACCCCATTTCCTTCAATGTTATGCATACATTACGTAGCTTAATTGCAAAGTCAGTTAAGCCATCTGCTGATCCTTCAACAGATTTGTTGTTAAGTAACTCAGGTCACACAAAATCTGTTTAGCTCTATCATAACCCAAATCACTGGGCAATGAAATGCAAGCTTCAATTGCTGTCCTGACATTTCCCTTACAAAAGTATAACAAATACGACAACAATTGGCTCTTATATGACAATTTACTCGCTATAAGGCTATTAAACTAACTAATGAAACGGTAATACTGACCCGGTTGCACACCAAAGTATATCATATCAATCTTGGGTAAAACCATATTATTAACCATAGTATGCAACGTATCCTTCAACTCATCAACCCAATGGCTTTTCGAGATGTTAAATACCTCCCTTGAATGATTATTACAAACAGCATCACAATCTAAGTAACTTTCCACCTTAGCATTTATCTCACATTTGTCTAAGGATAGTTGGTTATCGTCCTCCATGACCTTACATTCCAATTCAGCCGTATCAACTACTTCTTGGAGATCTAACATATTAAGCTGCCTTTCTAACTCAAGTCTCTTTTCTAAATTCTTCTTCCTTAGTAATGCCTTACCTAACTTTAATCTAGTAGTACTAAGCTGACCAGGTGACATACTATTAATACTAACATCATCATTAACACCAGACATACCACAAACAGCTTTCGAAATTTTACCATCCATTTCGTCATTTTCCTTCAGCCTTTTGCTCTATGTTTCCATCGTATTCCTTGTTCCAAATAATCGATTTACCAAAACAAATCGGAGTTAATCCAAACGAAATCGACCGATAGGACCAGGAAATTGAACCCAAAATGTCCAGACAATCCAAGGTATGACCAAAGACCGATAAACTAGCTATTCTGTTGCGTCCCAGCTCCGCTAACTAGAGAGGAAAGTCGAAGTCCGAACGGGAAGGACATTCTGTGAAAAGCCAGAAGCACGAGCGACCACAATATGACAAGGTAAAAAGGCAACGCTCCTAGGGTATCGTCCACTGATGGGGGTTGCGAGCACTTGAAGGTCAAACAGTCACAAAATGATTGGTGCGTCACATCGACAATTCGTGAAAATTTTCAGAAGCGGTCAAATCAAGACGTTTTTAGATTTGAATTCAGTTCAGCCACACCATGTCTGGTAACGTCCATTCTTCAAGTAACGAAGATAATGCCATCGTGATGATGCATGATATAGGACGAATCTTCAATGATACTATGTTATCTCGAAGACTTACAAGTTGGGACAATTTTGAGACCTGTTTGAAAGAAGTACATAAGGTAATATTGTAGCGTGGCGTCGAGTTGTGATTAACTATGAACACCGCTACCAAGAAACACGTGCCAAATAGATCAGAAGGCGTAAGAAGCTCGTTCCAAATGACTCCATAAAATCCCGAGAAGCCGAATACCAGAAGGCAATTAATGGACCAAGTCGAGGTTATATTTGCTGGCGATCTCGTGGCATCGAAAGGATACCGAGATCGTGCCAGGATACAACCTTGGTTACAGAAGGTAACCGAATTCGCGCGAAGTTACAATCGAAGTGTAAGTAAAGAATGGAAGCACAAAATAGCTGTCATTAGCACAGTCAAACAAAAGCACGTTAAAACAAACACTGGTACAGTTGGTTATAATAATAATTGTTTTTATTAAACCAGTCGTGTTCTCGTGATAAACGTGAGTCACTACAGGAGCCCCCCGCTAGAAAGGGTTTACACTTTCGATAAATAGCGGTTTGAATCGTGGGACTGATCGGCTGACGAGCGATTGTAGGACGGAAGAATTGGCGAACAGGAAAGCGATCGTTGATCGTCGAGTTGCCAACGAAGGTCGTTTTCGGAGAACGGTACCAGGAGCGATGTGTTGTATTTATTGCTTGAGTTGGCATGCTACACCAGAGTGGTTTGTATCCAGAATCTGAAGATGGCGTTCGTAGGGGTCCGGACCAGAAACGCTGCAGACGTAGGACGAAACCACGTTGATCCGATGAACCAGAAGCGACCATAACGACCAAGTTCGAGACCAAGCGTGTGCCAAACATTCGAAACGAAGATATCGACTGAGTACGTTGACAAGAGCGTGGGTGATCAGGCCAGCTTTCGCCAAAGTTGACTGAAGTCGACGGAACCAAACGGAGATGGTCGAAGGCGTGGGCTCAGGAAACAAAAAGAAAATCAAAAAAGAGAAGAGTGTAGCATGCGTGTAGTATAGGAATAATCCTACACCGTATCGTTGTTAACTGTGCGGCTAGTCGCGGAAGCGTACGGGTAACCGTACTCGGCGACCGGAACGTGAGACGGTAGTCTCGTTCGCGTCGCGTGAGCCTGCAATCTCATCCGAAGTCAAGGGCGGCGTGGTCTGCTGATCTGGACGTGAGACTGTCGTCTCGTCCGTAGACGGTGCAGATGACGCGTGCTGTTGACTGGGACGTGAGAATGAGGTCTCAGATGTATCTAGCGTGGGACCTGAAGATGGTTTGAGGATCCCGCTAGTAGGTTTGCTAGGTCTAGCATTGAATCTCAGGTTATCAGATAGGGCACTGTCATCGACGTGTGCTGGTTTGAGACGATCAATGCTGACGATCTCGACGCGTCCATATCGATCAACCTTGAAGGTCTTTTCGTGACGAGCGATCACGTGAAAAGGGCCTTCGTAAGGTTGTTGCCAAGGTTTGCGTACCGAATCTACTCGTATGAAAACATGTGAACAGGTAGATAACTCTCGAGGGAGAGCGACCTGTCGATGTTGTATTCGAGTTGACACCGGAGACAGCGTTCGCATAAATGCAGACAGTCGATGGACGTAGTCTGATTTACCGAAATTAGGTCTGCTCCGTGGTGTGAAGAATTCTCCGGGCAGACGCAATGTCGTGCCGAATACCAGTTCAGCGGCGGAACATTGTATATCTGCCTTCAAGCTCGTTGTGATCCCTAAAAGAACGAGCGGTAAGGTTTCGTGCCAGTTGCCGTTTTCGTGTGCTCGTATAGCACTTTTAAGTTGGCAGTGAAACCGTTTACTTAACCATTTGGTGCTGGGTGGTAGACAGATATGCTTATGCGTATGCATTCCGTACCAAGCAGCCGGGTCAGCGAGGAGAACAGTTAATAGGGGAAAATTTCTCGAATAAAGCGTGGAATTCATCGTCACGCGAATAAAAAGTAACAAGGATTCGGTACACATACATGTGAGTCTATTATATTAATACTATTATTATCGTTATCCGTCATGTCGAGTATATTATATATTAAAAAATATGAAAATATACGACAGACGTGGATAGATAAATCATAGACTCACCGAATTGGCTTCTTTGGAAGATTTGATCAGAAGTTGAGGCGTGTTCCAAACTTTGGGATCACCAATGTAGCGTGGCGTCGAGTTGTGATTAACTATGAACACCGCTACCAAGAAACACGTGCCAAATAGATCAGAAGGCGTAAGAAGCTCGTTCCAAATGACTCCATAAAATCCCGAGAAGCCGAATACCAGAAGGCAATTAATGGACCAAGTCGAGGTTATATTTGCTGGCGATCTCGTGGCATCGAAAGGATACCGAGATCGTGCCAGGATACAACCTTGGTTACAGAAGGTAACCGAATTCGCGCGAAGTTACAATCGAAGTGTAAGTAAAGAATGGAAGCACAAAATAGCTGTCATTAGCACAGTCAAACAAAAGCACGTTAAAACAAACACTGGTACAGTTGGTTATAATAATAATTGTTTTTATTAAACCAGTCGTGTTCTCGTGATAAACGTGAGTCACTACAATATGACTTCTGTGGTTAATAATTATTTTTTAGTATACGCATACTAAGTACGTTATGTCAGTATGCAAAAAGAACAGTGATGATCCAACTCCAGAGTACTTTTTCGTGAGATATGTCTGTACATATGGACGTAGACGCAGTTCGGTAGAGTCAGATGCTTGCGTTCAGGATGTAGATGATGATAGTAATAATCATTCTTCTGAAGAGCGTACAATGTCTAACTCGCCAACACAACCTAGGCAAAGGAGACGACATCGGTCATCTACGTATGCCTTACTTCAAATGAATTTATCCTTAAGGTCGAAATATTGCGTTTCAATGACTTCATGCTGCCCTCTGGTCATATTTTGTATGCACATCCTAAAGATCTGATTCGTGGAGGTATGTTTGTTCCTTTATCTTTATAAGTTTTGTAGGCTTATTTCGACATGGCAACCGATGGACAAGAAAATACATAATGGACCTAGTTCTTCGTGCGCTGGACAACATCTCAATCTCTACAGAGAGATGATCTGCTAGAGAAGTTCACTAGCAACTACCACTCAATCCATGCTCTTAGTGAACCTTTGGCAAGTAAACTCATCCGTTCATGCCTCGAAGCATCGGAAGACATATGCGCACAAGTGATGAGTTCAATCGGTGCTAATGATGAAGCTACAACGTCAGAATCCATTGTTAATACAGACCATAGCTATGCTTCTTGATAACAAGAAGTTCTAATATTGTAATCTTTTTAGTTTTACATAAATTCATGTATGTGGCCATTGACTTATTCTTATAGCGTAACGACAGGGAGTGTACTGTGCAGTCTTATGTGGCGGTGAGACAGGGATGTTGTTTCGCGTTCTTGTGTAATAATTGCCATTTGGACGCACACGCGATTAGTCATACATACCGTTTACCGAATACTGCTACCTTGAACATGGTGTACCGTACTAGTAGTTCAGATTTCGACCTGTCACGATAGATAAGAATTGCCGTAATTAAAAGACTGGTGCGTTATAAATGAAAAAGTTTATTAAAGTTTGAATCTAGCACAAATGATCCATTAATAAATAACTTTTATTTCTTAGGAATTGTTCCCGTTAGGTCTGTGAACACTTGCGAAGCTAGCTGGAAATAAGATAGACAGGAAAGTTACTTCATTATAAATGTTTACCAGAAAGTAGTATAAAAACGGAAACCAGTATTCAATTACAGATCGAAAGTGCATTTAGCACACCCTTCCTTTGGATAGTTAATCACGCTTATTTCCTTTATCTCTTGCGTTGCTTAGGAAAGTCTGGGTCACAACATACACGGATTGTATTATTTAATTCTTTGGAAGGTTGCACTTCGGAAACTTAGACGATGACCATATATAATAACTACTGTGTGAATTTACTTTGAATCGTCCTGTGTAACCTGCAATTCTTGATGCATATTCTGTTTTAGTCCCACGCAAGTTATGAGTAATTGTCATTTACGGCATCAGCACGTAAGCTAGACAGGCCTTGGTTGATTTCCGAAGATCATCACATAGGATCTCACACAATCTGGTCACCTTAGATCAAGATATCTTGACTATCGAATCGTACTTTTCAGTGCTTTCTCGTAACAGCTTTATATCAGTACTTATTTCTGATATTAGGTATTTTTGCAATAATACCGGCAGCCAAAACATTGTAGCTCCCCAGACAACCCAAAAAGGGAAAATAAAGGGGTAAATGCTTTGGTAGCGAAAGGGAAAACACATCAGAATGTCGCATTTTTCGCCTGTCCAGAGGAAATAATGTGGATTTCCCCCTTTTTCGCCGTTTTGTCGATAAATTACTCACTTTTCGCCTAAATATCCCCCAAATTACCGAATTTTCGCCTAACTGTCCGCAGAATTGTTTACTTTTCGCCTAAATGTCTGCTGAATTGTTTACTTTTCGCCTAAATACACACAGAACTCCCTATTTTCCATCCATTGACATAACCCCAAAGGTCTACTATGTTCACCTTTATTTTCAACAACAGACCAAAATAAATCTGCAATACAGTGAAAGACCGGCATGTTTTTGAAAAATTTTATTTAAAAGGTGAAGCGTATTATTGTACAACACTAGAGCAGAAGCTTAAGCATCGATTGTTTTGCATATCCAATGCAATTGCTAATTCATTGTTATTTGAAATTATCTGCAAAAGAAGAAACACGTGATGTATTATTTATAAGGAATGTGCATTTATTCAAAAGCTCACTGACACTCAAACACACATTCTCAACACTTCTACAGTTTCCCATGTAAGTAAAAAAGTAAGCTGTTTGAAAAATATTTATTGAAATGTAGGTACAACATCAAAACAATTGCACGGCTATTGAGAATTGAGGTAGTCGTCCCGTGAATTCAGAATTTAAAAAAAGAAAAAAGTCACAACCATATCTCAATGACATGCTTTGGTACAGCCAAATACTTGTGTACATCTACACAAGAGGTAGTAATGCTATCTTAGCTTCGTCTTTGGTAGAATCTCCACATAATTATACCTCTACCGCATGATTATGATTTATTTCCTGCAATACAATCATCTGGTGGCTAATATATCTAACTGTAGAAGGTGATATTAACATCTTAATATGTGTTATTATCATCTATAGCATATACATAATATTTACAACACTCAGGACACCTTATGTTTTCACTATAAACCTATTTCTGCCATAAAAGTCGAACAAAACAGTGAAAATCAGCAGAAATTGTGATAAAGATAGGAAAAACGATAAATCTTACCATGGTATCGTTAGTTGTAACGCAGTTTTCGTAGCCTTGACGACAATACAATTTTTATGACGATATATGCCTGAATCTTCCTATTTCATATAAAAATAAAAGATTTGTCGACCATCAGTGTATACCTAAGTAGAAATAATTGCTAATCTGCGATGCAAACATCGAAAAACTATTATAGCAGCACCTGAATAATGAATTTTCAAGGACTTCACGATACCATGTAACGCAAAATCGAAAAACCCATTTTTACCTAATTATGAAAACGGAAAATAGACTTTCAAATTTATTCATTATGTATTTTCAAATTTGGTTGTGCACAAAGCAGAAATGAAAAAGTAGCGCAAAAAAGTGTCGCGATACCCCTGGAGCGCTGCCAGGTAAAAACGGTAATCCCTTTCAAACCTGTCCGCCGTTTCGTTTCAACGACCTTGAACGCGCTGACTGGAAGCGGGCATTCCGTATTTCAATTGCCGTGTGTGTGTTGGGTCTTATGAGTATTAAATGTTTCCATATATAAGTCATCTTTTGATGCATAGTAAACACTAAATAACTGCTAAGAGCATTAACTGAGTATTTTCTGTTTTGTAGTGCACACTTTAGCTCTGTTGTTCCTTCGAAACTTGATCTGTGGTCCTAAGTGCTGTAGTGAAAGTCAACAGCTATATATAATTTGTTGATAAGGTCCAGAAAACAACGTAAGAAAGATAAAATAACGTAAAAGGTTATAGATGCGCATAGTTTTTGTTAGTTAAGACGAAATGTCAACTGAAGGGTAAGTCCTAAATATATGTTGTTCTTCCTTCAGTTAATTTTTTTCAAGGAATAACCTTTTTTTAATAACTGTTGTATGTTGTCTCTAGTGCTTCATGCTCAAGTGAAATTTCAGTGGACGTAAGCGACGCGTTCCAACGCATTATGCTGAACAAGAGATTCGGAAGCTGGATTGAATTAGATAATGCGCTAAAGGATTTCCATAAAGTATGATAGGATAAATCTATGTTTTCTCAGATGACCCATACACACTATGTTCACGCAGAAAGTAGATTGTTGAAGGATGTGAGATATAAATACTTGTTCGTAGTGTTTCGTTGCACGTTTGGTCGTAAACGTAAATCAGAAGGTCTGAATGTGAATAAAAAACCGTGAGGACTCTAACTAATGTGTTATCTTCAAGGTCTAAATTTTTAAATTGCCAATCGATGTTTCGCGTAAGATTGGAGGGTCAACAATACGTTATAAAATCTTACAACATGACTCACAACCATCCGTGTACTAGTTCGTGGATGGTTTGTGATCCGTTGAGTAGACGATTGTCATCAGAAGAAAAAGAAAACTTGAAACCAGTTATATTGCACTGTCAGTCGACGGACGAAGTTATCGAAAGTATTAAGGAAAGAACAGGTAAGCAGGTGACCGCTGCTGATGTCAAAAATATGAAAGCTGAACTCTCCACTGGTAAGTGTATATAAATATATTTCAGGTTGGACTCGGAAGCAGGTATTGCAGATGATGCGACAAAACGGTGAAGTTAGAGAACATGCAGAAAATGGATCTATTACAGCGATATGTTTCAGCAGTTATGATCAGATACGGCTGTACAATCAATATCCCGAAGTCGTGTGTATTGATTCTACTTATAAAACTAATAATAAAAAGTGAATATGATTTTCGTTTTGTTCTACTATGTAGGTATTCATTATTCCAGTTAGTGGTAACAGACAATTGGGGCCGAGGTCGAACTGTTATGTTTGCATGGACAAAAAAAGAAAAGCGTGCTGATAGGCCAGTACCTATCACGTTACTGGATGCCACGTAAAGCAATGTGGGCGCGTGCCTTTTACAGCAGTGTATTAACTTTGGGTAACAACACGAATAATCGTGTTGAGTCATTAAATAGGCAAATAAAAAGATATGTACGCAAAAGCGACAGCTTGCACAAGTGCATGTACAAGGCTTTTAAGTGGAGTTCAATGACATTCTCTAGAAAAAGCATTGAAGACCAGATAATCAGTGGACGAACATACAATTATGATGCTCCACAACGTCTTGTACCCTTGCTGAACATGTTGACCCCATTCGCAAGGTCCAAAGTGTTATACGAACTTAAAAAAATGCGTTTCGTTCACTTAGAATATGAAAGCGGCGAGTGGTTGTTTATGCTTGACCGCGGACAGCATTACGAAGTAGATGTAAGTATTTGTGAATGCAGTTGCAGCACGTTTAATATGTGTCGATATCCGTGCCGCCATCTCCTGCTGGCATATATTAAAAGACGAAATCTAACAGGTAAGCTATTTAAATTATAAAATATAAACTGCATAGCTCATCAACTTCTTAGGTGTTGCTGCAGATGGAAATTAGACAATACGCACAATTTACAAAACAGCACAGGAATTTCATTACGGAGACGGAGTAAAGAATATATACAACTTCAACGGCTCCAAAGAAGGTGCAAACAACAAATTGTTGAGAAATATGGTGAACGCTTCGCGAATCAGGTGGAGAGAAAAGTCTACAATTTTTACTTAAGAATTATAAACAGCTAGACAGCAGGTTTACGATTAACAGTTCTTTGTGGCTTTATTTTATACCACTATTTATACAACTTGTAAACTTATCATGAAAAATCAATAAACTTTTTCTCATTTTTTATTTTCGTCTTCTTCATACTTTCATGGGGAGGTTTACCAATCGCTTTAACGAATAATTGTGTGTGAAAATTAAGAATTTGTACTACTGTATTAGTTACGAACTGTCGTTAGAACTTAGCGTTATATCGTTGTTCATTGTGAGGAATCAACGAGTCAAATAAAACAATAATGCGACTTCCACGTAAAACCTTACAGATTAAACAACCGCCTTACATATTTTCCGTTGTCAGATTACGTCCATTATCAAGTTAGTATTAGTATGGAACTAGACAATTTCATGCAGCTAGTTCCTTGATAAGATGGATTACGTAATCCTTAGACCACCCTTCCACTCACACTTCTTTGCTAAATTATGTTAACTCTTCAGATTGTCTTCACTTATCTTATTAGTTCTTAATTCACTGATTTATTCATTACATCTAGAATTATCACACAATTTATCTTATATGCTTCTGAGCTTCACTCGACTATTACACCACCCATCCTTTATGTTCCCTTAAGTCTAACACCAAATGACCTTTGACCTGTTCAAGCATATACATATGTATAGTTATTATTGATAACCTAGGTCATTCCAATTCTTTGCTTTCTATTATCTTTCATACTATTTCTTCCCTCAATCTTAAATTATAATGCATATTCAGTTGTATGCAACTTATGAGAAACCACGAAATGTAATGCAGTCACATGATTCTGCGTCAATATTTGTTTTGGCTTTATTTAGACCATAATTATACAAACTTACAGGATTTATAATATAAAACACTGCGTATGGTTGTTATATTTATATTTAAATAATTCATTAGATGAATGAGCATAGCAGTAGGCAATATAAAACAGTTATCGTAAACTTGTAAACCGGTTTTCCACACGATCTTCCGTAATCCTAAATTCCATAAGCTTCATACTATTCTGAAAAACAACAAATCCGTTTTGAGACAAACAATTAAACTTTGTTCTCAGTATCATATTCAATAAGTTATTCAAATAGCAAGTAACAGACTGTGCCTATAAGTCTTTTATTAACAAGTAGTGACATTCATTCATAACTTCCTAAGTAACACAACAACTGTATTACCGAAACGGAGTGAAGAGTATATAATAACTCATTTGTGAACCCTATAACAGACACGTCACAAATCAGTATTAACTAAAAAACATGGTTGTGTCACCATTCTCACAAGAAACACCGATCGTTTTATTCATGAAGATTTTGTTCCTACTTGATGTGGTGTTATACACTATTACTGCAGACGTTCAGAAAGCCGCTGGACAACACTATAAACGTCAATTGTTACTCACATATTTTTTTCTCAGATACGTTACATAATTATGTCACTTCAGTACAAAACAATGGTACCTCTAATGGATATAACTTTTTATGGCTAAATACAAACAAGTTATATAATATTCACAATTAGGTTAACGCTTGATTGCTTCTACTTACATTTTATAAACAACTACCGACATCCATGTTCACCGTCACCGCAATCAAGGAGGTGAACCATATGTAAAAGATTTTACGGTTCATTTTCATGAAAACTCAATCTGTGATGTATTTTTTGACTAGAAACACGGTGAACTTTACTTGCTTGAGTTTGTATTGTTACAAATAACTATATTAAGCTAACTTCAGATTTACTTACGTGGTGAGCAAGAAATACGTCAAACTGCCAATAAATTGGAATAAAAACTATGTTACAAGCACTAGCAATACAGAAATTGATGTGTCATGCAAAAAAGCCTGTTAATAGCTGATAAATAACGACAGAAAAAATCCACGACAATATGTAACGTGTGCGCGAAAATCCGTGGCTTACCCCCTAGTCCGTGCCCACAATATACACAAATCAAAACGTATATACAGCACGAAGCGTCCTTGGGAAGCGTTACAAAATAGCATACTAAAAGACACAACGGAACAATAGCGTTTAAGATTCCCCCAAGTGAAAATTATGACATGAAGGTGAAAAGAGCGCTTTTGACGCGAAAACAAAGAAATCCAAATCTTCATAATAAAATTACAAAATCAGGACCTTTTTCAAGTGAGATCTGGGGATCTAACGTCCCCGAATATATGGTTTCAAAATATCTATATTGTAAACGGTTATTCAATTATGATATGTGTTCAAATAACACTTATATGCGGAATGCATTTTTTTGTTGTTGACCACAGCGCATAAATTTAATAATAATGTAAGAGTAGCAGACAAATTTTTATGTTCGTTTAAAATGTATAAAATAGTGATATTTGCCAAATATGTTGTACCGTACGTTTTTCCTAGATCTTGCTGTTGGTTTCCACATTCATTTGAACGACTCACGTGTGAAATCTTTCAATATAATTTATAAGATAAGAACTTCCTTGGTTGCTGAATTAAATGATACTCCAGAAACAATAGAAGATTGTTTAATCAACAGGAGAAAGACTTTTGTTTGATAAGCTTCTTCGTGCCACTTGAAATAGTCTTTTGTTATTTCGTAACAGAAAGTACTGATTAGTAGGTACGAATTACTGTTCCAAAACTTCTTTAATAAACAGATTATCTGTGACAGATCTTCTTAGCACAGTTAGGAATCGAAAATCTGTGTATATTACCCCATACAATTCAAGGTTTTCTACATCTTACTCGGAACAGACAAAGACGACGATGACAAAGGTTAAGTGGTAAAATATATTTGAAGTAATGTAAAGATAAAAGGAAGTGTCTTACTTATAGTATGTTTGGATGTGACTACAGTGCTTGATAGGAAGTCTTCAATTAACTGTGCAACTATTTTGAAAGTCTATGGGCTATTTACAGATAAGTATTGGAAAGTATTTGCCTTATACTTTTATACTTGTCACAACTTCCGAAATCAGCAAGTAAACGTTAAGCTGTCTGGGTTAAGTGTGAAAGGGAAGCTAACACCTCTTTGCACACTGTAAAACTAAATAGTTTTTTTGATAAAGCTTACTGCTTATTTTTATGTTCCAAGCACACGCGTAACTAAACGCTAAGGATCGCTACAAAATGAACTCTTGTTCTTCAGTGAAAATTTATACGTTCCAGATCAACTAAATGGTTGGAAACAATGATATAAACCACTCTTGGGTACCATATGTGTTATATCCGAACAACATTAAATGAACGATAGCTTCCGGGATTTATTTACGGACTACTATATATGTATTCTTACTGAATAATCATTGAGTAAACAGATTAGATAAAGCAATATAAATTTCATTATAAGCTTTCATTTGACCTACTACTATACGACTTTCCATTCTCAGTTTTTATTCCCAATCTATTAGTTCCAATCTTCCCACTCAAAACCACTTTTGGTTTAAACTTAAAAAGCTGTTACTTTTTAGTTTATAGTGTTATGCAGTCTGGTCTGCTTGTATACAAACTACGTATGTCTGAAATATATTATTTATATATTGTTTCTATACTGCAGTAGAAATGTATTGTAGCGGTAAATAAATCCCCAAAATAAATAGCTCTGCAAGTTTTCGACATTGGATGCTGACCACATGTTTTAATGGACTCATCTAGCTGATGGCGCTCGGTCATGCATCCGCACCAGATCACGTGTGGTAACGCTGTGCTCAACATCTACCGCAATCGCCAGCCAGATTAGACCAGAGAATTCCGATATATTGGTTATCGCCATATACACTCTTCCGATCTCCTCGACTCTGTCTTTTGATTTCTCTCGGTGGGTGCAAATTATATTAGGTGTTGCTGGTAAAAGCGTTGTCTAACACTGAATAGCTGTGTCATCTTCAGTATCTACTCCCCTCACCATTTCATTGAATGCTGAAGCATCAACCAAATCAATAGAAGTTTTCAATGTCCTGACAAATTTTTCTTCTTGACCATCAGTACAATAGTGTCTGGGGGCAGTAAACAGATGTTTGAACCCTTTACCATTCAACCAGGTAGTGACTGCATCCGCAGCAAAATGAGAGCCCTTATCAGTCATTAACAACATGGGAACCCCTTCTCGACTAAACGCCTTTCTTAATGCTTGGATTGTGAAGTTGTAATTTGGTGAAGTTGCAAAAAACACTTCAAGCCACTTCGAAAAAGAATCAGTGACTACGAGTGAATATTATTTGTCAAGAAATAAACCACGATGGCGTGCATGAGTTCTCTGACAAGTCTCAGACGAAACTGACCATGTCGAAGGCGGACTCCTCAACACATGACATTTCCACAATTGTTTGCTTCACTTATCTCTAGCCACCAGCTAGTGAGCTTTGTCAATGACTTCATTTTCTCAACACCCAAATGTTCACTATGAAGATCTTCAAGGGAAGATTTACGCAATGAAGAAAGAATAACAACACGATACATCTGCGATGAGATCTGGACGTCTCACCGGTAAAAGCTGCACAAAAAAACAGTCTAAAGTATTAACAGGTTTATATTGTAATGATTATGAAGAAATGTAGTCCACGTGTTGAATTTGTTTGACACTTCTGTTCTGAACCATATAGTCATATGCACTCAAAGAAATACTCCAACATTGAAACACAGTAGCTGAAGAACGTGCAAAGGCTTTTCCGGGACGATAAATGAATTTTAAAGCTTCTTGATCGGTAGCAATATTGAATCTCTTTCCGAATAAATATTTAGGAATTCTTTAAACAGTCCAATACACAGCTGAGTTTGTGTATAACCTTGTTCAGCAACAGTAAGTCTGTACGAAACACAGATAACCGGTCTACCTTTCTGCTCCAAAACTGCACCAATACTCACAGATGATGCATCAGTGATAAGTATAGAATATACACTAGGTGAATAAGTTAGAAAAACAGCGACACTTTCAAGAAATTTTAATGGACTTCGAAAGCATGACTTTATTTCCTCACTCCATTTAAATGAATTGGACGTGAAGATATAAAATAAACAATTGGCTTGACAAGAAAAATTAGGAATAAAACGAGAAAATGTTATTGAACAGCACCCACTAGTGAACGTGGTTCTGTAAGATTTCTTAGAGACGGTGCATTTGCTAGTGGGGCTAGTCATTTCATGTCTGGTCTGAAACCATCACCATCAACTAGGTATGCAAAACAGTTCAGCGTCAATCCATCGTAACCGGAAATTTCAGGGTTTTGTCATCCCACCTCAATGGTGTTCCAATAGGAGTACCCCATGCTGATGACCGGATCGGTTCAATTACATCTTTCGTGCACAAACCATTCAATGTCTTACGTACTATTTCTCGAAGACCATAAGGAATTATTCGTCTTTTAAGAAAGACTGGATCGTCCTGTACTTGAAGTTTTATAATCTGAGTTTTAATACCTCCACTGCACTTAGCACACGCAATTATCAAATCTTTATGTAGAGCATCAGCATTTTCTTTAGAAACTAATAAAGTCAACTCAACTTTAAGCCTTTTCAAACTTCTTAAATTCAGTGTTGACAGTCCTGTCTCGCTAACTAAAAATTCACAAGGTATGTTTGAAGAATCACCATCTATTATTAGCAATCCACGCATCATTGTATTGGTAGTCTGTGTTCAGTAATCCTCAATATTGAAACTTCGGTAGGTCTTACCACAACGTTAGAATCTAAAGGCTTCAAGTTCTTGAATGAGATAATGGACTCTATACTACCTGTGTCCACAATAAAGTCATGCAATGAACCAAAGGATGTATATAATCGCTTTTGGATATCAGCATTACCTTTCGAAATGGTAGATGAAAATATATGGTCATTAGGAACAGCCGAATTACTGGGACCTAAATTGCAAGGTTTAGTACTACTTGGGACAAAATAAACAGTAGTTTTGCATACTGACTGAATGTGTCCTATCTTGCCACATTTAATACAGTATGCATTGCGAAATGCAAATGAATTACGAGAGTGAAATTTGCCACAGGACCAACATTTACTAAACTTGCTCTCACCCTTGTGGTTTGCTTTACGATTCTTCAAAAGCATCAAAATCTGAATGTATATACAACTGTTCCATCACAGGCTCCATCGTGACGAAAATGTGATAATGGGAGTTATCTAAATTTTCACATGAACTAAGAACTTCAGAGGTAGCGTAATTCAACCAATAAAAACTGTTTCGCGCCTTGAAGTAACCCTCGTGCTATTGATAGAAGAAACCAGACAAGTAGTGAATAGGTCTTTATTTCGATCTTAGCGCGGTGACAGTGGAGCATGGGATTATCTGTTCAGACAAACAAAGGCTCTCAACATTCAATATAAGATAATAGGGAATATAACGCTTATAAAAAATAAGGAAGTGAATGAATACTTGAACAATACTGTTTCAGCATATGCTTGGTTGTTTGGGGTCACTTCTTAACCAACCAACCTAAGCTGTTACATTAGCTTCCCCCTAGAATCGACTTCCGTAGGAACGTCGGTTCGATTAACCTCACTATCGAAAACGCCTTAGTTCTATTTCTCATCCCAAGGGAAAATTATCAACTCGCTCACTGTTTGATTTACAATCAGTGACGACTGACGCTGTCAACGATAGTCCATGGATGTCTCTTCATTTACTAGCTTGTCATTTTGTTTTGTAGCATGTGATTTCTCCTACAACTATCGCCGATGGTTTGCTGCGTGCTTTCAAGAGAAAGTTTGAGAATGTGGAATAAGAATATCTGAGGAAGTGCCGCGAGCGGGCTACCCAACACCATGTTGGTGAGGTACGATTTTTCCGTGCTCAGACCGGCTATCAGGTGTTTACTCACCTGCCTCTTGAGTCGCCCTCAAGTAAAAAGTAAAGAAGAATCTACTTCAAAGGTAATGGTGAAAATCAAGCAAACCTGAAGAACTGCTCCACTGCCTGCATAAAATAATAAGATACAAAATGGAAATACATAAATGTAATTGATAATTGTTCGGTTCCATGTAAGTGCTTGGTCTCCAGAACGGATTGGTATTCTGGAAGAGAATAGACATAGTGTAGATATCTTGTGCACGAAAAACCATGAAAACAAAAAAATACTCTTTTGTAATGCATATATGTAAAAGGGTGAACTTGCTAGAAGTTGGACTCTTTAACAAAATCGATCAAACGCATGACCTTGAGCCTGTGATGACCGCGTTTTACAACTAGGTGCGTAACCAAGGGTGCATCAGAATACTCCACGAAACGGAAAAGAATATACGGTTAAGAAGCAAAAAAATTGTGTAGAGTATGCGGATCAAGTACAGTTGTGTCAAATACCCTTTTCTTGTTTGATTTAGGTATGCATGATATGTTGAAGCAATATATCGTCAATTCATCCAAGTAACGAATTGGTTTGCACCTCAGAAGTGTGTAAGTCCTATTACTCATTAGTATTATGAGTGATTAATTGGTGTAAGGAAATATTGAAGTCACTTCCTCCGTGGTCTGATGTGGCTTAACGGCTAAGCACGCGGTCTAGCATTCAGGAGGGCAGAGGTTCGAGTGCGTGTGGGGCCTGCGTTTTTGTTCACCAGACCCACCTTCAATACGATGTTTGTTGCCCGTAAGTCGCGCACATATGAGAGAAAAAATGACAAGAGGACAGATTGATATATCAAAGTGCCATATTGGAAAAGTATAAGTCCTTTGTTTACATGAATATTATTACTATAGAAAAAAAACTACAAGTTTAGTAAATTTCCATTTTACGTTATATTTAAACAAAGAATATATATATTTATATCAGTTATTGACATAAAATGTCTTTTTTATAACGCTAATGTTAAGTTCCAGGACTTTGTATGGACCACTAATAATAATTGGTTTAACGTTAGCATAGTCGTGATATTCATATTGTCAGTTCAATGTTATGATTACTAAACAGTTCCCTTATAAGTTGTTTAAAATTAGGTATGTGGAATCAATGCGGCTGACATAGTAACCTTACAGTAACGCACTGTACTATATCTTCACGGTTATTGATTCTTAAATGTCAGAAATTAAAAAAAATCTGAATATTGCCAATAAAGATGGGTTATATGATCACACTGAAAAGCATGCTGCAGGGAAACTGGTTAAGTCATTACGTAAGTTTCCTAAACATGAAAAAAAATGATGAGAACTTTAATAAGTACTTGACCATGGTTTAATCCAAAATGTTTTGTCTAGAAAACTACTTATTAATAGTAGTATTAATCGTATCAAGCTACTAAACATATCCTCAACCGAAAACTTTTAGAAGTAGTTCATATGGTATATATGTATAGCCAGTCTACGTGAAAAATGTATATAAATATATAAGAAGTACAGCTAACATAGTTAATTAACCAGAAAAAGAAATTATAAAACTCGCCTGGGTTGCTTTTTGAATTCGTTGTATTTGCCAGTGTTAGTTGTATGAGTTTGATTAAAATCCTCAGCCATCGTTTCGGAATACCTAGCTTATGTGTCCAGTATTTTAAAAAAAATATTTAACATAACACGTATATATCAAAGGTAAAAGGTCTGGGGAGTTGTAGGTGAGGCGGAATGAGGAAAAAAATTTTTTAAGTAAATGCAGGGTCTGATTAGCTACGTGATTAGATTTTATCCTGCAGCCGAAACTGTCAACATCCTTGACTGACTGATCGGATGTGCCCAGCGAACCGTTTTAGTCATTTGTAAAGATTTATCATCTTTACATTTCGATTCCGTAATGGATTTGTCAGTTAAACGATCTAACAACACGTATGGTGGTTCATGATCTAGATAAGCCGGCTTTAGCCTATCAATACTTACTGTGTCGATGTTTCCATGTTTTTCTACCACGAAATATTTAGATTTTCTTGAGACAACTTTGAAAGGACCTTCAAATGGAGGACTGAGTGGTGCTTTTATTTTGTCACATCTTATCCAGACGTGCGTGCAATTGCTTAGGTCTTTAGGTATATATACGGCGCGCGATTGTTCACGAGTATTAATCGGCTTAATTTTAGACATGTGGTCCCGTAGTTGATCTACATAATTTTCTAAATTAAGTTTTTGACTGTTAGTATTAGGGTTAATAAATTCACCTGGTAGTCTCAGAGTTGTTCCGAAAACCAGTTCCGCAGCTGAACACTGTGCGTCAGTTTTGACAGATGTTCGTATTCCCAACATAACTAACGGTAGGAATTCTGTCCACTGATTGGGGTTTGAGTGAGATATAAGGGCGGTTTTTAGCTGACGGTGAAAACGTTCTACCATCCCATTAGCCTGAGGATGATATGCAGTGCAGCGTATCCTATTGGAGCCTAGAAGTTTAGCCAAGTTATTAAATAGTTCGGATTCGAATTGCGCTCCTCTATCCGTCGTTATTGTTATGGGTGTACCAAAAATGGTTACCCAGTTCTGCATGAAAACTTTGGCTACTGTTTCCGCTGTGATGTCCGCTATCGGGATGGCTATAGGGAATCTGGTAAATCGATCTATGCATGTAAAAAGATAATTAAAACCGTTTGAACGTGGTAAAGGACCTACCAAGTCGATATGCACATGGGCAAAACGTGCATCTGGTTGCGAGAAAACACCTATGGGTGAATTTGTGTGACGATTAATCTTTGATTGTTGACATGCTGAACACTCTCTAACCCATTTGTGTACATCCTTCTGTAAATTCGGCCATATATATCTGGCATTGATTAGTTTTGTTGAAGCTTTCGCGCCAGGATGAGACAAAGAATGAAAGTTATTATATATCAACTTTCGCATATTTTTGGGAACGAAAGGTCGCGGCATTGCCTTGGTCGTGTCACAATAAATTAGAATACCATCGATAGGTGATGGGAATTGTTTTAAATTAAGACTTGAATTGTTTGTTTTAAGTAGGTTTTGTAATTCTAGGTCCTGCTCTTGTTCGTGTCTTAACGTCTCGAAGTTTACTGTAGACTGCTGTAGCACGTTCATTTCTAGTCTGGATAAAGCATCTGCCGCCTGATTGTCCTGACCTTTGACATGTCGGATATCGCTTGTGAACTGTGATATATAGTCAAGGTGTCGGACTTCTCGAGGTGAGTATTTATCGGCTCTCGCTTTTAATGCATTCGTCAGAGGTTTGTGATCCGTAAAGACTATAAATTCCCTACCTTCTAACATGTGTCGGAAGTGTTTAATGGTCAGGTAGATTGCAAGAAGTTCTCGCCCGAAGGTAGAATACCTTGTTTCGGCTGGAGCGAGTCTTTTCGAGAAGAAAGCAATTGGTTTCCAGGCGTTTTTAACCAGTTGGTTAAGGGTACCGCCTACTGCTTTATCTGAAGCATCCACCATCAAAGCAAGTGGGGAAAGAGAATTCGGATATATCAACGTAGTTGCTTGAGCCAGTTTATCTTTAAGCTGTTTAATAGCTTCGATGGCGTCAGAAGACAGTTTGAATTCTTTTGGTTTTCCTTTAAGTGAATCTGTCAAAGGTTGCATTAATTGTGCACAACCTGGTATGAATCTGCGATAAAAGTTAATTAGGCCTAGAAAACTTCTCAGTTGTGTTAGAGAACTAGGTACGGGGTATTGTTTGATGGTATCCACTTCTTTTTTGATAGGTTTAATCCCTTCTGGGCTTATTGTGTGACCGAGAAATTCTAAAGTTTGAACACCGAAAACACACTTACTTTGATGTATGTTTATTCCATGTTCATCCAGTCTTTTCAACACTGCTTGTACATGCTGTTCGTGTGATTGCAAATCGGGGCTGGCAATTAACAAGTCGTCTATATACCCCTGCGCAAATGGCATATCTCGAAGTAGGTTATCTATGAATCTTTGAAATGTCTGTGCCGCATTTCTCAGGCCGAATGGCATGCGTACAAACTCGAATAAGCCAAAGGGTGTAGTAATAGCTGTCTTGGGAATATCTTCATCAGCCACCGGGATATTGTGATATGCCCTGACTAAGTCAATTTTAGTGAATATGTTCATACCCTGTAAACCGTTTGTGAAATCTTGGATATGAGGTATTGGGTACCTATCTGGTACGGTTTGACGGTTTAGGGCTCTGTAATCCCCGCACGGTCGCCAGTCACCTTCATTCTTCTTTGGGACCATATGCAAAGGGGATGCCCATTGACTATCAGAGGGACGGATAATACCCAATTGTAGCATATAATCAAACTCGGCCCTAGCGATTTTGAGCTTATCTGGTGCTAGTCTCCTGGGTTTTGCAAACACCGGTGCACCTTCGGTTTTGATAGTGTGACTCACTTTTAGTTTGTCTTTAGAAGGCTGTGGGTTTGGTTTAGTTAAGTTTGGAAATTCCGCGAGTATATCTTGGAATTTCGCTGTTGTTACTGGGGAGTTTGAATCAAGTTAAGAGAGCTGATGTGACTTTCTTTGCCTTTTGTGTAATACGAAGTTTCTTTTAGTGTTAATCGCCGTTTCTTGGTGTCTACTAGAAATTCGTATCTCTCTAGAAAGTCCATCCCCAGTATTGCCAGATCTAAGTCGGCTACCGTGAAAACCCAAGGGAATTGCCTCCTGAACCCCAAATCTAGGGTTAAAGTTTTCTGCCCAAATGTCGCAATTTTAGTTTTATTTGCAGCTTGAAGTGTAATTGGTGATGTTTCTCGACTAATCTCAGTTTTATTTTGAGGGATGATGCTAAGAGCAGCGCCAGTATCCACCAAGAAATTCAAGCCAGAGTTTCTGTCTCTAACATAAAACAAGCGACTGTTTAGGCGCCCCTCCTCAGTCGTCGCGACCTGGGGAGGGGTTACTCGTTTCCCGCTGTCTTAGAATTATGCTTAGGCCAGGCGCATGGTTGCATGCACTTGGTTGAGTTGACACCAAACTTCCAGTGGTACCAACAAAACTGCCCAGACTGTCTGGACATTTGTGACTTTTTTTTTTTTTTGGATCGTGGTCGTTGTGGTGACCTGCTCCTGTTTCTATGACCCATTTGCATTCTGGTGACAGCCTCAGTGAGACTCTTAACACTCGCAATGAGTCCTTCTATTACGGGGTCTTTTGCTGATTCTACTTTTTGTGTGTGATTTATTGTGCCTGATCCAGTTGGAGGACCTCTTTCCATTATTCTGTCGGCTATACGCGCTAAATGAGATAATGAGGTTTCAGGATCTTGTGCATCCAAACAGTGTTGGACGTAGCATGGGAGAGCTTGTATCCATCCTTGTTTTAGGACTGCTTCACCCACTGTGTTATCACCCACTAAGACTTGGAGGTGACGTAAAAACTGTGACGGCGACCGATCACCTAGTGTTTCACCTTGAAAAAGTCTTTGGATTCTTTGACTATCTGATAATGATAAACGGTTCATTATCTCTCGTCTTAAGATGGTGTATGGTTGTGGTGATGGTGGATCTAAAATCAAGTCACGGACTTCTTTGGCGACTGAAGGAGGAAGGATAGAACACAAGTCTCTATAGCGAATCCCTTCAGATTTGATATTGTGTCTCGTGAAATAATGCTCTAGTTGAGCAAACCACAACTCAGGATCACTACGATCAAATTCTGGAAGTCGGGATTTCGTAGTCATAACAGTGTCTATCTCCACTGGTGACAAATCCTCCAGATTATGGGTTTCTATTGAGTCTGACATGAGGTATGTGACAAATATAGCAATAAAGTTAGCACAAAAAGTGGTTACTATAACACGAATAACTTAAGATAATACGGAATAAACTAGTTATATACTCAAATTAGTTTACGGATAATCAGGTCTACTTTTACGATTAAGTAAAAAAAATGTTAATAACAGAAATGAGGTTAAATTTGTGTTCAAAAAGGGCTCACCAATTTCGTGCCTTAAGTAACCCTCGTGCTATTGATAGAAGAAACCAGACAAGTAGTGAATAGGTCTTTATTTCGATCTTAGCGCGGTGACAGTGGAGCATGGGATTATCTGTTCAGACAAACAAAGGCTCTCAACATTCAATATAAGATAATAGGGAATATAACGCTTATAAAAAATAAGGAAGTGAATGAATACTTGAACAATACTGTTTCAGCATATGCTTGGTTGTTTGGGGTCACTTCTTAACCAACCAACCTAAGCTGTTACAACTGTATGAGAACAGACAAAGAGAATTGTGAAAGTGGTGTTTTAACAGATACTGTGGCATGAGGCATGTTTCTTTAGAGCTTCGCAAACTCAAATAAACGTATAACTGCCACCAATAACGATCAACTGAGGTCTTTAACGATTATATACGTCTTTGTCGAGAATAGTTCTGAAGTAATGACTGTTAGATGAACAGGTTTTCTTAAAATGGGCCTCCATCCTTCCGTGATGATGAACTGTGTTTTCAATTTCCTTCATGTCTGGGTCATGTGGCTGTATGAAGACATTTCTCTGTTTATCAATGGAATTCGGTAGAATAGATTTATGGGCTCTTGTCAACCATTCTACAGACAAGACAACTTCAAGACTACTTTATATGTTGTTAAGACATATACCCATGTGTGGTGTTTATATGAACGAATGATTCTTTTGTACTTGATGACTGCTTGATTTCAAATTTCAAATACAATACGTCCGTCTGTGATCATATTATCCTTATTAGTTAGATTACGCTACTTCTGAGGTTCCTAGTTCATGTGAAAATTCAGATAATTCCCGTTATTACATTGTCGTCACGTTTGAGCCTGTGATGGAACAGTTGGATATACATTCAGATTTTGATGCTTTCGAGGATTATGTGGGAAGGTTTGAAGTAGGGACTGTGATCAGGAAAAATGTTGAGATTGTGGCTCATTCCTTACATTCATTGGAAAAGAAGCCTACAGTTTATTGCGAACTTTGACATTCTTAAATGAGCCTATCTCACTTCCTTTTAGAATTCTTAAATAATTACTAATAAATCCCGTAAAGTGTAATAGATCCAATTATCGTGAAAGAGAAAACTTCTATAGAATAATTCGTCGGAAAATCAAGAATTCTACTGCATCATTTATTTACCCCATTCCAATACAAACTCCGGGTCATGCAAATAACGATTGATTGAGTTGCTTTCCAGGTCACGAAGATGAGTACAAGTTTAGTGTACGTTTTTCCTCTGACAAACTTCACCCCACGATTTTGAAAAGCGGTGTGGAGTTAACTAGCAGTTCCTAATTAAATAAAGCCCCGTTAGCCTCGTATAACTTTGAAACTGTACTTCAGCCTAAACGAACGTATAATTCACGTGGTATATGTCGAGCAGGCCGGAGAGACTAGTATTCAAAAAACAATTGGAGCAATACAATGAATCCAAGTGCATCAAATGAAGGTCAGAGTCATTGTGGGACAAAAGCTTCTAGTCAAGCAACTTTTTATCGGATTTATCATGCTATTGTACCCAATGTCGTTTGTCCTAACGATTCACGTATTTCTGATAAGATTTCTTTCATATCTGATGAAAATAGGTGAAATGAACCAAGATATGAACAAAATTATGATGCAGTCTTGATAGGATAGTGTTGAAAAATCTATGGTTCGAATTCTAGATTTCGGTAAACACAACAGGCATGCCGATGGAAAACAACTACAGGAACCGGGTGAGTATGTTTAGGTTTCGATTGTGTACTCTAATACATGGACCTAGTAGAGACAGTGTATTCCAACTATGGGCTTTGATTAAAGCAGTATTCATACTTACCACAAACGTAAGAGAGCCTAACATCACAAAAGGAGGGAGGGTGGAGTTACTGACCAGCAAGCATTGATGGTGAGGGCGATAACTTCAAACCACCCGTGTTTGTGGGGACAGAACATTTTGTATGTATCAGGCTCTTTATAATTGAGAATAAGACAGTCAATCTAAGATATAGATTGTCTTCCTACGCTCACCACTCAGACTCATGTTTCCAATAATATGCTGGATTAGCTATTCTACTAAGACAACCTATAACATGCTAACTTGGACTTTTACACTAAGATTGCGTGGCTGACATCGGATGGACAAAAAAAGAAAAGAAAAAAGACAATAAAAGATATAGTCACTAGTATTAACACCTCACTCTCTACATACATACTCCCTTCTAATAAACCGCTTTCCTTGTACCAACCTTGACTTCCCTTCCTTCATGTGAGCTTACTCAAACTTGTTAAACATCACAACTCGTTGTTCTTTATTAGTACATTCTCTAATATGGAGCCTCTGACTTCACTTCACTCTAACAAGACATTATATGAATTTATTCTAATTTATTATACCTCTGTCCGCTCTACTACACAATGTTAAGCAACCTTTGGCGTTCATATCCAAGTGCCTTGCTGCTCTTCTGTTTCTCTTTTTTTCTCCTTCAGAATCTTGCTCTGAGAGCACAGCTATGAAACTTCTGACGTTTGGAGCAAACTTGA
The DNA here is from genome assembly GCA_944470405.2 of Schistosoma mattheei. Taxonomy (NCBI): domain Eukaryota; kingdom Metazoa; phylum Platyhelminthes; class Trematoda; order Strigeidida; family Schistosomatidae; genus Schistosoma; species Schistosoma mattheei. The sequence continues at coordinate 5,004,672 of OX103951.1, forward strand.
CGTACGCGTCCTCTCAAGGTCATAGTTTACAGCAAGCGCTCTACGATTTCACTTTATAACAACTATAAACTTAATAAGTTGGGAAGCATTTTGCGAACCAACAAATGTTGTAATTAATAGATCATGCCTGTAAAAACGGTGTGTACCTGCACATGCAGAAATATATTATTATTATAGCTTCGATGAAAAAAGGAAGATAGCCAAATGTATATCACAATACTGTTTCTAGCACTATATTTTATTTTATAATCTCACATAATCCCATACTCTCAGCTCCTTTCCGAATCGCCTCCATTTGTCAGTTGTATGTCCACTCACACCTTGTTAACACTTATTTTCTTTAACCTATTAAAATGCTCTTTCTTAACAAATACCTTAATAAAAGAAAATTAGACTGAGTAATCATACCTTAAACATTCCTTCGTGAATATTGGCTACTCTGCCTCTCGTGTTTTCCTTTACTTGCTCCCTCTTTCAGCCCCCTTGTGATAAGTAACGAAAGATTTTATCCTGCACCATTCCCAAAGCCTTAGACATTCCAAAGGGACATAAGGTTGCGACATTTAGAAGCTCCCACCTTCAATGGACCTAACCTTGACAACCAGTTGTACATTCGCAACGCAACTTTCGTAAAGCGCGCCAACTGTTGTACTGATTTAAACCATCTACATTCATATTTCATAAATTATCAACCCAGCTATGTAATTTACTACAGTGGATATTATATCATTTGTATCAATTTGGTCTTGCCTGTAAACTGGTATGCCTCATGTAGCCAACTTTTATTTGAGAATAAATTATTATTATTATTACTAATGAGTATATTCTGAGATATGCAGAATGTATATACAACACAGTCAGCCTAAGAAGTACGGTTGATTACAGTAATTCAGATCTCAATTTATGCTGTGGCTGATGTGGTATTTGTATGAACTAATGATTCTTCTGTACTTGTCGATCCGCCTATTACGAATTCCAAACGTATTGTGTTCATTGGTGCTCATTTGTTTCTACTTTCTATAGATTGCACTATTTTAAGAATTCGCAGTTGGTACAATAATTTGCTCTTAACCTGGCCATTCGGGTTATTAGGTTGGATATATAATTGTAGGACCGGAAGCGAATTTATCGAAAACAAAATACTCCGTTAAGATATTAGACTTTTAATCCGAGTATTACTAATTATCATAGTTAATCCTGTCCTTCGACCTGGAGCGGAGCCGCTAGTTAATGTGAAAGACCTGTGCCACATATATTCCTTCTAGTGACTGAACAGGAGCTAGAAATGTTTCAGTAAATTGGTGTTATCGAGTCTTTAACTTTCGCGGAATACGCTGCACCGATAATGATGTTTACGAAACCCTAAGACAGTGCCTCTTTGTTCGTTGATTTCTTAACCGGTCTGAGGGGAGCCCTGGAAACCCACCAGTATCCTTCATTCTTGCCCGAAGATCTCTTTACTAAGCTGGGTTGCGGTTAGCTGTTTTGCAAATTTGAAAGTATCAGTAGCTTATTTACAATTAACTTACCATTAATACACACGACTTTGGATAAAACCGACTGTATTACAGAATTATAACTGCACCGTCCATATTGTAGCAAATTATGAACACCATGCAACAAGAGGTTCCAGGTGCTCCAGCTTATTACAACGACATTCCAGTCACGGGAGTAGTTAAAATGTATTCAGTAAACAGGCCTAATATGGTTCTTTCAGTATTGGCTGAATAAGGACTCTGATACTGTGAAGATGGATTTGACGTTCGAATGAAGCTGATATGCTAAGTCGTGTTATAGCAGATAAAGATTGCGGGCTACCGATACCCTGGAATATTGTAGCAGTGAAAGCTAAGCCTAAAATGATGGATATCTTCATCTCGTGGTGTTTCCGTAAACTGGTTAGCTATGATGACCCCTTCCTACTTGACTTACATTGACAACTTTCACCACTGAATCATCTCGTAAAAATGTGAAATGGAGTTGGTCTCTAGATTGTCAAGCGGAATTCATAACAAATTAACAAACTGCTACCTTATGACCTTTTGTTTGACATATACAATTCTTCTTTCTTTACTGTAGGTGCATAAGGTGCTCCAAATTACGGCATCAGAGTGGTTAACTACCGCTTCTTCGCAGATTGATGTCCTAGTGCAATCGTCGAATCGTACCATGTAAAGTCGGTAGGAACTAGGAACTATTTAAGCAGAAGGAGACAAATTTTGAACAAAGTGTGTGTTGAGATTAGGACGCAAATTAGCCATATGAAGAGAAACGAGTGCAAAAACATTAAGCAAGCTGATCTTCACAGATAAATACGTACAACGTTCAGTATATGTCTAACCCTAGTCTAAGGAGTCTTCGCACTACGCAATTTTTCTTTAGTATTAAAGTAAGCGTGCGGATTCAGTTTGCGGTATTTAGGATCGGATAGAAAACAAGACCAAGCAATCATTCAATCGAGTTATACATGTATATATATTTGAAAGTCTGAACTGTTTGATTTTCAAAGCCACACGCAATTCAGATTGCTTGAATATACGTCAAAATCACTGTAGGTAATTCCGAATCGACAGATAGAAGCCATAATAACACTTATACCCAGAAGCAAACTGTACTTATCTAGACTATGAACAATTTAGTATGAGTCTATCGAGAAAGAATTTATGACAGCATATTATGGTGTCAAACTATTGTCCACCATCGTTTTTACCTTAGAAGCCCAACTCTATGATAATGGCATAATAAAAGTCGGACCAGCTGAAGATACTCTGTTAACTATCATTGCGATATCTCACCACATTAGATAATTCTCCACCCTTCCAAAAAGTTGACCTGGACATCTTATGTTCATTTTTTATAGCTTTTTTCTGACGAAATTTTCGGTTACCATCGTTTTTTCCCTTATTCGCTTCATGTCTACATGAATGATGGATCCTGATACCAACACGCTCCTATTTTGTCATACCGAAGATAACATCGCTAACTATTTGATTGAACAATACTATCGGACATTTCAACCTACCCGTAATAACTATATTGATGGAAGCTTCATCTGCAACTGCACAGGAATTTCAGGAGGGAACCTGAGCGCTCACTTGGTGTTCCGGAAACTGCAGCAACTAAGAAAAAAACCTCTTGGCCCGGATATGGTTCATTCTTCTATACTGAGAAAATAGGCTTCAATCCTGTCACCACCGCTTGGTGTGATGTTCTCACACTCGCAGGCCATCTGAAATTTGGAAACTGGTTCACATTGTGGAGTCCCTGATATGGGACGCTTTACACGAATATTTATTATCCTTAAACTTCGTTTCATCCTAGCAGCATGGTTTCAGGAAGGGTCATTCTTGTATAACCAACCTGCTGACTGCGGTGGACAGATGGATCGCGAGGGGAAGGTTGACGTCATTTACTTTGACTTCTCGGAAGCTTTCGATAGGGTTAACCATATTTGTCTCATCAATAAGCTCTAACTATCAGGTTTCAATTGACCTCCAGTTGATTGGCTGACTTCATATCTAAAAAATCTACGTCTAATGGTCAGGGTTAACTTCACTTTATCTCAGTCTATGGAATGTCCTAGTGGGGTCCCCCAGGGTTCAGTACTGGGACCTCTTCCTTTCTTGATTTACATAAACGATCTTCCTTAACAGGTAACGTCAGACTTATTGCTCCTTGCTGATGACGTGAAACTTTGGAGAGAGGTACGTAACCAAGACGATATACAGGCACTTCAGGAGGGTCCGACTCGACTTCAAATTTGGACAGACGACAACGGACTTACCTTTAACACTTCAAGCTGTAAAGTAGTCCATGTGCGACATGTCGCAGACTATGGTTACAACTTGGGAAACTCCTCTCTAGTAGTATCCCGAGTCGAAAAAGATTTAGGAGTCTTGGTGCCCTACGATTTAAAGTCTTACGCTAACTGTGGCAAAAATGCCTCTCGAGTAAACCTTGCACTGGTAACACTGAAGCGCATTTTTGGCCAGTCCGATGGAAGAACTTTCCATATAATCTCCAACATTTTCATCTGTCCCCATTTAGAGTACGGGAACATAGTATTTCCCCTCAACTCCAAAAGGATAGGGACACGCTGGAGCGTATCCAACGGCGAGCCACAAAATCAGTCTGGGGACTCAAATTTAAGCCCTATGAAGGGCACCCCCAATCACTTAATCTCCAACTTCAGGAGTATGGGCGTCTTAGAGGTGATCTTATAATGGCTTACAGTATCCTTAACACTTCTGGACATCTCCGTAAACACCTACCTAAGTTTAGTGCCAATACAAACCTAGAAACTGGAGACAAAACATATCGAAACGGACTGTAGGTGCAACTTCTACTCCTTAAGAGTTATCGACTGCTGGAATTCTCTGCCGGTCGAGCTAGTCCAAGAGTTTTCCCAGGAGTCCTTTAAGAGACAACTTGATCTATTCTTAAGGTTGTAGTGTCAGTATTATATTAAGCCCATATATCTTGTTCTAGCTTTCGGACATTCCTTTCTATTCATTCTACTTGAGTCATATTTCGACCCTGTCAATCACGTCAGGCTCACCATTTTAGTGGCCCGTGGATCTGACTCCTATTTAGATCGTACGAATATTTGTTATCGCCTATTCTCGTTATTCGACTTATTTAATTCCTTTATTGAATAACGTGATTTAAGTCGACGATTATATACGAGAATAGGCGGTAACAAACATTCGTACGATCTAAATAGGAGTCAGATCCACGGGCCACTAAAAGGTCTAAGGATAGTATCATACTATGATTTACCAATTTCTTTTTCCTCTTTTATCGTTAATATAGCTAGGCTCCTGCCTGGAGTTATTTGTGATCCCTTGCTACTAGACACGGAAGCCTGTTAAGCGAAAGCTTCTTCCATTCCGTTCACAACCATTTCAACCATTTGAACCATTTGAACATTAACGGCTCAAGAGTTCGTTACGAAAGAAAGTATCGCTGAAAAGTACATTTCCGGATGTCAGTAATACTGTAAAAAGCATTTAACTAATGTAAATATTCATTTATGATTGATTTAAGAGCATACTGACATACGTTCATTATTGCATTTTATTTTGTTTAATCCTTCCACGACTCCACATTCTCTTACTCAACACCTTTCGAAAATACTCTACATTTCCATTTCCCTCTATTGACTGTGAGAGATTCCCTTGTCAAATCATCACTTTAAATTTATTTTTCTACAATAAGATGGATACTCCTGAGTTGACTGAATATGAATCTGTACCAAGTATTCGTGTCCATAAACGTGAGACAAAGCACAGGTAACCAGTATTTTAAAGAAATAAAGTACTATTCTTCAGAATATTTGTCAACCGGAGCTTGCAGCTAGACAAGATAAAGTTTTTCGGATTCGATATGGACTACACTCTAGCACGTAAGTCTCATTCATTTTTTTTTAGAAACAACACTTCAAACCCATAGAGTATAAATCACCACAATATGAAGAGCTTGCATTTAATATTATAAAAAACCGGCTGATAAAACTGGGCTATCCTCCGAAAACTTCTGATTTTGTTTATGATCCCTCGTTCCCGCTGAGGTTAGTTGAATCGAGTATTAAGTATAGTGTTTGTGATGTTTCCCTGTTGTTAATGTCAAATTTCCTATTCACGTACTGCAAAGTCATGTGACTTATCTTGTATTACATACTCGGCTAGGTGAACGTCTGTAACTACAATAAGTCAAAGGAAAAACGTCTTATGTTGATCTCTTAATAGCCCATTTTGTGTGGAGACAAAATTCGATTTCAGGTATAGTGTATAACGATTGCACAGATTTCCACATTTTTACGGCTAGTTAACTTTTTAGTTTGATTGTTCGACTTAGTCTTTATTTTTCCGAGTCCCATTTAACATTCAAAAATGCCATAAGGTATATTTCGTCGACGTCCGCAACTTTGTTTCATTCATTAAACTCTAAGTCTACTCGTAGTTGGATGATAATTACCTTTCTTTTCATCTGTTAAAAAATTTTGTATCGTCTTGTATTTTAGAGGCCTATGGTTTGATCGGCTTTATGGTACTCTGTTAAAAATGGATCAGTTTGGCAATATTCTTTCATGTTTACGTGGATTCAATTTTATCCAAAGGTAAGTAGCCAATTTAAATGTCTTTATGGCATATAGGGAAGAACTTCGATCAATGTATCCAAATAAGTTTGTGAAGTACGACGAGAAACGAATTGAAATAATGAACACTTTATTCAGTCTTCCAGGTAGGAAAATTCTATAACCAATTTACCTTTTTAGAAACCTACATACTCTCATGTATAATCCATATGTTCGTCAACGATCCTGATTATATAAAAGTTGAGCATGGTGTCAAAAAAGGATCTCTATATATGTCATACGCTTCAATTTATGAAGACGTAAGAACCGCTTGTGATTGGATGCATAGAGTAAGTGGAATTATAAATTTTTCAAGTATTTCTTTCAATTACTTGTTTTTCATATGATTTTAATGATGTTTAATTGGGGATATCTTGTTTACATTTTTCATTTGTCTATGGCATTCAATGAATCTTTCTCTGAGTCAATTTTTTCTGGCCTCTTGCTAGTTAGTTGTAGACTATCATACGACCAACCATAGACAGATTTCTTGTGCTGGACAGACATTTGGAAGTGTGCATACACATTGAGTAATAATATGTATTTTTTGGTTTCATTCTAATTTCATTGTCATACGTGGTAGACTGTATATACGGTTAATGCTTAGGGAATATATAAGTTGATGACTACCTTTCACATTGACTTTGATTATGAATACAGTGGGTGTGTGAAGTTAAAATTGGAAGGTGTTAAGTACCCAAGGTTAACTTTCCAATAGGGCGTACTTAAACGTCATAGTTTCACGAGACTTCCGTTAAGAATCATTGTTCTCTTCCGTTTCATTTCAACAATAAATCAAAAGTCATTCAAGGTAATTTAGAGGAGTTCTGTCCGTTTATCTGAAAATATAAATTAATTTCGAAATATACTTACAGGTTAGAACTTGGTCGGTTTATGTCTCATAACTGCATTCTCTTTGTCTATCCTGTCCCGAAAATATTGCATATTTATTATTGTGAGTTGTCGAGTCGCACGTCTTATTGTTATTTATCGTTACTAATATTGCTAATATTCCTCTGATGTTCGTCTTAATAATTCCATCTCAATGTGTTGATATGTGGCAAATTAGGTTGGTGTACATTTATACTGATGACTAGGTGACTGACTCGATAATTTAATTTTTCGATCTTGATGATTGTCTAGGATAAATATTTGATGTATGGTGTACGGGTAATTTGACTTACGATGTTAGGTAAATAAGTTGTGCACATGAATCCATGAATTCTCTGAATTAAGCGTACTTCTCTATTGTATGTTATCTTTTTAACGTTTCTGTTTCAATGTCGTTGAGGAATCTCAACGATCCTGATACTATTGGTCCACCTTTGGTCAGTCATTGTAAAATCAGTAGGAAAACGTACGTTGGAAGACGTTCCAATGAGAACACGCAATTCTAAGCACAATTAAACGTCATGTATTTATTTTCCTTATTGGATCCCCACTTTCATTCTAAAGTCCCATAATCTCCATTCTGTTGATCGATAGCGAAATTTTGGCACAAAAAATGTTTTCCTTGTTTTTTGGTAGACTAATATATTCCATTAGTACATGTGTTTATTAATTACTTCATTGAATTGTGTCGGCTATGAGACGTAAAGTAATCGTAAATAATGGTTGGGAGCCTTTTTAAAATAGTTTAAAACCATTTGTTGGTGTAGGTGTGTTCATTATTTTTCCTCCTTTGGATTTAGATCTTTGGTACGTTCTTTTCTCTTTTTTTTTCTTCCTGAAGCTTTTATTCATGTGTCTGTGTTGTTTTTAACTACGCGTATTTGGTTTCTGTCGTGTTAATTTTTCGATATCCTCTCATAGTGTGTTGATTTGCGTTGATACAATTCCCATCAGGTCTACATTATTTGCTTCCCAAATAGTAAATGGTTGTAGTCAAAGCGGTCTGAAGTATCTATCAAAGAGCTTCTGTTTAAACTTAAACTTCCGACACTAACTAGTGGATAGGAAAGAAGACAGCTGGGTCATACTCATTCATTTTAATGAATTCTAAGTTATGATTAATTAACTTAGTTCATGAATGTATCAAATGGCGATAAGATTGGTAAAATATAGATTCTGCCAAACTCAAGTTATTACTGGAACAAAAGCTCAAGTTAACAGATTTAGTAACAACTCCAAAGTACACTTTAACGTCACACCTAGTTGGAAATAATTAGCTTAGCGCACGAATATTTCAGTTGACTAGAATGAGATTGCTGGTGTAGTTCGACAAAAATATTGCTTAGGTTTAAAATAATGATAATATTTCTCGATGTGAAATTCGATCATTTTGACTTTATTCTTTAACTGAGTTTCTTGTCATATTACACTATCATTGAAAAGCATTCCACTCAACTTATATTTAATAGTTCATCATTATATAAGTGTTTCTCGATAATAGCATTGTGGAATGAAACTGAGATTCACGATTTACTGTAATTTATTGACACATACACCCTTTAACGTTTTTGTAAATTTTGTTGCAGGGAGAACTAAAACAACGTACTTTGGCAAATATTAGTGAATATGTCGAAAGAGATCCACGTTTATGTACTTTGTTAGATCGGTAAATTTATTTCATTCTATCTTAATCGTATGCCTAATTTATTATTGAAAAGGATCGGACTTTTTAGACGGTAAAATGTTTCATTCTGTTATTTTTTTCTTAATATAGGCTACGAGTGAATGGTGCGAAAGTGTTTTTGTTAACGAACAGTGACTTTGAATATTCTCATGTAAGTTGTTTTCCTCTTTTTTTACCATGGAAAATCAAGTATTAATTATTCTAATCAAATAATGATAGTATTCTGATGTAGTTGAAAGCTATTGGTTGGTTCTAAATCATGTATTTTTATCATTAATTTTCCAATATTTTCGAGTGATGTGACTTGTCTTAGTGCATCTTAAAATATGAATACAGTGGTCTTGAGTGCTGTTAGAGGTATGTCACCGGTTGTAGCTGACTGACTGATCTTAAAATATAGTCGATAAGTTATGTGTGATACATATTTGTTCTTGTGTAATTAAAGAACAGTGATTTAATTCGAATTGTTGTTTCCTTTTTGATTTTCAACCAAAAATGGTTGGAGACTTTAAATTTCTGTGTGAATTTCCATTTGATGTACGTTTAATTTCAATCATTAAAGAAACAATTCTATAAAATCTTTACAGATCAATGTTTTACACCCCAATATAGACCAGCCGTTATTTTTCTACCTAAGATACTTTAATCTACATAGAATACATAGACAGTGTGGTTCTTTTCAGTGAAAGCAATCAGCCAGTCAGCTACAATGTAGGACTAAGCACATATATGCATCACTCCGAGTTGCTACACCTTATTAGCACAACAAAATGAAGACCGAATCCACAGAAGCTGTTACTTCAATGGTAGTAATATATAAAAGAAAGATTGCATATGAAATAATATACAGGAAAAATGAATTAGTTCGTAGAAAGGAAGGTATAAAGCAATTCTAATCTCGCGGTTTAAGGGCAGACAAATAGTGTATACACCTACGCCACTGTGATCGATTTTGAGTCACCTCATCCAAAGTCTCCAATCATTAGTTACGATAGTCGCGCAGACTCCAACCAAGTAGTCTGTATCTACCAACATAGCTAAAACTAGAAGTTAGCAATTTTGTGGACTGATGTCACGTTTTGGTTTGGCTGCCCCTAACTTTCTTCCAACCATCATAACACTAGTCAACATTGAGCGTCGTAGTAATCGATGTTCAGGCATACATAACACGTGGCCCAAACATCTCAGTCGGTGAAGACTTAAACTTCATCAATTGATTTACCATCATTCTCTAATACCCTGCATCTAAATTTACCCGGTACGTACTAAAAATGGTAATTTATACTTACATAGATTGTCATGTATATACATATATTTATTTTGTCTTACTTATAAATAATATCAGTATTACATAAGTTTAATTTAAAAAGTTTCCAATTCGTTTGAACTTTCTGCTTGAATGAAAAGGTTTACTATTTTACAAATCGTATATTGTAGTTGAGAAACGTTCATTATCTTTATGTACAATATCATTATAAAAATGAAACTCTTGATAAAATATATGGGATGGGTATGCTATTTAAAAGGCTGTTTTTGCGGGTTTGTTTATGGATTTCATTAATAACAGATTTTATTTTGTAAAAACGTCGAATTGCATATATGTTTCTATCTTCATGGTTTCTGAATACCATTTAGACTTTTCCAACGTCCTCAATGAGTTTTCATTCAGAAATATAATTCATAGCAAATTCTATGAAAGATATGAAGAAGCGATTCATTTTGGCATGATTCACATACACTTTCACTCTAACTTAATTCTTGTTAACAATGTGATCATGAATGTTTATAGGTTTGTTTACTGAATTGTATACCTTAGAACCATTTATTCATAGTGTTTATACGTATAGGTACGATCGATATCAAGTTTCCGGAATTGTTCTTCAGTATACTTTTTTTTTTCATTGCATAACTTGCTATTTTGTAACTTACAAATTAGTTTTTTCTATAATCCAACTTTAGACTATAGATCCTTTTTTTTCTAAAGAATTGAAGGTAACATAATTGTTCAATTATCAAAACTCTCATGTTAATTGATTTTCTTTGATTATTTCTATTGAAAGAAATCACTCCATTATCAACGGACATAAATGGTCTTAACTCTACTTTGGAGAGTTCACTTTATTGTAAGAGTAATAATAATACTATTTGTGAATCTGATGAAGAACAGGATGATTCACTTGATTCCGATTAAAGGTTAGTGATTATTCATTTGTACGATGAAATTAAAAGCATATAGTGAATTTTTTTGCTCTCAAGTGGTGGTAAAAAGAAAGACTTCAGTTACAATTTGATGTTAATAATGATTGTTCTAGGTGTAAGTTGTTTCTAATGTTGTAGTAATTTTTAAGGGATTTGTAATCATTTTCCGATTTCCGGAAATTATATTACCTCTAACCTTTGGTGTTAGAAGGGCCACGTATTTTAACGGTCTTGAATCTAAAGTAGGTATCATTAAAGAAATCTCGGAGTGAAGTAGCTAAATCTAAAAATTGACCTCGGTCTATGAAATTATTAGCTGTTAACCTGTTAGGTAATTTGATTAGTGTTGACAATCGGTTTATGATCAAAGCCCTAATCACGACCAACGGTTGAAAATTGTGAGCAATGTTGATTAGAATCGATCATATCTGTGCAGATCTATCCATTCTTTATATTTCCTATAGAATATTTTATGTTACTAGTACTCAATTAAAGATCTGGAATCAGAGCATCGTTTGTATATTTTGTGACTACCGACTTTAATCACAAAGTAATGAGTAAGGATGGCAAATCGATTGCTTAAGTAGTGGATCTTCACAAGTTGAATCTGTTGGCACATATTTTACGTATCCCTAACAACTGTCAACGTCGTCGGGTGGGTGATGTCGTTTCTTTCAGTAGTAGATAGGGGTAGTAAAGTGGGAAATTTCATTTTCCTTGTTCGTAATTGAATGAGGTCTGTTAAGTAATCTCAGTTGTTGTAAGAACGCTTAAAACAAAGATTAAATTATCAAAAGTCATTTATTTTTCTGAAACTACGTTTGGTTTACACTGAACTAATGTGTCTGTCGTCTGTTAAGCCTTAAGGTTATTAAGTGTAGATATTAGGTACTTATTCCAAATTTTCATTCATTCATCTATCTGTCTAACCTACATATGAGTATGTATATTCATATATGTTTCATTATAGTGTTTTTTTCAAGAGGTTTGTTTTACATTCGTTTGATAATTGGTTCACCAACGAGGGAGTTAGAAAACCCTGATTCCAAACCAGTGGTGCACATGGGCTCCAGTATCCTGAGGGAAAAAATGACATACGAACCATTGTTGGTCACCGGTTACCATGAGACTACATCTCCTAACGTTACTCCACAGCCTTGTAGATTAGACCTCTAGGCCGAAGACTTCGAGTGTTACCTCCTAAGAAGACTATCTCCTTCGGTTTGGGCACCCGGGGAATATCGCATCCCTCACATAAATCGAATGACATAGTGTAGTGCATATAGTAATACATTAATCACTTTGACTATCTGACTGACCTAAATAGTTGATAAAAAATCACCATCTTTGAAACAGTAGAACAAAAGTTATTATTATTATTATTATTATTATTAACATAATTATTATTAGTGTAGTGGACAGAACACCATTGGGGACAATCGAATGCATTTGACAAGAAATTACAGAACCTGTTAATCAAATCTAACAATCATATAGTAAATGCTTAATTTGCAAAATGTCCATCAATTGTCTTAAAATGACTCAGACTTACATTTTCATACAAATTGTATTCTGTTCCCATTCTTTACTGTTCGACCCTCTTGTCTCTTTGCTACCAGACATTCTGTTCCTGACTAACATATACTACTTATGTCGATATAAGTAGCACATACCACAGTAGTAGTAGTATTTGGATTCAGTCAGTCAGTCAGTGGTCTTGAGTGCTGTTAGAGGTATGAGCGCGGTTGTCACTTCCCGGTTGCCCACACCGTGGAAGATTTGTTCTGGAGGTACCTGAAAAGGAAATTGGATTAGAGGTGGTCTTAATGATCTGAGAGCGTAATCGCAGTGCCCAAGGGACAACTGCTTGAGGTCGGTCACACACGACCTTTTTATGGGCAATTTTTGTGTTAGCTTCGTACTTGTTGAGATCTTACCGCTTGAGACGGATATCCGTGGGATAAGATAAGATGTGCATTTTAGGGTCGACCTTTTCGAAACCTCACCTCTCCTTGTGAGAAAGCAGCATCGGTATCATGCTGGTTGTCTGAAGAAAACACCTTACTGCTGTCACACCTCTGTACAGTCAGCAGTACGACTTCACCTTCGGACCTTGGATTTGTTGCTTTTAGTCTTGCCGTTCTTCAACTGACCTTGGTAGGACCCTGAGGAACAGTTGTTCCAGTCAGCATAGCTCGGTTGCTTCATCACGATAGGCAAGCTCGACCACCACGTCAAGGTAGCAACAACGGTCAGGAGTATTTGGATTATTATTGATAAATTATATTATTTTGTTAGTTCACATGTATTATATAGTGTTATCCATTATTCTTAGTATGGAACTTTGGGGATTATTGAATTTTATTAAAATCATAAACTTTATCCAATAGATTGAACTTCTTCGTTTATTTTATTTTTTTTTCATTTTTCTAGTTATTGAACTTCACCAAAATTTTTTTTCTCTCTCACAATTGATTCTATCATTCTTATCAATGTACAAACATTAAACACGCTTAAGGAATAAAGAAAATAATAATAAAAGAAAATTAAAATAGAGAAAATTGAAAAGAAAATAATGTGTACGTGTACATGTACACACACACACACACTCAAACAATTAAACAAACATAATCGCTTATTATATAAATATAAATATGTTAATCAAAACTTACTACCTACATTGCTTGATCATTATTAATGTCTATTCCATTTAGTCAATATACACATACACTTTTTATTGTATTTGTAGTCCGATTCAATATGATGATTAATAGAATGAATATGATAATTAAAACGAATGATTTTTGCATTGTTTGTTGTTGTTGTTTTTTTTTTAAATTTAATTATTTATTTATTATTTTTATTGATCATTGAACAATCGAAATCCTGCGGTTTTTTTTTTATTTAAAAAAACCCATCTAATAACAATGAATTCACTGTTGATTTAATCATTGAATAGAAATTATTTTAATTCAAATCATCTTGATGATTGATTGGTTTGGTGACGACACCTACATTCTTATAATTAACCATTTGATTTTATTATCATAATTATTAATTAGTATGATTGTTTTGTCACTAAGTGATGATAAGAATGTTTTACCTCAAAAAAAAATGATTGTTTTCTCTTTATCCTTCTATCTATCTATCTATCTCCATCCGTCATTATTGTTTACCGATGAAGAAATATATCAGAAAAAGGAAAAGGACAAAAAAGTAATCAGATAGGATGGGAAAATTTGGTGAATTTATTTCAAATATATATCTATATTTAAGAAATGATTAGTTATTTGGTGCTTTACATAATTGATCTCATTGTTTTAAATCATCATTCAACTCAATACATCATATAAACGAATTACCTTTCACTGCTGCTTTCTGTTTTATGACGAGATATGATTGTTTCTTATTTCATTGAATATTTACAATCAGATAATTTATATGGATGAACTGCTGAATTTATTTATTTATTTCTTTTGCAAACATTTTAATTGTCGTTATGTGATTTCTTCCTTTTGTTTTTCTTCTTCTCCTTCAAAAAAATATCATTTGGATATTTTGTCTAGTTGCTCAGTGTTACTAATTACCCCCCCTCATATGTGTTGGATGATGGGTGGGTGGGTGGTGGGTGCTGATTTCTCTCTTTTTATATTTAATTGTAGTGTAAGTAGAAATACACATGTTGTTGTGTTTAGCAGTCAATTGTGTACTTTAAGTTGGTTTTTCTTATTTATATATATGTTATCTATCTGTTTACATTCATTAGTATTTGTACTGGTATATATATTCTTTAATGTGATCAACATTTCTTCCATTTTCACTTACTATAATTATCGCTTATTTCTATCTCTATCTCTCTCTCTCTGTGACCCACTCACTTGTCAGCAGGAATCATTACATGAGCTATTTATTCTTTTATTTTTCTTCCCTCTTCCTGTTTCCTCGTCATATTTTGTGTTATTCTTCCTCATTATTTCTTGTTTGTTTTGTTTCTGTTCTCTAATAATAAAATTTATTTTTGAATCATTTGACTATTTTGTTTTTGTATTCCATAGTAATGGAATATCTTCAGAATAATTCCTAATCCTTTATATGTCCCTCATCTTTACAACCAATATAATATCGTTCAGAAAATAGGAAGCATGAACTACAATGTGTCAATATATGGTGTAGATCACAAAGTGAATACTAACACAAATACAAATGTAAGCGTATGAATTAATAAGAGAGCGAATGAGTCATTGATCTATATTAGTAACTAACTATTCAAGTTAACAAGATGAATGTGTATGACTAGACTGTAACATGTGATCAAGCCTACATGCTCATAGAAACATGATACCATAATGTACAAATTGTTACTGACCTAATGACTCTGTTAATTATAATAATTTCACAAGTTGAAATCATAGGTCATTTGAAGCTAGACCACCATGGAAAACCTGGAAGCACTGGACGGCCGTTTCGTCGTACTATGGGACTCCTCGGCAGTGCGCATCCACGATCCCGCGGGATTCGAACCCAGGACCTACCGGTTTCGCACGCGAGCACTTGACCACTGGAACACTTGTGTACGGTGGCGCAACCTCGTGGATTGGTTGAAGTTAGACATTAACACCGTTGGATGCCGGCTCAGTGGTCTAGTGGTTAAGTGCTCGCGCGCGAAACCAGTAGGCCCTGGGTTCGAATCCCGCAGGATCGTGGATGCGCACTGCTGAGGAGTCCCATACTACGACGAAATGGTCGCTCAGTGGTTCCAGGTTTTCTATGGTGGTCTAGCTTCAATTGACTCATGATTGCAACTTGTGAGATTTCTAAAAATCTCCATATAACCCATTCTGATAATTATAATAATTGTGAATAATAGCTTAACAAAGTGAAGTGTTCACAGAATTAAAAGTGGATGTTGTGCTATAATGATTCCATCCTGTAAAAGAAAATACTAGTTTCTGTATTTGTAAAAAAATGTATTAAACAGGACAGAATAAGAATGATGTTAAAATATGAGGTGAAGCTATGGTGCAAGTAAATATATGTCCATGTATATCTACGTCCTTGAAGCCATATAAAATAATGAATAAAAGAATCTGGTAATTTTTAATAGATTATGCGTACAGTCATGAAATGATACAGAATGTGTCAAATCCAATGTAATGTAAATTTAATGCACGTACACAATACGAAAAAATGTGGAAGATTATGGGGCACATTCCGTTAGAAATTTAAAGAAGGCATCAAAATAATGAATATCAACTGGACAGTGTGCATTCTATGCTCCTCGATGAGGGTAATTGACGTCGTAAGTAATGTACAATACGAAACGGAACAAATGATATTCGAAATGACAAATTCAGAATCGTTGCTACTATTTTACTCTTAGACCTTATCTAGTCATTACTAGGCTTTTCATTTCTGTCGTTCATGATTGGAACTCACGTCTGGGTGAAGAGATGATTTTTAAGGGATCTAGGTGTACTGGCTGATCATCACTTCGATGAACGCTGCTTTGAATCGGTTGTTGCTAATTACAAACACAGCTAAAATAATTACTAATAAATCCTGTATGTTACCTTAGTAGACTCTTATCAGTTAATTAAACTGGGATGATTCTTTATTTGTGTCAATCATTATGGTATAAGTTCAGTTCATAAACATTATGTAAGTCAATAGTTTCCAACTTGTGACGCCATAGGTTTCGTGTATTATAAAGTTGAGTCTAACAATTATTTTCACTGCTCAGAATAATAATCATTTGCGTGGACATTCGGAGATTTTTAGCCCTACAGCCTAATGCTTTATTTGTGTAGTCATAGAAACTAGGGGGACATTTTATACAGATCATTTTCCACTCTTCAAACGGATATGTTGGAGCGATTTTCCAGAGTTTTTTTCGAAATACATTGCATAAATTCTGAAAGAAATGATGGAAACGATAATTTTTTTTAGTAAAATGTATTTAGATGTAATAACAAGATATTTTTCTGTTTACTAATAAGAATAACCTGTTAGTTGGTTGGAAGTAGTCGATACAGAACTCTACCATAGGCATCGTTCTAGTCGCTTTTCATCATCTTGACGGAACTGATGTACACTTTAACACTTGAAACCGTATAACCCAGCCTCACAGTTTAATCTGATGAGTAAGATATTTACAACAGATTTGTGTTTGTCTAGCCCTTATTGCTCAATCCGTTCTGCCTATGACAGTTTCTAACTATTAACTTATCAATTCTAACTATTTCAATCACGTAGAAGGTTAATAGTGATTCGAATAGTTTTCCAAGCAATGTCATGTAACCAGAAACATAGGTCCAAGGTTACCTGCTGACTTCCCAACCATTTAACATTACACCTCTTACACTAATGTTCAATTAATAAAAATTGGACATCATATTGCTCCTGTTTTCCTCTTGTAGTATTTATCACTAATCTTCAGTTAAATTATTGTTCTGGCATATGAGTCATAGCACATTTTGTTCTATCTAGAGCTTAGACACTTGATACACTGCGTATAATTTGAGCACTCGAACGCTAGAACTCTCCAAGTCACAAATGAGAAGGAATGCTATTCCAAACAGTATCAATTATAGTGCAAAACTGTGAGGTGTTTATAGTCTTTAGGAAAAACAAAATCATCATTATAGTCCTCCAATCCTCATACAAGGTTTGTTAGTATTTGTTCAATAGGGGAGCTACACGTAGGGATTCTAGAATATTCTTCCAAAAGATGATTGGATGGAATATCTTCGTCTCTTTCCGGGCTTCTTAGAGCTTCCTCGAGTTCACTCGTGGACCGTTCTCACATATTTTAATTCAATCTATATTTATCATCATAAAAGTATCAAATGAGAAAAGAAATTTCAGACAGTATAGTATCAATCATCTGTATTGTTATAGGATGTAACTTAATATGAATTATTATTGATAATTGACATGTAACCTTAGTAACTGTTTAAAAAAATATATGAAGGGTCATTCTGATAATTACTAAGTTATTTATCATCAAATATCTTTGTAATAAGTTGTACATGTTTCATAAACTGTGTAGGTAACCGCGTTCGGTAGACAAAATTATTTAATTTAAAAAACACAACTTAAAACAGAAAAATTTATGTAAGTAGAGATTTGGAAAAATGATAACGTGGAAGTTCGAATAGACCACTGTCACCTCTGTATAAGATACTTACTTGCTGACATATACTGTTACCCATCGTGGAGGAGCATAGTCCGTTCAGCAGCATTCTCCTGCTCTGTCCTAAGCAATCCTTTCCAGTTACTATTCATTCTTGCAGTGTCTGCTTCTAATTCCTGGCTCAATGTATTCCTTGGTTTTCTCCTTTCCGTTTCTCTTCAAAATTCCAAGCTAACACTTGCCTCGTGATGCAGTTTGGTGATTTCCGCAACGAATGTCCTATCCACTTCTATTGTTTTTTCCTGTTCTCCTCTTCAGATTGAACCTAGTTTGCCTTCTCCTCAATAGTATATTGTTGCTCATGATATCTAGTTAACGGATATTGAGTGTCGTACGAAGACGATTGTCTAAAAATACTTGTGCTTTTTCACTGATGTTTGTAGTAGTTCTCCAAGTTCCAGTTCCTCGTGTAGTAGGACTGTCCTAACGTTCTTATTGAAAATTCTGACTTTGATGTTGTCTGGCAGATAGTCGTTTTGAGTTCCATGTGTCCTTGTGATTGGGTTAGTTTTCTTCGTGTTGTATTACAGGATCTTGGTTTTTCCCTTGTGCATGTTGAAGCCTACTGATTCACAGGCTTCTGTATAGGGTAAGGATTCATAAAAACTACGATCACTATTGGTTATTATAAGAAATACGGAAGAGGTAATTTTGAACACAGTTAAATATTCTTTTACTGAAAGATTTCCTCATGTGAAAAAAATTCGCGTTTACGTAGTTGGTTCTGAGCGAATACTTTCATTGTGCAATGCCTCGTAATATTATTAGGCTGTTCTTTAACAAAGTTTGTGAATCAGATTTTTGATTTGCACTTTGCTTGTTTACAATTCTTTGAACACAAAACTACCGCTTCAGTCTATTAAATAACTCTACACAAGTCATCTTTGAATTCGATCTTAATAGTTTGATGTTTTGGTCCCACCATTCATAGGCCTAAATAGTGCTGGTTCAATTACTGATGGGATCATTTATCCCTACTACTCCCGAGTTTCATGGTAGAACTATTACTGAATTACTTACACCTGTTACTACCAATCGATCATAGACCGTCGATCAGCATTCTCCAATCCACGACGTTCTGGGCCTCACTTTCCAGTTCTCTCCAACTTTTGCTCATTTTTCTCATATCTGTCTGTCTCCATTTCTCAGTGTAATGCGTTCTTTCGTCTTCCTCTCCTCGTTTGGATTTGAGGATTCCATGTGAAGGCTTGCATTGTGACGCAGTTTGGTGCTTTCCTCAATGTGTTTTCTATCCACTTCCAGCTCTTCTTCCTGCTTTCTTCCACCAGTGGAATCTGATTTGTTCTCTCTCACTGTAGTTGTCGATGCTGATAGTGTCTGGTCAACGGCAGTGTTTAAATGGTTTGAATTATTTTTTTCTGGTTAGCGTTTTTTTAGCGAGTTAGTTTTCTACGGGATTGGGTCGCTAATCCCGTGCCCAATCCTCCTCCTTTATCCGAGCTTGAGGCAGGCAGTAGCTACAGAGGGGCTTTCCAAATCGCTATCTCCACAACATCAAATCAGGATAATTTTAAATGTATTATGGAAGATATATATATATATATATATATATATATATATATATATATATATATATATATATATATATATATATATATATATATATATATATATATATATATATATATATATATATATATCAGAAAGGACTGACAGATCCTGAGTTCTGATCTCATGAGGCGAGATCATGGATGCGCACTGCTGAGGAGTCCCACACTAGGACGAAACGGTCGTCCAGTGCTTCCAGGCTTTCCATGGTGGTCTAGCTTCAATTGACTCATGATTTCAACTTGTGAAATTTCTAAAAAATCTCCACATAACTCATTCTGATAATTATAATAATTGTGAATAATAGCTTAACAAAGTGAAGTGTTCACAGAATTAAAAGTGGATGTTGTGCTATAATGATTCCATCCTGTAAAAGAAAATACCAGTTTCTGTATTTGTAAAAGAAATGTATTAAACAGGACAGAATAAGAATGATGTTAAAATATGAGGTGAAGCTATGGTGCAAGTAAATATATGTCCATGTATATCTACGTCTGTGAAGCCATATAAAATAATGAATAAAAGAATCTGGTAATTTTTAATAGATTATGCGTACAGTCATGAAATGATACAGAATGTGTCAAATCCAATGTAATGTAAATTTAATGCACGTACACAATACGAAAAAATGTGGAAGATTATGGGGCACATTCCGTTAGAAATTTAAAGAAGGCATCAAAATAATGAATATCAACTGGACAGTGTGCATTCTATGCTCCTCGATGAGGGTAATTGACGTCGTAAGTAATGTACAATACGAAACGGAACAAATGATATTCGAAATGACAAATTCAGAATCGTTGCTACTATTTTACTCTTAGACCTTATCTAGTCATTACTAGGCTTTTCATTTCTGTCGTTCATGATTGGAACTCACGTCTGGGTGAAGAGATGATTTTTAAGGGATCTAGGTGTACTGGCTGATCATCACTTCGATGAACGCTGCTTTGAATCGGTTGTTGCTAATTACAAACACAGCTAAAATAATTACTAATAAATCCTGTATGTTACCTTAGTAGACTCTTATCAGTTAATTAAACTGGGATGATTCTTTATTTGTGTCAATCATTATGGTATAAGTTCAGTTCATAAACATTATGTAAGTCAATAGTTTCCAACTTGTGACGCCATAGGTTTCGTGTATTATAAAGTTGAGTCTAACAATTATTTTCACTGCTCAGAATAATAATCATTTGCGTGGACATTCGGAGATTTTTAGCCCTACAGCCTAATGCTTTATTTGTGTAGTCATAGAAACTAGGGGGACATTTTATACAGATCATTTTCCACTCTTCAAACGGATATGTTGGAGCGATTTTCCAGAGTTTTTTTCGAAATACATTGCATAAATTCTGAAAGAAATGATGGAAACGATAATTTTTTTTAGTAAAATGTATTTAGATGTAATAACAAGATATTTTTCTGTTTACTAATAAGAATAACCTGTTAGTTGGTTGGAAGTAGTCGATACAGAACTCTACCATAGGCATCGTTCTAGTCACTTTTCATCATCTTGACGGAACTGATGTACACTTTAACGCTTGAAACCGTATAACCCAGCCTCACGTTTTAATCTGATGAGTAAGATATTTACAACAGATTTGTGTTTGTCTGGCCCTTATTGCTCAATCCGTTCTGCCTATGACAGTTTCTAACTATTAACTTATCAATTCTAACTATTTCAATCACGTAGAAGGTTAATAGTGATTCGAATAGTTTTCCAAGCAATGTCATGTAACCAGAAACATAGGTCCAAGGTTACCTGCTGACTTCCCAACCATTTAACATTACATCTCTTACACATAATGTTCAATTACATAAAAATTGGACATCATATTGCTCCTGTTTTCCTCTTGTGGTATTTATAACTAATCTGCAGTTAAATTATTGTTCTGGCATATGAGTCATAGCACATTTTGTTCTATCTAGAGCTTAGATACTTGATACACTGCGTATAATTTGAGCACTCGAACGCTAGAACTCTCCAAGTCACAAATGAGAAGGAATGCTATTCCAAACAGTATCAATTATAGTACAAAACTGTAAGGTATTTATAGTCTTTAGGAAAAACAAAATCATCATTATAGTCCTCCAATCCTCATACAAGGTTTGTTAGTATCTGTTCAATAGGAAAGCTACACGTAGGGATTCTAGAATATTCTTCCAAAAGATGATTGGATGGAATATCTTCGTCTCTTTCCGGGCTTCTTAGAGCTTCCTCGAGTTCACTCGTGGACCGTCCTCACATATTTTAATTCAAGCCATATTTATCATCATAAAAGTATTAAATGATAAAAGAAATTTCGGACAGTATAGTATCAATCATCTGTATTGTTATAGGATGTAAGCTTAATATGAATTATTATTGATAATTGACATGTAACCTTAGTAACCGTTTAAAAAAATATATGAAGGGCCATTCTGATAATTACTAAGTTATTTATCATCAAATATCTTTGTAATAAGTTGTACATGTTTCATAAACTGTGTAGGTAACCGCGTTCGGTAGACAAAATTATTTAATTAAAAAAACACAACTTAAAACAGAAAAATTTATGTAAGTAGAGATTTGGAAAAATGATAACGTGGAAGTTTCAATAGACCACTGTCACTTCTGTATAAGATACTTACTTGCTGACATATACTGTTACCCATCGTGGAGGAGCATAGTCCGTTCAGCAGCATTCTCCTGCTCTGTCCTAAGCAATCCTTTCCAGTTACTATTCATTCTTGCAGTGTCTGCTTCTAATTCCTGGCTCAATGTATTCCTTGGTTTTCTCCTTTCCGTTTCTCTTCAAAATTCCAAGCTAACACTTGCCTCGTGATGCAGTTTGGTGATTTCCGCAACGAATGTCCTATCCACTTCTATTGTTTTTTCCTGTTCTCCTCTTCAGATTGAACCTAGTTTGCCTTCTCCTCAATAGTATATTGTTGCTCATGATATCTAGTTAACGGATATTGAGTGTCGTACGAAGACGATTGTCTAAAAATACTTGTGCTTTTTCACTGATGTTTGTAGTAGTTCTCCAAGTTCCAGTTCCTCGTGTAGTAGGACTGTCCTAACGTTCTTATTGAAAATTCTGACTTTGATGTTGTCTGGCAGATAGTCGTTTTGAGTTCCATGTGTCCTTGTGATTGGGTTAGTTTTCTTCGTGTTGTATTACAGGATCTTGGTTTTTCCCTTGTGCATGTTGAAGCCTACTGATTCACAGGCTTCTGTATAGGGTAAGGATTCATAAAAACTACGATCACTATTGGTTATTATAAGAAATACGGAAGAGGTAATTTTGAACACAGTTAAATATTCTTTTACTGAAAGATTTCCTCATGTGAAAAAAATTCGCGTTTACGTAGTTGGTTCTGAGCGAATACTTTCATTGTGCAATGCCTCGTAATATTATTAGGCTGTTCTTTAACAAAGTTTGTGAATCAGATTTTTGATTTGCACTTTGCTTGTTTACAATTCTTTGAACACAAAACTACCGCTTCAGTCTATTAAATAACTCTACACAAGTCATCTTTGAATTCGATCTTAATAGTTTGATGTTTTGGTCCCACCATTCATAGGCCTAAATAGTGCTGGTTCAATTCCTGATGGGATCATTTATCCCTACTACTCCCGAGTTTCATGGTAGAACTATTACTGAATTACTTACACCTGTTACTACCAATCGATCATAGACCGTCGATCAGCATTCTCCAATCCACGACGTTCTGGGCCTCACTTTCCAGTTCTCTCCAACTTTTGCTCATTTTTCTCATATCTGTCTGTCTCCATTTCTCAGTGTAATGCGTTCTTTCGTCTTCCTCTCCTCGTTTGGATTTGAGGATTCCATGTGAAGGCTTGCATTGTGACGCAGTTTGGTGCTTTCCTCAATGTGTTTTCTATCCACTTCCAGCTCTTCTTCTTGCTTTCTTCCACCAGTGGAATCTGATTTGTTCTCTCTCACTGTAGTTGTCGATGCTGATAGTGTCTGGTCAACGGCAGTGTTTAAATGGTTTGAATTATTTTTTTCTGGTTAGCGTTTTTTTTAGCGAGTTAGTTTTCTACGGGATTGGGTCGCTAATCCCGTGCCCAATCCTCCTCCTTTATCCGAGCTTGAGGCAGGCAGTAGCTACAGAGGGGCTTTCCAAATCGCTATCTCCACAACATCAAATCAGGATAATTTTAAATGTATTATGGAAGATATATATATATATATATGTATCAGAAAGGACTGACAGATCCTGGGTTCTGATCTCATGAGGCGGGACCATGGCATCGCACTGCTGAGGAGTCACACAATAGGACGAAACGGTCGTCCAGTGCTTCCAGGTTTTCCATGGTGGTCTAGTTTCAATTGATTCAACCATTGAAATATATATATATATATAATATATATATATATAATAATATATATATATATATATATATATAAGTACAGTTTTATTTTCATCAATATAACATCCGAATATTTATATCACAATAGTTTGTCTATTTGTAAATACTCTCAAGGTTATCAATCAAAATAATTAAGACAACATAGTTCATTAAAAATAATCTATCTATCCATATTATTTATTCATGTAATCCAATGTAGACAGTTTAATCAGACATATACTGAATGTTTTCAACATTCTAATAAAAGGTAATACAATGTATAGAAAGGTGAAGAATATACACAGATATTATTGTTACATTAATATGTCTATCATTAAATAAAAATATTTATTTAAATGTTGGTGATAATAAAAAATGTAACACTTATGTACATAACTAAGATTGAATAATACATACTTATGTATGCCTGCTACCTTTCGTGAAGGAGCATAGACCGTCCTGAACAATCCTTTCTTGGATATTATTCATTCTTTTGATGTCTACTTTCAATTGCCAACGCAATGTGTTCCTTGATCTTTGTCTTTTTTTTCCTCTCTGAAATTAAATCATAATAACTTTATAATTAAGAGTTGGTATTCGATCGATAGCAAAACAAAGCTATTACTCATAAATTCTAACTCATATAAATTCACTTGGTATTGTTATATACTTGAATCTTCCTAATTATGTTTAGGACTGCAATTGATCAGTCTCTTATTGGCATATGTACACACTGCGAGTATTGCCGTGATCCACAAGCATTATAGGCGGGACTCAGTAGGTAAGTGGATAACGTGATAGTGTTTGAAGTGAACGGTACTGGGTTCGAGTCCCAGAGTGAAC